>CM060398.1:18590822-19790822 GCA_030545235.1 Helianthus tuberosus
AGGTTTAGTTTTAGGTTTTTTTTTTTTTGAGGGGGGCGGGTGGGTGGGGGTTTAGGTTTGTTTGGGGTGGGGGGTTTAGGCTTTTGGTGGGAGGGTGGATTTAGGTTTTTGGGGGTGGGGTGGGGTGGGGGATTTAAGTTTTTTGGGGGTGTCGGTGAGGGATGGGTTAGGTGGTTTAAGCTTTTTCGTATTATTGCACATGTGTAGTACAATTTTTTTTAAAAAGTTTTTACTTATATTAAATATAGCGAATTTTAATAAAAAAATCAAAAAAATTAGTATGTTTTTTAGGATTTTTTTAATTATTTTTTTGGTTTTCTCATTTAAATTAGTTTTTTCATTATCCATTCCCTATATATATATTGAGAGAGAGAGAGAGAGATAGAGGATTAGGATAATTTGAGAATCTTTTGAGAAAATGAGAACCAATGTGGACCAATCATTTTCTTTATGAATTTCTCTTTTTTCATAAACTTGTTTTTGTTAATGTACATATACGTACAACCTTGTTTAGAACTAAAAAATAAATATCATACATATATGTACCATGTAGTAGCTTTCATTATGTTTATGTTTTCTGATACTAGGACAATGAAGAAGGCCATCATGAATTTCCACCTTCCATTTTCTTGCTATGACTTTGAAATGTACATTGAAGATGGTATGCTTTAATAATGTATATATGTACATATATGAATACCAAAGAAGATTATGGTTTTGAACATGTTTTTGTTAACGTACATACTTGTATAAAATTTGAAAATAGGTATTTTACATATATGTATATTGAGAACCTAATTATTCTGAACAAGGATTTTATTATTTACATATATGTACAAATTATGTAACTTGAAAGGGAAACAATAATGTACATATATGTACAAATTAACAAATTATGTAACTAGAGAGAGAAATGATAATGCGCTCATATGTACAAAGTAACAAATTATGTAATTAGAGAGAGAAATCATAATGCACATATATGTACAATTTCAAAAAGAAATACGTAAATAAAATGTGTTTTCCACATTGCTTCTTAAAGTTCTCATTTTCCATTAAGTTCACTTAGGATCCTTACAATATAGAGAGAGTATCATGAGAAAACTCTTTCTTCGTGAGAAAACACAAGAAAACTCTATCAAATGATTGATATTTGTGTTGAATTTTTTTAGGGTTTGGTTTTTAGGGTTTAGGGTTAAATTTTTAGAGGCCAGAGTTTTGTTTTAGCATTTAGTTTTTAGCTTTTAGGCGTTAACGTTTAGGGTTTGCTTTTAAGGTTTAGTTTTTTGGGACATAGGGTTTATTTCTTAGGGGTTAGTGTTTAGAGTTTAGGGTTTAATAATGGTTAGATAGAATTTTCTCAAGTTTTCTTACAATGAGGAGTTTCTCATGATCTCTTCCTATATATATATATATACACATATATATATGCTAGGAGTTGATTACAAAGTATAAATTTCCTAAAAAGTGTAAAAAAGTCATAAAATACTATAATGTCAACCATAAAACACACAAAAAACCCACAAATAACATAATGAAGATTACTAAAACATCATATATGTAGGTTTTGTGTTGTGTTTGGGATGATAAGGTTCTGATTATGGAATGTAAAACATTATTGTGTTTTATGTTGATTAGCATGTTATTTTTTATATTCATAGTTCTATGATGGCGTGTTTGAAGTTTTTATGAACTATTAGGGTTTGAATGTGGTGTTTTAGTAATCTTCACTCTATTCTTTCTGGGTTTTATGGCTTAAATTATAGTGTTTTATGACTTTTTACACTTTTTAGGAAAATTGGACTTTGTAGCCGAACCCCATCCTATATATGTATGTGGTAAGGTTAAAATGAAAACACATATATTTCATGAGAACCGTGAGAACATGGTAAAATACCATTCAAATTCAAAAAAAAAATTACACTTAATTATTATTTGAATACAATAATAGAAAATAAATTTACATGTATTCGTCTATAAAAAAATTTACTCATAAGTAAGTTTGTCATTTACGCATGTGTAAATTTGTTATATTCACATATGTAAAAGAAATATTAAGAGTGATTTGAGAGAAGAGATAAATTATTTAAAAAGTAAATTCTTTTTTAATGTTGCATTTTAATTATAAGTGAGAGTCATATTAAAAAAAGATTTTTATTAGATATTCGTTAGTTCTCACAGTTCTCGCGATATTTAGTTTTCTCAAGATAACTTTTTCCTATATATGTATACACACACCCCTCATTTGTGTAAAATCTGTAGGAACCAATATAAATTTTACACATGTCATTATTAGTATTAGAAAAGATGTTGGAATTGTAACTTTAATACAATTAGTTATATGGAAATTCCTATAATTGTAGGAACTAGCTATCAATATATTTGGGAATTAGATTTCCAATAAGATATTCTTTAGTAGGAAAATTATTTCCATCCATGGTTCTTCAATCTCAACCTCAAAAACATTCTTCATCCATTCTTTTACGATCACAAAATAGTTTTTCATTATTGTTCTAGCAGACTAGCACATATAATTTCAAAATCTGCACAAACAGAACCATAACAAACAAGTTCGAAACTAGTACACACAGAACAAGCATAGAAACTAGTACACATAGAACAAGCACAAACAATTTTGAAACTAGCATAGACAGCCAACACAAACAGTATAAACAAGCATAGACAATTTTGAACACAAACAGTCTCAAAACAAGTTCATGAAAATTTGACTATGATCATATCCAAGTTCCTAAAAAATTGAAGGTTGAAAAATATAGCAGAACATACTTACAATTGAATCTAATATCCATCATTTTGCATCACGTTCGAGATATTAATAGCACGATTTATCATCCTCAGTAAGCATTTATCGCTAGTAATTCGAAAAAGGTATATAAACCAGCAAAATGGTTGAGAAAAGCAAAAAACCTAGAACTAAAAGGAACTTACAAGTGTTATGTGCAACTAATTTCATCACAAATTTCATCCTCTAATTTGATTTGGATCCTTTGTTGCCAGATCATAGGTTTTTTTAGAAGGCGTGTACTTTTTTTAGAAAGGGATTAGGACTGAATTTCTTTTAATTTAACAGTAAAACTACCAAAGGTATCTTTACCATATCGATCTATATAAATTGATTAGATGACATGTATAATAGCCTTTGATTTAATATGTGTAATAGAATGTCGTATATATAACACTCAAGAAACCTGTGAAAACCTGGTATAACACTCGAAAAAAATTTAATTTTTTTTAACATATGTAGTTTATGTTACTATGGTTGTTACAAAAGAAGTTAAAAAAATTGTAGGCATTTGTTATACAAGTGCAATCATATGTATTTTAAATAGTTATGAGTGTACATGCTTTCCAAGGCAACAATATCATTTTGTTACATATGTGTAACAATTGCTAACAATTTTTTTTTATTTTTTTAATTACAATAACATACACTACATATGTTAAATATAAAATAAAACGTTGATAGTTACACTAGGATTTCATAGGTTTTCTCGACTCAAGTGAGTTTCAAATTACCCATCCCATATATATATATATATATATATATATATATTGTATATATGTATATTTGGTACGGATTCTAAGGGAAATGCATCATATTTGATAAACTTGATAAGCATTCTGAACCATACATTTTTCAAGCCAATTTTTTTTTAGTTCTAATCGTATGTTTTTAAGAGGTTTTTTTTTAATATATAGTATATACACATACGTATATTGTCAATTCTTAAACTATACGTATATATATAGTATGAAACATATATGTACGACACTTTTTTTCAACTTTAAACAAGTATTTTAGACATATGTACACTAAAAAACATATTTAGAACCACAATCTACCTTTATATACATATATCTACAATCAATTATTAACATTTGTACTTATATGTACATTATTAAACATAGATGTACAATGCTTTTGTTCCAATTTTAAGCACGTATACACATATATGTATAGTTAAAGATTGGTAATATACACATTTGTATAATCAACTATACATAATGTATATATCCAAAACAAACTGACAGAAAAAGCTTTGATTCTTCCAAAAAATGCATTTTTTTGCATTTTTGCTTAGGTGAAATGTATGATCTAGAATATCTCTCAAGTTTCTCAATTAGCCTAGTGCTTCTCGCACGGATATATATATATATATATATATGTCACGGTCCCCGACCCAGTTTCCAGGTTCGAAAGCCGCAGGACAGAAAACCCGTGGTATTAGTATTTAATTTGGCAACGGAAATTTTCAATAGGATCAGTTAAACTGAAAACACCCATTTATTTTATTTCAAATTTTGGGACAAACCCCGTAATTTACAATAAAGGAATTTCACTGGGAAATTCCCTGTTTACAAAAACATGTTTATTTATTTACTGAGCCACTTTATCCAAGCTGGTAGTGCTACGCGGCACTTTCCTTGTTCACAGTAAATCACCTGAAACATGTTTAAAAAGATTTTATCAGCGGGGAAATACTGGCGAGTCATTCAAATAACACAAAACGACACATTGTTATAAATTACAGTATTAAGGGCGATTACAATGTTTATATCAACCAA
Organism: Helianthus tuberosus; assembly: GCA_030545235.1. Taxonomy (NCBI): domain Eukaryota; kingdom Viridiplantae; phylum Streptophyta; class Magnoliopsida; order Asterales; family Asteraceae; genus Helianthus; species Helianthus tuberosus. Next base: position 18,595,410 of record CM060398.1, read on the forward strand.
TTACCTAACGGTATTTGTCACTCGACCAGATTCTGTGAGTATGGTCATATCACCCATTGGCTAACCCGTTGTCCAATGGTGACGATTATTAAGTAATGTATACAAAACCCCACATACCGGCTGTAATTGAAGACTACAAGACTTAATCCCTGTAATTATAACTTTGAAAACAAATAGGGTTTTTGGAAACAATTTGGTAAAAAGAGAATGACTCACATTGCAAGTTTAGTTGAACAGAGTTTTGCCTATTGATTAAGCTTGATAACCTAGTTAATTAACAATGCACACGAAACTAGGTTAGTAACTTAATACAACATTTACGATAAACTCACGAAATCAAAACCCTCACGACGAATGACAAAGTATAGCCCGAATTCGGGCAGCACTTAAACATCCATCGGATAGGTTTCAATCGATCGGACATTGTATCGTATCAGTGATCGAGTTATTACCCTGTTGTCACAGCAGAGATTCGGAATTTAAGTGTTTTGAACGAAACAGTGTGTAAGTAAGTGTACGTAGTGAGTTTTTGCGTCGAAACAGTCAAGCCATGAAAGTGCCAAACCCCTACCTCTTATACGGAATTTTGGTCCCTCCCGCGTGTCGCGCCGGGTGCCAGGGTTCCTGGCGCGTGTTGTGGGGAAGACCAAATTAGGCTAGGGTAGCCTCGTGTCCCAAATAGCCTAGGTGAGTCATCATCAACGAAAATTAGTGATTTACATCCGTTTTTAAGGATAATTATCAATTAGGGACTACCTCCCTCAAGTTTTAGGGGGCCCTGATCCTAGTTTTGATTGTTTTAAAATTTATGGGTCGTGCCATACCACTTGGGGGTTTCAATTAGGGTTTCCTAATGGGCATCATTAAAATAAGAATTATAATTTTGGCAAGAGTTGTTACATCCTCCCCACCTTGTTTAAAATATCGCCCTCGAGATTTACTAGAACAAGTAAGGGTACTTTCGCTTCATCTCTGATTACAGTTCTCAAGTGTACTCAGGTCCTCTCTTCGAATTCCACTTTACTTTGACCAGCACCAGTCTCTTGTGCTTGAGGAACTTGACCTTTCTGTCTTCTATTTGAAGAGGTTTCTCAACAAATTTCAGCTTTTCATTTACTTCTATATCTTGAAGGGGTACTACCAGTGATTCATCAGCTAGACATTTCTTAAGATTAGATACATGAAACACATCATGTACCCCGGCCAATTCTTCTGGTAGTTGCAAGCGATAGGCAACTGGTCCTATCCATTAGGTGATGGTAAATGGTCCTATGTACCTTGGACTTAGCTTTCCTTTCTTACCGAATCGAACTACTCCTTTCCAAGGAGAAACTTTCAAGAGTACCTTGTCTCCCACTTGGAATTCTAGCGGCATGCGTCGATTGTCTGCATAACTCTTCTGGCGGTCTCGAGCCGTCTTCAGTCGTTCCTTTATTTGAGTTATCTTGTCGGTGGTTTCCTGTACGATTTCGGGACCTGATAATTGACTTTCTCCTATTTCTACCCAGCATACTGTAGTTCAGCACTTTCGTCCATATAGTGCTTCGAATGGGGCAGCGTTGATACTTGTATGATAACTATTGTTATAGGAGAATTCTATTAATGGTAGGTGGTCATCCCATTTTCCACCAAAATCTATTACACATGCCCTGAGCATGTCTTCCAGGGTTTGGATCGTCCTTTCACGTTGCCCATCTGTTTGGGGATGGTATGCACTACTTAAATTTAGTCGGGTCCCCATTGCTTCTTGAAACCTTGTCCAGTGTGAAGTTAAACGACTATATATATCTGACACAATGGAGAGTGGAACTCCATGTAAGGATACTACCTCATCTACGTATAATTTAGCCAATCTCTCCATGCTAAAGGTTTCTTTCATGGGTAAAAAATGAGCTGATTTGGTTAATCGATCCACAATCACCCAGATTGCGTCGTTACCTTTCCTGGTCTTGGGTAACTTAGTAACAAAGTCCATTGTTATTAGTTCCCATTTCCATACTGGCATTTCTAGCTGTTGAAGTAACCCTGAGGGTTTCTGGTGTTCTGCTTTAACTTGCGAACAAGTTAGACACTTAGAAACATATCTAGCTATGTCCTTTTTCATTCCTATCCACCAGAAGTTATTTCTCAAATCTTGGTACATCTTATTATTACCAGGGTGCATCGTGTATCTAGACTTATGGGCTTCCTCTAGAATCTTATCTCTTAAATGTCCTTGCTTAGGTACCCAAATCCTTTTCTTATGGAATCTCCAAATTCCATCAGTCCCTCGCTCTAATTCCTTTATCCTTCCTTTCATTCCTTCAGCATCATCCTGGATTGCCGTTTCCTGAACGTTCTTCAGTTGCTCCATTAAATCTAATTGGAGATTTAACCTAAGAGCACGAACTCGCCTTTGCTTCTCATGGTACTTACGACTTAGGGCATCTGCTACTACATTTTCCTTTCCTTCGTGATATAGAATATTACAGTCATAGTCACTTAGAATTTCCATCCATCTTCTTTGCCTCATGTTTAATTCTTTTTGCCCAAATATGTACCTTAAACTTTTATGATCTGTATAGACATTAAACTTACTTCCGTATAGATAATGTCTCCAAATTTTAAGGGCAAAAATTATTGCTCCTAATTCTAAGTCATGAGTCGTATAATTTTCCTCGTGCTTCTTCAACTGTCTTGATGCATACGCAATTACCTTTTTGCGTTGCATTAGCACACATCCTAATCCTAACTTAGAAGCGTCGCAGAAGACTTCAAAATCTTCTGTTCCATCTGGCAAGGCTAGAATTGGGGCATTTGTTAATCTTTGCTTTAAATTCCTAAAGGCCTCTTCTTGCTTAGGTCCCCATTCAAACTTAAGAGTTTTACAGGTTAGCTTAGTTAATGGAACGACTATTTTAGAAAAGTCTTTAATGAAGCGCCTATAGTATCCTGCTAATCCCAGAAAACTTCTAACTTCAGTAGCTGATTGCGGGACCTTCCAATTTGTGATCGCCTCTATCTTGGAGGGATCCACGTGAATACCTTCGTGATTCACCATGTGACCTAAAAATTGCACCTCCTGCAGCCAAAATTCACACTTCGAAAATTTGGCGTAAAGTTTTTCCTTGCTTAACAAAGTTAAAAGTGCTTGCAGGTGCTCACAATGTTTGTTCTGGCTTTTGGAATAAATAAGTATATCGTCTATGAAGACAATTACGAACTTATCCAAATACGGTTTACAGATCCTGTTCATCATGTCCATGAATGCTGCAGGAGCATTCGTTAGTCCAAATGGCATGACTGTAAACTCGTAGTGACCATACCTAGTCCTGAAGGCAGTTTTGGGTATGTCTTCTTCCTGTACTTTCAGCTGATGGTATCCGGAGCGTAAATCTATCTTAGAAAAATACCTAGCTCCTTGAAGTTGATCAAAAAGATCATCAATCCTAGGTAATGGGTATCGATTCTTAACTGTAACCTTATTCAATTCCCTATAATCGATACACATTCGCATTGAACCATCTTTCTTTTTCACAAACAACACTGGAGCTCCCCAAGGGGATGAACTAGGTTGTATGAATCCTTTGCCTAGCAATTCATCTAACTGCTTCTTCAGTTCTACCATTTCTGTGGGTGCTAATCGATATGGTGCCTTAGCTATTGGTGTAGTTCCAGGAATTAGATGAATTCTAAACTCTACTTCTCTATCTGGTGGTAGTCCAGGTAGCTCTTCTGGAAATACATCCGGGTATTCTGACACTACTGGGATTTCCTTAAGTTCCTTACTTTTAGGGTTAATGATTACTGAAATCATATACACTGTTCCTTGTTTTCGTTCATAATTAGCAACTTTCATTACTGAAATGAACTTCATTGGTTTACGCGGCTTATCTCCTGATATCACAATTACTTCTCCTGCTGGTGTATGAATTTCTATGGAATTCTTATCACAGAGGATTCGAGCATGGTTGGCTACTAACCAATCCTTTCCTAACACAACATCGAATCTAGCTAAATTCATAGGTAGCAGGTTTGAAGAAAATTTATGGCTAGAGAGTTCTATCTTTCCTTCTTGAAGGACCTTATATATTTTAACAAAATTACCATCTGCTGTTTCTACCTTATAAATCTGCCTAAGTTTGGTTAAAGGTTGCTTAAGAGCTTGGCAGAATGAAGTATTGATAAAACTTTGGTTTGCACCAGAGTCAAATAATACTTTTGCGTAAACGTCATGTACAAGAAACGTACCAGCTATCACATCTGGAATCAGATCTGCTTCCTGGGTAGTCAGCTGGAAGGCTCTTGCGTTCTTCTTATTAGCTCCTTCAGCAGGTTTGGCTTTGTTATCAGCTGGCTTGACCAATTTTGGACATTCTGGTCTAAAATGCACTGCTTCTCAGCAGTTGAAGCAAATCGTTGATTTCTTCCTACACTCCTCCTCTCGGTGCCCTTGTGCCTTGCAGAAATTACACTTCTCATGACATTTACCAAAATGTTTTTTCGACAGTTTCTGCAAAATGGAGGTGTGGAAGATTGCCCAGTTCCCTTTTTCTTGAAATTATTATTGTTATTACCCACACGAAATCCTTGGGGTAATCTTTTAGGCCAATTCCTTTTTCCTGTTTTCTTCCCATGTACGTACCAGCCCGTCAGTTAAGGTATTAGCCAATTCAACCGCATCGCCAATTATGCGAGGTCTCGCAGCTTTGACGATATCACGAATCTCGCTAATTAAACCCCAAATATAGCGAGATATGAGCACTGGTTCTGGCGAAGCCAGGGTTGGTACAATTCTGGCATACTCGAAAAATTTCGAAGTATATCCTCGACAATCAACACCCACCATCCGGTGGTTCATGAACTTATTCTTCATTTGTTCCTTTTCATAGTCGGGACAGAATTTCCTTTCCACCAATTGCTTAAATTCCTCCCAACTCATGGCATAAGCCATGTCACTTCCCTTGGTTTGCAACACCGTATTCCACCATTTTAATGCATCTTCTTTATAAAGGTGGGATGCATACATAACCTTATCTTCCTCGGCGCATTTACTGATCTTAATTACTGCTTCGGTCTTTTCTAACCAACGCAGTGCAGCAGTCGCCCCTTCGTTGTCTGCAAATTCGACTGGCTTACAGGCAAGAAATTCCTTATAAGTGCAACCAGGTGTTGCAACTTTCATTTTCTTAAGTATCGGGGCTTGAATCACATTATTATCATTATTGTCGACTCCATTTACACTGTTACTGAAATTATCATCACGAGTGCGTTTACTATGGTTGGCGTGGGAAGGTTCAGCAGGACTTTTAACAGCAGTGACGATACTGGGATAGCATTGGCTATTCCCTGGGCAACGCTATTTTCTATATCTTGTATATTGAGAAAATGATCCTCATTATTTTGTTCGGATTGATTAACTTCATTGACCGGTTCATTTACTGCGTTTTCCATCTGAATAATTAGCAATATATGCAAGTTATGGTCACAAATTGGATAACAACCAAACATAAACAAGCAGTCACAACACAAGTAAGCCAACATATATAGCCAAAACCGTCGACCTTGCGACATTCATATATTTATAATATTATGCTTCAATACAAACCATTTATGTTACAAAAGTTTTATTTTTAGTTATTATTATACAATATTATATTATTATAATTAGATTATTATTTATATATTTTATTTTATTTTATTATTAGTTTTTTCTACATATTAGTATTATACAAACATTCCACCACCACAGTTAGCTGGCTGCTTCTCAGAAACGACGTATCCTCTCGTCGTATTTCCATGTGATCCTTTCCCCCACATCCCGAATCCGATTTCCCGCGTCCACCAATTCCTCGCCATAGTGGCGTAATTCAGCAACGTTTTCTGCGCTCATAGGTGGAAATGGTGCAGGTTCAGGATCAAACTGGGGAAAATAAACATTGAGGTTATTCATGAAATTCTGAAAATGCTAGTCGCTTGTCCACCATTCCTCCAGCTGGCCTGCAACAGGTTGTGGGTTGACAATAGGGTCTGGGATAGCAGGTTCCAAATTAATTGGAAGTTCAGATTGGGCAGGGAAATTGAAAAGGTTCTCATCGGCAGGTCCGATGATGTCACAATTCGCCAGTTTTCGATCAAGCTCCTCCCAGGGTTGCATTTCCTGGGCTTGCCCGGAACTTTCCCCGATCTCATTTCCTTTCCCTTTGTCTTTCGGATCCTCAGTCTTTTTCACCTTCTGGGCAGCTGGCTTCTTCCTACGTCCGCGTTTCCAGTCTAAGATTCTCCATCTCTTTTTAGGCTTGGGTTTCTCCTAGGGCTGGGCCTGGAACACTAAAGGCTCCTCGGTATCCGCCTGATACCCAGACGGGTTTTCGGTTATATCCATATCGGTCGTATGGATGGTAAAGTTTCGGAGTGCCTTCGACAGTTCATTCATGCTTTTAGCACACATGAAGACACACAAAATTCAAGTTAAAATTTTATTTGTTAAATTAAATTTTCACAGAATCACAAAATGGCAATTTGAAAAATTTAAGTATTTCTAAATACTTAATGGGCGTGGTATTAGTATTTAATTTGGCAGCGAAAAATTTCAACAGGATCGGTTAAACTGAAAACACCCATTTATTTTATTTCAAATTTCGGGACAAACCCCGTAATTTACAATAAAGGAATCTCACTGGGAAATTCCCTGTTTACAAAAACATGTTTATTTATTTACTGAGCCACTTTATCCAAGCTGGTAGTGCTACGCGGCACTTTCCTTGTTCACAGTAAATCACCTGAAACATGTTTAAAAAGATTTTATCAGCGGGGAAATACTGGCGAGTCATTCAAATAACACAAAACGACACATTGTTATAAATTACAGTATTAAGGGCGATTACAATGTTTATATCAACCAATTATCCAACGGTATTTGTCACTCGACCCGATTCTGTGACTATGGTCATATCACCCATTGGCTAACCTGTTGTCCAATGGTGACGATTATTAAGTAATGTATACAAAACCCCACATACCGGCTGTAATTGAAGACTACAAAGACTTAATCCCTGTAATTATAACTTTGAAAATAAATATGGTTTTTGGAAACAATTTGGTAAAAAGGAGAATGACTCAGATTGCAAGTTTAGTTTAACAGAGTTTTGCCTATTGATTAAGCTTGATAACCTAGTTAATTAACAATGCACACGAAACTAGGTTAGTAACTTAATACAACATTTATGATAAACTCACGAAATCAAAACCCTCACGATGAATGACAAAGTATAGCCCGAATTCGGGCAGCACTTAAACATCCATCGGATAGGTTTCAATCGATCGGACATTGTATCGTATCAGTGATCGAGTTATTACCCTGTTGTCGTAGCAGAGATTCGGAATTTAAGTGTTTTGAACAAAACAGTGTGTAAGTAAGTGTACGTAGTGAGTTTTTGGGTCGAAACAGTCAAGCCATGTAAGTGCTAAACCCCTGCCTCTTATACTGAATTTTGGTCCCTCCCGCGTGTCGCGGGGAAGACCAAATTAGGCTAGGGTAGCCTCGTGTCCCAAATAGTCTAGGTGAGTCAACATCAACGAAAATTAGTGATTTACATCCGTTTTTAAGGATAATTATCAATTAGGGACTACCCCCCTCAAGTTTTAGGTGGCCCTGATCCTAGTTTTGATTGTTTTAAAATTTATGGGTCGTGCCATACCACTTGGGGGTTTCAATTAGGGTTTCCTAATGGGCATCATTAAAATAAGAAATAATAATTTTGGCAAGAGTTGTTACAATATATATATATATACATATATATACATATATATATACATATATATATATACGTATATACGTATATATATACGTATATATATACGTATATATATACATATATATATATACATATATATAGAGAGAGAGAAAGTGTACTGTACACTATCCCTTAACGTACGATACGTACGCGATGATATTTTTGCATGTTATATTTCTAAATCCGCATGTTATAAACAAAAGCCGCATGAAACCAAATTCGCATGTTATAAAATAAATTCGCATGTTATATTCTCATCGCGTACGCATCGTACGTTAAGGTCAATTGTACGTTAACAAACCCTATATATATATATATATATATATATTGTAATGCCCAAAACCTGTGAGACCTCACAGTTGGATTCGAACATCAGACCATCAAGATTATCTAGTACATCAAGTCATCAAGTTTAAACATAGCATTTAAAGTCATAATATGGTCATTAAGATGCACGACTTCAAAGTGTTGTAGCCTTCATTCCATACCATGTGACCAATTATCAAGCATCGAAACCTGTTTAACCTAACATGCATGCCAAAAATAGTGAGATAAGCTGAGTGATTTCTAATTTACGTTAAAAACATCGAATTTTCAATAGTCAGTAAAAAATTTGAATGGTAGTGTTAAATCACATTAAACATCAAACATGCACGTAAACATCAATCATCCATAGAGAAATCAAACATGCTCTAATACGACTTGTAGATCTCAAAAACGATGCGGATCTAACGTTAAGCATTAGACACGGGTGCATATGTGTGTAGAATCCATGCATACAAGTGTCATGGCGGTAATCATCATATCTCACTACTTTGATCAAATTTCAACAAATCCACTAGTAACCTCAATCAAAATGTCAAGAAGAATTATTCTATCAGATCGAAATCCATAAACAAGTCCAAATCCAATCCAAATCAGTCACAACCCCTAAGTATTCCATGTAAACTTAAAAAAACATGAATCTAGCAGAAAAATATGTGAAAATCTTCACGAAGTGATCCAAATTCGCTTTAAATCGTGAGCAAAGGCTATGATACTAGGTGTAGGTGTGGTACGTATCGAATAAAATGCTAAAAATCACTCTCGATTAATCAACATGTAGAGATGGGAGTGGTGAAATCAAACAAGATAAAAGATAGATAAAACTGATTTAGTTGAGAATCATCACAAAAAGTCTTAATTATTATTTTAATTGACCAATAGGAAACCCTAATTGAGAAACCCAAGTGATTCTGAACAAACCCTAAAATTTTCAGAACAATCGGAATTAGAATCAGGGCCCCTAAAACTCAGGGGGGGGGGGGGGTAAACCCTAGTTGATATTATCTTAACAGTTTTACGTGTAAATTGAATTTGAACGAATTGTCGACTCACCTGAGCTAGTTGGACACGTGCCTACCCTACTTTAAAATGTCACCTCTCGCGACACGCGAAAGGAACAGGAGGACCTGTCGCGACACGCGACAGGGACTATTTTTCAGGTATAAATAGGGGTGTCTGGGACTTGATTTTGGGCACTGAAACGACGCAAATTCTCATAATATACACCGAGTTATGTTCTGTTTACCAAAATTAACACACACGGATCACTAATCGACGCCGCAATCAGGGTAATAACTCGATCGCTATTACGATTCATTGTCCGATCGATCAAAATATCCAATGGATGTTTAAGTGCTGCCCACATTAGGGTTATCCTTTGTCATTTGTCGTGATTCCGACAGGATGTTTGAGTACCACCCGAACTCGGGGAATACTCTGTCATTCGTTGTGACTCCGATGGATGTTTAAGTGATTGCACTTTGTCATTCGTTGTGAGGGTTTGATCTCGTGAGTTATCGTAAATGCTGTATTGATTACTAACCCAGAATTGTGTGCATTGTTATTAAATTTAGGTTAAAAAGGCTAATCAGTAGGCTAGGCTCTGCTCAAATTAAATCTGCAATGTGAGTCATTCTCTTTTTATCAACTATTTTACAATACCTCAAATTATTTTCAAAAGTTATAATTACAGGGACTAAGTCGTGGATATCTTGAATCACTGGCTAGTGGGGTATTGTGCACATTACTAATCTCTCCCAGTTAGGTTCATTGACCTAATAGGGATAATCATCACTATTTAGGTTCATTGACCTAATAGTGGTATGACCATCGTCACCATTGTGACATGTCACCATTGTGGCAGGCCGCCAGATAAAAATAAGATAGAAGCCATTGTAATCGCTCTTATGCTGTAATTAATAACTATGCATCATTTTATGTAAATAGAATGATTCACTCAGTATTTCCCGCTGACAAAACCTTTTTCAAACATGTTTCAGGTGATCTGTTATGATCCAGGAAAAGTGCCGTGAAGCACTACAAGCTTGAGAAAGTGGCTCAGGATAAAATAAAGAAACATGTTTTGTAAAATAAAAGATTTCTTCGTGAAATCAAATGATTGTAAATTACCGGGGTTTTATCCCGCGTTGTGAAATAAAATAATCGGGAAATAATTCAGTTTTAAAAAGATCCTGATGATAAACTTCCGCTGTTAAACTCAATTAATTAAATACCACGGGATTTCTGTCCCGCGGCTCTTGAAACGGGTCAAACCGGGTCGGGGGCCGTGACAGAAAAAGGTGGTATCAGAGCCACTTATCGAGCCACTGATTTAAGCCAATTAAGTATTTAGAAATACTTAATAATTTTTATTAATTGCTATTTTGTGATTATGTGTTTTATTATCTGACTAATTTTGTACAGTATGGGCAAATCTTTATATGTTAACCACTGTAGCAATAAATACAAATCTTTAAATATTTTGATTTAAGTTTTAGCACCCTTATTAAATATAAGTCAGAAACCTGATTCAGTAAATAAATAAATAAATTTACAAATAAAACCTAGTATGTTTTCATATTCGGTTGTTTCATAGTTACCCAATATGAAATAATATTTAAAGGTTTTCTATGAAATTTGATATAATTTTTAACTTAGTATTTGTGGGTATTTTGCATAAACAGCATGAGTGACTTGTCTGACGCCCTTCAGAATTTAAATCTCTATCCAGTAAGAATAGAAGTTTCCAGAGATTTCAATAGGTATATACCAGACATAGAAGAACCTATAGAATTCAACGCTTTACCTCTTGAGAAACCCAAGCCTAAGAAAATAGAAATTGGGGAAAGCTTTAGGCAAATTGAGGGGTTACCATCTCAGGAAGAGCTAGATTTTATATTGGCAAGCTATAATACTATTAAGCCTATTAATGAAAATGTTTTTAGTCACTCTCTTGAAACACAACTACCAATGAATTTAGAACCAGCTATTCCAAACCCTTCAATCCAGTCGCAAATAGACGAATGGTTGACTAATGAAATACAGTTACAAAACCATCCCTATAAGTTTTTTCCTCAGTTCGATCCAGAACCTTTACCAAATTTACCAATGAGTAACGAGAATATGGCTGAATTCTGCCACTTTGGTGAAGAACTAATGGATACTGGGAATAGGATCCAAGAGATTGGGGGACAGATCTCCTGGAAATACGATGAGAGTGAACTCCGTTACTAGAATATCATCTGACAAAGGATAGGGGATTTATGGAACTATGGTGGTGTAATAGTAATAATAAAATCAGTATTTGTAAAATAAATAATACAATGGTTGTATATAGAAGCATGCTATAAAACAAATAAAATTTTAGAAAATTTACAAATTTTGTTTGTATATTCGTTTATGTGATTATGTGCAATTAATTGTGATATTGGATTATTTCTTTTATACTAACTATCTATCTATAAATTAGATATCAGATGGAAAACGCTAATAATGAACCAGTTAATGAGATTAACCAATCTGAGCAACAACCGGGGGATCAATATATGACTAGGCAGGATATAGAAAATATCGTTGCTCAAGGGATAGCCAACGCTATTCCAGCAATAGTTACTCAAGGGATAGCCAACGATATTCCATCAATCGTTGCTGCTATTAAAAATCCAATCGAACCGCAACAAATCGTTCCTAGCAAACGTATTTCTGAAGATAACTTCAGTAATAGCGTAAACGGAGGCAATAATCATACTAATCATGAGAATGAACCACGGCAAGCTCCTCCTCCTAAGAAAATGAAAGCTGCAACGCCTGGTTGCACTTACAAAGAATTTCTTGCTTGTAAACCCACTGAGTTTGCAGGCAATGAAGGAGCAACTGCGGCACTGCGTTGGTTAGAGAAAACCGAGGCAGTAATTGCCAAAAGTAAATGTGCTCAGGATGATCAGGTCATGTACGCGTCAAACCTTTTCAAAGAAGGAGCACTAGAATGGTGGAATACGGTGTTACAAGCAAATGGAAGAAGGATGGCGTATGCTATGAACTGGGAAGAATTTAAGAGCTTTGTAGAAAGAAAATTCTGTCCCGAGTATGAAAAGGAACAAATGACAAATAAGTTTCTAACCCACCGAATGGTGGATGTAAATTGTCGAGGGTATACTTCGACATTCTTCGAGTATGCTCGAGTGGTACCAACCCTGGCTTCGCCAGAGCCGGTACTTATTTCTCGTTATATTTGGGGATTGATTGCCGAAATCCGTAATATCGTCAAGGCTGTGAAACCTCGCACGATTGATGATGCGGTGGATTTAGCCAATACTCTGACTGACGAACTAGTACGGACAAGAGAAGAAAATAGAAGGAAGGAAGTAGCCCAAAAGATTACCCAAGGATTCCGTCCGGGTAACCATAATAATTTTAAGAAAGGAGGGAATGGGCAATCTTCCACTAGCCCATTTTGCAATTCTTGCAAAAGGAAGCATTTTGGAAAATGCAAAGGATATTGCAATTTTTGCAAAATTCCGGGGCATCAAGAAGAAGAGTGCAGGAGGAAGAAATTTTCAGTCTGCTACAACTGTGGAGAAGCTGGACATCTTAGGCCAGATTGTCCAAAACTGAACAAACCATCTGACAATAAAGTCAAACCTGCAGAAGGAGCAAAAAGGAATGTAAGAGCCTTCCAACTAACTGCTAAGGAAGCAGAACTCATTCCAGATGTGATAGCCGATACGTTCTTAGTTCACAACGTTTACACAAAAGTATTATTTGACTCTGGTGTAAACCAAAGTTTTATAAATATTTCATTCTGCCAAACTCTTAGCTTATCTTTAATCAACATTAGGCAAATTTCTACAGTAGAAACCGCAGATGGAAATTCAGTTAAAATAAATAAGGAACTTTTAAGTCATAAATTTTCTGCAAACCTATTATCTATGAAATTAGGAATGGATTGGTTAGTAAACAACCATGCTCGAATTATCTGTGATAAGAATTCCATAGAAATTTGTGCATCCACTGGAAAAGTAATAATGATTACATGAGATAAGCCATGTAAAACCATAAAGTTCATATCAGTAATGAAAATTGCTAATTATGAACGAAAGCAAGGAATAGTATATATGATTTCAGTAATCATTAATACTAAAGATAAAGAACTTAAGGAAATTTCTGTAGTTTCAGAATACCCAGATATATTCCCAGAAAGAGTTACCAGGAATACCACTAGATAGGGAGGTAGAAATTAGGATTCATCTAATTCCAGGAACTATACCGATAGCCGAGGCACCTTATCGGTTAGCACCCACAGAAATATTAAAACTGAAAAAGCAAGTAGATGAATTACTAAGTAAAGGTTTCATACAACCTAATTTATCCCCGTAGGGGGGCATCAGTGTTATTTGTTAAGAAAAAGGATGATTCGATGAGAATGTATATTGATTATAGGGAATTGAATAAAGTTACAATTAAGAATCAATACCCATTACCTAGAATTGATGATTTATTCGATCAAATTCCAGGGAAATAGATATTTTTCTAAGATCGACTTACGTTCTGGATATCATCAATTAAAAGTACAAGAGGAAGACATACCTAAAAATGCTTTCAGAACCAGGTATGGTCATTACGAGTTTACAGTTATGCCCTTCGGATTAACGAATGCACCTGCAGCATTCATGGACATGATGAATAGGATCTGTAAACCGTATTTGGATAAATTTGTAATTGTTTTTATAGACGATATACTTATTTATTCCAAAAGTCAGACAGAACATTGTGAACACTTGCATGCACTCTTAACTTTGTTAAGAAAAGAGAAGCTTTACGCCAAATTCTTGAAGTGTGAATTTTGGCTGCCAGAAGTGCAAATTCTAGGTCACATGATAAATCATGAAGGTATTCATGTAGATTCTGCTAAGATTGAAGCAATTACCAAATGGAAGATTCCGCAATCCTCAATGGAAAATTAGAAGTTTTATAGGTTTAGCCGGATACTATAGAAGGTTTATTAAGGATTTTTCCAAGATAGCTATACCATTAACTAAGCTAACCTATAAAACAGTTAAGTTTGAATAGGGACTTAAACAAGAAGAAGCCTTTAGAATCTTGAAACAGAAATTAACCAAATGCTCCAATCCTAGCCTTACCGGAAGGAACGGGAGATTTTAAAGTATATGGTGATGCTTCAAAGCTAGGATTTGGATGTATGTTAATGCAACGTAAAAAGGTAATTGCGTATGCATCAAGGCAATTGAAAAAGCACGAAGAAAACTATATCACTCATGACTTAGAATTAGGAGCCATAATTTTTACCCTTAAAATTTGGAGACATTATCTGTATGGAATTAAGTTTACTGTCTATACGGATCATAAGAATTTAATATATATATATTTGGGCAAAAAGAATTAAATATGAGGCAAAGGAGATGGATGAAAATCCTAAGTGACTACGACTGTGATATTCAGTATCACGAAGGAAAGGCTGAAGACGACTAGAGATCGCCAGAAGAGTTATGCAGATAATAGATAAAAGCCGTTGGAGTTTCAAGTTGGAGACAAAATGCTATTAAAAGTATTTCCTTGGAAAGGAGTTGATAGATTCAGGGAGAAAGGAAAGCTAAGTCCCAGATACGTAGGACTATTTTTAGTGATCCAACGTATAGGACCACTTGCTTATCATTTACAACTACCAGGAGAGTTAGCTGGAGTACATGATGTATTTCATGTATCCAATCTCAAGAAATGTCTATCAGACGAATCTTTGGTAATACCTCTCCAAGATATAAAGGTAAACGAAAAATTTAAAATATGTAGAGAAACTTCTTCAGATAAGAAGATAGAAAGATCAAATTTCTCAAAACACAAACGATTAGTGTTAGTTCAAGTAAAGTGGGATTCAAAGATAGGACCCTAATACACATGGGAACTGGAATCAGAAAAGAAGCGAAAGTATCCTCAATTATTCCAGTAAATCTCGAGGACGAGATTTTTTATTAAGGTGGGGGGAATGTAACAACTCGTATCAAAAAGTCTTAATTATTATTTTAATTGACCAATAGGAAACCCTAATTGAGAAACCCAAGTGATTCTGAACAAACCCTAAAATTTTCAGAACAATCGGAATTAGAATCAGGGCCCCTAAAACTCAGGGGGGGGGGGGGTAAACCCTAGTTGATATTATCTTAACAGTTTTACGTGTAAATTGAATTTGAACGAATTGTCGACTCACCTGAGCTAGTTGGACACGTGCCTACCCTACTTTAAAATGTCACCTCTCGCGACACGCGAAAGGAACAGGAGGACCTGTCGCGACACGCGACAGGGACTATTTTTCAGGTATAAATAGGGGTGTCTGGGACTTGATTTTGGGCACTGAAACGACGCAAATTCTCATAATATACACCGAGTTATGTTCTGTTTACCAAAATTAACACACACGGATCACTAATCGACGCCGCAATCAGGGTAATAACTCGATCGCTATTACGATTCATTGTCCGATCGATCAAAATATCCAATGGATGTTTAAGTGCTGCCCACATTAGGGTTATCCTTTGTCATTTGTCGTGATTCCGACAGGATGTTTGAGTACCACCCGAACTCGGGGAATACTCTGTCATTCGTTGTGACTCCGATGGATGTTTAAGTGATTGCACTTTGTCATTCGTTGTGAGGGTTTGATCTCGTGAGTTATCGTAAATGCTGTATTGATTACTAACCCAGAATTGTGTGCATTGTTATTAAATTTAGGTTAAAAAGGCTAATCAGTAGGCTAGGCTCTGCTCAAATTAAATCTGCAATGTGAGTCATTCTCTTTTTATCAACTATTTTACAATACCTCAAATTATTTTCAAAAGTTATAATTACAGGGACTAAGTCGTGGATATCTTGAATCACTGGCTAGTGGGGTATTGTGCACATTACTAATCTCTCCCAGTTAGGTTCATTGACCTAATAGGGATAATCATCACTATTTAGGTTCATTGACCTAATAGTGGTATGACCATCGTCACCATTGTGACATGTCACCATTGTGGCAGGCCGCCAGATAAAAATAAGATAGAAGCCATTGTAATCGCTCTTATGCTGTAATTAATAACTATGCATCATTTTATGTAAATAGAATGATTCACTCAGTATTTCCCGCTGACAAAACCTTTTTCAAACATGTTTCAGGTGATCTGTTATGATCCAGGAAAAGTGCCGTGAAGCACTACAAGCTTGAGAAAGTGGCTCAGGATAAAATAAAGAAACATGTTTTGTAAAATAAAAGATTTCTTCGTGAAATCAAATGATTGTAAATTACCGGGGTTTTATCCCGCGTTGTGAAATAAAATAATCGGGAAATAATTCAGTTTTAAAAAGATCCTGATGATAAACTTCCGCTGTTAAACTCAATTAATTAAATACCACGGGATTTCTGTCCCGCGGCTCCTGAAACGGGTCAAACCGGGTCGGGGGCCGTGACAGTTTGGATGGCACAAATTGTGCTGGTAGGCAGTCTAGAGTCGCAAGTTTAGGGTTTTTTAACCCCTATTTAAGGATAAACATCCCCCAAAATGAAAGAATCTTCTCCCCACATGTTCTTCACCTCCCAATGACGAATTTAGGAGGTCCAAACACCAATTCGTTTAATGCATTCATGAGATCAAGAACCACAACAACCATTGAAGATCCAACGATGTTGATGAGCGGCTAAACCACCCGTGGTAATCTCTGGGACTAGGGTTTGTGTTAGTAGTCTCGTTCAACCAGTTTTTACCTACTTTTTGGATTTAGATTATGTTCTTATCTTCGGATTACTTAAATCTCTATGTTTACTTGTTTTGATTAAACAATTTTGGATTAGAAACACAAATTCATTTTCATAAGTTATTCGGTTTTGTTCATCAACAATTGAGATTAAGTTGTAAGTTGTCATTGTTTCTTTTACCATTAACCATTGAATTCGATTGTGTTTTTTACACCTAGAATTGGTAATTATTTAGGTTACTATTCAGTTGCATCAACCATCCAGTTTTGTATCGTGAATCCTTGCAACCAAATAAATTATCTATCAAAACAAGTAGGTTAACAAATCATGTCAATTTGATTTCAAATTGATAATACCTAGGTTATTTGATTTTCTTCACAACCTAAAACCCGAAGATTGATCTTTTTTCTAATAACTGGTTACAACCAAAGCAATCAAACTCTTTTTTTATAACAACTATCCCAATCCAACAAAAGATAATAGCTTTAGAAATAGTTAATCAGTGAAATCAATGAACTTTGACACTTTTTACTAATTTCCCGTGGATTTGACACCATACTTGCTCTTTACTAGTAAAGGTGAATAGGACACTCTTTTTAAACATTTTTTTACCCACCTTACAGCATCGATCAACAAGTTTACATCTTCAAATAAGTACAATGTCCAATCCTAGGTGAGCTCCCCTACGGCTGGTGACTCACCCCAAAACTCTCAACTATAAATGACCCCTTATAGTCTTATTATAGTTTTACATGCAAGTTTGGTAAGTCACCTAGCTGCCTTAAGGAACTTACATATGAAACTATCACATACACTTTTAGTTTCGCTTATGGTTGCTAAATAGAAGCTAATTAGTTTTACTTAACCTATGAGTTTTACTTACACAATTGCACCTATTACGTAATTGTAGCTACAACTACAAATCTGCATCCAAAGAAAGGTAGTGTCAAATCATACTAAACGTTAAACATGCACATAAACATCAATCATCCATATAGACATCAATTTTTTAAGTGAGTTTCACCATCAACTACTTATCACAAAGCCAAGCATACTTAAACCAGCATAAGACTTCACATTCCCTGCTACGTTGTCGTGTTCATAGGATCTATTAATACTTCAAGCATCAAATGTTAGACATCAACATTTTATCATCAATCAACATTCATTCAATATATAAAATCAATCACAAACATATAACATCAAGTAAATGTGCGTAACAGCTAACAATCACAATAGATGGGCTCAATCATGAACATACTGGGTAACATGCATGTCAGCCCAATATAGTAAAAAGAAGGGCACCTGGAACTAACCTAGAAGTTAGTTTCTTTATTGTTTATAACATACAATCTAACCCTTAAACACTTAGCCAACTTGTCAAATATTCCTATGAAACTATAACAACTTTTCGCATTAAACCAAAATTGTGAATACTATACTATTGATAATCAACTATTCATAAATCATTACTCGTAAGTATGCGCAAAATGCTAATATTCGCAAATGTTAATATTCGCAAATACTACTATTCACAATGCTACAATTCATAAATGCTAACTATTCACAATACTAAATATCTCCAAATACTAGCTATATCTGAGAATACTTATTACCGAAAACTTCTCTGCGACTTCTCGGATCTGAACTTGTTTCAGACCAAGATTTCTATAAAATTTATGGTGTTACGTAAAGTTATATATATATATATATATATATGGGTTCAGGAGAAAACGATTTGAAGTATGAAAACAGTGAGAACGATTTTCAGCCAAAAGATCTTTGTGATTTGTGGCTTAGATGATGTGGTGGCATTTTTGTAAATAATGGGAACCTTAGAACTACCTGGATGGGTAAAATTGAAAGATCTAAACAAGGGTGCACATGCTAATCACATGCCATTTTCCCCCATCATATTTAAACGCCAATAACTTTTTTTATACGTGATTATTTTTTGAAAAAAAATTACACTATAAAACTCAACGTTTTTTATCTTTCCAACGAGTATACTATTGATATAATTTTCGAAAAAAATGAACTGAGTTTTTTATGGCGTTTTCACCTAGTTTTATGGTGTTTTTCTGAACTAGGTGTTTTTATGGCGTTTTTCTGAACTGTGTATTTTTATGGCGTTTTCAACTAGGTTTTTATGGCGTTTTTCTAAACTGCGTGTTTTTATGGCGTTTTCAACTGAATTTTTCATGGTGTTTTTCTAAACTGGGTGTTTTATGGCGTTTTCAATTAGGTATTTTTCATAGCGTTTTTATGAACTTGGTGTTTTTATGGCGTTTTTATTGAACACCCAGTTCATGTTATTTTTTAATTTAAAAGTATAGCGATAGTATACTCATTGGAAAGATAATAAAACACTCGATTTATGGTGTAATTTAAAAAAAATAATCACGTATAGAAAAGTTACGAGAGTTTAAAAAAGATGGTGGAATATGCATGTGACTTGCATGCGCATGGTCTTTGGCATGTGAGTGGCATGTGGATGAGCCTTTTGACAATATTACCCTTAGTGTAAGTTAGCATCAACGCCATATGTCAACACCAAAATCGTTCTAACCGTTTTCACACTTTTAGGCGTTTTCTTCAAATCCTGCCCGTATATATATATATATATATATATATATGGTCAGGATTTAGAGAAAACGGTGAAAAGTATGAGAACGGTGAGAACGATTATGGATCGTCCGATCAAAACAATCCATGGACTAGATTGCGCGGTGGCGTTTTCGTAAATAACATCAATATTATTAGGTGGGACGCGCTTCATTAAGGGTAAAAGGGTCTTTTACACCTCATATTCAAAACGCCATCAAATCATAAAACGCCAAACAAAAAAATAAAACGCCATTATAAACAAAACGCCAAAAATTTAAAATAAAACGCGTTGAATATTACAGGAAGATGAAACAACACAAAATAACTGAATTTCAGTTAATAACATTTATTAGAAGAAATTCCCTCCTAAATTACGCGCCAAAAACATCATTATATAAACAAACGTAAAAACATAGCTTACATAATCACTTCAATCTATCCATTTTCTGCAAAAAAAAAAAACATCCTTAACAAAACGCCAAAAATGGCAACAATGGTTCGTGGAGATACACTCTGGGGATCAGGCGATACGTCCTCCATTTTGACAACAGAATGAGGGTGTATGTTAAGACGGTCAAGGCAATTCTTAAAATGGAAGAAGAGATACAGAGGCAAATCTTATCCATTGGCATCGCTCTAGAAAACCATTGCCATGAAACGCATATGCTTATGAAAGCATTAACCATCAAATTTGGACCAATCAATCGAGATATGAAGCCAGACCGTGTCATGGCATCATGGCGTTTTGATGATGAAACAGACATGGTGACGGTTACATACGACAACGGAGATGAGCAAGTCTACTGGCTAGAGAACATCATGACAAAGCAGCGACTAGGTTTCATGGAAGAATTGCATAACGGCAAATGTATCAACACAGAAATAGACTCAAAATTGGAGTTAATGCAAGATATGTTCAGGTGGAGGCTTCAGAATATTCAGGAACAAGAAGCTGATGAAGGTGAATGAGATGACATGGATGAAGATCAAGACGAAGAATCCGAGGAGGAAGAAGATGACACAAGTGATGGATACTATTCAGATAAAGTACCTTCTGACGAAGGATTTTAATTTTTTTTTCCTCTTTTTTTTTTCTTGTATGTAATCTTTTTTTTAAGATAATTAAATGATATATTTCTAGCTTTATTAGCAAAACGCCAAAATATACTAAAAATGGTTAACCCTAAAAAACACCAAAAATAACAAAAATATTTTTCCAGCTTAATATTTTATTTACTCTGTTATTGTATTTTGTCATGTTGGTCTGCATAAGGTCATTTAAAAAAACGCCAAACTTAGAAGATGGGACGTCTATAACCTATAAAACTGATAAAACCTGATCAACAAACTAAATACAAAAAACAGTAACTGAAAAGACAGTTACTTTATTACTATCATTTATTACAATAAGACGGTTCGGTATTGTTTGAATCGTTACAACATCGGCACTTGCTTGAACACCAAAAGAGTAAACCCTAAATATAAACATCTGAGTCAAGCGTTGTAAGAGAAAAGGTACAAATTGCATTTACAAAAAGAAGGTAATATGATTACATGTTAGCATAAAACGACCATTCCCAGACCGGTGTTCATTTGACAAGCCTTCTAACGATCTGCTAACCACGAACTCGTCGCTAAAACTGGTAGCCATTTTCCCCCTAACAACTACCTAGGCACTTGTCCAACTTTCCCTAAAAACATCTTCATACTTTTTTAATGGCAAGGAACGACGTGCCAACCACCGTGACACAGGGCACTGTGGTCAAGGTCGACTACTCGACCGCTGCCAGCCCCTTGGCTTTCCCAGATGAGCGAAAACCCGACCTCCACCTGCCTGAAGGCACGACA
Source organism: Helianthus tuberosus (assembly GCA_030545235.1). Lineage (NCBI taxonomy): Eukaryota > Viridiplantae > Streptophyta > Magnoliopsida > Asterales > Asteraceae > Helianthus > Helianthus tuberosus. Next base: position 18,616,710 of record CM060398.1, read on the forward strand.
GTGGAATAATCGGTAAAACCTCGCCTCCCATCCAAGACGAACCTGCGCCATCCGTATTCGCCCCTTCACCTGGATGCCGTAGAAAATAATAGGGAGAGTGGGAGTCGAACCTAGGTCACAAGAAACATCGAGTCTTTCCCCAAATTTAAGACCTATAATCTCAAACTTTAAAACAAATCAACTTAAAGCATCATCATCATTAAAGCCTCGATTACTGATTAAAATAATACCTACAATGCAAATCATTTGTTATATCCATGTAGTAGAACTCTAGGCGTCATGCATTAGGTTTGCACATCATTGGGCGATTTTGGTAATGTTTAATCTCTAACGCCTAATATAGTATTTAGTATAGGTTAAGGAAACAGGATGAACTTGTCAAGCGAGTCGAAAGTCACATAAGGTGTGAATTTTAAGAACAATCCTAAATAGCTCTATTCAATAAAATTATATTAGTGAAATCAAGCTATCGTATTTGTAACTATATTACACAAAAGCCTGACTATAAAAAAGTTGGAACAAAATGCGTCTTGGTTTAACCCAACCTAGTAGCTCCCCCGACTTCTCGAACTATAAAAAGGTTTTGACTTTTGACCAGCATAGAAGTTACCCGTTTCTACCCATTTACCCAATCCGCTTGACATCCCCATTTTGCCACCTCTACACTAAAAAACAAACAAACAAACTATGCACACATAGAGAATACTAAGGAAAAAACTTGACCTTAAAGTTGACGATCAGGGAGGGCATTAGGAGAACAATTTTATTGGAGACGATATGCAATGCAACCCCATTTATAAGACCGACCGAAAAACAAAGATTTCAAAAGCAACAATCGAAGTAGTTAAAATGAAATAGCTAAGTATGTTTGGAAACTTTTTCTTCAATATACCAACACTTTACACAAACTACTTTTATTAATATCTTAGAAATTCTCATCTGATATAAAAAAAGTCCAAATCCAAATATTTAAACCTGGTAATCTGGTCTGAGACTCCAAATATTTAAATACCAAAGGAATATAATTTATTTTCAAGATTTTGAGTCTTTATGAAACAATACCCGAAAGAGCGATAAAGGCATAGGCTCCAGCTTGGCGAGCCATCTCAACTGTTCTTTTGTGCTTATCCGCTACTGCTTTCACTTCACCAACCACATTTCTGTTCGGTTCTTTTTCTTGCTGCTGCTACTCCATAAAACTAATCAGATCAGTTTTCTGCCTGATGATGATCGAATCCTTTGTTGTGACTACTTAGACCTTGATGAATAATTACGAAGATACCTGCTTGTTTCAATTAATTCTCTCCTCTCTGTTGCTTGTTTTCAAATTTTAGGTGTAACTTTCCTTTACATTACTTGTATGTTAGCTTGCTACAATTATTTGCTTGCTTCTTTCCTGGTACCTCTCGACTTAACAGTGGTGACTACAAACAATTATTGGAAACCTGACCAAAATCAAACACGGGATTTTTTGTTTATGTTAATTAAGTAAGTTGAAATCAAAATATGATTAAAGAAGCTCATTATGTAAACACAATAACCCAACCTTGAACTCCCTAATCTGATATGTACAATTTCTTCATCTACATGGTGTTTTACCTAAAGGCATACTTACATTAGCAATGATAATTGAGTACATATAAGTTCAACACTAAAAGCCAAACTTTGATAGAATTAGGCAAAATCATCAAACTGGTACAAATTTGAAATTAAGATCCTAATTTCTAAATAAGATTTACCTTTGCCAGTTTTGTTTTTCAACCAAGTCGCCATGATGGCAGTTAAAAGGTAAAAAGTATTATAAAAGAATAATTTAATTGCACCTAATTCCTTAAAAACGCTTCATATCTATCTACACCTGATTCCTTCAAAACGATGACTTACCGCCATTTCATGTACATGTAAATTATCACCTATCTCTCTCTCTCTCTCTCTCAATTGGCCGGAAATCCTAAACTCCACGGATTCCGAACACACTCTAAAATACCTGATTCGGAGAGAATGATTAGATTCGCCGGAAAACCTAAACTCCACGATTCCGGAACACACTCTAAAATACCTGATTCGGAGAGAATGCTCAGATGAGAATACTCAGTGAATGCAGAGAGACAGGGAACACATGATATTTTTGATGGAAGATGGTAGATGTGTGGACATAATCCCTTTTTTTTTTTTGAAACACACCCAATGTCAAGGGTACAACCTCCTTATGCTAAAAGTTGTTGCTTATTTATAATGTATAATTATATTATAAAACTATAAATAAACAACATGTTTATGCTTAAGGTTGTTGTATTATTTGCTTTGATATTTTTTCAAAAAAATTTGAATTTTCATTTCTAACTCTAAGGTTTCCATATTTGTCAATTTAAGTCTAAAGTTTCAATATTTAATAATTTAATCCTTTATTAATTTGATTTTTCACTTTTAAATCAAAATTTTCCATCTTTTATAATTTAATCCCTTTGGTTTTTTTTGCTTTTAACCCTAAGTTTTTCATCTTTTGCAATTTAAACCCAATATCTATTACTTTCAATTTTGATACCTTATATTTTTCATCTTTCGCAAATTTTCTGTTTAACGTTTCATTCTAAATTTTCCGAGTTAACATGCCGCAACGTGCGTGTGCGGTTCAATGTTTTTTCATCTACTTTTCCCGTTTGACAGACCCATCACAGCGCATCTATTTTTTCCCGTATGATAAGTCTGTCGCAACGTGTGGGTCAAAGATCGACTTAGTTATTCTTTTCTATGTTATAAACACTGGCTCACGATCATGTAAGAAACATTTTCATTTCATCTAATACGATATATAACTAATTAATTCCCGCCGCATTGCGGCAGGTGGTAATTTTAGTTCACGAAGCTTTAACCAAATGTGTGTAAAAAGTGTAGAAGTTAACAGTTTTTTTAGCTTAGGGTGGAGCGAAGGGTGTGGAGTGGTAACCTTACTTTTAACAATCATTCACATAAATGAAGTTTTTTTTTTATTTCCCGATTAGCATATAATTTAACTTTTTTTTCTTCCAATACTATAATATCTAATATTAGATAAAAATACACAGGTTATTTATTTCTACGTTTTAATATAAGTTTTATTAAATAAACACACAAGTTGTAAACAAAATAAAATACTTTTGAGTCACGTAATGTATTTTAAAAATAATGTAGATTCAACTTAGTTTTTATATAAATTTTATTGAAATGTAGCAAAACGAACAACATTGTGTGTACCCCATGTCATGTATTTTAAAAATAACAAGTCAAAGTTTTAATGACAGCTGGGTGTCGAATGTCAATCCGTTCGGATTGCCGTTCGACGATTGACACTTATCGAACAAACCAAAATGCTATGGATCGGATGGCGAATCGAATGGATTGTCGTTCGACGATTGGACTAATATGCTTTGAACCGGATGGCCATTCGACGATTGGATCAAAATGCCGTGAATCGGATGGCGATCCGACGATGTGCTATCTGACACTTGGACCTGTGAAACAAACAAATAAAGTGTTTTGGATCGGATGGCAATCCGTTCGGATTGCCGTTCGATACTTGAACTTTAAAACACTTGTATGAACAATGTTCCGTGGATCGGATGGTGATCCGATACTTGGCAAACTTGGATGACAAAACTGTATAATATGCACGTGGATCGGATCGTGATTCGATCGATTGACGGTTCGAAGATTTGACCTCAAGACAAATGCAATGTGAATTGAATTGGTTAAGTGTCGGATGGTGATCCGACACTTTGCAAATTTGATGACTAACAGTGCTATCCGACGATTATGATTTCATATGCAAACACATGTGCTGACAACAAATTTGAATACACATGCAACAATTAATTTTAAACCCTTCTTTTGATTTAACCAAACACTATTTTAATTTATTGATTTTTTGAAAAGTTAAAAAATGTTTGGATGAAACTATTTTGTGAGAAAAACTCAATAAATCACTCCATTATAACTTATTAACTTTTCTAAAGAATTATAAGGTGTTTTAAAAAGCTAAGCCAAACATGGCCTATATCTATGCGGTTACACTACCCGGGCGCAAACATGAGCTACATCAGCAGGGCACAAGAAGGGAACATCGTCAAAAAAGGAGAGTAAGGAAGGTTGATGAATTTGGCGAAAAATCTTGATTGGAGAAATTAGTGTCTTTAATCAAGGATTTCGAGTCTGACAAGTAGGTCAAACCACCTACAGTGTTTTCCATGTGATCCGGTTCGTCGAGACCTTTCCGCCGCCTGCTCAGGTGCCCCGTAACTCCAATCCTAGCCCAAGTTATGTCCGTTTAAAGTTTGAGCCATTTATGCTCTTTTGGTAAATCAAACATTTGCTTAATGACCAGATGTCATAGTCCCTTATAGACAGGGGCGTGCCTACCCTTTGGCCAGGGAGGGCGGCCGCACCTCTTGAAAACAAAAATTATATGAAATAATACGAGCTATATAAAAAACAAAAAACAAAAAAATTAAGTGATTCTACATACTTCTTCATGCGGATTGTGACACTTCCTGATATTATGCCCCAATGTGTTTGTTTTTTAGTCTGATATTTTTAGCAACACTTCCTGATATTTTTATCCTTAACAAAAATTCTCATACTATAAAATTAGTAATATGTTGGTGCTTCATAAACTTGTACTATAAGTATAGGGGTTTTTTTTTTAAAAAGTTAGTTTTTTTCAATGTTTTTTCGTCTATTTTTTTTTTCATTTGACAGGCCTATCGCAATGCATCTTTATTTCTCTGTTTGACAGGTTCGTTGCAACGAGCGAGGTTCTAGCTCGACTTAGTTATTCTTTTCTATGTTTTACGTTTTAGTCTAATTTTTCGCATTAACACGACATAACGGATATGCATGCACCCCACCCCAATCAAAACCACTAATCCATCCCCACCACCACCAAAAGGCAGCACCACAAAACCACAAAACCACCATACCAAACACAAAAATCCCATAAAAAAAACATCACCTTTTTCGTTCTTTCAACTTGAAAGTGTATAAAATACCAAAAAACAAACTCAAGAAAAAAACCCACAAAAATTTAGGATTAAAAAATTGGATTAAAGAATCTAAAGGCTCAGACCAACATGACAGCCGCAAAAGCTCATGAATCCATCATTGCTTAAAAAGGATAGAAAGTCTAAGCTATAATTAGGGTTCAGGTATGGTTTACCCTATGATCATCACCACCCTATTTGATCAATCTCAGACGAAGTTAGCATCATCGTCATGGATTTTATCTCGGAGAATCTTCAAAGCAAAAGATTCAAAGCGAGAAACAGAGAACAAATGAAGACACCAGACTGTTTAAGCCCGCCGCCGCCATAGACGGCCGGAGCCGCCGGCATCGGCGAGGAAAACGACAACCTCTTTCTTTGCTTCGCACTCTATAATCAAAGCACATTTCTCTCTCCATATTTGTCAATCGCAGATCAATAACCACCATGGGAATGGCATGTGTGTTGCCGGACAAGGAGTAGAAAAATAAACCTAAATGGTTAGAGTGAAACCAAAAGTATTTTATGAAACCTTTACGTGTTACCAACAACATATACTCCAAGTATGAGTCACTAAACCTACTTAATTATAATACAAAAGTGGCGCACGGATAAAAGAAAACCACCTTACAGTTTATTATGCATAGGGTACAAACAATATTGCATAGTTGCAAATTATATCTTTATATAGTATAAAATATAATAAATAAATAAATAAATAATATCCACAAAACACACTTTAAGCATGAGATACAACCAACTAATACCTATTTGTGTTACAAATTTATAATATATAATGTAGATTCAACTTAGTTTTTATATAAATTTTATTGAAATGTAGCGAAACGAACAACATTGTGTGTACCCCATGTCAAAATATAAAATAAATAGCCCTCCATGTCAAATAATCCATTTTTGTAAATAATTTTTAGTTAAAAAGAAAAAAAAGGAGTTAGGTAGCTAGAGGATCGTGTGATGGTGTGAAGGTTGGTTTGCATCCATAGAAAGTATACCTACACTCCTATGTCAACTTGACCACTACTTAACCTTTTAATAAACTAATAATAATAATTTCCACTTTCCATACTCATTCACGTGCAACACAACTTATTATATCTTCTTCCAATTTCTTTTAAGTAATTTCTAAGTTGGTTCATTCACATATCTTCCAAAAGAAATTTATATATAATATCCTTTTTTATTAAATGATTGATCGATTTATGTTATAACTACAGATTTAGACCATGCAACAAATGATTGTTCAAACATATATTTTGATCATAAGAATTTGTTATCAACCATACCCAGTAAATCCCATAAATAGCAAAGCTACTTATAGGGTCTGGGGAGGGTGGGATGTAGACAGACCTTACCTCTATCCATAGGGATAGAGAGGCTGCTTCCAGAGAGACCCTCGGCTCGAAAACGAACAACATACCAACACACCAATTCAAAGAATATAGAAATAAGAAGTCAATCATTCCAAAAAAATGGCCAGAGTGACATAATATAATGTGAATCATGTATAATAGCATACAACAACATTTGGGCATAAACACAAGAAGGCAATCACCGGAAAAGTCTCTTAAAGAGTAAGAAAAACCTACGTCCCTAAAATACACCTAAGACCTTACTGCAATATCTTCTAGAAGTCCTTAACCCTAATCATACGCCTTCACGAAGTCCTATCTTAGACCATGATAAGAATTTGTTATCAGAAAACCTAAAAGATCCAATCACTATTACTAAAATAAAATATAATCAGATAAAACTCATTTTACGTGAGTAGGTGGCCTTCAAAAGGGTTAAAAATTCGACGAGTATAACTCTAATTCAAATCTAAGAGCTATGCTAAAAGAATATAAATGTTTATTTTTAGTCCGCTACACCATATGCTAAAAGAATATAAATGTTTAGCGCTAGTCCCCTACACCACCCATTGAAATTTTAAACTCATTCAAGTTGAATTTGGCTTGTATCATCTACCTTCTTGCGCATTGGATGCTTTAAAATTATGTACATTATATCTATATATATTAAGCTTTTTAACTTTTGTTAAAAGCGCATTAATTATTTTATATAAATAGTGAACTAGCACTAGTATAGAAATAATTGTTTTTCAATCTTGTCATGGTGGATTGGTGGTTGGTAGTTGCTGAAGGGTATTATAGGTATTTGCATTTTATTATTTCATTTGTAAAACACATAACTTTATTTTTTTTTTTAAATGTTAACCATAGAATGTGATATTTTAAGTTGGTTAAAAAACACATAACTTTAACTTTTTTTAGAATGTGATTTTATAAGTTGGTTAAATCTATAATTTAGAGTTCACTTATAAAGAGTTACAATTAACTTCATTAAAAATTATAATCAATGTTTAAAAAACCGGTAAATACCGGCCGGTTATACCGGTATTACCGTTTTCGGATATAAATCCGGTCCGAAACACTCCGGTAAGTAGGAGAAACGGCATAGACTTTGTACCGCCTGTAAAATCCTGTATACCGGTTTGAACCGTTATACCGGTACCGTCTCAGGTTTGTTTTTTGGTTAGGAATTTACTTTTTATCGTCTCATCTCCATGTTTACTCTTAGCTTTCACCTAACAACTTTTAATATTTTATCTCAATCGATCAAAATTCAAAACTTGCTTCATCACTCCATCATTCGTGACTTGTTCCAGACTTCCATCACCTCATCGTTCGTTCCATATTTCCATTTTAATCCAATTTTGGATTATTTTTTGAGTTAATGTTGTAATTTATGAAATTATACAATTAACAAGTCAACCCGGTTGAACCGTCCGGCACAACCCGGTTCAACCGGTTAAACCATTTTTGAGCCTCAGCCAGTATGATTAAAAAACCGGATTTTAAAACATTGATTATAATACTAAATTATTAATGAGGGTGAAGCAGAACAATTATGCTCATTAGGCTATGGGGTATGAGGCTTGGGTTGGCTGAAAACGCCCAAACCACCACCCCGGGGGCTTGGGTTGGGGCGTGGGTTTGGGCGTAGCCCTTGGGGCTTGGGTTTGAAGCCGGGCGTAGGGCGGGCTAGCAAGGTGACATGGCGGACTCTCAATGGCCAAACCAAACTCATGCCCCCAATCAAAGCCCTACCATACCCCATGGGCATGGGTTTGAGTTTGTTTTCCACATGTCAACTCATGCCCCCCAACCCACGCCCACCATACCCCATAGCCTTAACTAGTGTTGAGTATTTGACTAACACATGGTGTAGGAAGCCCAAAGTTTTATAGGATGGTGACACGACATATCCGAGTGTGGTACCCTTCTTTGGAGCTGATAATCTCACCTCATTTCCTTCCACTTACTTTGGAGATCAAAGTTTTTTTTTTTTTTTTTTCAAAGAAAACAAGTAATAATTGTATAAAGGAAAATATAAACTATTTTTTGAGCGACAAACACTCACCAGAACTATAACCGAACTCTATTCAATTGAAACTCTTATAATAAGTAGATAGATTCCCATGTATTAACAGAATCTTATGATAAGCAGATAGATTCAGGTATCAACACAATAAATAAATTAAGAGAAAATCACCAATCTAGCCATTAACTAACACTGTTTTCACGCGTCTCTAGACGTCTCACTGAAACACAAGCACCTGAAGCGTCTCCCGCAGACGTCTTACTGAAGCCCAATTAATAACAAACACGTGGCATCACCTATTCCAACTACCCGCTTTGGTGTCACCTCCACAACTTGTTGTCGTCTCCAAATATTATTTCCAAACTCACCATTCCCCTTCCACAACTTGCATACGTCTCCAAAAATAATCTCTTATCCCTTCCAAATGGCAGACGTCTCCAAGTTTCGCATCATCACTGACTATTTTTGGCCTTGATACTCGGTTCTTATGTATATCTTTTTTCACCGGCCTTGATACTCGTTTTCCAAGAGACAAGATGATAGTACTATAATTGTATGCATAGGTGTTCCTTTTCTGTGAAACGTCTCAATAGTGACACCTCAAATGGTTATTTGTGAAAATGGTGTTGTTTAATGACGAGATTGGTAATTTTTCCTTTAATTTATTTTGCCTGGTGACCAATTTCAAAACTATTATACATATATATACATACATATTAATTGAAAGGCTTCATGAATAGTAATCAATATTTTTAAGTATTTGTTTTAATTTTTATAATAATATTTCATTTATCATATAATTTGATTTTTATTATATATTATTTGAGAGTTATCATAATACAATATTTTTTAGTAGTTGTTTAGATTTTTTATAATAATATTTTACTCATCATATAATTTGATTTTTTTTTCTAATAAGTTGTGTACATCAATTTGTTTTTAAAATTTACCTCAACGTGTTTATTTTTATTTTCAACATTACGATATAAAATTTATTAAAAATAGATGTTGTGTCGCTATCGTACCAAAGCGAACCAAGACTGACCAAACAATATTAGGGTACAGGGTATAGTAGCGGGGAGTTGGGTGTTTGACTTGAGGTCACCGATCGGTGACTATACCGAGTGAAGGAGAGTGTGCGGTGAGTTGGAGAGAGTGAACAAAAATCGGTGATTGTTCACCGATGTGATTGAGAGGAGAGGAGAGATGAGAGAGAGAGGCTCAACCAATCATTTTTTTTAATTGAGGGGTGTTTGACTATACCTTGTGATTGAGTGCAAAATGGGGAGTGGAATGGGGAGTTGACATGGCATAATATTATTGGGTAGAATTTCACTCAAACACCCTAGGGTGATTGACTATACCCTCCACCCTTAGTAATGGTACATGTATGTATTTTTATTGTTATCCAATTTCAATAACTTTTTGTTTGTACAAATCTATCTACGAAGATAAATGAATATCGGTACCAATTCCGTGACAATCTTAACTGGTCGATATAGTTCAAACAATATCAGTGCATGTACAATGATCATTTTTATTATTTTCGATCGATATGAATACATGTTGATTTCTACACGAGTTAATTATCATACAGGTACTGTAACGAACCAAACCAATATTCGTTGAACGTCTATAGTAACGTACCGCCGCAACGCGCGGGAAAATTACCTAGTATATATCAAATGCTAATTAACTTAGGGAGAGATAAAATGCTATTCAATTTATTCAAACTGATTTATACCATTTGATATTAACTGCATTTATAATAGCTAAGTTTTATGAATTAACTAACTCAAATCATGTCTTCATGTACTATCATGCTGCAAGTAAAAGAAGCTCATTAAAGAACTCAACAACTTGACGCTAATGTCCATTTCCTAGAACGTTCTTTATTCCAATCGAAATACTATTTTTACTAGTGAATGTTACTATACTCGTATTCTTAATACTAAATTACACCAATATATTTTAAATTTTACTTTATGCCAAGAACCGAGTGGTGTTCTCCCCAAAAGGTAAAAGCTTTTACTATCGAACCTAAATCGAAATACTTCCTCCAAACAGTTTAAAATTTAGTAAATCAGATTCCGGAATACTTCAAGCACTTCAAAAAATAAACAATTCAATAAAAATAAAGAAACCAATAGACAACATGATCAACAATAAACATGAAACTTTATAAAATTCTAAATATATTATTAACTTGGAATAAAATTTATTGCAATGAAATTACACACTTTCATATCAAGGAGACAAGGAGTGACTAAAAAGCTAACAAAAGAAAACTATGAGTCAAACATCAATAAATCCAAGTTAATGAATAATTAATTCAGGCCCAAACTATCTACACACTTGGTGGGTAGATAGTCACCCCAAAAATGTGTTTTTTTATCCTTATGTGCACACCCTGCAGTGTCGAACTGTGGCCAAAATGCGACGTTTTGGTCCGGTTAACCAGACAAAGACTGACGGGTGTCTGACGGGTCTGTTGACCGGACCAAAATGCCGAGCTTTGGCCGCGTTTTGGTCCAGTCAACCAGACCGGGTGTCAGTCTTTTGTCTGGTTGACAGGACCAAAACACGGCCAAAGCTCAGCGTTTTGGTCCGGTCAACAGACCCGTCAGTCTTTGTTAGGTTAACCGGACCAAAACGTCACGTTTTGGCCATAGTTCGACACTGCATGGTGTGCATATAAGGACAAAAAACATCTTTTAAGGTGTGTAGATAGGCAAATGGGTGTGCCAATAGGTAGACCCTTAATTTAAAGTGAAACTTGAAGGGGGTAAAATGGTACAATCCTTTACACAATGCCCTGTAGATAAGTCAAACACCAATAAATCCAAGTTAATGAATAATTAACTTAAAGTGAAACTTGAAGGGGGTAAAATGGTACAATCCTTTACACAATTCCCTGTAGATGAGTCAAACATCAATAAATCCAAGTTAAGACCATGGGGTATGGTGAGGCTAGGGTTGGGCTTGGGTTTGGGTATTTGTTGACACGTGGAATGGGAGGCCCCCCACTGCCTAGTGACGTGTCCGCGGGGTGTGGCGGGGCGTGGGTTGGTCTTGGGTTGGGTGCACCGCGTGGCAGATTATTAAAAAAAAATTACAAAACAAGAGCAGGTGGGTGAGCGAATGGGAGGCTGCCAGCTAGGATGTCAAGATCGCCCCACGCCCGGCTTGAAACCCAAGCCCCAAGGGTCACGCCCCAACCCAAGCCCACCCGAGGTGGTGGCTTGGGCGTTTTCCCCCCAACCCACGCCCAAACCCCCGCCCCATACCCCATGGTCTAATACTATGAGGTGTGGAGGGGTTTGTGTTGGGAGTATTGCTTCACACGTAGCAAAGGTGAGATCTATAAGGTAATACTTAAAAACTATGGCTGTGGTGTGGAATGGTTTAGCTTAGCGTGACAAGCCATGTGGATTTTTTTTGTTTGACAACGGCTACCCCCAACGGCTAGATCGAACCAGCCAACCAAAGCCAGTCATGTCACCCAGCCCCCCACCCCACCCCACCCCGCCCCACGCCAGGCTCAATCCCCACGCCAAGGGGCAACACCATGCCCAACGTTTGCCCGGGGTGGAGCAGCTGGTGTTGAACCCAAATCACCGCCCCAACCTAGGGCTGTCCAAAAAGCTCGCGGCTCGCAACTCGCTCGGATTTAGCTCCGAAAAAGTTCGCTTGATATGGATCGGTTTGAAAGTGAGCCGAGCCGACTCGGCTCGGTTAGAAAGTTAGCCTAGCTCGGCTCGGCTCGTGACGGGCCAAATTGGCTCGGTTTGGCTCGCTTGGTAGCTCGACTCGGCTTAGCTCGAATTATTTTACTTATAATATATTTTATTTTTATATACATATAATATATTACAAAAACGTGATTACTATTTACAAGTATTTAGGTTTGTAGTTTGATACCTATGACATATTTAAAGGTTGATTGTCGTGCTACTGAACAAATATTGTATTTACTTGAAATATAAAACTTATTTTGCGTTGTGGAACGTGATTTTGACTTGTAATTTATTAGGTTGAACTTATTTTGAATATATTTTTTTAAAGTATTGAATAATATTTTAGAATACTGAATTTTGATAGCTATGTATTAATTTTTATTATTAAAATCGAGCCAAACCAAGCCGACCGAGCCAGCTCGGTTTAAAACCAAGCCGAACCCGAGCTTAGATTTTCAGCTCGGTTTCAAATCCAAACCGAGCCAAGCCAGCTCGGTTTATAATCGAGCCGAGCCCGAGCTTGCAATAGCTCGGCTCAGCTCGGCTCGGCTCATGAATAACCTACCCCAACCCACGCCTCACAACCTACTGTCTAATTAATAATTAACTTAAAAGAGTTAAGGTGAAACTTGAAGGGGGTAAAATGGTACAATCCTATACACAATTCGCTGCAGATTTTAGAGTTGACTAAGTCAACATTCGACTTCACTTTTGCACAAATCGATCCTGTTATAGTTTTGAGATAGACGTAATTAAGACAAAGCAAGAAATTTGAAGGCTTTTTGCTTAGAATTACAATAAATGTTTTAAAACTAGTAATTTTACACGGAGGCTTTTGTGGCAGCGTCGAAACGTATAGTAATTTGAATTTATACTGTTGAATAAAAATGTACTATATTTTACCGGATCTGTTTCCGAACAAAATTTACGTGAAGATATAGACGAATTAAAATCGTACATAAAAATAAGTATGAAAACGTATTATATTTTATCCGATTCGTTTTCGAACCAGATTTATGTAAAAATGTAGGCCAACTGAAAACATAGTATTATATCTGACCTGACTCGTTTACGATAAAATATTAGGTTGACACATAAACCAACTTGAATTTTTATTTACACGTACATAAAAATAAGCACGTAAAAAATAGCGTTTTGAGGACCAACTGAAAACGTACAGAAAATAAGCATGAAAACGAATTATAATTAACCTGACTCATTTCCGGAAAAAAATAATTATGTCGCGTAAACCAACTTGAATTTATACCGACATGTATATAAAAATTAGCAGGTAAGAAATAGTGTTTTTTAACTTTACGATGGGCAAACTTAAAACTTTAGAAACTCAAATGAATTAAAATGACATTCTACAAAGTTGTTAGAAACTTGAGGGGCTGTAAATGTCATTATTGAGAATTGAGAGGCAAAGCCAGTGTGTAATGTCACACCCCCAAAATACCACATGCGGAATCCCTCGCGAGGCGTGTGACGTACCAGGATCTAGCCACCAATCACACTGAACTCATAACAATATTTCAAATAAAACTTTCATTTATTAAAATATGTCGTTACAAAACATCATTCTTTGTTCAGCGGAAGCATAATACAATAGTTAAGAATTTCATAACCCAAGTGTATAAAAACCCTTAGACTTGTCTCGTGATTCCATGTATTTCGACCCATGACCACTCCAGCATCCCAGACAGCAAGTCCCAAGTGAATGTACCTATAGTCCTGCAAGCATGCAGAAAAGTGTATCAGCTACGCTGGAGAGTTCACAATTTTGTTTACCGAAAACCATGTTACATGTTTAGTTGCCAAATGTTTAGTTCAGTTAAAAGCAGATCCAAAAACAATGTTGATAATAACTCGATACCGCAAGATGGCTCCAGATTCTTTGCCCTTCCCCAATGCCCCTATCAAAGTATTGGTCGAGTGGTTAAGGTAATTAGTTCACGCCCGTCCTCTCTGGTACGCTGTGAGGGTGCCAAACCTAATAGCGCTGTCAACTAATAACCCCGTTGCCTCCCCGGCAACCTTTTCGGTAGAAGATGGGACTTAAGGTGATAGGAGTGAGTGTATTATCCAACATTTCGGTTTAACATTCCAGTCAAACTCATTACCCAATATTCCTCCCCGGAATATTTACCAGATGTCCCTCCCCGGGACGTATCCTTGAAAAAGAGCAGTGAACTCACCTTAGAGTGCTCGGTATGTAATGTTACTTGTTCCATATTAATCAACCAAATCCTAATGTAGTTACCAATGACAAATCAGTTTCGTATACACATGAATCGCGTATCCCACATTCACATTACACAAGTAGCGTACATATAATCACACATCGTTATACAAGTTGCAACAAGAGTTCACGTAACACAACAATTCATAACAACATGTAACAAGTAGTTGAGTCTCATGCAAGGTTCACATCACATGTTCGTAATCCACCATAGCACATATCGATAGTTCCGTTCTGAATCAAGTTGATATGCAAATTCACAACCATGTAACAACTTAGTAGTTCAGAACATTAAACATTCAAGTGTGCAAATTTCATAACTGATTACTTAAACTGTTCAACCCAATTATAAATATGTACGTGTGTGTGTGGCCCAGTTGCACCGGCCCAAGGAAGTGTGCAATCCATACTCCCTTGTGCGACCAGCCGATGGTGTGCGACTGAGCTGTGCGATCCAAGCTTGGCCCATGGTCCAACCATTCAACGCATGGCCCAAATCAGACCCCTAGGCCCATGTGCATGTGCGATCCAGACCTCCTTGTGCCATCCGGACCTCCTTGTGCGATCCGGGTCAGCTTGTGCGACCTAATAACTGGGCGGCCCATGAATCCTACCCGGCCCACTGAATTGTGCGATTGTATGAGAAGTGTGCGAGATTTGTTATTTATTGCCGTAATAACCGTCACCACTCACAATCAATCCATTTTATTAGTTACTTGCCTAACCACAACTTACCATATGTACACCACTAAATTCGGCCAATCAGTTATGCACCTAAATTCATAACCACATTTATTTCTTACAGTTTCATCATCCTCATTCAAGATTAATTATATCAATCATCACAATTACTAAAAGCATTCAATTATTGTTACATCCTAGTTCTCATGCATTCAAACACACAACAGCAACCATCGCTCCATTCATGCTAATCCCTAATAATTTACATACAAACAATCCTAAGTTTTCGATACTGGGATCAAGCCGTAGAGTCAAATTCATTGATTCACCGTTTTATTATTATGATTGTTCAGGCCGTATGACATCAACGATTATCACCATCATTTGTTTCAAAATCGAATTGAACCAAACACATGAGGATTTTTCAAAACAGTTAATCAGTTCATCATTTACCCGTAACATCAAATCAGTTTAACAATTCTTTGATTACCAGTTCATCCAAATTATTAACACTAATTACTAATTTCTGCGCATGCCTAGCAAATCGACGAACCTTATTTCCAATCTAAATAAATCAATCAATAGCAATCAACAAGAAGGCAGCCGCACATGATCAAGAATACATGCATCGAACATACACATATATTCTATATCATCAAGAATCATCATCTAGAACATGGAATGGCATACTAACCGGACGAATGGAACGAAAGGATCAAAAGAGGGAGAGGTTGCGTCCGAGTTGGGGTTCCTTCCTGTTGCCGTCTTTCACGATGTCGTCCAAGAGGGTGTAGGGTTTCTTGTGTTTGTGAGTTATGAGAGTGTAGAAACCACATCCAAGAATGTGCGTGTATTACCTTTAAGCTAGGTTGGGGCTCGGTTTGGGCCTTAGGGAGAGCTAGGCCTTTAGAGCCCAATCATTGCAAGGGAGTGTGAGATTGACAAAGGTGTGCGGCCCGTACCTCGTGTATGATTGACACAATGACAAACAACCTCCTAACACAACATCACCATAAACAAATTCTCGTGATGAACACGCGGCTACTTCGTATAGTGGATCAAAAGTAGAAACGATACGTACAAAGAGGATCAGAAAGTCCGGGCTGTCACATGTAACATCCCAATTTTTCAGCATTGGAAATGGGTTCAAGTTGGGGGTTGTCACTAACAAGTTTAAAGTGGACTATAATAGTTAATAAGGGTGAAACTAGGCCCAAAAAGGAAAGGATTTGGCCCCTAATGTAACACCCCAAAAACGGGTTTGGTAATTAAACCATGTTAGTATTAAAGAGCGGGTAAAATACCGTTAGTGGTAAAAGCTAACCCGGTGAGCATAAGAATTTAATTAAATAAATCTAATGCTAAATAAAAGATAAATGAATGCTTTTTTTAGAATAAATTTTATAAAAGGCCCGAGGCTATCGGTACAAGATCTAAGTTGGGTTGTATGTAACACCCCAAAATTGCGTAATTTATTTATTATGCCCTTAAATATTTTAGTGTGTAAAATAATAACTTTAGTTGATTAACAAAGTTAAGTAGAATGACCCTTGTGTACAAGGGATGAAAGTTGTGCTTGAATAAATAACAAATGAAACTATAGGGGATGGAAGTGTATAACTGAATGAAAGTTTATAAACAAAAAAAAAAGTGCAGTGTGTGTGGTGGGTGTATTGTACGAGAGAGGGAGAGAAGGGGAAAACCTTCTCCTTCCACAACAACAAGAAATTTATGTAACACCCGTCTCATTTAATTAAGATATTAACATAAAAGTACGTATTTTTAAACCAAATGCATCATTTCAAAAAGTTAGATAAGATGATAAGTTTGCATAGTGATAGTATTCTAGTTAACTAACTAACTAGTTTAAACATCGAAGACATTAAGTTAAGTGTTTACAAAATGATCATTGTATACAAGAAAATTAGATTAAGGCGGAAGCTTCAAAACGTTGTGTTCAGTTCTTGGATTTTTGCTTGATCGTCATCCGGAGTAAGACCAACTTCACCTAATGTCAAAACCACGTTAAATATTAGTTTTGATAACATTAAAACATGTATACATAAGTTCTAGTACCAAACAATTAAAAACAAAATAAAAATTCAAAGTTTGGTCTGTCGCGCCACGCGACAGACTCCATGAAATCTTTTGCGCCCCGCGAGCGCTCCTGCGTGTCGCGCCAAGATATATGTTCCCTGTCGCGTGCCGCAGGGGAACCACTTTTCTAGCTGGGGCATATCTGAATCCTGCATTTCCTGCCCAGCTCCATTTTTTTTTTAAATTCAACTTCAAACGTTAATAACTTTCTATCTAAAGGTCCGTTTTAGGTGATTCTTTTTCGTACGCGTCCGTAATTTAATAACCAACACATCTATCATGTTTATCTTGTAAAAAATTAAGTTTACGGACCGAAAGGCTAATAGTCCCCTTTTTATTTATTCAACCCGCATAGTTTCGCATCATAATTCTACCACTTATAATTTATGACCTCGAGGCATATTTACCCATTTCCAGGGCTTACGATCATTGGCGTATCATTACCAATTCCATGGTTTTATGAATTTTTGTTCCACAATCGCCAAATGATATTCAAAACGCTTTCATAATATCTACTTAACATATATATATATATATATTTGATCCGTTTGGTTGATTCATGGAGTCCACCATTTTCAACGACAACCAAACATTTTCTAATCAAGTTTTGACTCGTTTAACTAAGTAATGAACATCGTCACTTCTACTAATGCTACCCTTTCTTAAAAACACCATTTCGAGCAACTACAATGTCCAATTAACATAATGTAACGAAACAAGGCTACATACCTTTAAAGCGCTCCCTTCAAACGCGTATCACCACCGGCTTGTCCGCTTGACGTCCCGGTTTCCTTGCCTATAGAGTTCAACCACGAATCGTTTAGAACTCTCTTCATATCACCTAACGCATATTTCGCCATAATATACAAATATGCGTTTTAGTTCAAATTTCCAACTTTTAGCTTTCTTTTAGGCATTTCTACAAACACCTAAAGGGCATAATTTCATACAATTTATAATCAAGTTCATGACTAATTATTTAGCCAAGATTAAACATCAATTAGGCAAGTTCATGTCAGATTTTCCCATCAACAATCTGAAATTACTTCATAGAGCTCAAAATGCACTAGAATGATAATTATAATCCTAGTGTTTAACATGTTTCTACAAAACCCACTAAACACCTATATTGGTGATTATGAATTTTCACAATGATGAACACAATTCAACAAACTAATGGCTAGGGTTTATTCCTAGACATGATTTCATCTCAAATTCACCTTAACAACGATCATGCAAGCTCAAATCTCGAATCTCATGTGTTCATCTAGAGTTCAAGATGGAATCATTCAATGAAATTTTACATACATTATTATCCCTTTACTAAGGGGATCACTAATCTATGCTTGGATTTCGATTTGGGACATATTTGTGCCTTCAATTTGATCAATTTAGCAAGAACTAGGGTTTGGAGGAGAAGTCTTGGTCGCCCCCTGTCTTTAATCGAACCAGACACACATACAAGTGTGTGTTTGGGTTTTAAAATTGTGTTTTAATAAAACTTGTTTCAAATTTAACACCTTTGGCCCTCCAACTATTATTAGGTTTTTATTTTAGGTGTTTTTAACCCACTAACATATCACTACAAGACTTCTATCTAACTAGGTTACTTTTATTCCTAGTTAGTTCATTACCAACATTGAATTTATAATAAAAGGTTTATATTTTCGGGGTGTTACAATTTAACAAATTAAAGAGGTTCTAGGGCTGAAATTGAATGCATGTATTGAGATTCTTGATCATCTAAGTGTCTCTAACATAATACAAGGTAAGTTGAATTTTATGATTTGGTGATTATTCATGAAATGGGTTGTAATAAATCCATGAAATTTTATGGAATTAAGCATGGGTATTGGTTAGAATCATCATGTAGAAGATGAAATATGCTTGAATTTGATTATCTTGATGAATTGAAGTAAAACTCACTTGTAGTCGGAGTAGTATGATGAAGTGTTATGATCATGTAGGTGCAAAATTAAGTGCAATATTGATGTATGAATGTGTATGTACTAGAGAATTTGTTAAATGAATTTGATATTGAATGAAGGTTATGTGAGTTTAGTTGATTTGATGATCCATGATATGAACTAGAAAGAATATGCATAGAACACTTGTACTTTATGCCTTGTTAGTGGTACGCACACCAAGTGTTTGATGAAATGCCTTGAATAGAGACTTTATGTGAATATGATGCTAAATGGTTAGAATTAGTAAAATGATAGTTGTTAACTCGATTATGTTAAGGAAAGAATGAAATGAAGACATGAGATTAAAGTATGTTGATTGTAAAAAAATGTTGGAGTGAAAGAGGAGGAAACGGGTCATTCCGGATCACAAACAAGGCAAGACAAAGGTAAGTTCTCATACTTACATGTATTAGATTGTTATAGTGTTTTTGTCATGTTTATGTTAAGTTAAAGTTGCTTTCCAAAATATCATAAATTGTTAACTAAGTAGAGGTTAATTATTGAGTTTGATCCGTTATGAACGGGTCGAACAAACTAGAATGTGACGTTAAATAATGTTCGTGAGTTGATCAATTATGAACGGGTCAAACAAACTATAAAGTAACGTTTAAGAATGATCATGATGTTGATCCATTACGAACGGGTCAACGAATTAGAATGTTATTAATGAATGGTTATGTATGTGATTCGTTGCGAACGAGTCAATGAATGGAAAATGGAAAATGTATAATGAATGCATATCATGTTTGTTGGAAGTTAGTATGATGTAATTACATGTAAACTAATATTGATTCTTGTTGTTGTGATATATGTAAATTAGAATATGCATACCGTAAGCTACGCCTGGGTGTTGTAACTTACGGCGGGTCTTGTTTGACAAAAATGGTTTATTTTACTTGTTTTTGCATACGGGTTCGTTTAGACATGATATAAACATCCTATAATTGATGTTTTCAATGGTTTGTGACCCAGGTTGATTACTAAGGAAAAACGGATGATGATCTAGTCGCGTAGCGAACATAACACAAACCAAGAATCAACGCCTTCGCATTTAGATTTTTGGATTGTAAAATCAAAAGAATTATCGTATTATGACTACACATCAGTACGAACGAAGTTTTAATTAATTTAGTTTTTGGAACGACTAAGCATTTGCATTTATATTTATATATAAATGTAAGATTTTATTAAGGTTGATGTGATTATATGAGACGGGTCTTGCACCTAAGCCCCTACTATAAATAGCAAAGGGGAAACCCTGGTCCTATAATCACCATCCTCATCAAATTTATACAGAGAGAGAAATTTGGTGAAGTTGTGATTTAATTAAAGATTTTGATGAGATTGAAACTTGGAATTTGTTTATCCTTGATCACTCCAGCAACAAATTGGTTGAGATTTGAGTAAGATCTAAGTTTTGGTTGTTTCAGGGGTTTTTGGGTTTAACTACGGTTTTAGCTCAAAGATCTAATTTTTACGTGTTTTTGGAACTTAAAACCATGGATCTAGTTGTATAGGAGTTAAATAAACATTTTGAACGTAAAAAGTTGTGATTGTAGGCTAAACACGGACCTTGTTGGGGTGAGAAAGATGAAGATTCAACGAAATTCATAACAGCATCAGCGATACTCATCGCCGAGATGAGTTGGGAAGGATGGCGTCGATCCCAAGCATAGCGTATGATTGATGACACGTGGCTCGATGACACCCAAGAGTGTCGGCGGCAGATACAGTCATAGGTGACAATCCTCGGAAGTCGCAGCAAGTCCTAACGCAAGTTAGGGAAGTGTGGCCCGATCCAGATAAATCAAATCAGTAAGATAATATATGTAATCGTAGTACACACCATTAGCAAAAAAAACAAAGAGTCGGGTGTAACTCCATCAATCACGTAATCAAAGACATGCAATTGCTCTACAACTTTAATATCATTATTTAAGCCGTCCATACAAAAGTACGCATGCCATATCTAAAGATCACATGATGCCACAACTTCAAGTATTATGGCGGGTCATCATATGATCACCACGATGATTTGATCTCGCCAAGCAGTGGTCAGTTAAACCACACCCAATATGTGCAATCAATGCTACCAAGCATCCCAAGAAGAAAGTCGTGCACACTTTCATATACATAATATATGTGACAACTGAAAATTTTCAGGTTAACTCCGTTAACACAACTCATTTATCTTTAACATTATCATAAACATTCTTTATTGCATTTCACTTGATATGAGTTGGTTAAATGTATCAATTAGTACATTAGTACACGAACACTCACGTAACACGAATCCGGAGAGTTAATCGAATTATCGAACCGCACAAGAGTCTGGCTCCGAACGTTGGTAAAACATGGAAATAGTATTTCAAATATACAAATATTAATATATTTATGTGGAATTATATGTTATTTGATTACATGGATTAAGTGTTAGTTGTTTCTTTTGATTTCGTATCAATGTCCGTTTTTGTGTAATCTATCTAGTGTTTATGGAAGAATAATAAATTATAAAAAAATTAGCGGGTTACTATTTATAGACTTGGAACATTAATTTTATTATTTATTAGTGAAATGATTTGGTGGATTTGTGCTAGTTAAAAAGGTCAGCCAAAAGTTTCAAAACCCATCAAAAAGCCCCCCTTAATTCCTATTAGTTAATTTTAAAAAAAAAAAACCCAAACCTAACCCCCCCCCCCCCCCCCCCCTCAAGTACGGCAGCCCCACCTCCACCATAATTTCGAAATTATGCCTTCAAAGCACCATTCCACTTTGATTTGTTGCTTGGATCTTGCAATTGGTGGCTTTCTTGATCGATTCTAATATCCTATATCGCTTACAAGTAAAGATTTCTTGGTGAATTTCGTTGGTTTTAATGTTTTTCATGTTTTGATCAAAACCCTAGTTTATCCAAACTCCATCCTAATCAAATCAATGTATGTCTAGTGTTTGTATATGTTGGTATGAACGTATTGAATGATTTTGCATTGATTGAAAACCCTAGATACATGTTTACGACACTAGTTTACAACATTAGAATGTTAATGCAGAATTTTCCGAATTTGCTTTGATCATAACATGCTCTTACTGATGTCAAATAGGCAATTATTGAGTCTAGGGTCATTACTAGGTGTTGTAAAATAGACAATTTGGTTGAAATTGGTTAATTTGGTTTTTAACAAATTCTTATTCGGTTAGCCGTTTCTCTTATTTGGTTCGGTTTGGTTTTCTACTATGATCGAATAATGTTCAAAAACAAATTAACGGATAGCCGAACCAATAAACATCCCTAAACATGTCCACTCTAAAAAAATAGAAGATTTATTATCGGAATGATCAATTTGGTCATTCTGACAACAATATGCATAATGCATTCAAATGGTTCGGAATTCAAGTAGTGAAGACTTCACTTAGCGCATTCTTGGGTGGGGTACTTATTGTTTTACATAAAATTGGCTATTAGATGTTCAAAGGAATTTTGGCTAACTTCGTTAGCAAACATCCACATATATCCAAACAAATCTTACTTCTATTTTGTGACATATTGAAGTACGAGATGAAATATCATGAGAAACCATTGAACACTCATGTGTACAACTAGACATACATACCTTAACTCGACATATATATCGTGAATAGCATCTAGCTAGATAGACCTCAAGTATCTGACCCCGTGTCTAGACGAACGAACACCATTCTAGGGGAGATATACTTTGACGTCTAGATCAACGATGATGATTATATGATTAACTATTGTTTGATCTCAAACTGTAATATCGGGCGACTGAAACTGCAACTATTGTTTCACTTCACACCTAGCTAGTGTTAAACAGAACTCAACTCTACTACAGGGATTTAATACTGATTTCGGGTTTCTGAGAAAATATACGGCGACTGAAACTATGATTTCGGAATAAGGGCCTCTTTATGTTAAATTTTAGTTGCATTTTGTTTTGGATAACCAGAGGTTTTCTTTTGCTTCTTTTGTCTTGGTTCTCCAATTTGAGTTCCAGCCCATCTAATGTCTGGTCCAATGTTATCATGGGCCTAACCGTGTGTATACTATATAAGTTATACACAATCTGATTTATTTTATTATATTAACTAGGTTGAGTAAAGTTAAAAAAAGGGTAATTGCACGGTACCCTTGACCGCGGAAGGGATCTCCCTTCCCAGTTCACCACCCGACAAGGATCCCTGGCGGCAAATACCCATAGCCATCAAAGAGGGGTAAGAAACATGTTTCGAACCCGAGACCTCGAGTGTCCTCGGTCCGGCTTTAAAGCGGGTGTCGGTGGCCACCAAAGTGGCACTAATGGGAATTGAACTTGGGTCTCCATTGGAGAACCTAAGTCACTCCACCACTAGGCCACTTGTGGTGGTTAGGTTGAGTAAAGTTACGTATTTAAGAATATTGTATATTCTACGGGTAAATATAATTTCATATATCAAATAATAAAAAAAGTTATATCTTTAAAAACTCGGTGTATTCTACGGGTTGAGTAAAGATATAACTTTTTTTTTTTATTATTTGTTATATAAAAGTAGATTTATCCAATCCGTGTAATACGCATGATTTTTTAAGGATATAAATTAAATGCCCGGATAGTCCCTGTGGTTTGCCATTTTTCCACCTTTAGTCCCTAACTTTCTAAAATTACAGCTATAGTCCCCAACTTTTCCAATTTTGTTTCCGGATAGTCCCTGAAACGGTTGAATGTTAGTTTCTCAGTTAAGTGGGTAAGAAATGACTAAAATGCCCTTAATATAAAAAATAACTATTAAGTCATTAAAATAAAATAATGAATATATTATAATTCAGGTGGGCCCACATGGTTTGTTAGGCTAGTGGGTATGGTGATGGTCCTCCAAGGGAGGATGGTCCGCCACGTAGGCGTCACGCCATAGTCTTCCCAAGATGGTCCATCCCACAAAACTAGAGGGTATGGGAGGATGATCCTACCCCACAAAACTATGTACAAGTATTAATGCCTAATGTACAAATCTCATTCACAAACAAACAAACAAAGTGGGGCCCACCATTTGGACCGTCCTGAACGTCGATATCCCGACGCTGAAGACGGGGACGGGATGAAGACGGAGGGGGGCGGAATGGGCTGACGCGCGTCGCCGAGGGAGGACGGAGGGGGAGAGGGACCATACCGTCCAGCCTTATAAACCTATCCCTCATTTCTGTCTCTCTCGTTCACTGTACCCACCCCTCAGCCACCGCCTCCACGGCTCCACCCTCCACTGCCTCGAACCACCGCATACCGCCTCCAATCACGCTTCGGATCCAGATTTCACAACTCAGCAAGCTGTTCAGTTGGCATAGCCTTCTTCGCTTCAATACTCTCACTCATAAAACTTGAAGTATTGACCGAACTACTATGCCGATGCCGAAACCTACCACCGGTATTTTCTCCGGCACAACCGCCACCGTTATCATCCTCCAAACATCCACCTTCGCAACAACGGCCGGAACCCTAGTTCGATGCTTCAAGAGCCAATCGCGATTAATAATGTCGGTAGAAGTGTAAGCAGTCGGCAATTGATCCTCCTAATCCTTAGGGGTTCGGTCTATGACGGAGATCCTGGAGAAATCCGGCAATGAGAGTGTGTTGATCCGCGGTTGTTCGGAATGGAGGTGAGTTGAGATCGTAGCTTGGAGGTGTTGGTGACCGATGATGCATGCTAGTGTCACCAGTGGTGTACGGAATTCTTCTGGATAATGTTCCATGGTTGGCAGTGGCGAATCTAGAAAATCCGCCAAGCCGTAACGTTTTATAAATAAGCCGTAACGAAATCGAAAAAACCTCAAATTTTTCCAAAATTTACACTAATTTTTCCAAATTTTTCCGAGCCAAGCCGTAGCGGGCGTTGCCCCCCGACATAAGGTAGCTCCGCCCCTGATGGTTGGGAGAGTTGTTAGTGTCACCTCTGTTTTATGTGTTTTTATATTTGATTAAAAGATGATTGATAAACAACTACAATTAATTAAATAGTTCTAGAACAACATTAATAATTAGTAACTCCACTAATGGAAGAAAAGCTCCGAGAGGAAGAAACAGAGGAGATGGCAGAACCAGGTCCCCGAAACCCAATTTAGATGGTCGACTTTTTGTTCCGGTAAGAGAAAGGGGTTGAAGTCTTGAAGATGGTGGTGCTTGTGACTGGGTCCCACAATGAAGGTTGGAGGGGGTGATTGGGTGGACCAATTTGAATTTAATCCCGGATAGTCTCTATGGTTTGCTCTTTTTAAGGAAAGTGTATTTTTGTCATTTCACACCCTCTTAACTGAGAAAACTAACTGATGTTAGGAACATGGACTATCCAGGAACAAAAATTTAAAAGTTGAGGACTATAGTTGTAATTTTAGAAAGTTAGGGGACTAAAGGTGAAAAAAGGGCAAACCACAGGGACTATCCGAGCATTTAACTCTTTTTTATTATTTACTATACAAAATTACATTTATTCAACACGTGTAATGCATAAGATTTTAAAGATATAACTTTTCTTATTATTTGGTATATAAAATTAGATTTATTCAACTCGTACAATATACGAGGTTTTTTTAAGATATATAGTTTTTTTTACTATTTAGTATACAAAATTACATTTATTCAACACATGTAATACACAGAGTTCTTAGATATATAACTTTTTTTATTATTTGGTATATAACATTACATGTATTCACCCCGTACAGTACACGAGGTTTGAGCATTGTATCTTCTTTTCTTTTATTTAATCTTTTTGAACGGCTAAATTTTTGTCACCAATGGGATTTGAACCCTGACCATATGGAAAGGCAAAACCTTATCCAACACCTTAATAACGCTAGGCCTAGGGCCCTTTGGTCATTGTATTGTATCTTTTTTTTTCAAGAACCATCTCCGCATTCACCCTATCCATCGCGTATCGAGTATATCCATTAGTTTTTTTTAAATATATAACTTTTTTTATTATTTGATATATAAAATTAGACTTATTCAACATGTGTAATACACGGGATTTTTAAAAGATATAACTTCGTTTTTTTAATATAAGTGATAAAATGTTAGTACCAATTTTGACAATCTGATTTATAAGTTATGTTATAAAATTGATATAATAAATTCTTTTAAGCAATGGATATAATGTTGGTACCAGTTCCGACAAATTGAGTTATAAATTATGTATTAAAATCGATATAATAAATTTTTTTAGTAATGAAAATAAAAATAAATAATCTATTAATATAAAGTTTTGTTCTCGTGATAAATAATTTGGTTTATTTAAATTTATTTTAAATAGACAATTTAAAATAAGGATAATATTTTATTAGAAAAATAAAAGGATTCTATTTTATTCAAAGTAGGATAAGATTTAATATTAATTCATTATTCATCTAATACTAATAAAAGAATCTAGTTAATGCCACATGGTATAAACTACTTAAATTTATCTTAATGACATGTGACATTCTCTCCTTCTTTATTATTATTAATATTATTATTATTATTATTATTATTATTATTATTATTATTATTATTATTATTATTATTATTATTATTATAATCTATAGACAACAACAAATAAATACATGTTATTATATCATATTAGTATATCCAATTTATTAATCTATACATAACTATAGATAAATACGTAATACATTATATCCAATTTATTAATCTATACATAACTATAGATAAATACGTAATACATAAAAATATTTATCTTATATTATTGTAATATTTTATTTAATTATTTTTATTTTAATATGTGACATAAAGGTTTTATTTTTTAATCATTATAGATCAAACCAAATTAGGTTATATAATTGTAGACCTAGATTGTCTAATCTAACCTAATAATTTGTTTGCGAATAACTACACATAGGTATCTTTAATTTAGCAAAATTATTATTTTATTAAATATATATATTAAATCAATATCCAATTTTTATTATTAATATATAACGAATATGGTGTCGATACAAAAAAAAAAAAAAAAAAAAAAAAAAAAAAAAAAAAAAAACTCTATTATGAATATAACTTTGTATTCGAACGAATTTTATACCGACACGTCGATAAACCTACAAAAATGAATATGGTATATAGTTTAAAATTTAAATTTATTTTTTTACATTAATATCAACAATTATTAAGTTAAATCTCATTATTGTAGAAGATATTTACATAAGTCCTTAAGTTCACATTTGACCGGTGATATAAATTAACGGGGTTGGTTTTATTTGGATTTAAAAAAATAATAAATTAAATAAGTAAAAAGAAAAAATGTCCCTCATTTAACTGACTTTTTTTTATGAAGTTGATGGGTTGAATGAAAATGGGAAAAAAAATGCAAACTTTGGGGACATATGAGAAAATTGTTATTGCTATTGTTATTATTATTTATTTTTAATTTTTATATTATTATAATTATAAAATATTATTATCTAAGTCACTAGGTTATAATCTTGTGTGTCACACGGGTTTACGTAAGATATTGTATTTATTCAACCCGTGTAATACGCGTGTCTATAACCTAGTTTAATTATTATAAGATAAGTATGAAAGAGAGACGGGAAAACTAAAAATTAGATTTCTCTAATTTATGACACGTGTCACACACTGATTTATTTTATTATTTAGTATAGATATTGATAGATTTTGATTTGTTTTATTTTTATTTTTTTGAAACTTTTAGTTACAGTGAACTAACTATTATATAAATTTGTGTGAAATTGATTAAACTCTATATATACTGACAATTCTAGATTTTTTTTTTTTTTTTTTTTTTGTATTTGTGTGTGTAAAACACACATGTATTGTTTTTAACATTCTCTATGTAATTTATCAGGTTTTGACAATCGTATATTTTGGAGGCTACACATTTAAGTCTGAGAAACAAATATTAATCAGTAAATGCATACCCTAGTAATTGACTCATTTTGAAATTTAGTAAGTTATGAAATCCGTATTTAGAATTTCTTAGAATCCATCTCACGGGAAATCAAATAACAAGAAACAATACAACAAAATATAAGTCACTGTGTTTTTTTTTTTTTTTTTTTTGGTTGGAGTCTGTTTCCACTTTCCATTTGGTGTGACTGTGTTTGTTTCTTTGATTTGGTGGCTGTATTGGTTAGCTTCATGCTAACAAGCTAACCTTTCTGGTTATTTAATACATTTTGTTGCCCGTTAAAAAGTCACATTATGGTGAATGTTTATGCGGTCCACTTCTAAATCCATCTATTATAGGTTGTAGTGTGGTTGTCTTCAAATCTATGATCTCACCAACCTCTTAAATTTTGTCGCTGACTTTAGATTCAACGTTATTCGACTTTTGAAACGCCTTTGGTCCACATATCGATTGAACCTTTCTAAAGCCTTTGATTATCAGATACGATTATTAGTTCACAGTTTGACTTATATTACGATTGTCTTTCTATGAAATATGTATTTGAAATGACTTCTTAAAATTGTACTCATTAGTCATTATCATCTTCCTTTATTGTGTTGTGACTCCAATTACAAACATTCTTGTTAAAATCTTCATCCCCATTGTTTTAATTCGGGATAAAGATTAACAATTTATAAACTAAAAAAGACGAATAAAGATCTACAATATTCTATATAACGTGCAAGGTTTAACATGACAGTTATGCCCCCATCAAGCCCAAAATCTATAATTCAATTGGGTTAGGTATCCGTATATTACACGGAGTGAACAATAAAAATCATATAATGTATAAATCTACAAATAATCAAAACATAAAAGAAATTACATATTACATTAAATAAGAAAAAATATATAATTATAATTACAATTACAACTAGAAACCCATATATTAAACGGTTTGAACGATGAAAGCGATATAGTTAATAAGTCTCAAATCTGGTTCATCAATTGATGTGATACAAGGAAACATGACAGAGAAAGAAAACACAGGTTGAGGAACAATATGCATATAAGAAGAAAAGTTTTTTTAAGGTTGTTATTAAGACCATGTGTAGTGGTCATTCACGTGGTTTGGATTTTTTTTGTCATGTGGCATCCACATTATCAAGACCTGCAAATTAGATAAAACTAGGTTTAACCCCCCCCCCCCCCCCCGCCGCGTTGCAGCCGGGGCTTACAAAGCAAGAACAATAGAAGAATGCTCGGCGTTCGGTTTCACATAAGGTAGAAGCCAATTGTTTGTTACATTCCGCTTAGTACGATCAAGGTTGAATGATTTCGTCCTACGTGTGACTCAACTCTCGGGTCTTAGTTTTAAGGGCCCGCTTGAGGAGCGAGCAACCACACAGAAAAATGGTGCCATCACCACACATCATTCTATCTGAAAACCCCACAACTCGGGACCCGACTACTTCACTTCAGCAAACAACCACAATATAAAAAACTGAAAATAATTCAAAAAATCCAACAAAATATCAACACAAACAGTGGAAAATCAGGCACCAAATAATAACACCGCATAAATAGATAGCAAACAGAATTCACACATATGACCAACAACTGAATCAGCAATCGAAGACAATGGCGCAGACGAAATCAAACCAAATCGCAAGAACCTTGATAAAAAACATCTTTAAAGACGAAACCACTACATCAAAACCAAAAAAATAGAGACTAACACATATGCTACTGGTTGTGCAATCGAGGAAGAGAACCACCATCGATCATTAACCTATAGGTTAGAAATCAACTTACGAAACTGATAGACGGTGGCAAGATCTGCATCATTATCGGCCTGATACGTTACCAACAACCTGAGATATTGAAGAAGAATGATTCAAAACTTGGTTCATCTATCTTACAATATTTATTGTTTAAGCTCTAAATACCAATAGATCTCACAAATATATTATAAGCAAGTGCAAATTAATACGTAACGGGCATAAAGGAAAAACTGACACACGTAATCAAAAGAGATGAATTAGAGATTTTGAAAAAAAAAAAGAAAAAGGAAACCACAATTTGACTTCACTCGGTTCAAAACAAATTATACGAAAACATATTATATATATGGTCTGGCTCGTTACCCAAAGAAGTTTACATTTAAACGTAGACTAACTCGAATTTATACCGAAACGTACATAAACTATGCACGTTAAAAATAATTTTTAACGAAAATGTATTATATTTGACCTAACTCGTTTCCTAAAAACGTTTACGTCGAAACGTAGAGCAAATTGAATTTATACTAAGGCGTCCATAAAAATATGCTCGTAAAAAATAGTTTTGCAAGTAAATGAAGTATAGGGCTAAACTTGAAACAAACTATTAGTATAAAACTTAATAAAATTACCTAAAAGTGTGCCAAGTAGCACGAATGTCACACCACTGCTAGCGACCACCAACATCGGAAAAGCTTGTAAAAACAAAATAAATAAAAAAGGAAAAAATAACACAGATCGAAAAGCAGACGTAAATCGTTGAACCGCACAACCCGTTTTGGCGTGTCAATGCTAAGAAATTAGACCGAAGCGTAAGCGTAAAATGTAGAAAAGAATAACAGAGTCGATTTATGAGTAGCGGGTTACGACGAACCTGTCAAACGGGAAGAAAAAAAAACGCGTTGCGACAGACCTGTAAAACAGGAAAAAATATACGAAAAAAACGTGGAATCTCACACGCACGTTGCGGCATATTAACTCACAAAATTTAGAACGAAACGTAAAACGAAAAAATTGTGAAGATTAAAAGTTTGGGGACCAAAGTTGAAAAAAAAAATTTGATGGGTTAATTTTGAAAAGATGAAAAGTTTGGATTAAGAATAAAAAAAATCTAAGGGGCTAATATGAAAAGGAAGCAAACCTTTGGGTTACAAATGAAAAATTAACTTTTTTTTTTTTGAAAAACTCCCTATGCATAGGGTATAACACCTTAATGCCAAAAGATGTTACTAATTTATAGTTGGTAAATGATGTAGTGGTGAGGTATGTGAAATTAGTGGGGTTGGAATTGAAAAAAAATGGATTGGTTGAAGTAAACCAACCAATCACCCTCTCTCTTTCACTCGAGCTCTAAACCACAAATGTAACAACCCGATCATTCCTGGCAAATATCTTAGTGACACGTGTCTAGAAACCCCCCTCACAATAAACTTGGTTAAAGTTGAGGGATTGGAACTGTCAAAAGGGCAAAGAAAGAAGTTGAGGGGCTGAAACAGTCAAAACACAACATTTTGTTTTGCTGAAGGCAATGAGGACCATATGGTTTTCCCCTTGCGGTCCGCAAGGGCAGCCAGGCAGCTGCAACTTCGCTAACAGTTGTACTTTTGCTTCATTTTGACACCTATCTTGAGTTTTTTTGCCACTTCTTCTCCAGTTGTGACACATAAGTAGACACTAATCACTCATTTAAACACTCTTGGACACTTGTCCTAACATCATGGCTTGTCATTCACTATAAATAGCTCCTTTTAGTCCATAATTTTCATTCCAAACTCAATCAAACACACTTTACTATAAAAAGTCTTGTGTGTAAGATTTTGTTCTTTTTTCTCAAGCAACTCCTTTGGTTTTCTGGAATCGCCATCTAAATCTAGTGAGTCCTTTTTTGTAAGCTCTTTCAACAAAAATTAGTTTCGTAGCTTAATCCCGACCAAGTGTCGAGAATTTCAAACAGTTTGACCATTCTGTTTGATTTTCAATTCTGGCTATTTTGGTCAACGGATTTCAAATCAATTTCACCCAAATGGTCTACATAATGTAAGGAATATAACCTTACATTTGTATATTGTGATCATCGCATCTAAATATGTTAAAATGACGAGTCAAACCTGGGTTTTTGAAAAGTCAAACGCAACTTTATGAAATTACCAAAAAATGACCTTTACGCATATGTAGTATGATATTTTGACATCAAAGCAGTTTATACCACATAAAAAATATATTTTAACATATTTGACTTGTCACAAACCCGTTTTCTCTCCTGAATCCGTATTTACGCATACCACTCGTTAACATGGCGTAAAACATATAAACAAGTCATAACGGGTCAAAACCTTTTCTAATCAGAATGCAAGGTTAACAAACCATATAACACAAGACTCCTTACTCGTATGGTTACAACCAACATTCTATCCTATCCGATCAATGCTTAATCTAGCGGAACCGTGCTTAAATCCACGTTAACTGGTCAAGTCTAATTAAATGACTTATAATTACCCGTAAACAATTCTCATGGATATTATTTTCATTCATTCTGGACTATAGACACTCCAGTAATCGCACCGTAAGCAATAAACGTTGAGTCCGATTATACTACGAACTGAATACGTTGTGTTCTACGCTAGTACAAGTAAATACTTTTTAACCTCTTTTACCAAAACTTGGAATATAGTATAAAACCCCTTGGTTCGGATATTGTAACAGGCTAAATGTCTTCATAATGAAATAATTTGATTTAATCCGTATTGTTAGATAACAAAAACGATTAGGGTTGATAGTATTGTATCCGGGTTCCTCGATTCATTATTATAATGGTTGTAAGTGCGGGGTGTAGGCATACACTTGATTGTCACAAAATATAGTGTCTATATCAATCGAGTACTATCTTCCATCCCAGTCCCCGGACGTGGCAAACATGTAAATTTGGTAACAAGGATACTTGTCTCAATGAAAATTAAATGTTTCTAAAATGTTTTAAAAATGAGTCGTTAATTGTAGTTACCAGCGAAAGGTGACGTATTTTGTAAGGATGACATATAGGCGATGAACCTAGATGAATAGGTTGGATAAGGTTCGGTCAATAGCTTTGGAATTTGCGACTCCAATAGTAAAGACCTATGATATCTCAAAGTCCATTTTAAATTATCTCGACCCCACCTTTGGGTTTTATTGTATCAAGGTATTGATACTCAAAAGTTTTAATATATCTTGGAAGTTTTAATACTTGAAATTTATTATTACTTCCTATTTTCGATGCGCTGTGAAACTGGTATACAATCGTCACGCTCAAACCACACATTCGGGTCCACCGGGAAAGCGGGGTCTGACAACAAAGGAGAGCCTAAAATTGCATTTCACATGAGGAGGGAGTGGTAAAGTGCATGTGGTTGCATATGGTTTGAACAACTACGAGAACACCACACATCGCCTAACTGTTGCTGATTCCACAAGATAGTCAAAGCAGTGCACCATAAATCAACAAAATACTTTAGTAATTAGAAAAAAAATGTTGGTAAAAAATAATCATAATAAAAAAAAAATTCAATGTTGTTTATTAATTGAATTTTCGCTTCAAGTTTCTAACTATTGTCGATTCAAGAAAATAGTAAAAGCAATGCACCTTTAGAAGGGCAAAATCAACACGATACTTTAGTAATTAAAAAAAATTGCTGGTCAAAAAAATATATATAACAAACTAACATAATTCCTTGAGACCTAGTACACTAAATACAACGTGAAGATATGTTTTTTAAGGTAGCAAATTTTACGGATTCAATTTTTTATTTTATTTTATTTTATTTTATTTTGGGAGAGGGGGTGTAGGGCTGTTCATGAGTCGAGCCGAGCCGAGCTAAGGCAAAACTCCGGCTCGGCTCGGATTTGAAACCGAGCTGGAAATCAAACTATCAAAGCTCGAGCTCGGCTTGGTTTTAAACCGAGCTGGCTCGGCTCGGTTTGCCTCGGTTTTGAAAAGAATAATTAATACATGCATCTGAAAATTCAGTAATATAAAATATTTTTCAATAATTCAAAAGAACATATCCAAATTAAGTTCAACCTAATATATTACAAGCCAAAATCAAGTTTAAAAACACAAAATACGTTCTTAATTTCAATAATATACAACATAAGTTCATTAGCATTGTAATCAACCTTTAAATGTGGTATATATATCAAATTACACTCCTAATCACATGTAAATAATAATCAGTTTTTTTTGTGATTTAGTATAATCTATATAAAAGTAAAATACACTAAGAGTAAAATAATCCGAGCTAAGCCGAGCTGAGCTAGTATGCGAGCCAAACCGAGCCAATCCGGTTCTTTACGAGCCGAGCAGAGCAAAACTCACTTTTTAACCGAGCCGAGCCGGCTCGGCTCACTTTCAAACTGAGCTACATCGAGCGAGCTTTTTCCGGGCTAAATCCGAGCAAGCTTCGTGCGAGCACTTCCATTTAGAACCACCAAGCAAGGTAGCTGTGTAGGAGATCCGAGCTGCGAGTTTTTTGGACAGCTGTTTCGCTATTAAAAATAAAAAATAAACAATAATAATAATAGAAATAATAATATTAACAATAATGATTAGCAAGAAACTGACACCTTTAGCGGCGACAGCTGTTGCCGCTATTGCCCTGTTTTGTCACCGCTATTGCCTTTTACCGGCGACGTGTCGCCGCTAAAGGGTCGTCGGTATTGATGGGCCGCTATTGCCCTGGTTGTCGCCGGTAGCAGCTATTGACCTTTAACTTTTAGCGACGACGTGCGGCCGCTAAAGGGTCGTCGGTATTAAGTATGGCCGGTAAAGGTTATAGGCAATAGCGGCGACACCTGTCGCCACTAAAAGTCAATTTTTCTTTTTAAGACAGCAGCTGAATACAGCTGCACCCAGACAGTTTCCGGTTGAAAAACACAATCTGCCAAATTCAAACAACGCAAACATACGCCATAAACATATACTAAAAGTAATATAATTACAAACAACGTTTAAGTCCTGCATTATCATCCTACAACGTTTAAATTCTACATTATCATGCTACATTAAAAATAACAAGTTACTCGCCGGAATCATCCTCATCTTCGTTATCGAATCAGTTATCAGAATCGTAGTCGTTTGCCTTTCCTTTTCCTTTTGAACCAAGATAGTTGTCAAGTTGGTTCAAAAAGGCCGGGGTTTGGAACAAGCTGTTAACAAATTCCTACAATAATAGATATCAAAATGTATATTAGCATATTAATTAACGCTACCAACATATATTTAACAAGGAAACATGTGTTCGTTTATCATTTTATAAATAGCGTAGTTTACCTCAGAAAATGGCTCTTGAGTCCGAGGTTGTGAAGACGACAAGTTCGAGGGCGTGTTCGAAGAAGGTTTATGCCCCATCCCCCGGTACCTTCCTCGCCGCTCTCCCAACGCTTCCTGATACAGGCCAATTAGAGGACCATCACCGCTCCATTCGTTTGTGGCCTGCTGTAAGTTCCGCAGTATTTTACGAAGATGATTATATATATATATATATATTTGTTATAGAAAATTATATTTAAAAAAAATACTTACGTAATTTTGTTCCGCAACTGGGTCAACCCAATTCCCCTGACTATCAGTGTGGGTTTTAGCGTACGCAGGTACCTAATTTGCTAAACTTTAAAAAAATACATATAAAACTAACCTTTTTTTTTTCAAGTTTCAAGGAGACGAAGACCACGAGGTGGTGCCGGAGAAGAGATGGTGGTGATCCGAATTTTCTTCCACAAACACAAAAATGACCAAAAATTAAAGCCTATAACATGCATATAACAAAATAGAGAAGAAATTTAACAAAAAGAAAGTTAAACTAACCGATTTGGGCAAAACAACAATTTCTCCGGCGGTAGAGGGAAGAGTTTTGGGGGGAAAAGTGAAGAAGGAGGGAGGAAAGGGCGCTGTATAGTCTGTAACGTATCAACTTTACCGGCGACGGGTTGTCGCTGCTATTAATGTATTTGTCGCCGCTATTAGGTTAACCAGAGTTAACCAGGATAAAATATGTGTGGCTGGGGATTAATGTGGGACACATACTTTTAGCGGAGACGAGGTGTCGCCGCTAATGACCTTGTGTTGTCGCCGCTAATGCCTTTTAAATCCCCAACCGTTAGATCAGGATAAGGATCAACGGCTGGGGTTTGGTTTCAGACTCCGGGACGCGGATCGACTAATAGCGGCGACATTTGGCCTGTCGCCGCTGAAAGTGGTTATTTCTTGTAGTGTTATAATGGCAACGATAACAATAAGAAAATCTTTAAAGTTTTAGAGATAATACCCAAAGTACATTTTATTATAACTCTTATGGGTTAGGGTCCGTACAAATGAGTGTTAATATACAAATTGGGCGTATCATGATAAGCGAATGAGGGAATTTTTTTTCCTTATCTTGTCAAGTACGTATTTTAGTCTCAAAATCTATAAAAAAAAAATCTGTGTTTTTACACTAGTACTCTAGTAGAGTAAATACATGATTTTTTTTTTTTTTTTTTACATTTTACAATTAAACATCATACTTAAATAGATAGAAAAGAAAAACTCAAAAAAAAATAAAAATAAAATAAAACTCCTTCACTTCTCAAGTTAAGATTATTTTGTATGTTAAAACTAATTTGTATTTGATCCTTACACTAATTTTTATATAATATTATGAAAAAATATAAATAATCTTACATATATGCTACAGGGAAATGTTTATCTAGGCAAATTTAAACCATCTATCTTTTCATAAGAAAAACCAAACAAGAAATTTACAAAACGATAGTGTGGTCTCAACCAAACGTAATTAATATATTTATGTGTTGTAGATGTTACTGGTAGTTGGTGATGGCAACAGGTGTGGCGTTTTGTCATAATTGGGACCAAAATGTGTGAGAGTGGGACATAATTTTGTTTTCAACAAATGGGATTTTAACTCACTTGTTTTATATTTGAGAATGTGAGACAAATATAACTTTTATATAATACAGATTTACCTCAGTATTTGTCAAACAAAAGCTGAAAAGCACGTGGTCAATGTGAGGTTTGGAACAAGTATGATTCTTGTACTTCAAGAAATACAAACATAAAACATAAAATTATATTTCTTTAGAAAACATAATAAATATGCATTTTCATTCGCGCCTAAACTACGGGAGTTCATCGAATTGAATTTTGGATTCCTCGAGTTTATCCATGTAATACCAAAAATTTAGTAAGCCTAGAAATATATATACTCTAAGCATTTCACCTCCAAAACATGTCTAAACTATACAAAATTTTAAATTGCAATATCATAAACATAAATTATTAGTAAATTGATAAAACATCTAGCTTATTATAAAAATCCAAGATACAAGCTTAACAGGAAAGTAGGAAACTAATATACATTTTGGCTCAACCAAAATTACATATAGATCAATTATCACCACATGGCAGACTGATAAATTTTGTTATCAGTGTAGTCATTTTTCATATTCAGATGTCTGGGATTTTTTTTATCATGTTAATTTGGTCAGTAAAGTTCCAATAATAATTTACATGTTATGATAAGAATATAAATATGGGATAATTGCATATTTCCCCAACTTAAAATTAAAATTGCATATATCTCCTTCGTTAACTAATAAAATTGCAAATTTACCCATTTTAATTTATTTTATTAAAAATAAATTATATAATGACTATTTACCCTTATTTGTACTAGTTTTTGTGTCTTTTTCATAATTTTTGTTGTTTTTTATGTTTTGCTAGTTAGTTTTCTTGTATATAATGATATGTTTTTTTTTCTTTTTTTTTCAATGTGGGTGGTATTTTTTAATATTTCCTTCTTAAATAAAGACATTGCAAAATTGGGGTGTAAATTTTAATGAAAATGGGCAGTCGTATAATTTTTTAACACCCATTTCAAAAATTGGATCTAATCACTTTCTGGTGTTTGCGTATGAGAATATATTGATATGGATCTAGATGTCTTTTTTTATTTTGGGTTGATTTATAAATATATACATTAACATACATTAAATAATCAAAAAGATAAATGCAAAACAAATAACTTTGTAAAAATGGCAAAAAAAAAAAAACGAAAACAAAAAAACTAACTAGCGAAACAAAAAAAAAACAACAAAAGTTATGAAAAAAACTACAAAAACTAGTAAAAATGGATAAGTATATAATTTTTAAAGTTTTAGTAAAAATAATTGAAAATTTGCCATTATATAATTCATTTTTAATAAAATAAATCAAAATGGGTAAATATGCAAGTTTATTAGTCAAGGAAGGGGATATATGCATTTTTAAATTTAAGTTGGATAAATATGCAATTAAGAATTTTTTTAGGGAAAATATGCAATTATCCCTAAAAAAATAATGATATAATGGCATTAAGATAAACAATGTATCGAGTGAACTCATGCTAAAATCTATGACAACTTCCAAATAAGTTAAGTCGTGCTGACCAACTTCATTATAGGCGTCACTGTTGGAAAATATATTTTGACGTCGTTTGTCTTTTATATGAAAAAATATACACAGGTTTTGTTATCGATGTTACGTTAACCATCTAGGTCCGTCTCTGCCCGCAACTCAAGTTGATGAAAGTTAAGTCAAGTCCGTCTATGGTTTCCCTTCTTCACTTACACCAATTATTATTTTAGCATCTTTCAATTTTTATTACACTTAAGGACACATATTTGGTCAGTTGAAACATGAAGGCGCATACAAAATTTGAGCTTGTCAAAGGCAGGATGCGTAGTTTGAATGATATATTGATATATCACATCTTAAACTAGTATCAAATATTTAATAATATTTCAAAGCACACCTACCAACATAGACTAGCATTTAAACTTAAAATAGTAGCTTTGTTTAAGCAAAGGGTAATCAACAGTCAACACAACTAATGATAGGATAATTCACACTTTAACTATAAGAGCTTACCGACAGTAACAACACGATTAATAACACAATCCATCGGTGAAAATTTTACCCACATCCAGTTTCTCCACAGACTTTCATCAATGGTTCATGCACAAGATTAAATATAATCAATTTTTGTAGAGTTATATATATGGTTCCCAACTATATAACAATAAAAGAACTCACATTGACGAGTTCTATGTGTAAATAACCTTACATTTATGTAAGAAAAAAACAAACAAACTAAACCCTGAAAGTATGATTCATGGACAAATAATTGTTTGATCTTGAGGAGAACCAAATTGGGTTTGTTTAAAAGGACCAAGCATGTTATGGCATAGAGATGGACCAGATGGTGGCACAGGCCCTCTTGGTAACCTACCATTCCAAAATCCCGCCTTACCGAAACCCACAAGATCTCCCTTTGGTACTCTCGTTGCATTCATTCCGGTCACTAACAACATGATCACGATCACTAAAGCGAGGAAGAACACACGACGTCTTAACTCCATTGCCAACACTTTGCTTCTTCGATATCCGACTGGTGATGAGTTTGGAATGATATTATTTCATGTTAGGTTGTGTGGGTGTTTGTCTATATATAGAGACAGTTCGCATATGCTTTGGGTGGTTGGATTTGCACGCAATAAGCCCGTAAATATTCAACTGTTGGAAAAAATAAATTGACTTAATTTGTTAAAAAAGTGCGCATTTTACTTGACTTTGAAATAAAGGTAATAAGTGGTAAGTTGAATTTGCTGATAATAGACATTAGACAACAGGCAGCCTGGCTTGACGTGTGATGAAATTGTGCAAACGAAAGCGAAAGCAAAAAGATAAAGACTAGATACGTTTGCTAAACGTTTAGATTAATATTCTTAAACGAAACAAATGATTTTATCATATACCAATATTGTCCTAAACATTACGAATAAGTATATACTAATAGCAGGGGGTAAACGAGACGAGCCACACATGAGCTATTCAAGGTAAGCCCCTTAAAAGCTTAAATTAAACTGAGATTAAGCAAGCTCGAGTTTGAGCTCAAGACCGAGCTTCATATACCAAGCTTAGGGGTTGTTTGTTTACCTCTTAACGGGGCTCTTAATGGTTCAGACCTCTTACTGGTTCAGCACTTAATGGTTCAGACTGTTTGTTTCGTGAGCAGATATATGAATGGTTCAGACATTTGTCTCTGAATGGTTAAGCATTATACTGAGTCTGAATGGTTAAGACCTTTAATCTGAATTGGTCAAACATTTGCCTCTGAACGGTTAAGCATTATACTGGCTCTTAATGGTTCAGACATTTTACTGGTTCAGCACTTAATGGTTCAGACCATTGGTTCATCAATAAACCATTCAGAAATTGTCAAAAAGCCCTTAATTAGGATGATTGAGAGTCAAAAAAAAAAAAAAAGGAAAAATTACAAGTTTTGTCCTTTATCTTTATACCACTTTTCAGGCGGTGTCATTTTTAACGAATGTTGACAGGCGGTGTCCTTTACTAGGTATTTTGTTGCAAGTTTAGTCCTAATTAACAAAATACCTAGTAAAGGACACCGCCTGTCAACAATTAACAGGTTTTTTAACTGGGTTGGATCTAAAGGACTAAACTTGCAACTAAATACATAGTAAAGGACACCGTCTGTCAACATTCGTTAAAAAGGACACCGCCTGAAAAGTGGTATAAAGATAAAGGACAAAACTTGTAATTTTTCTATAAAAAAAAGGCGGTTATATATAGGGTACTTTTGGAATACACTAAAATATTTGCTTTTGATTCTCCAATGCTGTTATATACAATTCTGGAATACAATAAAATATTTTGCTTTTGATTCTTCAATGTTAGGCTGAATTTCACATAGGGTAATTTTGGAATACAGGTAAATGTTTTGGGTTTGATTCTTCAATGTTAGGCTGAATTTCAAACAGGGTATTTTGGACTACAAGAAACGTAATTTAAGATTCATTGTTTTTAAAGAGTAAAATTAGGAAAATTAGATTGCCATTATTTACTTAGGCGTAATTTAAGATTCATTGTTTTAAAAGACTAAATTCAGAGGAGAAAAAACAGAGAATTAATCTGAAGTTGGCTTTAAGAAATATGGAAAAACAAAAATGTAAGGATCTGAAACAAAAGTTAGATTAAATTGGGTGAAGAATGGAGATGAAAACTCAAAGTTTTTTCATAAATATATTAACCTTCAGAAGGCGTCAAAGAGGTTGAATGAAATTAATATTAATGGGGTTGTGTATAGTGATCCCTTGTGTATGAAGAAAGAAATTATGAAAGCTTTTAAGAAGAAATTTGGTGAGCGAATGAAAAAAGGACCAACCTTGATGTTTAATGATTTTCATAAGATTTCTTTGACGCAATCAAGGAAATTAACGACTCGATTTTCGGTGGAGGAGATTAAAAATGTAATTTGGGAGTGTGGGGGAGACAAGGCGCCGGGCCCGGATGGATTCACTTTCTTGTTTGTGAAGCGGTTTTGGGAGTATCTAAAACCAAAATTCATGGAGTTGATGTTTCAGTTTTATGAATCGGGGAGGATTGATGTCGGATGCAACTCTTCTTTTTTCACTCTTATTCCAAAAGTTAGCGACCCCATCTCGTTGGGTGATTTTCGACCTATCTCTCTTATTGGAATTGTGTATAAAGTGATAGCTAAAACGCTTGCTAATAGGCTAAAGGGGGTTTTACCTTCGATTTCATCATCGACCCAATCAGCTTTTGTGGAACATAGGAACATTTTTGATGGCCCGCTAATGGTGAGTGAAGTGATTTCGTGGGCTAAGAAACAAGATGTGAAAGTGTTGCTTTTTAAAGTTGATTTTGAAAAGGCTTATGATTCTATAAATTGGAATTTTTTGTTAAATAATTTAAAACTTATGGGGTTTCCTAAGAGGTGGAGGAGGTGGATTAGAGCTTGCCTTTCTTCTAGTATGGCGTCCGTGTTAGTCAATGGGTCCCCGACTAAAGAATTTAATCTTAGAAGGGGTCTTAGGCAAGGCGACCCCTTGTCACCTTTCCTTTTTATCTTGGCGTTAGAGGTTTTGGAGGGGTTTACGAAGAGAGCAACGGCGAACGGGTTATTTGATGGGGTTTTGCTCCCTAATGGTGGCCCGGTTTTGACCCACTTATGTTATGCAGACGATGTTATGTTTATGGGGCTGTGGAATGAAAAAAATATCCTAAACTTGAAGAGGATCCTTAGGGTTCTTTACCTTGTTTCGGGATTAAAGGTGAATCTTAACAAGAGCAGTTTAATGGGAGTGGGGGTGGACGGGGAGACGGTGGAAAGAATGGCGAAAAAGTTTAATTGTGTAGTCGGGTCGTTACCTTTCAAATTCCTTGGTCTTCCTATTAGTGATAACATGAAACGCGTGAAGGCGTGGAGACCGATTGTTGATAAAATCAGAAAAAAAACTATCAAGTTGGAAGGCAAAGTTGCTTTCCATGGGAGGGAGACTGACACTTGCGAAATCAGTTCTTGGTAGTATGCCTTCTTATTATTTATCGTTGTTTAAAGCTCCGAAGAAGATTATTAGAACGTTGGAAGGAGTCCGTAGGGATTTCGTTTGGGGGAAGACGGGATCGAGGCATAAAATAAGGTGGGTGGGTTGGGAAAATATTGTAGCGCCGAAACGTTTGGGTGGTCTTGGGTTGGGAGAGATTAGAAGTCTTAACTGGGCACTTCTTATGAAGTGGCGGTGGAGATTTCGACATCAACATTCTCAGCTTTGGGCCGACGTGGTGAATGCCATTCATGGGAGCAGCTCTAATGAAGATGGCATCCCTCTAAAGAAGGAGATTACGGGTATTTGGAAGGATCTTGTTTTGGCTCGAAATGATTTGTCGAAGGCTGGTGTAACTGAACCAGAGAAATTGGGTTTGGTTAATGTAAATGGGCAGGTTTTATTCTCAGTTGCAGCTTTCAGAGAGGCTATAGCGGAGAGGATAGGTGTGAAGGTCGAGGTGGGTCGATTCGAATGGATTGCCTGGGCGCCGCAGAAGGTTTGTTTTTTTGTGTGGAGGATTTTAAATGAAGGTATTGCAGTTAAAACAAATTTGGATAGGAGGGGGTATTTGTAGAAGATAAAATGTGTGTTTTATGTGGATATAGTATTGAATCAGTGGAACATCTGTTGTTTTTATGTCCTACTGCATCTGCTGTATGGTGGAACATATGGGTGTGGATTAAAATTCCTACAAATGTGCAAATTGTTTCAACTATGGATCTGCTCGAGTGGATATATAATTTAAATGGGTCAGCTATTTGGGAAAAAGTAATCGTAGTTATTTCTTTCACGACTTTGTGGATTATTTGGAAAACGAGAAACGAACGGATTTTTGACGGAAAGCAAAGTCGGGTGGAGGTTATGGTGGACAAGATTAAAGAGGATTCGTTTCAATGGATAAAATATAGATCCCCTTATGTGAGCCTTGATTGGGAGAGATGGAGAGATTTCAATGTACGTGATATAATTATCTAATGTTTTTGTTTGTTTGGGATTTCCAGTTTCCTGCTGGCCCCTGTGTTCTATTTTATGTTTATCTATAAAATAGTTGCGGTTCGAAAAAAAAAACAAAAACAAGTTATTTTAAGACACTTTATCCTATACATATCAAAAAGTATGTTACATTTATCTTACACATGTGGAATTTATACTTTACCATAAATTAGATTGCTGAGAAAAAATATATTTTGAAACTAAGTTATTAATTTAATATTGTTAACTAATTTATGTGAATATATTTAATTACGTAAATTTACTCACATACCCTACAATAACAATAAATTCAAATATTAAACCACTCTTATTTAAACTTGTTATCTCTATTCTTACAATTTTTTTCAGTTAAACCCTATAATATATATATATATATATATAGAAAGGTTAACGTACATTATGGCTTAACGTACATCATGTACGACAGGTAATTACGCACGTTCATTTTAAAATCACGTACGTTATAACTAAAAAATCCAAAAATCATGCATGTTGAAAACATTAATCACGCATGTTGAAAACATTAATCACGCATGTTATAGAACAAATCACGCACGTTGCCGTACGTGAAGTACGTTAAGCCGTAATGTACGATATAGTTTTTCTATATATATATAGGACAATGCTAGATAGAAAACCCTAAAAATTTGAGAAAACCCTAGAAAACCCAACCTCCCGACTTTTTTTTTTTTTGAAAAAAATAACACATGTAATATTGATCGGTGTACTTTAGGTACGTATAATTTTATTTTAATTATAGTATAATTTATTCTTATAATTATTAAATATGTTACTGTTAGTTAATTTTAATTTATGTAGGTTTCTAATAAATAATAAATTAATTAGATACATTTAAACCAAATGAAAACGTGACTTCATGAAAAAAAATAATAACAAAACCATTGTAACTAATTAGTTCATGTATAGGCTTTTAAATATATTTATAAATTGATTTGGAGTTTTCTCTTGTGTTGGCAGCTCATCGAACAAAGAAGAAAAAGAAAAGATTCCATTATCCTATTATCCTATATATTAAAAACACAACCTTGTGAATAGTACAGGGATATTTTAAGGATTTCACATTCTTTTTACCTATCTTCTCAACTTCTTCAGCTACTGCCAGTGCCACACAAAGAGGCTATGGAGATGAACACGGCAAGGAGCTGTCGACGGTTTCAGGTCGGCCACGGCGGCCTCACCAACATTAGGCCAGAGAAAGTCGAACCCCAGTCGACCAAAGACCACCACGGTAGCCAAAACACAAAGAGGCTATGGAGATGAACACGGCGAGGAGTTGTTCACGGTTTCAGGTCGATTACCGGCGGCCTCACCAACGATAGGCCAGAGAAAGTCGAACCCCAGTCGACCAAAGACCACCACGGTGGCCAAAACGTTGGTGTTCAGTGGGTTATTACAGAGATGACGACTAGGGTTTTTTATTGTGGTGGTGTGGGTTACAGTAGAGGCGAGGAAGAAGATGAGCGATGATGGTAATAGCAGAGACGAAGGCTTGAGGAACTAAGCTTCTGGCTGATGTTGGCGAGATTTCCGGTAAGATTAGCTTAGCTTGC
Source organism: Helianthus tuberosus (assembly GCA_030545235.1). Lineage (NCBI taxonomy): Eukaryota > Viridiplantae > Streptophyta > Magnoliopsida > Asterales > Asteraceae > Helianthus > Helianthus tuberosus. The sequence continues at coordinate 18,661,523 of CM060398.1, forward strand.
ATGTCTTCTTTTTGAATAGATCGGCTCATTGGGAGATGATTGAGACTAATTTAAATATTTCAGCTTCTGGCGAGGTTTCCGGCTACCTCCAGTGCGGTGTTTTGAGTCACAATTGTTTCTTCATGCTAGGTGAATACAGGTCAGCGGAGTTATTAATTGTCAATTTGATAGAATTATTATGATCTGTTATAGAATTGATGTAGGATATCTGATGTGTTATAGCTCTAGGTAAACTGTTTGGGTGTTTTGATGTGAATGCTTTGAACACGAGTTCGATTCTGCACCGCCGTCACCATTGATCTCCGCCGCCACCGCCTAGATGACATCACTTCCTTATCAATGGTAGCGGCTGATGAAGCCTTATGGTGGTTGTCGTGACGGTATGAGTGGCGATGTCTTGATGGCTGTAAATAACTTTATCACTTTCGTTCGATGATCGTGACCAACGACCTTTAAACATTGATGAAGATGCTTTTAATGTTACTGGTTTCTTGATGGATTTTACGGCGATGGTTACCTGACGCCTTGAGAAATCGATGATGAAACATGGGATATGAATAGAATTTAGAATGTTAGTTTTTGTATGACTCTGAGATTGTTTATGGTGAATAGTTTCCTGAGCCTGTGTTGGTGTTTGTTTCATGCTTTGTGCATGATGGTGTTGAGTTGTCGCGCCTATCAACTATACGAAATGCTCAATGCAATTGCGGTGATTGATGCTGAACAAGGGTCTCACGCGCACCTGATGAAGAAAGTCAGAAATTACCCTGGTGGTGTTATGTGCGAGTTTGGTCATTTATGGGTTCACTTTTTGCAGCATATGAGATCCAGTGGAAAAGAAAAGTCTATGGCATACCAGGTTGATATTCAGGTAAGATTATGAAAAAAAAAATGCACTAGATATCATTCTTTTCAATTAAATGTAGAAGTAGAACTGAAATTAAGTTTCTTTATTTTTGTTCCTTATTTGTTTTCTAAATAGACACATTTAATTTTCATGCAGTTTGATACGGCTATTATGTTGTTTTTGCTTATATTATAAAGGAGGTACAATAATCTCATCTTTCCCTTTGGACTTTGGAGCATTTGGTTTAGTTCGTTGGAAAAGGAAGGTAAGGGTTATTATATCAACATATATGATTGATTCATGGCTTTGGCTAATAAATTATATCACAAGTGGCATAGCTACATGCCAAAACCACTCATGAAACCATATCACTTTAGCAATACACACAAGCTACAACTCGTATTGCGCACAATGTCCAAAGAAATTTTACCAACTTTGGAAAGAATGTTCATAGGTCGTGGTGCATTTGATTGTATGGGATAACGCCTTGCCAAAATTGGGTGCGTCGGGTTGGGTGTCCGGACAAAACGAGTTTGGGTCATACAAGGTTTAGGTGAAAATGAGCTTGGTTAGAACGGGTCGATTTAAAAAATTAACACTTTTGGTTGACGTTAAACTAAAGGTAGTTTTGTTAAAATGAGACGTTTTACACAAAAAAGAAGTTACACTAAAACAAGTCCTTTCTATTTTAAAAACTAGAAAACCAAACACCACTAACATGTAGAAACCTGTTACCTACAGACAAGGATGCAACTTCCCTCCTTTAGATGAAAAAAACATGCTTAACTTCATTAGTTACATTCAAATATATACAGGGAGATAGAGGTCGTGATTATTGCGAGTGAATATTGCGATAGCGATAGGAATCCAACATTTTCGGTGGTTGTAATACTCAATGGAGGATACAGAAGATTCGGGTGCCCCAATGGGGGTTAAAATGACGACTGAAGGTTCGGTTTCTGTTTTGCTTCTTTGTCCGGTTTTTATATAGAATATTGTGGTGATTTTCGTTGGCAGTTTGCAAATCAAGTTTAAACTTATAATATGCAACACTATTAGAGGTGGTTTGCTACACTATACAACGTACATGTTGTAGCATCAATAACGATTCGATTAAGCGTGCCGCAACGCGGCGCTGCGTAAAAACCTAGTTAGCATGATGAAAAAAATATTAGAAGTTGTGGTTTATTTCAATGGTGACATCAAATGATAGAAGTGGGCCATTGTGATTTGATTCCATGATGGGTCACACAGTTGGACCGTAGATAAACTATAAACTGAATTGTCATTATGCAATTAAGCTACAACACTATTTTGGGAGATCAGGTAATAGTGGGTCGATTGAGCTGGGCCTGGCCAACACAAAAGAAAAAGATAGGTAAAGAAAGAAACGCACGGAAAAGGAGGAGGGGAGTTCGACAGTGGGGGGTTACGAGTTCGGAGGAGGTCGCACAAGGAGTAGCCCTTTGGCTGCTTTGCACGCAATTCAAGAAGAGAGCACAAGATTTTGTGATTGGTATTATTGCGAGACGTCATGAATATACGCGGCTAATCTCCTAAGGGTTTCACCCCGGTGTAGACTTTGTAAGAATTCTAGGGTTTCAATATTTTGTTTATGATTTAATTTGCGACTAGTTGTATTTAACCATTTGAAACTTATATCAATTGTCTTGCATTTGTATTGGATTCATGAATTGTCGAATGAGTTATTAAATTTGACTTTGTGAAATGAATATGTGCAATTATGCCTTGCTATAGGTTAGGATTTACATGTTCTTGGTAACGAAGTGTAGTGCGGTCCGTTGTCTATGACGTTGATAGCTCTTGACACCTAAGCCACGTAATACTAAATCCGTTAATAATCAAATGCAACTAAATTAAGTCTAACGTGTAGAAACTCTAGGTCTTGCAGTTGTCGAACCGGGTGTGACCCTTGTTTCTAACTTGTTATTTTTACTCATTTTAGTTAATCATTTTTTTATAATTATTTTAAACAAACTTTAAAAAAAATTTAGCAAACTTCATAATCAATTTGTACACTTGTTTTTAAATACTTTTGCTAATCGAACAACTAGTGTGATACTGACCACATGCTCTTCGTGGATACGAAACTCGACTTACCATAGCTACCTAGGTTTAATTGGGTTTTTGACTGATCGGGACGACACGGTCACGTCAAATATACATGTTTTTAAGAGTTTTGAGCCAAAAAAATCAAAAAAGCGCCGAGTGGATGTTTTTAAAAAAAAAATAAACAAGTTTCAGCAACTTTCATCACTAACATGTGTTAGACAAAAAGTTGCTGAAACTTGTTTATTTAAAAAAAAAAAAACCACTCAGCGTTTTTTTGATTTTTTTGGCTCAAAACTCTTAAAAACATATATATATTACATGTGTAATTTTTTTCAAAAAAAAAAAAGTCGGGAGGTTGGGTTTTCTAGGGTTTTCTCAAATTTTTAGGGTTTTCTATCTAACCCTCCCCTATATATATATATATAGGGGACCGCTAAAATGAGAACCATCTCCAGTTGTAAGAACCGCGCGAACCACTTTCTAGCCATTAGATCAAGAAGATGGATGGATGAGATTAAAAGTATTTAAAAATAATATTAAGTATTTTTTGTCTTATTATGTCTTTAATATTTTAATCCAAAAGGCTATTTTAGTAAAACTACTCTATTTTGTATTTTTGTCTTTATTGTTTTTTATTACTTTTTTGTATTATTATATTAGTTTTTTAATCATAGGATTTTTTATTAAGCATTTTCAAATTCAGATTTTTTTTACAGATTTTTACGTTTTACGTTTTACGTTTTTATGACCGGATTTTTCGCGCTTCGTTTTTTAACGCGCCGTTTTTACGCCCGGCTTTTTCACGCGCCGTTTTTTACGTTAACGTTTTTTACGTTTTACGCGCCGGTTTTTTACGTTAACGTTTTTTTACGTTTTACGCGTCGGTTTTTTACGTTAACGTTTTTTTACGTTTTACGCGCCGGTTTTTTACCTTAATGTTTTTTACGTTAACATTTTAAAAATTCAGGTTTTTTACGTTAACGTTTTTTTACGTTTTACGCGCCGGTTTTAAATTCAATCGTCGTTTTTACGTTTTACGTAAAACTTTTTACGTTTTTTACGTTTTACGTAAAACTTTTTACGTTTTACGTAAAACTTTTTACGTTTAACGTTTTACGTTTTTACGTTTTACGTTAAAATGTTTACGGTTTAACTTTTTTTTTTACAAAAACTTTTTTACGAAAAAACGAACGCACCCAGAAATCGCACACTCGGGAGGTGTCTCAGATATGTTATCATCATCGACTAGGGGGGGGGGGAATAAAAAAACAACATCAAAACAAAGTGTATCTCGAAAATAAAACGGGGTTTGGCTCAGATTATCCGATAATCAAGAGGCTGCAAAAATGGGGTTGCAGGTTCAAAAAACCTACCCTCGGACGTCCTTGCCGCGCCATCGTCATCTAAATCTACGTTTTTTTTGCATCATCGCCCGCCCAGTCCATCAACGGCAAAACGAGATATCTCGACTAAAATACCAACAGATCAATACCAACAGATCAAAACCCACAAAAATTCAAAGAAACCCGCAAAATTTTCAAAGAAATACCAATAAATCTAAACCACAAAGAAAAATATAGAGATCAAAATAGGAGTAGCAACAAAATGACAGTAACAACAAACCTAAAAAGAAATAGCATTCACAACTTTACCAAAAATCATCAAAATCACCATTGAAGCAGATAAATCAACAAGTGGTCTCCCCACAAAACCACCACCGGTCTCCCCACAAAACCCGATCTCTGCACAAAACCCCCACCAGTCTCCCCACAAAACCACCACCGCCTTCCGCCTCTGCACAACTGCCACCAAACCACCACCCCCACCACCGCCTTCCGCCACTGTTTGGGGCCACCGGTTCAGATCTGAGCAACCCTAACCCATTTCTAACCACTGCCGCCACACCCGTTCAGATCTGAGCAACCCCCCATAAAGTTTGACGGTGAAACGAAGAGAGAGAAAGTAGAAAGAGGGGGGTAGCCGGGTGGTAGTACTGATCAGATGGTGGTGAAGCAAAATAGACAGAGTTTACCGAAGTTTTTGTTAGCTCCGCCGGACTTGTGGCCGGAGAAGGAAGGGGTACAGGGGGGAGGAGGGGCGGCATAAACCAATCAACACCACTATTCTCTGAGCCCCGGGTTATCGGTGTGCATGACCGTCGCCGGAAGCCGCTACAAACAGAGAAGAGGGGGTGGCCAAGGGGAGAGAAGATGGTGGTGAACGAATCTTGGGGAGAGAGAGAAATGAACAACTTTTTGGGGGGTGATGATTTATGTCTGATAGTCAGACTAAAAGGACAGTTGACAGGTTTTAAGTAAATGACCAATATATCCTTTGAGGTGGTAAAATCTGATTGGTGGAGAGTGGTTCTCGCGGTTCTTACAACTGGAGGTGGTTCTCATTTTAGCGGCTCCCTATATATATATATAGGGAGGGGCTCATGCGAGAACCACCCTTATTGTGAAAACCGCGAGAACCAATGTGAACACAACCTAAAATAGCTAAAAAAACCTAACCCCCACCCCCCCAAAACCTAAACCCCCCTCCCCCTCCCCCACCACCCAAAAACCTAAACCCCCCCCCCCCCAAGCTAAAATGCTAAAAACTAAACCCCCAAAAAACCTAAAAAAATCTAAAAATTTTTTTTTTAATATTTTTTATGCTCAAATCGCTACTTTTAGTGGCCAAAAAATTTTTTTTTTTTTAAAAAAGAAAAAAAAATTTTAATTTTTTTTTTGCTTCGAAAAGTAGCGATTTTTATATAAAAAATATTAAAAAAAAAATTGGTGTGATTTTTAGCTATTTTTAGGCATTTTTGGTTGTGTTCACATTGGTTCTCGCGGTTCTCGCAATAAGAGGTGGTTCTCGCATGATCTTCTCCATATATATATATATATATATATATATATGGAGAGGATCATGAGAAAACTAGATATAAATGAGAAAACAAAAAAACTAACAAAAAAAGCACTAAAAAGGAGGGGGGAGACTTTTAATGAAGGAGGGGGGACTTTTAATGAAGGAGGGGTAAAATTGAAAAAAATATATATAACTTTTCAAACATTTCCCATTTCTCTATACGTTATCATTTTAAAACAAAAATGGCACCATAAGATCACAAATTTTTGTATCTTTCATTCAAGTATATTCGAGCATATTTTTTATGACATAAAAAAAGATTTATGGTGTCGTCTTGTTTTCAATACTACTATTATAGTAGTGCACATGTGCAATATAACATGTACTACAACTGCATTACATGCTTAAAATTAGTTTTTTTTTAGTCTAGTTTAGCTTTTAGGGTTAGTTTTTTTGGAGGTTTAGGATTAGGATTAGGATTAGGTTTTTAGGTGTGGGGGGGAGGGGGGTTTAGGTTTTTGGGGGTGGGGGGGTTTAGGTTTTTTCGGGTTTATGTTTAGGGTTTAGTTTTAGGTTTTCGGGAGGGTGGGGGGTGGGGGGGGTTTAGGTTTTTGGGGGGTGGGGGTTAGGCTTTTGGTGGGAGGGTGAATTTAGGTTTTTGGGGGGTGTCGGTGGGGGGTGGGTTAAGTGGTTTAAGCTTTATGTATTAGTGCACATGTGCAGTACAACCAAAATTTTTTTTTTTTTTTTTGAAATTTTTTTTCTAGGCATAAAAACTAGCGATTTTTTTATTAAAAATTGTAAAAAAAAAAATTGATATGTTTTTAGGTTTTTTTAGGCTTTTTTTTGTTAGTTTTTTGGTTTTCTCATTTAAACTAGTTTTCTCATGATCCATCCCCTATATATATATATATATATATATATATAGGCAAAAGATCAAATACAAATAAACTTAACATACTAAACATACAAATTGAAGGAAAAGTAAAAAAGACAAGGTGACATTTTTGTAATTACCACCAACTATCAAAGTTACTATACAAATGTGAACTCAACCAAAAATACCTAAAAAACACAATTTTTTATTATTTTTTATAAAAAAATTGCTACATTTTGTTACAATTTTTTTTGCTACTAAAAGTAGCGATTTTTTTATAAAAAATATTAAAAAAAATTATTTTGTGGGTTTATTTTATTTTATAGATTTTTTTAGGTTTTTTTTAGGGTTTAGTTTATAGCATTTTAGCTTGGGTGGGGGGGGGGGGGTGGGTTAGGTTTTTGGGCGGTGGGTGGGAGGGGTTAGGTTTTTTTTGGGGGTGGGGGTGTGGTTAGGTTTTTTTTAGGTTTTTAGGAGTGTGGGAGTGGGGGGGGGGTTAGGTTTTTTTAGGGGGGTGGGGGAGGGGGGTTAGGTTTTTTAGATACATTTGTAGAGTAACTTTGATAGTTATAGATAATTACAGAAATGTCACATTGTATTTTTGACTTTTCCTTCAATTTGTATGTTTAGTATGTTAAGATTATTTGTACAAGAACTTTCCCCTATATATATATATATATATATATTAATAAATGAGATGATTTGGGTCATTTGTCAATGGTGAAGCCATTTTACTTATGTGGCATCCAATGGTTGATTAGAGTGTGATTTTGAGAGGGAATTATATATATCTTAAACACAAAGGTCGGTGCACCAGCCAAAAGACAAAAGTGCCCTTCCAACATAGAAGTCTTATGCTTTGGACACGTGTGGCAGTATTTTAGGGTTATTTTGTTTGTTTTCCTCTTCAAGATTTTTCTCTCTTCTCAGCTGTCATTATCTCTAACAGAGACACATTGCTGGCTTCCTGTTTTGGTTAGTATCGCTTAACTTTTTTCTCCTTTTCTCTTCTATTCATGCTTTTCAGGTTCTTTTCCGCTTGATTGAAGTGCTCTAATTTGAAGTGTGTTGTTTTTTCGTGTGTTTGGTCCGCATGTCTTTTCATATGGGCTGTTTTGTTGGAAATTTTTGTTGCTACTGTTTGTATGTTTGTTGTACAGTTAATACACCCAGCAATATGACTCAATTTTGGCTCCTAAAATGTTTTTTCCTGTGTAATTGTTGTGCAGGCCAAGTGTTTGTATAATTGCTTTCCTCAATTAATGTTTGTTAGGGTTTAGGCTAATGTATTAATGAAGATTTTGCGCCTATAAGAGATTATCATTTGGTATGAACAACAATTTGCTGGATTTTTTTATTATAAAATTTGCATTATTTTGTGTTAGTCTGTTTAGGAATTTTGACGTTTGTTGTTTGATTAAAACCATATTTGTGATCTGATCTTTCAATGTATTATCCATGGTAAAGTAATGTGTGTAGTCTAAATGCATGACTGATAATATTGTTTGAAGAATAAATCGACTATATATTTGGATATGCGTGTTCTCACTCAAAGTAATTCATTGTTAAAATCTCTAATTTGCTTTCTAAAATAGGGATAGGCAAATCCCATGTGCTGGACGTTGAGCTGAAAGTTCGACTTTTAAAGATAACAGTCCACTCCATTGATTTTATACAAATCAAAGTCCACTATAAACTACTTACACTTATCTTTTTCTTTTCATTTGATGTGCTTAGATGCACGTAATATTTCTGTTCTTAAGACACTTCCAATCAATATATGTTAATGTTATGTGTTTAAAGAAACATGAGGCGCGTTTATGTCTTTTTCTCCTATTCGATATGCTTAAACGTGAGGCATGTTTCCTTGCATTTACTTACAATTATCTTTTTTTCTCCTATTCGATATATGATAGAATTCATGAAACCACGGAATACTGCCGAAAAAGGATATAATAACTTTTTTTTTAGTTAATTAAATCAAGTGGTGTATGTTAGATTTCAAAGTAGTGGTTAGGCCAACTGTTGTCTTTAGGAAGAAAAATATACAACAGATCTTTTTTTTCCGTCTGACGTGCTTAGATGAGCACATGATATTTCTGTTCTTAAGGCACTTCCATTCAATATATGTTATGTGTTTAAAGAAACGTGAGGCGCGTTTATGTTTTTTTTTCTCCTATTTGATATGCTTAAGCATGAGGTGTGTTTACTTACAATTATAGGCGATTTTTCTCCTATTCGATATGCTTAAACGAGGACATAGTATTGAAACCTATAATATACACTTGCTTCCAAAATCTTCTATTCTTAGGACATTTCCTATCCACGCATTTGTTCTTGGATTAAAAAGGCGTGAGCCGCTCTAAGGTGTTTAGCTCTCAAAGGCTGAGGCGTGTTTATCTTTTTTTTTCTCTTACTTGATATGCTTAAACGTGAGGGGCGTTAAGTTCATCTTTTTTTTTTAAATAGATGCGCTTAGATGAGCACATAATATTGAAACCTCTAATAGACAACCTTCTAACCCAAAGCGCTACGTATTCACACTTACCTTTATCTTTTTTATTTAATGTGCTTAAATGTACACATGATTTTGAAACCTATAACAGCCCACTAGGACATTTCCGATCAACAGATGCGTTCTTGGTTTAAAAAGGCATGAGAGGAGGAAGGTTCACGTACGTGAGGAAGCTCCACTTTTTATAATTAAAGGTCATGATATCATGCATACGTTCTTAACTTAACTAAAGATGAGTGTGTTTGACGATAAAGCCTGCCTTGATATAGGCAAACAAATCCCGTCAGGCTGACACCATAATCACACCTTAAGTTGGTCGCCTATAATATATGTGATATATTGTTTTTGTAGTTAATTTTCTTGATATTATATTTGCTTTTGTGGACTTATTTTGATTTTTTTTTGCTTGATGTTGCAAGTCAGGGACATCTTTTTCACTTTCTTTTTTTTTACCTTTTTTTTAAATTTTGTAGGTAATGATGTTTAAGTATTGGGTTTGGTCGCGTGCCTATTTTTACTTCCTAAATGTTACATATTTTTTATTCTGTATGCGAATAACAGAGCATATACAAACTGTGGGGATTTGTGGCGACTTTGGTCTATAGGGGCAGCAATTTGTTTTCAAATAAACGCTAATCTTTTTAGTAATAGAGTATATACAAACTGTAAATACATACTGTAAATACATTTCTGGTTTGATTTTGTTTCAACATTAGTTTCAGATCCACGTTTTGGTCTTGAATATTTCATATTTGGGGGTGTTTGGGATTGCTTTCAATTGTTGCTAACCAAAAGGATTACCATTTCATGAATAAATTCCGTCAGGAAAGCAAAGCACCTAACATATCCAAGACATGTAAGAAGACAACAACCTTCTTTTGGAAAATTGCAATAACATTTTGGAATGCTATAACAACCTTTAGGTATATTGCCAAGCCTATGTCACCTGTGGATAAAAGGAAGAGCAACAAATGGAAGTTGTTGTTGAAATATAGGCCTACAGGAATACAGGTCCTGGCTCATATGGAGAAAACAAGACAAGAAGATGGCTTTTTGTGACAACTTTAGTGCCGAAGCCGAACTAAGGAAAGTACACATAAAACATGAAATTTGTAGCATTCTCGCTTAAAATTCTATAAATATATGCAATGTATGTATTAATACTTATAATTAACTTTGTTGACGCCGCCGCAAAGCGCGGCATCGGGCAACAACCTAGTTAGTCTTATTCTCTATACACAAACCAAAAATTATTGTGCGTCGCGGGATCCGGAATTCTTTGGGTCGGATTATTGGGTTTTCAAACACACCGACCTACATTATTTGGATCATATATAACTGTTCTAAAAACCTAAATCTCTCATTCTTCTCCTTCACGCCGCTTTGTGGATGCTCATACGTGGATGCTCATACACTCTTTGTAATCCACATCAATCTCTGCAGTTAATCGATTCAATCCCTTGGTAACGAAATCCTTTCACTTCTGCTCTAATAGCAAAGAAAGGTTTTTTAGGGTTTCGGTTAAAAATGCATGCCGATGTAATGATTTCGTTTCGATTTGTGATGATTTATGTTAATCCGAATTCGCATTTCGTTTCGAGTTGTGATGATTTCGCTTCAACATGCTTCTGAAATTGCCGATGAAAGGTTTTTTTAGGGTTTCGTTAATTGTTGGTTTTAATTTCTGTATATAGTTTAATTTCTTTTTATATTTCACCAGAAAGCATTTATTTTTATTTGTTTTGTTTATATCAATAGTTTTCTTAAGCGATTGGAACATGTTTTTGTAGTTAATTGCATTGAAATTCATCCACTTTTACTGATTTGGCAGATGATGGTGCTTTCAGAAATTGGGCAGATGATGGTGCTACAGGGGTTAGTGAACTTGCTATTGTTGTCATGTAAGGGTTTTATTGTGTGTGTGAATATATGGATATATGATATGATTATTAACTATGATTGATGTAGATTTAGGTTTTATTACTTTACACACTCTCTAACAAAAAATCCTTCGGAGTTCAGTATATTCTTTTGGGATGATTCAACCCGGATGGTCAAAGAGGAGAAGAAATATGGAAATCCCGTTGCAGGCCTTATCGACAAATTACATCTTGAAAGAAATTCCATGAGTCTGCTTTTGAGTAACAATCTTGATGAAATGGATGATGATGAAATTACTCAACCCGTGGAAAAGGTTTTACTTGAAATTTCTACCATCCACATAATCTTTTCTATTACCCACTTTCTATAGCATCTATTACTTAAGTAGCTACTGATTATTAATAGCCCTCATGATGTATATGCGTGAAATTTAAGCAAGTTTAAAGTGGGAAAAGTTATATCTTGTGTTGCTAATTAAGCAAAATGAAGACATTTTGATGATAATTTAGGGGAGTTCGTAGGGTTGTAAATTTCTGACACGAACCGAAAACACGACACGAACCTAACATGAAATTCGCGGGTTTAGGTTTAGTCTAAATGGCTTTGGGTCAATTTTTGGTTAAACTCGCAAACCCATTTAGGTTAACGTGTTGGGTTAGGGTCACCCGGTCGGGCTGACCCGTTTTAACACATTTTTATTATATTATATATTTAGATAAAAAGAATACTAATTGATTCCTTCTTATAATATATCTGGGCTCAACTATTTATTTAGCCATAACATATTCTGCAAGTGGCTTTGTGTTTTGTTTAGTGATTCCTTCTTAAAATATATCTAGATGTTCTCCTACATTACGTAACCGGCGATAAGGAAGGTGAGCGGTGGTCTAAACCTATAATGTATATAGATTATAGGTTAATTTTATAAGAAATCCAATTACAAACCGTTTACGTATTGTATACACGTGATTATTTTTGGAATAGTGAATTATGTATGTATGTATAGTGGCCATTTTGTGTTAAATGACTTAGTAGAAACCACCATATGGCTTCAAGAAGCTCCAGTTGTAACAATTTTCAATATTTATGTTTGTTTCTAAGGTTGCACTTGACTCGAGCCAACCTAGCCAGTCGGCATCTAATTATGATACCGGAAGTCAAATAACAACTCCCAGCCCTTCTAAGTAAGCTTATTTCATTCAAATTGAAACTTAAAAAAAGATTACATCAATGAGTTGGTAAATAAAACTAATTATTTTTTGTTTTGCTGAAGTATGACTATTAAGGATCAGTTTCCTGCTATGAAAATCAAATGGTTTTCGGACACGTGTCCCGTGATGCGGCTATCGTTGGTGTAGTTTTGGTGGATATATGTAAATGTAAAGGTAGTACACATGGATAGAAATGATTACTATTGAGGCGTGTCAACTTCACAAAACCTAAACCAGGTATCACATACAGTTCGTGTAAGCATTTGTGTTCGTATGAGTTCCTAAATTGAATGTGCAGGTAGCACAATATGCAAATGAAGTTGGCAATGAACCTGGAGCTTTAGTTAAGTCGATGAAGTCAAATATTGGCATAGCAAATGGTGGTTGCATTTGGAACTGGCCCAGCCATGGTGGGACCTATCATGGGGTTCGGTTGGGGTCTCAGTGCACCTGCACGTTCAATTCCAGAACTCATGGCCTTACTCATGGTAGTAGTTCGTGTAACCACTGTTGCACTTGGTTTCTCCATTCTTTTATCCTTCATATTCAAGGTTTTAAAGTCTACCCCATATTTAACATTGGGTTTGTTTTAGCTGGCTCATATAAAAAGATTCATTATTAGCATATATCTGACATAAAAATGAGATGAGATAAACTGAGCTGGTTGGGTAACAAGGCATGACCCGTAAATATTTTATATTTTTTTTTATTTTATATAACCAATATATTAAATTTAACATTTAAAAATTGTTATTTATTGCTAAAACTGCGTATATGGCTGACCAAATCCAAACCCATTATAAATTCATAATGAAACAACTCACATCCAGCTATATTCAGGTTAACGAGCCTGCAGTTCAATGTAGCTGCCCAAATAGTGGATTTAGTCTCAAGTTTGTCTGGTTTTTAAGGGACTATAGCAAGAACCCCGGTTGAAGCATTGAGGGTAGATCCAGACTAAACCTGTGGCTGCTGATAGAAACCTGAAGTGACAGTAACTTGAGCCACTGGTGGAACTGTAGCGAATTAACCAAAAAGATTTGTTTCAGTACCAACCAATGTTGGTGGGGCCACTGTTATATATAGATTCAGGTATGAAGAATCACTAAATATAAATGAAAATGGTAAAATGGTGACAGACAAAATAGTTAATTTTTTAACCTTGAAATGAACTGAATGAACCACCGGGATCAAATTTATCAAACCCATTAGTTTCATTATTTGGGGTGATTGCAGGTGGAGGTGTAGTAGCTACTGGCGATGAGGTGTACAATTTTTTTTTCGTTTTTTATTTATTTAGTGGTGGATATTTATAGGTTAGTTTTTATATACGGGGCCACATGGAGTTGTCAATGTTTTCACTGACGGAATCAAACAATAGAAGTTTTGTATCTTCGAGTACATCAAGTCTGCATTCAATAGATAATGAAGTCTTAGGTATAAGAAAATGTCAAGTATCATTAGTTATTGTTGTAATGTTTCTATAGTGCATTTTATATAAATTCAAAGTCAACTGGTCAAAAACATAATTTTTGTTAACTGAAATTTGATTTTCAATCTGCAAACACATCGATGTTTGCAGCTTTACAAATTGCGGATTAGGTTTACATAATGCAGGTTGCATTTTGTATATTATTGTTTTGTTACCATTCTTTATGAGCAAACAGTTGGGTTTGCGTTGTCGTGATGTAAACCCTTCGTATTGATCGTATTTTTTTTTTAAATCTTATTACAGAGTTGAGCATTAATATCAAAGGGTACCTGATCTCTGTTTTTGTTCCCAAATGCTGTCGGGGAGGAATATGCAGTCCGTCAAGCAATTGGTACTCGATCTCAGCAGTCCTGATCTTTGCGAAAACGCACATCTTGAACTCCCCAAGGTATGTGTACTTTGTTCATTTCCGATGCGATGGGTAATTTTGATCATTTCATTCAGTTTTTCTTGGAATCATATCAGTTATTCAAGTAAAATTATGTAATTTAACAAAGCGTGATTGAAATCGTGAGTATTCCGATATAAGTTTGTGTATTTGATCAATTGCGGTTTCCAGTAGAAAATTGCATACCACAAGGGCAAAAAAGATACCGATGTTGAAAAGTGATTAGCTATTTCGTTACTAAAAAATCATGAATAATATAACATTAGAAACTGTCTATGTATCTCTCTCTTTGGAATTAATATTAAAGTATCTTATTAAGTCAACCAATTTCACAAAGATAAGGTCTACATGAGAATCAAGTTTGGCTTTTCTTTGTAAAAAAATATAATATTCATATCATGATTTTTTATGGGTGTCTGATACTATGGTAATAAAAATATTTGCATTTGATTTGACTTTTTTAGGTCAATGCTAACATAAGCCTTCAAAACTTTTGGAGGGTAGTAATGATGACATAGAAGATTGTTGGTGCGTGTGGGTTTGCAGAGAGGATTTTTGGTTTGTGTGGATATGGTCATAGATTATGGGGGAGGTGGTGTGCGTGAGCTTTGGTTTGAGTATTTGTCGTGTGTCAAACGTCATATTGTAGATGGGGCTGCGATATACCTATCAGTCTTTTAGTGTTTTTGCTTCACGAGGTGTTGCTTTTTTTTCGTTTCTTAAGGGCTGCATCTTCACAATATATTGGTATATTTTCATAGATTAGTCGTGCTAATTATTAAATGTTATTTCATTTTCAGATATGGGTAGGGGTTGTGTTTATCGACTTGGTGTGGTTTCCATGTTACAAGATTAAACTGATTAGATTACAGCTTGGATTTTATTGCTAACGGATGAAATTGCAGGTTGCACTTTCTTCAGCCGCAATGAACCAAACTGATAACTGGTAGTGGTACCTGTTTGGGGCTGCAAATAGCACACCAGAGCATATTAAAGCTGCTGTTAGCATATTCTAAGGAGATGTGTTTGAGTTTTAGTAGTCAAATAGTTGTCTATTTGGAATTAAAATTGGCGAGAATTGGTTCTTTTCATAGAAAAAGATGAACATGTGTATGTAACTGCATAAAATTGTAAGATTATAACATTTTGAGATAAAATGAAAACTAAAAATTTTATCTCAAATTTGAGTTTTGACTTTTGAAAACATGACTTTGAATTTTGATGTTTGAACTTTAAATTTAGAACTGAACTTTGTTCTCATTGTGTCTACACAAGGAAATATGTATGCTCTTCGGCTTAAAAGGCTCTTGAACCAGCTAATGAGGTAGTGGTGGAGTGGTTGTGGAAAGACTTGGTGTTTCATGTGACCCAGGTTCGACTCCCACTCTCCTCATTATTTTCTGCGGCATCCAGATGAAGGGCGAATACGAGTGGTTCCTGTTCGTCTTGGATGGGAGGCAAGGTTTTACCGATTATTCCACTTCCATGCCTTCGGGCGGGTGGAGGTCGGGTTTCCGCGCATATGGGAGAGCCAAGGGGCTAGCGGCGGTTGAGTAGTGACCTTGGCCACAGCGGTGGTTAGCATGTTGTTCCTTGCCGTTTAAAAAAGGCTCTTGAACCAAACTTTAAATGTAACTAGCATTTGAACCCACGTGTTGCAGTGGCCTGGAATGTGGTTGGTTTCGATGCATCCGTTAAAGACCAACTAAAAATATATAGTCATAAGAGTGTTTCTCATTGGAATCTCTATCCATGCTTTTATGTCATATATGTGTTTTGTCCACTGTATTTTGGGTGTTGTTAGATAACAAAACAGAAAATCCACACTTAATTAATTCTTATAATATCCGTTTATGTAGACCAGTTACTTATTTTGTCAATAAATAAATCTTTAATAGATTTATAATAGTCGAAAATCATTAATGGATAGTTTGCCTTTTGTAATAATCCAG
Organism: Helianthus tuberosus; assembly: GCA_030545235.1. NCBI lineage: Eukaryota > Viridiplantae > Streptophyta > Magnoliopsida > Asterales > Asteraceae > Helianthus > Helianthus tuberosus. The sequence goes on from CM060398.1 coordinate 18,677,618, forward strand.
TTTCAGTTATAGTATTTTCATTTATATACATTGGATTTGATATGAATATTTTTTAGTATGTTTATAGTGGATTTGATAAGAATATTTTTTAATATGTTTTAAGGTTTTTACGAAAGTAATTTTTCTAACAACTTAAAAGAATATGAAAAAAGTTATATGAAAGAACAACTCTACTTTGAAAGGTGAGAATACGATAGAATAATGTACAATATAGGTTCAAATAATCTATTATAATAAATAAAAGTTTTTTTTTTGTGTCATGGGCCGTTCAATAAGGCGAGTTTCTGCCTCCGGTTCTTGCCCAAAGTTTTTGACCCTACTCGTAACTCTAATGACTACAACTTTCAATTCAAAACAATTATAAAACAAAATTACGTTTGAAAACATCTCTTTTTATTTTATTTAATGACATAGCTCGATTAATATAAAGTAAATTTTCCTACCCGCGAAGTTCGCGGGTGATAGCCTAGTATATATATATATATATGAGTTAAACGCCATTTTAGTCTCTGTGTTTGGGCCATTTTGCTAGTTTAGTCCAAAGGTTTTATTTTTCGTCTGTGGGTCCAAAAAAATTTCACTGTTGTCATTTTAGTCCACTGGGTTAACTTCGTCCATTATTTATGTTAACGAGAAGGGCGATTCGGTTATTTTATATGGCCGAATTGTCTTTCTAGTTAACAGAATTACATATAAAATGACCGAATTGCCCTTCTGGTTAACAGAAAAAATAGATGAAGTTAACCTAGTGGACTAAAATGGCAAAAGTGAAACCTTTTTGGACCCATAGGAGAAAAATGAAACATTTGGACTAAACTGACAAAATGACCCAAACCACAGGGCCTAAAATAACATTTAACTCTATATGTATATGTATATATATAGAGATCGGGTAAAATGAGAACCACCACTAGTTGAGAGAACTGAATTCTCAACCGTTGATCAATGTTATTTGTGTGGGTGAGATTCAATTCAATATATCACATGCAATTATTATTTTGTCTTATTTGAAAATAGATATTTTAACGTGAGAAGGGTGGTTTGGTCTTTTCAATAGCAACTTTTTGACAAGTGGGTTTTAATCCCTACATGTGTCTCATCAATTTAAGTCGAAATTTTAAAATAACTAAAAATCTTTTTTTTTTTTTGTATTATTAATGTCATAATATATTGAAACAAAGTTTAAATATATCAAAATTTAATACAAATTTTAATTCTATAAAGCAAAATACAAAAAACTATTAGTTAAAAAATCTAAAATCAACTAGTTGTCCATTTCTTATATATCTTTAACCGAAAAATCCATACCTGCAAAAAAAAAAAACAACATAATTAGAAATTTTAAATATATATGTAATAAACCCTTACACATACTTAATAAAAGGGGAAAATTGGAAAAACCCCTGCTCGCTGTCCCCTAAAATTTTAACTCACACGTAAGTGTTTTTTTCCGTATGGTGTCGAATTCTAAAAAAAATTACATAGGGTGTCGAATGTCAAAAAAATTGCGTACTTTGACGAATGTAAACTTTTCTTAAATGTCGAATGTAAAATTGTTTTTAGCGTACGGTGGAGAATGTAAGCACTTTGTTTTTACATACATTCGACATAATGCGCCAATTTTTTTTTTTTGACATTCGACACCATCCGCGAAAAAAAAAATGACATTCGTCATTGTACGTAAAAAAATATTTTACGTGTGAGTTTACATTCGACAGTTAAAAAAAATATTTACATTCGACACGTGCGTAAAAAATATGATTGACAATCGACATCGTACGTAAAACTTGCCCGCGCTTTTAAACCATTATTTTTTTACGTAGAATTTCAAAAAATATTTACATACGGTGTCGAATGTCAAAACAATTGCGCATTTTGTCGAACGTCTCACTCTTTTTTGAATGTCGAATGTAAAACTGATTTTTACGTACGGTGGAGAATGTAAGAGGTTTGTTTTACGCACGTTCGACACAATGTGCCAAAAAATTTCTAGCATTCGACACCGTCCGTGAAAAAAATGACAGTCGTCATCGTACGTAAAAAAACATTTTACGCGTGAGTTTACATTCGACAGATAAAAAAAACATTTATATTTGACACGTGCGGAAAAAATGTTTAACAATCGACACATTACGTAAAAATTGCCCACACTTTTAAACCACTATTTTTTACATATATTTAACTTTTTTACATACGCTATATATATATATATAGGAGAAGGATCCGTTAGAAACCACCATTTATTGCGAGAACCAATGTGAACACAACCAAAAATACCTAAAAATAGCTAAAAAATACACAATTTTTTTTAATATTTTTTATAAAAAAATCGCTATATTTCGTTACCATTTTTTTTTTGCTACTAAAAGTAGCGATTTTAATGTAAAAATTATAAAAAAAAAATTTGTGTCTTTTTTAGATTTTTTTTAGGTTTTTTGAGGGGTGTGTTAGGATTTTTTTAGGTTTTTTTGGTATGTTTACATTGGTTCTAATGGTTCTCACAATAAAGGTGGTTCTCAAATGACCCTTACCCTATATATATATATATATATATATATATATATATATATATATATATATATCTTCCATGTATTATTTTTTTAAAACTTTTTTGCACGCTTTACATATGTTTTTTATATAGATGTTTATTTCTTAAAATACGGTTTAGATTGTAAAAGCACACAATTTATAAAATACGTTGTGGCTCTCTAAAACATCACGCGTATATGTTTTATTTACAGATGGTTGTAATGGTTTTTTACGCCTATCATCGTCGGCCAGAGCTTCTCTAAAACAGCACACGTACTTGTAAAATAATTTTTTTACAAACGTGTGTAAAAATAGATTAACGTGTGACGTTTAGTGGAGCTCGGCCGACGATAATGGACGTAAAAAACAATTGTTTATATATGACAACGCACATAAAAACATTTTTTTTACATTCGAAAATTATTAATGTTGATTAATTAACATATTCAATTAGTTTGGGTTTACGTTTATACCGCTCTCGCGTACGATTAGACTGATTCCGACTCGGTTGAGTCGACTTGACCAACTTTGACTGTTGTTGACCGCAATTGATCTGGCATGACTTGCTATCTGAAGACTCAAAACCAGTTTGTCCGACCTGGTCTGAGTAGAGCTTCAGATGACCTGGCAAGGACCTGCAAGATCACAAGGAAGAAACACACCGTTAGCCACGTCACAGGGAGGGGGGCCTCTCTGTGACCAAGCTCGGGCGTGAGAATAAGTATTTGTGAGGAGGAAATAGGTCAGGAAGAGAGAGAGGAGAGTTTAGAGAGAGAAAGTAGCGATTACCCCATGTTGGAAGTCTTGGCGGGGTATTTATAGTTTTTGGATATGCTGACGTGGCGAGTTAGTTAGAGTCGGACCAATCATTGTCAAGGTGGTTAAAGCTGTGGGCCCGGGTTAGTTGGGCCGAACCAGGGAGTTGGATCGCTCCTCTTTATGGCACTAGGTATGATCGTTCCTTTGGGCATTCGGTTCGTCTATGTGTTCCCTAGACGTTCGGTCCGACTGAGGACGTATCCTCATCAAGTCCCCCTAGTTCGTAGCGTTTGTTTAGCAAAAGTTTTGAACTAAATGGCGAAGTTTTGGCGATTCAGGGGTCTTTATTTGCCGCTGGATTCGCTGATTTTTGAATTTTGAATTTTTGGCGGTGACCTTTATATTTTTTGGTGACCGTCAGTTACCCTAATTTTGCCCTTACCGATGTGACCCTTGACATGCGTCACCCATCCTAACTTGTCAACAGTGGATTGGCTGCTTTAACGCTGTGGGGTTTTTCTATAAAAAAGGATAAAGTTTTTAACATTTTACCTTTTTACTTCTTCTCTATCTTCTTCTTTTCCACTGAGACGAAACACAGTTCATCCTTCAGGTTAGTGTCTTCTTCATATGATGGCGAATAAAAGCAACTTGTCTGGTTGTTTTAATATTTTGAATAAAAATGGCTTAAAATGGTATGTGGATCAATACGCGATTCCTGCCTCCTTACACCCTGTTCTCCCCGAAAATGCCCATTTATCCTTTTGTTCCGGGGAAGATAGGGGTTTATACTCGCTTGTTCGACTACTGCAACTATCCTCTTCCTCTAACGAAGTTCCTGATCGAAGTTCTTTTATTTCACGAGGTTCACCTTTCTCAAATGAACCCCTTTGGCCTTGCCAAGGTGTGTCATTTTGAGTTATCCTGTCGTGGTTTGGGCTCCGACCCAGATTTGGATGTGTTCCGGGCTTTTTACAAGTTGAATCGGTCCGGCAGTTGGTATACCTTCGAGGTTAGGAAGAAAAATGCCTGTTGTTATACATGGATTACTACCAGTTTAAAGGATTGGAAAGACCGTTTCTTCCTGGTTGATGATCGATGCGTTCCGGCCGAGATGACATGGAGATTGAAAAAGTCACGCCTCCCACCCCCTCTTCCTGAAGACTTTGAGTTCAATAGAGATTTATATGCGACTTTGATCAAGGAAGCCGGGCGCGTTCAAAAGTATCCGGAACACATTCTTGTCATGGGACGGATAAGCACGATTTGGACTGAACCGGAGTGGTATCCTACCCTTAGGTGGAACGGAGAGGGTTAGTTATGCGGTGTTTCTTGTATTACTTACTGATTATTTTATTGTTCGTTTGTATGCTTTTATCATGCCGGACTATGGATATTATTTGTTGTTTGTTTTTGTGCAGCTATGGGTTTGAAAGAAGCTCTGAGGTTGAAATCCTTCGACTCCACCGAACTCGACGTGAGAGCCACCAAGACACCGAAAGGTGATCCACCGTATTTGAGCGTAGTGCAGGAAAACCTTTATCAAATTAGAGAACCAACAACTCCAATTAATCAAGGAGGTTCAGCGGGACAGGGTGGTTCGGGTTCAGTTCCGTCGGCCGTAGCTCCAACTCAAGCAACTGTGGTGGTTGGTGATAAGGGAAAGAGAACCGAGTCGAGCAGTGCGAAAGGGTCTGGTTCCAAGTTTGTGATATATGGCTCAGAGCATCTTTCTGTTGAGGATGAAGGGGTACATGCTAAAGAGGAGGAAGAAAAGGGTGATGATGACGGCGCTGAGGAGCGTCCTCAAGTTAGTTTGAAAAGAAGACGAACTACTTCTTCCAAATCCGATCCAAATCCCAAACAGGTGAAGAAGAAGATGGATTTCAAAACAATCACATTGGAGGATGATGAAGACGATCAGGCCACCAGGTTTTCTGCTGTTGGGGGCTTGTTGGAGAACTTAGACGCCCACCTTCATGGTGGTCGTACCCCAAGGGATCGTCCGGTCAATATTCCGACGAGCCCGTTATCTTTTGGAGGACCAACTACCAAAGTTATTGAAGATATCCACATGCCCGATCCTCTATCCTTCAAGAAAATCGAACCTTCTCCTTCGGGTAAGCCTACGACGGGGGTCGCTTCTAATGTCTCAAGGTCGAGCCCCCAACCAATTGATGGTGGGGATAGCGCCTTTTCGTCCCCTTTGTGGTATGAAACTGAAGTTGTCTTTATATGTCGGGAGCTAGGTTCTGGTGGTGTTGTGGACGTGGACTGTGCTCATGCTTTGGAGAAGTATGTCCCCGAGTGGTCGTTGGCGAATAAAGATATGATCGTGGACGCCTTGTCGGCAAAGATGGCTTTGTTTCATCTCGGAACTCCAGCCGAGCATGCGCATTTCCGGAAGATGAGCGGTCTGGAGCTTGGGAATGCTCTGATGCTGAATCAAGCCCAATCGAACTCTCTGGTGGTGGAAACTTATAAACGTTGGGTTGAATCGGAATCGAATTGTCGCAGGTTTGAGCGTGAGATCGTCAATTTGAAAAACGATGATAATGTTCGATCGAAAACCAAGCAGGAGCTTTCGTCTCTTCGGTCTCAGGTGGATCGTCTGAAAGAGCAAGTCTCGGAGGTGAGAGAGGTTAACAAATCTTTGCAGGCTTCGGCTGCCGCCGCCTATGAAGCCCGAGACAAGGCTCTTCAGGACCTGGAAGCTCTCAAGCAGAAGTTTGGTGATTTGGAGAAAAACCTATCTGATGTAGAAAAGAGAAGCAAGGCTGAGCTAAAGGAGGTGCAGACGTCCTATGACCAACTTCTGGCCGATCATCAACGCTTGATTAGCGGTACGTTTGCGATTTTTTTTTACCGTTTTCCTTTTTCTACTCCTTTTTAAATCCTGTTTCTTTTCAGATAAGGACGAGCTTGAGAGGGCTCATGACAGGGCCATCGAGTCGCACCGGACAACGATTGATGAGGCGAAAGGCATGTTGACTCGTTGCGATGGTGAAATGGTTGAGTTGTACGCCCTCGTATCAGAGCTTATGCTAACCAAGTAATGGTTTTTGACTGATGGGGTAGCTTGGGTGGTTAAGTTGGTTCACCAGAGCCCTGAGTTGGAGAAGGTTGTTGCAGACCTGGTGAATAGTGTCAATTCGGTTGGGGTGAATGAGGGAATTAAACAAGGTTTTCAAGCTGCTAAGGATTCGGTTCGCTCTGCTGAAGAGGTTTTCGGGTACGACGAGGGGGCCAAGGATGCACTGGATGTTGCGATCAAGGCCTTAGATAATTTCCATATTTCTGTTCTTGGCAAGATCTCGGATCTGGTGGACAAGCCTTTGTCCGTTATCAAGCAGAGGAGAGAACTTCCCATTGTGAAGGAGGATTACGACACTTGAAGTTTGACTCTGTATTCGTACAATATTTTACTTTTGTTATGGCATGTAACCGTACAATTTAAATTTCTGTCTATGGTTTGGATGAACATGTTTCTTTAGCTCGTATGAAATCATTTTTTTGGCTTAAATATTTATTCCTGGTCTTTCAGTTTTTTAGTTTGCGTCCAAACTTTTACTGTTCGACCAGGTTTTCGTTCGGTCATCTTAGGTGACCAGGTTGTGACAAGAAGTTTCTATAAGTTGACTTCTCTTTCTTGAGTTCTTTTTTGGTTTTTAATAGCCGGATCGTATCAGATCCGGACCTTTTGCTTAATAGATTTTATTATTTTGAACTATTTAAGCCTTCTCGATCGGCGCGAGGCATGGGTCAAGGCCCGATAAAAAGTGTTTTTATATCGTTCGAACTTATACATGGATATGCTATGATTTATATTTGCAAAATACAGATTGCTTTATTGATAGTCATAGTTCCGGGGCATACCCTCCCGGTTTACAAGGAAACGGAAACATACTTCGGGGCATTACCCTCCCGAATTTTACATGGAAAAAGAAATACTTAAAAGTAAAAAATAGCGATCTTTCTAGTCCGTAGCGGACTAGCGTTTGCATGAAGCATTTTTTTAGATGAACCCCATTCCATGTTGTGGGTACGGTGGTTCCGTCGATTTTCTCAAGCACGTAAGAACCTTTATCGCTTGCTTCTTTTATGCGGTACGGCCCCTCCCATTTTGGGGTCAACTTCTCAGGAGCTTCGACGCGGCTTGCATCATTGCTTCGAAGCACAAAGTCTCCGACTTTAAACTTGTACAGTTTAGCACGGGCATTGTAGTATTTCTCGATCTTCTTTTTGTACCGTGCTTCTTTAATTGCAGCAACGTTCCGACGTTCTTCCAGTAGATCAAGATTGGATCGAAGCTCCTGTTCGTTCTCCTCCCAATTTTTACACCTTTGATTAGGGAGCCCGATTTCGGCGGGGATCACGGCTTCAGTGCCGTATGTAAGACTGAACGGTGTTTCTTCGTTACTAGTCTTATGCAGCGTTCGGTGGGCCCACAACACGTTCGGCAGTTCGTCTGCCCAACCTTTTCCTTCGTAATCAAGTCTTCTTTTTATTCTGTCTACGATCCGTCGGTTTATCTGTTCGACTTGTCCGTTCCCCTGAGGGTGAGCAACCGAAGAAAAGACTTGGTTAATTTTTAGATTCTCGCACCACCGCTTGAATGGGTTCTCCGCGAATTGTTTTGCATTGTCGCTCACAATGTAGAGTGGAAGACCGAAACGACACACGATCTGCTCCCAGAAGAATCTTGTCACGTTATAACCTAAAATGACTGTGAACGGTCGTGCTTCCACCCATTTGGTGAAATAATCCACCGCTACTAACAGATACTGAGCGCTTCCGCTCGATCGCGGGAAAGGTCTGACTATGTTGACGCCCCATTTCTGGAAGGGCCAGGCGGCGGTTACCGGGATCATCTCATTCTTCGCTCGGAGGCTTACTGGTGCGTGCTTTTGGCATTCGTCACATTGCTGGAGTTCTTTAACTGCACTCTCATGCATCCCGGGCCAATAATATCCTGCGTTTTTTACCTTCGTTACGATCATTTTTTGCCCGACGTGGATCCCGCAAATGCCATAATGTATTTCTCTAATGATATAGCTGGCCTGTTCTGGATCGAGGCATTTTAATAGAGGCCCAAGGAAAGTCTTTCGGTACAAACCCCCTTCCTGCATCTGATACTGAAGAGAGTTGATCTGGATTTTTCTAGCCTCTGCTTTATCAACTGGCAAAACATCGTGCACCAGGTAGTTGATTATGGGTGTCATCCATGTTTGTGACGGATCTTCCACCTGCATGGCATGAGGAGTGGCAATTGATGGTGTGGTTAACACTTCTACCCTTACTTCTTTGGCCAGATGACTGAACGATACAGATGCCAATTTGCTCAATGCATCGGCCTTTTTGTTTTTGCTGCGGGGGATGTGTTCGACCTTACATGAACTGAACAATGCCATAGCTTGCTTCACCTGTTCCAGATATTCGATCATGTTGGCTTCCCTTGCTTCATTTTCTCTGTTCACCTGATTCGCTACCAGCAACGAATCCACATGGGCCACAACATTTTTCGCTCCGACTTTTGCCGCTAATCGAAAACCAGCTAACAGGGCCTCATATTCAGCTTCGTTATTAGAACTCTTGAATTCTAATCGGAGCGCATACGTCATATCCTTGCCATCTGGATCGGTGAGAATCAAACCGGCTCCAGCCCCTTCGGCGCTCGAAGCCCTATATGTATACAGAGACTAGGGCTTGTTTGGAGTTTGCTCCGCTTCTTCCGCTTCTTTGTCCTCCGACATTTCTACTAGAAAATTAGCTATCACCTGCCCTTTTAATGGACCTTTAGTTCTGAAGGTGATTTTGAATGCGCCCAGCTCGATCGCCCATTTTGCCATGCGACCTGAAACTTCGGGTCGTTGGAGAATGTGCTGGATTCTTTGATTCATTCGAACCTCAATTGGATGGGCTTGAAAATAGCTACGAAGCCTTCTTGAAGTGTGGACTAACGCCAAAGCTAGCTTTTCCAAATTTGAATATCTTGTTTCGTAATCTTTCAATGTTCGGCTTACGTAGTAGATGGGGATTTGTGCTCCGATCCGGTGGGCGGCTAATACCGTGTTGATGGCACCACGTGATGCAGCTAAGTAGACTGTTAATACTTCATCTTTTTCTGGTACGGTGAGGGTTGGTAATGTTCCCAGATAGACTTTGACCTCTTCAAAGGCTCGTGCAGCTTCTTCGGTCCATTTAAACTCTAATCTGAAACTTTTTCTAAGCACGTCCATGAATGGGAGAGATCTGTCTGCTGCTTTTGACAAGAATCGATGGAGGGCAGCCAGTCGCCCATTTAAGGACTGAATTTCTTTAACCGACGTCGGAGGCTTCATAGTGAGAACTGCATCGATCTTGTCAGGGTTGGCTCGCAAACCCTTTGATCCGACCATGACTCCCAAGAACTTTCCTTCTTCTACCCCGAACGTGCATTTTTTTGGATTTAACTTCATATTGATGCTTCGGAGTCGGGTGAATGTTTAAAGTATGTCTTTCAGCATGGCAGCTTCATCGTGACTCTTGATTACAATATCGCCGACATATACCTCTACATTCCGCTCGATCTGGTCTTTGAAAGCTTTGCTCATTAAACGCTTATATGTAGCCCCGGCGTTTTTTAAACCGAAAGGCATCTTGGTAAAGCAATAAACTCCTTCATTAGTAACAAAGGCTGTCTTGTTCTCATCTTCGACTGCCATTTGTATCTGGTGGTATCCCTTATAAGCGTCTAGGAAGCATTTCAGCCTGAACGTGGCGACATAATCAATCTTTTCATCAATCTCCGGTAATGGAAAACAATCTTTCGGGCACGCATCATTTAGATCGGTGAAATCGATACACATTCTCCATGAGTTGTCCTTTTTTCGTACCATAACTGGGTTCGACACCCAGGTCTGGTATCGGACTTCTCGAATAATCCCAGCATCTAGGAGGCTCTTTACGTCTTTGGCAATTGCCTTGGCTCGGTCCGGTGCCATGTGCCTTTTTCTTTGTGCTATTGGCTTAATTGGTTCTTTTACGTTCAGATGGTGCTATGCCATAGACCTGGGAACCACTTGCATATCGGAGTGCTTCCATGCAAATACATCAATCGAGTTGCTCAACAATTCCCATAGAAGCTTCTTCGTTTGTTTTGGGAGCTGAGCACCGATAGCCACTTGCTGTTCCGGGAAATCCGGGTTAATCGCCCAAAGTTCTGTAGGCACTTCAGATTTTTTGGAGCTTGTCTCTGCTGCATGCCTTACCTCTGCTACGAATGAATTTTATTCTGAAAAGATAGTGGCGACCCCTGCTTCGGTGGGGAATTTTATGGCACTGTGTATCGTCGAACTAATTGCTCCGAGAGCTCGTAACCCGGGGCGCCCGAGTATTATATGATGCGACGAATGAGTACCCACAACCAAAAATGTTAATTGAATAGTTTTGCTTTTGTCATTATCTTTGAATGTGGTCGGAAGGGTAATTTGCCCTATCGGACGAACCACCTCTCCCGAAAAACTTATTAGAGGGGTAGACACCTCGATTAATCTCTTTTTTGTTTGGGGGTTCAGCTGCTGAGAACATTGCACGTACATTATCTCAAAAGCGCTTCCTCCGTCTACATAAATTCGCCGAACCAAATGTCCTTCGATTACGGCCGATATCGTGATTGGTCCATCTCGAGCATCTTCTGGATCGATCGGAGGAAAGTACGTTGGTTGGTGCATCCAAGCTGCCAAATGTTGGTTCGACCGCTTTACCCCTTGGTTCGGTAGACCGAATCATGTTGATTCCAGCCTCGGTGTTCGGATTATCAATCGCTGTTGCAGATTTCTTCCCATCCTTTACTTCTTTTACAAGATGAGAGAGTTTTCCGGATCGTACGGCCTCCTCGATCTCCTGTTTTAGCGCCCAACATTCGTCAGTCGTATGCCCCTTATCTCGGTAATACTCACAATACTTCTTAGAATGCTTGTCCGAGGTAGGCCGTTGCTTCGAGGGTATAGGAAACCGGGTGGTTTTCGTACTAAGGATCTCGCTCGGCGACTTGGTTAGCTCGGAGAAGGTGTTGAAACATACGTTTCCAATTCGAAAGCTGTTTCGATCAGACTTCTGGTACGGCCCACGGTTTCTATTCAAACTGATGCTTCTATCTTTTAGGGGCGATGCGTTCCGTCTCCACGATGCGGTACGGGCCTTTTCATTCTTTGCCGTTGTTTCATTCGGTTGACCGCAAGCGCTTTTTCCTCGGACAAAGGCTCGGGCCCGTTCCATAAGTATCTCCATGGTTTTCGGAAGATCTTTGATGTGTGTAAAATGCAACATATAAATTACATCAAATGAGGCATAAAACTAACCCTTTTTAAGTACTAATGTTGGAAAAAGAGTGTTTTTGTCTTCCTTTTGTATTTTCAGGATTAAATGAGCTCAAATTCACAAAAGAAGCAAAAAGACAACTAAATCTAACATAAATACAAGAAAAGAAACATAAGTGGACTGCCCGACCCCTCAACGGCATCTTCCCAAGCAAAATAGAGAAGGCGGAAGACTGAACACGCCCCGTGCTCAGCAAGCACGGGGCCGTGCCCAAGAAGCAGCAGAAAAGACAAACCTATAGAAGCTTCTATTGCCCACCACGGGCCGTGTCCAGTGAACACGGGGGCGTGGCGAAAGTACAACAGGCGCATTAATTGTAATTGCGAATTACAATTAATGAAGAGAGAGAATGTCAGACAGGCACGGGGCCGTGTCCAGCGGACACGGGGCCGTGCCCAGCCTTCTGTTCAGCCTATAAATAGGAGTGCTTGGTTTCATTTCAACTCATCCCTTGGCACACCACCTCTCTCACACTTCACCCACCACCCACCACCACCATAACACCATCATCCACCACCATCATCCATTGTCTATCATAGAGTGTGTGAGTCGTCTCGGGATCAAAGATTGATCGTAAGAGTTCTTGACAATCAAGGCCATGTTTGCCTAAGTCTCTTACATCACTTGGTGAAGACAAAGTGTCTAGTATAATACTTTTTATTTCTAATCTTTTGCACTTTTTATTTGGTTTTGTATTAATGACTTTAATAACTAGTTACTTATGTTGAAGGTGATCTTTCCTTATCGTTTGTCCGTGGTGTCTTGGCATTATTTTACTGTCTATATAAAATAAAAGATTTTCACCATTCATATCTCCACGGTCTATATGGAGGTATGTTGGCTACCTGGTCGGGGGTTAAGGGAACGGTTTGGTAAAAGTCTTGCCATTGTTCAGCGTTTAGAGGTCCTGCAATGGACCTGGGTCAAATTTAGTAGGACCTCCTTCAATGCTTCACGGTATTGGATGGCGGGGGTCCAAACTCTTTGATCCCCTCATAAGTTAACTACTATTAATACTATAACCCGGCTATTTAGGACTGTATCCCTGCTGACTCAGACTACTTAGCCGAGGGTAACGTCACCGCCAAAAGCGGGGCCTACCATAATTTGCATTAATAACTTAATTCATTATCTTCCAATAATCCACCCTTTTAGGATTGTATCCTTGCTGACTCAAACTACTGGGGTGAGGGTAACGTCACCTTCAAAAGAGGGGCCTACTACAATAACTAAGATAATCTCTTAATTATGTGCAAAAGTGCGGAAATAATCAAAGGTTATACTAGACACGAGTCGGAACCAAGTGATTCATCTTGTCTATCTGTTTTTATTTTTATTTTTTATTTTCAGCATTTTAGTTAGTTTTTATTTTTCTTAGTTTAAAACATTTTTCTAAACTTTTTATTTTGATTAGACGTTGAGGATAAACCGGTACTAAAAGCTCTTGTGTCCTTGGACGACCTCGGTATCTTACCAACACTATACTACGCTCACGATGTGTGCACTTGCCCATATGTGTGTCTAGTGTTAGTAAATATCGTGTTTTATAAATTTAAAACTTGGCTAAAAATAAGTGTTAAAGGGGCTTAAAATATACACCTAATATATATAACACTTCACACGCATCAATCTTCGTGGAGCTTTTCTACGAGCTGATTGTTCCGGACTCCGTGACAAAATCCGGAAACACGGAGCTGATCGACCGCTCCACTTATCTGCATGCTTTCTCGATTGAAACGATCGATGAAGTCTTCCACGGACTCTCCGTCGCGGCGTTTTATGTGGTGAACTTTAGTGATGTTCTTCTTGCAGCGACGCTGCTGACAGAAGTTTTGCAAAAACATACGCCGGAAATCTTCAAAATGATCAATCGATCCTTCTGGTAAACCGCCGAACCACACCCTTGCTGACCCAGTAAGAGTCTGAGCAAACATGTGACACCATGCTGGCAAGGGCCATTGTTCGACTTTAGCTGCTCCGGCGAAGGCAAACATATGATCGTCCAGGTCGAACGTGCCATCATAAAATTTTAACGTTGGGGGCATCTTCAATTTTGCCAGGAGCGGTGCATTAACAATCCTTAGCGTGAACTTCGACTGAGAAGTCATAGACGTTGGATGATACGGCATGATCAACTCCGGATCCTGAGGGTTTAGACCCATAGATCCCTGGCGAAACAGGTCATTAAGACCGTTATTTATCGGAGCCCTCGTAAACGAGGAAAATTGTGCAACACATGTTATGGGAGTGGAGATTATAGGACTTACCACAGATCCTGAACACGGGGCCGTGCTCACTGAACACGGGGCCGTGTCCAGCCTTCTGTTTCCGTTTTTATTTTTTTCTGATCTCGAGACTTAGTTGTGGTCTGCTGAGTGATTCTTATGGATCAATACTCAGGAGGTTACAACTACACCTATGATGAGGATGATTATAGGAGTAATTATTGCACTAATTGTCGTAACGCACGCTCGGTTCAAAATTATCACTCATATCAACCATCCAATTCATACACCTACTATGAGGAGCCCAGGTACGAGCCATCGACTTCATACACATCCTATGAAGACCAAAGGTATGAACCTCCTCCCTCATACTCATATTTTGATGAACCAAGGTATGAGCCTTCATACTCATACTTTGAGGAACCAAGATATGAGCCACCACCTTCGTATGCTTATTATGAGGAACCATGGCGTGAACAACCCACCTCATATAAGTATTACGAAGAACAAAATTACGAACCTTATCCATCATATGCTTACAATGAAGAACAATGGTGTGAACCATCTACTTCATATGGGTATTATGAGGAACAAAGGGTCGAACAACCGGATTCAAGCTTAGAAAATACCGATTCTTTTTCTATAACCGAAGTGACCGATAGGATATTAGAACACATTAGAGTTATCGATAGATGTATAAAAGAAGCTCGCGCAAGGGAAGAGGAATCCCGCGCAAGAGAAGAGTTAAAAAAGGAAGAGATAACCGAAAGTGTAAAAATGGAAGAACAAATAAGTGAAAAACCGACGCATGAGTTAAACAATGAAAAAGGTGAGTCCGACAACGTTAAAATTCAAGAAGAGTCTAATTTTGAAAAAAATAATCTCTTGTCACCTTCTTTTGAAAATCATTGTTTAGTACCCCCTCATGCTAAGTTTTTAAAAGAGTTAAGCACTAACACTAAAATTGACGCAACGGTAAGTGTTAAGTTAACTAATGATCAAACCTCACTAATAAAAGAAGACCCATTTGAAATTAACATTACACCGGTTCCATGTTTCTTTCAAAATTCGTTTATTAGTAATGTCACAATCGATAAAGATCTTTGTGTTAACATAATGCCTAACTACATTTTCGAAAAATTAAGTATTAGTGATTTTTCTCCACTTCAAATACCCATGTTTCTATCCAATCGGAAAGTAATAAAATCAATCGGTATAGTTGAAGATGTTTTGGTTCAAGCAAATCAAATGGTAATCCCGACCGACTTTGTCATCCTCGATGACGCTCCTCTAGTGTTGGGGCGACCATTTGAAAAAACTCACGAAGCTTTGAAAAACCGGAAGTTCAAAAATCTACCTCTTCAATTAGGGGGAATTTAAAAGAAGTGTCGATCTCGAACGGTCAATGAAATATCCTTTCGGCAATAATGACCCCCTAATTGAAGATGAAGATGAACCACCCGTTACAAGTGAAGAGATTGACCACTTTGTTGAAGAAGAGGTCGCCATAGAACAAACTTTTAAAGTTCTTGATCGAAATGAGCAACCAAATAAGGAGTCTCCCAAAGACCCACCACTTGAGCTCAAAGAACTTCCAAAAGGTTTGGAATATGCTTTTGTAGACAAAGATGGTAATTTACCTGTAATTATTTCGTCTAAATTAGATAACTTAGAAAAGGAAAAATTAATTAATCTTTTGAAAAAACATAAAAATGCAATAGCTTGGAAACTTGTAGACATAAAAGGAATTAGTCCTTCTATGTGCACACACAAAATTTTGATGAATGATGACTACAAATCGGTCATACAACCACAACGTCGAGTAAATCCAAATGTTCAAGAAGTGGTTAAAAACGAAGTCATCAAATTACTTGACGCCGGACTTATCTATCCTATCTCCGATAGCCCTTGGGTAAGTCCCGTCCAAGTAGTTCCAAAGAAAGGAGGTATGGCGGTAATAACTAACGAAAAAAAATGAATTAATACCAACAAGAACCGTCACAGGATGGAGAGTATGAATAGATTATAGACGATTAAATGAATCAACAAGAAAGGATCACTTTCCTTTACCCTTCATTGATCAAATGTTAGAAAGACTATCCGGCCATAAATTTTATTGTTTCTTGGATGGTTTTTCAGGTTACTTTCAAATCCCGATAGCACCCGAAGACCAAGAAAAGACAACTTTCACATGTCCATATGGAACTTTTGCTTATCGACGCATGCCGTTTGGTCTATGTAATGCCCCCGCAACATTTCAACGTTGCATGGTAGCCATTTTCCACGACATGATAGAAAAGACAATGGAAGTCTTTATGGACGACTTTTCTATCTTTGGGGATTCATATGACCAATGCCTCGATAACCTTGAACGAATGCTATCCCGATGTGAGGAAACTAACCTCGCCCTTAATTGGGAAAAATGCCATTTCATGGTAACGGAGGGAGTAGTACTCGGTCACAAGATCTCAAGCGAAGGAATGGAGGTGGATCGAGCCAAAATAGATACCATTTCTAGATTACCACCTCCATCCTCCGTAAGAGCTATCAGAAGTTTCCTAGGGCACGCCGGATTCTATAGACGGTTTATCAAGGACTTTTCTAAAATTTCTAGACCTCTAACAAAATTACTTGAAAAAGATGCTCCTTTCATCTTTGACAATGATTGCAATCAAGCATTTCTCACCTTAAAAGAAATGTTAGTCAATGCACCTATCATGATAGCGCCTGATTGGAAATTTCCTTTCGAAATCATGTGTGATGCTAGTGATTTTGCAGTTGGAGCTGTCTTGGGACAAAGAAAAGAAAAGCATTTCCACCCAATTTATTATGCTAGTAAAACACTTAATGATGCACAAGAAAATTACACAACAACTGAAAAAGAGTTAGTAGCTGTGGTATTTGCTTTCGATAAATTTCGTTCTTATCTTGTTCTTTCTAAAACTATAGTTTATACAGATCATGCAGCCATCCGATATCTTTTCAAAAAGCAAGATGCAAAACCACGTTTGATTCGGTGGATTCTACTCCTCCAAGAATTTGATATTGAAATCAAGGACAAAAGAGGAGCAGAAAACACCGCTGCAGATCATCTTTCGCGCTTAGAAGACCCAGCTTTGGAAGCAACCAGGGACGAGCAAATCAACGAAAAATTCCCAACTGAGTCCCTGGAAATGGTGGAATACAAGGAAGAACCATGGTACGCCGACTATGCTAACTACCTAGCTAGCGGTATAGTCGCAAAAGGGTGGCCACATCATCAAAGAAAAAAAATTATTTGCCAATGTGAAACACTACTTTTGGGAAGATCCGTATCTTTTCAAAATGTGTGCCGACCAACTCGTCCGACGATGCGTACATGGTAGTGAAGCACGAAGAATTCTCCGCCATTGTCATGAAGGTCCATACGGAGGACATCATGGTGCTGCTAGTACCGCACGAAAGGTATTTGATTCAGGATTTTATTGGCCAACCATTTACAAAGACGCCCAAAGTCTTGTCAAGACATGTGATGCTTGCCAAAGAACAGGTAATATTTCTTCCAAAAACGAAATGCCACAAAATGGCATTCTTGTTTGTGAAATTTTTGATGTGTGGGGACTCGACTTTATGGGACCTTTCCCACCATCGAAAGGAAACAAATATATACTTGTGGCAGTAGATTACTTGTCTAAATGGGCCGAGGCCGAGGCACTTCCAACAAATGATGGAAGAGTTGTGGTAAGATTTCTGAAAAAATTATTCTCTCGTTTTGGCACACCTAAAGCTTTAATAAGTGATAGAGGTACCCATTTTTGCAACCATCAACTCGAAAATTTTTTAACAAGATATGGGGTCTGTCACCGGGTCTCAACAGCATATCACCCTCAAACAAATGGACAAGCCGAAGTGACTAATAGAGGTTTAAAACGAATACTCGAAAAAACCGTAAGGTTAAATAAAAAGGAATGGGCAGATAAATTAGACGATGCTTTATGGGCTTTTCGAACTGCTTATAAAACAACAATAGGTACAACCCCGTATAAGCTAGTCTATGGAAAAAGTTGTCATTTGCCAGTAGAAATTGCACACAAGGCCTACTGGGCAATAAAAAATGTAAACTTAGATTTAGAATTTGCCGGTAAAAATCGATTTTGTCAATTAAATGAATTAGACGAACTTAGGAATTATGCATACTCAAACTCTGAAATTTATAAGGAACGAATGAAAAATTTGCATGACAAACATATTAAACCTAATGAATTTCGGGTAGGAGATTTAGTTCTTTTGTTTAATTCACGACTTCGATTGTTTCCTGGTAAATTAAAGTCTAGGTGGTCAGGACCTTTTTCCATCACCCATATTTTTCCACACGGTGCAGTAGAAATTAAATCTCGAAATGGGCCCCCATTTAAAGTCAATGGCCAACGGCTGAAACTCTATCAAGGATTCATTGAGGATGAAGAAGAAGAGATCTTGCTTCAAACGGTGGAAGAATAAAAACATCATGCCTGGTAAGTTACGAACGATTGAGACAACAAAATAAAGCGGTAAGTTTTCTAACCATAGCTTATGGGAAAAAAGAGGGCACTCACACGAGCACTTAAAAAAAAAAAAAAAATTCAAAACCACGCTCGGCACGGGGCCGTGTCCACTGGACACGGGGCCGTGTCCGCGCTGCAGTCGGGATAAATCCCCTTTTTCAAAACAGTTACTTCATTCCACACGCCCCGTTTCCCCGAAAAAGCTCTGGTTTCAGGCGATTTTTCGCAGAATTTCAACGTCTCCTATCGCTCTAACAACATCAAGGTATGATTCTATCACTTTTAGTAGTTAGATTAGTTACTTGCATGTAGTTAAAACACCAAAAATTTGGGGAAAAATCTAGGGTTCTTGAAGTTCATCCGGATCGAACCTCAAATTTTTGTTTAGATCTGTTTACATTTAGTTAGGTTAGTGTTAAGGGAAGTAGATACACTTGTATTGTTCATAGATTCATCCAATTTCGCACAAAAACCCCAAACCCTTGTTCTTGAACCGAAAAAGATAAAAATTGATGGGGTAAACAGGATATTTTGGGGAAAACGATGCTTAGGGTTTCATTTTCGGGGGAAACCGCACCTATTGGACCAAAAATTTTCAAGTTTTCGAAACCGGGTCGAAAAATGGGATTTTTGAGTAACAGACCCCTGGACACGGGGCCGTGTCCGCTGAACACGGGGCCGTATCCAGCCCGCTGTTTGCAGTTTTGTCCGAAAATATTTCTGTTTCGTGCTAACTTTTGCTGTATTCTTGCAGATGGCCAGGAAGTTCACAAGATTTAACGCCAATGAGCTCGATGCAAGAGCTCGATACGAAATTCTTCAAACAAGGCCGGAGGAATACCCGAGGCAAGCTTGCACGGACTTGCTAACCATGGTGAATCAAATTGACCGTTTCAAGAACATTGTCACGGGACCACTCAGAGTCGCCTTAACAACTCGGCTCCGTTCCGTCCACGAATGCACGTTGGAATTCTATAGCACTTTCACATTCAACTCGAGGTGCGACCCGTTCGACAATGACGGGGTAGCTTTCCGATGTGGCGGAACGAAGTATTCGATCTCTATGGCACAATTCGGGTCGATTATCGGGTTGTATGCGGAAGAGGATGCGGGAAACGAAGAAAATACTGGGGGAATGAGAGAGATAGGTGACAACGAACGCCAAGCCATGTGGGCTCAGATTGGAGAAGGGTTCTACAATCCGAGCAGCACTAAGAGTACAAAGTTGAGGGATCCGCTATACAGATACATTCATAGGCTCCTCGGCTACTCTCTTAGCCAAAGGCATGACAGTAGTGGCGTCGTTGGGTTAAGAGATCTGGTTGTCCTCCACTGCATTCACAACCGCAGGCCCTCGATGTTCCGTTCCTCATGCTCCGAAACATGCATCACAACCGCCTTGCTAGTGCACCGACGCCTATTTTCTTTGGGGGATGGGTGTACCGTCTCTTCAAGCACTACGCCCACATACCTAGGTCATTTGAGAGGAGCCCATGGTTGGGTACGGTGGATATTCACATATGCCGCTCAATGAACCTGATTTATGAGGCAGAAGACGGGACGGTAACCTTTCAAAGGATGCAAGGTCATGCATGGAACCCGCAAGAAGCGCTTGTCCTCCCAGCTCCGCAACATCATCAGTACCAATACCAACCCCACGGTGATCCGGGCCAATCATCCTCCTCGGGAGGCGGTTTTCCTAACTTTCAAAGTTTGCATGATTTGTTGCAGGAAAACCTTATGTACTAGGAACACCTATAACATGGCGAGCAACACCTACCACCGGGTTGGAGCTATCGAGAGAAACCTATCCGAGATCCAAGACGATGTTGGATACATACGAGACCACATTGCACGCCATGGAGGGGATGGTGACGATGATGATGATGACGATGCTATGGAGTAGGCGAGAGGAGCAGAGGAGGAAGCGGTTGATTGATGACTCCCCAGGTTAACCCTTTTTAATCTTGAACAATTGATGGCCTGCGTGCCAAGTGTTGAACAATTTACTTTTCCTAACTTCTTTTATTTTCTGCATTTATTTTAACTTTGACATGGATGTTAACTTTGGTAAAAGTAGGATGTTTGCTATGTTTTGGTGGAGTGTTTATTGGGTAAGCAGGTACATTCGAGGCTTAAAGTACTAAGCATTAGTACTCTTAAAGCCAGGACTGGAAAAACGAAGAAAGAAACCTGTTTTTCGAATTTGCAAACTGTCCACACGGGGTCGTGTCCAACCGACACGCCCCCGTGCCCATTCCCCTGAACCTGCTGTTTGTTTAGATTCTGCAGACCTTGACAGACACGGGGTCGTGTCCAGCCAACACGCCCCCGTGTTCACCTTCTGTAAGTTCTCGTTACTGGCACCTGAACACGGGGTCGTGTCCACTCAACACGGGGTCGTGTCCAGGTTGCCAGTAACACAAAAATTTTTGCTTTTTACACCTTTTTACACATTCAATCAACCTAAAATCTTATTTTTGGGACACATTGAGGACAATGTGTAGTTTAAGTGTGGGGGGGATGCTAAAACCTTGAAATGTTGCAAGTCCTAATAACAAGCCTTACACAAAACTCTATTAAACCGCTAAACACCCCAAATTTTTTTCAAAAATTTTCATTTTTTTTACTTGTCTAAAGTTTAAGTTAGGAATCATAAGATTAATAAGGTTATATTTTTACAAATTTACAACCGATAGCGTCGTGATAACAAGAACCAACATAAGAAAATTATGAAACGGCATGACAAACTTAGTTAAAATTTGATTATATATACTTGATCATATAAAAACCCATTCCCACAAAAGTGAGTTTTGAGCCTTTATTGAGCATACAAATTTACATCTTTAGACTAAATGCTCATTTTTCGTTTCTTGTGTGAATAGCCGCTTTGTTCTTACGACTCTAGAACTTGCCATGACGATACATTCCCGGTCCTTATCAACATAAACCCGAGTAAGTAAATGATAGAGGCATTAGGACTAACCCTTTTTTCTTCTACACCATTATTTTTCTTTTTTTTACCACCTACCCAAAATCCCCCTAGTTAGCCCCTTTGAGCCTAAACCTTTTCATTTCATAACCCAAACCAAACCAAACACCCTTTTACCCACCAAAACCTTTTTCATTTTTAACCCTTTGTTTTAGTAACAAGTTCGGTTTTTCGTATGATCGTTCAAAAAAAAAATATGTTGATGATGAAGCAAAAGAAAATAAACAAACAAGTTCATCAAAAATAACTTTGTTTGAATAATAGCTTCATAAAAAAAAAAGGTACAAAAATAGAAAGTCCTACGAAAACCGACACTTGTTACGCTTTTCACCCTTTTTCTACTAACCACTAACCACTAACCCAACCACCTACCTTTAACCCAAGCCTAACCCTTCACCCACAAAGTCCTCTTGATATTTACAAAGGTATAAAAGTTAAAAAGGAGGAGGATTGATTGCTTGGCAAGCCTATGGTAGGAATAAGTCCATGCCGCTCTCGAGTGATTCACTAAAAATACACCTTCGGCCGAGTGTGAGTGATTTCTCCCGTGAGGTATGTGAACTTGTATATAAATGAAATTTAAAAAAAAAAAGGCATGTTATGCTCAAATAAGTAATTTCTCCTATGAAACGTTCTAAACAAATCATAACGAATAGGATTGTAAATAGATAAAAATAAAACCCAAAAAGATCTTGGATTCCCAACACTCTATGACAAGCCCAAAACCTTCTCTTCTACCCATTCCATTTGGGAGTGTAAGCCACATATTAAAGAGTTTTGCTTGAGGACAAGCAAAAGTTCAAGTGTGGGGGTATTTGATGTGTGTAAAATGCAACATATAAATTACATCAAATGAGGCATAAAACTAACCATTTTTAAGTACTAATGTTGGAAAAAGAGTGTTTTTGTCTTCCTTTTGTATTTTCAGGATTAAATGAGCTCAAATTCACAAAAGAAGCAAAAAGACAGCTAAATCTAACATAAATACAAGAAAAGGAACATAAGTGGACTGCCCGACCCCTCAACGGCATCTTCCCAAGCAAAATAGAGAAGGCAGAAGACTGAACACGCCCCGTGCTCAGTCAGAACTGGGCCGTGCCCAAGAAGCAGCAAAAAAGACAAACCTATAGAAGCTTCTATTGCCCACCACGGGCCGTGTCGAGTGAACACGGGGGCGTGGCGAAAGTACAGCAGGCGCATTAATTGTAATTGCGAATTACAATTAATGAAGAGAGAGAATGTCAGACAGGCACGGGGTCGTGTCCAGCGGACACGGGGCCGTGCCCAGCCTTCTGTTCAGCCTATAAATAGGAGTGCTTGGTTTCATTTCAACTCATCCCTTGGCACACCACCTCTCTCACACTTCACCCACCACCCACCACCACCATAACACCATCATCCACCACCATCATCCATTGTCCATCATAGAGTGTGTGAGTCGTCTCGGGATCCAAGATTGATCGTAAGAGTTCTTGACAATCAAGGCCATGTTTGCCTAAGTCTCTTACATCACTTGGTGAAGACAAAGTCTAGTATAATACTTTTTATTTCTAATCTTTTGCACTTTTTATTTGGTTTTGTATTAATGACTTTAATAACTAGTTACTTATGTTGAAGTTGATCTTTCCTTATCGTTTGTCCGTGGTGTCTTGGCATTATTTTACTGTCTATATAAAATAAAAGATTTTCACCATTCATATCTCCACGGTCTATATGGAGGTATGTTGGCTACCTGGTCGGGGGTTAAGGGAACGGTTTGGTAAAGGTCTTGCCATTGTTCAGCGTTTAGAGGTCCTGCAATGGACCTGGGTCAAATTTAGTAGGACCTCCTTCAATGCTTCACGGTATTGGATGGCGGGGGTCCAAACTCTTTGATCCCCTCATAAGTTAACTACTATTAATACTATAACCCGGCTATTTAGGACTGTATCCCTGCTGACTCAGACTACTTAGCCGAGGGTAACGTCACCGCCAAAAGCGGGGCCTACCATAATTTGCATTAATAACTTAATTCATTATCTTCCAATAATCCACCATTTTAGGATTGTATCCTTGCTGACTCAAACTACTGGGGTGAGGGTAACGTCACCTTCAAAAGAGGGGCCTACTACAATAACTAAGATAATCTCTTAATTATGTGCAAAAGTGCGGAAATAATCAAAGGTTATACTAGACACGAGTCGGAACCAAGTGATTCATCTTGTCTATCTGTTTTTATTTTTATTTTTTATTTTCAGCATTTTAGTTAGTTTTTATTTTTCTTAGTTTAAAACATTTTTCTAAACTTTTTATTTTGATTAGACGTTGAGGATAAACCGGTACTAAAAGCTCTTGTGTCCTTGGACGACCTCGGTATCTTACCAACACTATACTACGCTCACGATGGGTGCACTTGCCCATATGTGTGTCTAGTGTTAGTAAATATCGTGTTTTATAAATTTAAAACTTGGCTAGAAATAAGTGTTAAAGGGGCTTAAAATATACACCTAATATATATAACACTTCACACGCATCAATCTTCGTGGAGCTTTTCTACGAGCTGATTATTCCGGACTCCTTGACAAAATCCGGAAACACGGAGCTGATCGACCGCTCCACTTATCTGCATGCTCTCTCGATTGAAACGATCGATGAAGTCTTCCACGGACTCTCCGTCGCGGCGTTTTATGTGGTGAACTTTAGTGATGTTCTTCTTGCAGCGACGCTGCTGACAGAAGTTTTGCAAAAACATACGCCGGAAATCTTCAAAATGATCAATCGATCCTTTTGGTAAACCGTCGAACCACACCCTTGCTGACCCAGTAAGAGTCTGAGCAAACATGTGACACCATGCTGGCAAGGGCCATTGTTCGACTTTAGCTGCTCCGGCGAAGGCAAACATATGATCGTCCGGGTCGGACGTGCCATCATAAAATTTTAACGTTGGGGGCATCTTCAATTTTGCCGGGAGCGGTGCATTAACAATCCTTAGCGTGAACTTCGACTGAGAAGTCATAGACGTTGGATGATACGGCATGATCAACTCCGGATCCTGAGGGTTTAGACCCATAGATCCCTGGCGAAACAGGTCATTAAGACCGTTATTTATCGGAGCCCTCGTAAACGAGGAAAATTGTGCAACACATGTTATGGGAGTGGAGATTATAGGACTTACCATAGATCCGAAGGTGAAAGATCCGACGGAGACGGGATTAGCCCCTGGATAAACACAGCTGAACAAATTCGTGCGGAGACTCTGCAACATTTCTTCTCGCTGTTGTTGCTGCTGTAGTTGCCGTAGTAAGTCAGCATTCCGTAGGAGGAAAGCGTTGTCAAAACTAGGCAACGGCGTAGCGACTGGAGCGGTAACTGATAGTGTGGTGACAGAGCTTGCTATCACAGAACTTGTAGGCGGAGGTACTGTCGCTGATCCTGCTTGGATCTCTGTAGTGGCAATTGTTGTAGGGACAGTTGTAGATGCAACATTTCCTTCCCAGATGTCATTATAAGACGGGAAAGTGTTTGTGGAGGCAGCTGTCGTGGATTCCATGATTTGGAGTAAGCAGAATCAACAAAATGAATTGTGTGAATTCGAGGGGATGGCGCCACTGAAGACTCAAAACCAGTTTGTCCGACCTGGTCTGAGCAGAGCTTCAGATGACCTGGCAAGGACCTGCAAGATCACAAGGAAGAAACACACCGTTAGCCTCGTCACAGGGAGGGGGGCCTCTCTGTGACCAAGCTCGGGCGTGAGAATAAGTATTTGTGAGGAGGAAATAGGTCAGGAAGAGAGAGAGGAGAGTTTAGAGAGAGAAAGTAGCGATTACCCCATGTTGGAAGTCTTGGCGAGGTATTTATAGTTTTTGGATATGCTGAAGTGGCGAGTTAGTTAGAGTCGGACTAGTCATTGTCAAGGTGGTTAAAGCTATGGGCCCAGGTTAGTTGGGCCGGACCAGGGAGTTGGATCGCTCCTCTCTATGGCACTAGGTACGATCGTTCCTTTGAGCATTCGGTTCGTCTATGTGTTCCCTAGACGTTCGGTCCGACTTAGGACGTATCCTCATCATTATCCAATTACAACCTAAAAGCTCCACCGAACACAACTAACTTCCAAAACCGCCAATAAAAGATCAATAAAAAATATAGATCCCTCATTGTTTGTTTTAAGAATTTGGACGGATTAATTGTACCCTGAGATTGCTTCCAAATTCTACCTTCGATTTTACAAGCGAAGATATGACCCAAAATATGAATGTAGACTTTTTTTAAATTTTTAAACTTTTTTACACCATGGTTGTAATTGTTTTTACGTCCCTGTTAAAATTTTTTACCCCCCGGTTGTAAACCTTTTTTACGCCTCGGTTGTAAATTTTATTATCACAAAATGCAACTCGCCAAAAACTTAACATATCTCACAAAATGCAACTCGCAAAAAAAAAATTGTGGAAAGGATTATTTAAACATGAAGTTTTAAATGATTAAATAATCTCAATATTATGAGATAAACATGAAAAATATTGTTATGAATTTTTATTTAAATAATTGAAAGAATTACTAAAACATGGAAAATATCAGCTAGGAAACTTGTTTGTGAGAGGTGGTGATGTGCTAAATTTGGTAGGCTTGGAGGTGAAACGGAAATAACGGGCTAGGAACTGCTGGGCTTGCATCATGGGCTAGGGATATGAATTAAGTTACATTTGATTAAATGGTTAAAAGATGCACATATGGATTATCTTTGTATGTCCAGTCTATTATCTTTCATGTATTCAGTAAAACTATATTTACATAAAAAATAATAATTGAAAATGGTATATTTATATATTTTTTTAAATATTTAGTATTATAATAGAAAAACTAATTACATTATATGTTCAATGAAATTTGGAAAAGTAGAAGGATAATTTTTTTTTAAATGTTAATTCGTTGTTTTAAATAAAGATTCATTTACGGCAGGTAAAGAATTTATCAGAGTTTCAATTTCTGTTAACTGCTTTTTTTAACTATGAAAACGTATCACGGGTTTATATTTTATGATTCTAACACGAGTGTGAATTAAGTTGGTTACTTAAACCGAATGCTAGACCAAAGTTGGTAATTTTTTTTATGCAATGTATATTGAAAAATGATTAAAACTTTTACTAATTTCATTTATATAATACTCCTAAATCGTGTATTACTTTCAGATTTGAGTATTTTGACGCATTACAATAAATCTCAACTAGATTTTAGAATATAGAACAACGTTTGGGTTTTCGTTAAGTTTTGAGTATTTTTACTAGTTTTTATACTCAAGGAACGGAGGAAGCAACCCAAATTTTGGTGGAAACGACACATCATTTCATGAAACAATGCATCAGTTGGCATGTGGCATGTGGTTATGGTGAGTGTAAAAACGAAGTCTTTTTTTTTTCTTTTCTTTTGAAACATGGAATGTTTTAAAAAAAATAAAGAAAATATGTAAAATGAAACATGGAATGTTTTGTAAAAAAAAAAGGATAGACCAGTAATAAAAGGAGAGACCAAATCATAGAATAAGCTTAAAAGATTGTTATCATCAAATATGGAGTAAGATTTACTCTTTGATAGGTTACATCTATTAATTATATTAAAACAAAACAATCTTATGAAACATGACATAAACTTAATTCTATTATTATCATGTTGCAATCTCTTACTTAACCTTTCTTTGGTTTAGAGGGGAAAATTATTTTGCTTACCTTTTTCATATTAATAACATTCCTTATTTACTTAATGACCTTCCTTATTTACTGTGTCTTTAGATTATTGTACTATTTAAAAAATATTAGCGATATATGATATTGATGGAAAAACTTATATCTTATTTATTATTTCCCTTGTGAAAAGATGAAATTTGTTAATATTCTACTCTATAGTTTAATAAACAAGCACTGATCGCAATTTTGGCATATAGACTTTTATTGATTATTGCAGTGATTGTTGCTTTAGCATTATAGTAAGATGGTTACCAAGGTAACAAAGAAAATTTAATCACGTATACATATTCTTTTTTTAATATGTCAATTATTATAAAATAAATATTATAACTATCACATAAGCAAATAACATTAGTACATTACCTGACGGTAGAAAATTGGATGCTGTAAATTTCAACATGTGTTCTACAGATACTATTTATATTATTCTACAAACGCTGCTCCTAAATCCGAAATGCACATTTTGGAAAAAAAAATCATATAAATGAATGAAAAACTAATTAAAGTACCTGATCCGAATGCTGGCAGTTCTGGATGATTTTTGTTTTAGCAACAAAATGGAGTTTTGGTGGAATGTTCAATGTAGTTTTACTGATAATAGAACTGAAACAGTGATCACCGTGGGTATTGAGGTGCGTCGACGGAAATAAGTTGTTCCTTGATCGAAAATGAGTGGTTCCCGTCATTGTAGGAAAGGGTCTAGCCATCATTTAAAGCATACTGGACATCTGCTCCGCCTCACCTAAATTGTATTATTGGTTACTCAAATTGATCAGTCGGTATCTATTGCTTTAGCACAATCCGGAAATGTTGGACCTAACAATTCATTCGAAACCGCTTGGCGAGCTGAATGCTATATATTGCTTCCTAAAAAATAAAATGATGTTTGTTCATACATTGCTTTCCGATAGACTGTATACTACAACTTTTCGATAGACTATATACTACAACTTTATAACTAACATACCTTTAAGCAATTACTTTTGACTTAAATTTATATTGACATTTCTATGATTGATTGTTCATTTGTGGCTAACCAAATGTACTGTTTTTACAATAAATACGGTGCTCCTTAAGAGTTTGGTATTTTGCTTATTTGAATACATTTTTTAATCTGTGTATAATATATAAATTGGTTATTATAAACATGGCTTCACAAGATATAAAGAAAACATCATTTACGCAAAATTAATTGCACAAACAATTTGTTTCGAAATCATCTATGAAGTTAGCATGTTGGTTAGCATGTAATTACTTATACCTAGAATTAATTTGATACCTTCTGATAAAAAGGTTTTTTTCGCATTTCAAATGAGGCAATTTCCATTAGCTATATGTTTCGCGATGACAATCAACAAAAGCCAAGGATAATTACTATCTAGGGTTGGTTTGTACTTGAAACAACTCATTTTCACTCATGGTCATTGTATGTCGCTTTATCAAGAGAAAAAACCAGAGATGGAGTCATTTCTTTTAATTCAATGTAATTTAATATTTACGTAAGTAATTTAACATTTCGTTCACTAAAAAATTGTGTCAACAATGTTAAATAATATGTTTTATTGTGAGGTCACCCGTGTAACACATGATAACTTAAACCAATTCTGTATACATAAATGTACCTTGATAGAGATTATTGACTTTTTTCCCTCAACATTCAAAAAAAAACTTGAACATAAATTTGAAATAGAACTTTTTGGCCTCTTTAATGCAAATGCCTAAATCCTTAATTTGTCAATGCTTCCCTTTTAATACCTAAATTACATAAATGGACTCTCATACCATGTGTAGTGGGGTGAAGATAATGTCACATCCTTAGACATGATCTGTCATGTGACGGTCCAGTCAGCATTAGAGTATTATAAGGCATTTGTTTAGAATGGGTATAATAGTATAATGCCCAATAATGACTCAATCAATGATTACCCAATTATTTTTTTTTTGTTTTTCTTTTCTAATTAAAACTAATAATATTTCATTAAATAAAAAAAATTACACTGCTAAAAAACCGAAAAATGCTAAAAATAAAGCATAAAATCTAAAGTCCGTATTTGTCACGGATTTGTTGCCGACGCATTTCCGCTAGGATCAACGCGTCTCCTACGAGGTGATCGATTGGTTTAGACAAAAATTCTATGTCTTTCTCCATTTGCCTCGATTCTTATAGCGCGACAATTTTATTTTTCGGCGTTTCTTTCTTGCATTGTCTCTAAATGCTTATGACCGAGGTCTCGAATGTCTTGTAGGCGTCGGTTCATCTCCTCAAAATCTTGCTTCATTTCGAAATTTGCCGAATACGACTTCGCCTTTCCCCCTTTTTTCCCACTTCTTCTAGCGGGCGGTCGGGCCAACTCCACATCCTCATCGTCCAAATTAGTGTTTAAGTCGACGTTTCTAGCATCGGAAGTGGGTATTTCCAGATCAACCGAGGATGATGTTTTGGATCGTTTTGCTTTACGTCTACCACTAGACGTCATGCTCGGTACGTTAGACCATTTAGGACTTTCGCATAGAAGTCCCAACAATTCAAGTATGTAAAAACGCCTCTCGTTTGGTTGTACTCATCCAACGCTCTTGTTAATATATTCGTGTCTTTTTGTCCGCTACCACAATTATCCTTCGTGCGTTGGAAAACTTCTTGGAACTGATGACATTTCTGGTTTATATCGCTCCATTTGCTTGATATCGAATCTTTGTCCTGATACTCACCTTTACCCCTCGCATTAAGAAAAGTTCCGTGAATTTTATTCCAAAAAAGTGGTAGAGTTTGACAGTTTGCTACAAAAAAATAAAAACAAATATATTGTTATACTCTTTAAAATAAAAAATAAAAACGATTACCAAACTATTTAAAAAGGTAAATAACACTTATCAACTTCGGGGTCCACCGATATGTTAAGCCACGCCCGTGCTAACACGTACTCCTCATCTTTCGACCAAACTAGGTAGGTTCGATTCTAGCATGGAGCGTTTGGCTTTTTTTTATGAGACCGTTAACCACATTGAGAAGCCTCGGCTACGGCTAGGGTTGTGTCTCCGGTACCGTTTCAATGCCGGGCTCGGTTTCTTCTTGAGACAGATGCGAACCGCCCATGGATGCCAAGCCGTGTGGACCATGAAAACATTGCGGGGACATGCATAATATTTATGCGTACGCCATCATACTCGGGTCCATCTCTTGGAAATTGAAGGACGGTTGCGATTGGGTGGTGTCCGGGCGATATGAATTTTGGTTGTCGGGTCTAGACGGAACACCGAAAGGGGATCGGAAGGGATTCATGATATATTTTTTTAGAAAAATATGAAAAAGTATTGAAGAGAAGAAGGTAAAGTTTATTAAAAAAAAGGAGTAGAAAGTGGGGTTTTTATAGGTAAAAAGTGGATTTAAATAAATAATTTTTTTTTGTTACAGTTGGACACAACGCTCTAATATTGATCTTCGTGCGAATTTGGCATTTTAAATAAAACGCTAGGGCCAAAAAATCGAAAAACACCCAAGGGGGCGGTCTACGAGACGTTTGAGGCCTTTTTTTTTGGGGGGGGGGGGGGGGTGTGCCAAAAAACTCCACTACGGATGATCTCACGACTATCTTAATAACATGTTATGCTTGTTTTGCATATTATGACTTTTTTAAATTTTGTGTTTTGTATATTTTGACTTTTGAGCACAAATATTAGTTCCTATTCAACAAAAAAAAAAACATAATCCTCCCATTTGGAAAAAAAAAGCAAAACTTTGACATTCACAACCATCTTAAGGGCACAGGGGGCGTACCGCGATATAATCACGAAAAGCAAATATAACGCGTTGAAGAATGCATTTTCCCACCGCCACCACTTTCTATAACGCGTGATACAATCACGGTTTCCGATTCCGTGATTTTTTCAACGCCGTGATAGGTTTTATTGTGAGGGTAATTATTGGTTGGGGGAAATTGTTGGGTGTGGTGGTGAGTGATGACCATTGCTACCAAAAAAAGTTGTGAGTGATGGAAATGGTTGATGATATGACGGAACGTGATTGGATATAGAATTCTATCACTAGTGACCACCCCTCCCCCTAATAACATGCTATACATATTTTGCATTGCATGGTGGCATCAATAATGATAAGGGGACTTTTTTATGTCACATTTGTGTGGTCTCCTTTAGTGGCTTGATGTTAAACTAGTCATCGTGTAGTTTCAAAAAGTACGATGGGAGTGTTACAACTATTGGAGAAGGTCTTCATCAACATTGTCACCACATTATCAAGATCGATGACTTTGTACAACTTTGAATCCCACTAAGAGGCATAACCTCACCTGCAAAAAAAGCGTAAACAAGCCGATTCACTCACGGGCCCCTCGAGATTACCTCGTGAAAGGATCGAATCGAAACAAACATAGACAAGTTTGAACGCAAATTGAAGCCAGTATACCTAAGAAGCTCAATTCTATCTTTATATACCGAAATTGACAAGACTCACAAGCCTAGATGAATATATTATTTAAATATAATAAAACTATTTATATAGTACTATATATTTATAAATATTAATGATAAAACCAACTTAATATTATATAATACATGATTTATATTAAGCTATAACTAAACGTATGTCTAAACAAATTTATGTAATTAATGATATAACTAAATGATTAATTAGTAATAAATGTGTTGAGCTTAAACTTTGGATATAGAACTTGAAATGTGGGTTTAAAAACATATAGCCATATAGGTCTAAATGAACTTGTTAATATTCAAAATATAGCTAATTTAAAATAAGACATTGAACTAATTTATCTTTCGCTATGGATTTGTAATATTAAAAATAGACTATAATAGATAAAATATAACTATGAAATAATAAATAAACCACTAAATAAGATTTTGGGGAGAAAAATTAAAGATTAAAAAAACGTAAATATGACAATCTGATCCACACAGATCGGTCCGAATCGTCGGCTCAACTAGTCTGCGTACGCGCGCGTAATACAGGTTTAAGAAAACTCAACTGGATCATTAGTGTCGATGATCTACAGTCAGCAAACACTGTTTTGTTTACAAAAGATACATGCATTGCTTTATCATAACATTGTATTCTACTTGTATATGTACAAAAATACATGCATTGCTATCTAATTAATAAACACCCAACAAAAAGTTAATAACAAACAATTAGACATGATAACCAAGACCAGAAATATATTGATCAGAATGAAATTACAAAAAAAAAAAAAGATTCCACAACACAAGAGAGCAAGTTTAAAAAGAAAAAGAAAATAAAACCAAAATTTTTATTCAAAATTTCATTTTCAACTACGAATTGTGTGTATTCATATGTAGGGGTGTCCAAACTGCTCGGCGCTCGAAGATCGTTCGACGATCGTTCGAAAAAGCTCGGAAATTTGCTCGTTCGATTCCTTGCTCGGTTAAAACCGAGCCGAGCAGCTCGGTTCGGTTTAAAAACGAACCGAGCACGAGCATGGGTACGCTCGCTCGTTTCTCGTTCGGTTTCGATCGAATTTATTATTGTTATTATATATTATTAAATATAATAAACATGTAGCATATCCAATTATCCAGCCCCTAGAATCCTGTATCAAATTTTATGTTTTGAATTCAGTTTTTGATTGAAGATGTCTGGAATGACTTCAACGCGTGTTTTGGAAATTATTTTGCATTTTAGATGTTCTTAAACATTAAACATTTGGATGACATTTTGTGTTTTTTTTTGTGGGACTTTTTATGTTTTTATTTTGTTAAATTGTTAAAGTGTGTGTGGGACATATAAGTTGGTGAATTTTGGTGAATGAATGGCTGTGTAGGAATGCTAAATAAAACTGAGCAAAAGCGAACCGAACCGAGCGGCTCGGTTCTAAACCGAACCGAGCACGAGCATAAGATTTCCGCTCGACTTCCTAAATCCGAACTGAACCGAGCGGCTCGGTTTCAAACCGAACCGAGCACGAGCAGAGCTCCGCTCGGTTCGGTTCGGCTCATGAACACCCCTATTCATATGAGTAATTCTCCACTACAAGAACAGGGCACCTTTAGCGGCGACAGTTGTCGCCGGTATTGACCACATTTGTCGCCGCTATTGACTTTTAGCGGCGACATGTCGCCGGTAAAGCTTCGCCGGTATTGCTCGGACGCTATTGACCGGTTGTCGCCGCTAAAGAATCCTGTCGCCGGTATTTATCTTCCACTTTTAGCGACGACATCTGTCGTCGCTAAAAGTGTCGCCGGTATTAAGCTTGGCCGGTAAAGGTTGAAGGGCAATAGCGGCGACACCTGTCGCCGCTAAAAGTCTGTTTTTTTTTTTAATACAGCAGCTGTATATACAGCTGCCCAGCCAGTTTTACGGCCGAAAAAACACAACCTGCCTATTTTCAAACAACGCAAGCATACGCCATGAACATAATCAACATATACTAAAGGTAATATAGTTAAAAACTACGTTTAAGTCATACATTATAATCCTACAACGTTTAATTAAATCATACATTAAAAACAACAAGTCACTCTTCGCTGGATTCATTATCGAATAAGTCATCAGAATCGTAGTCTTTTGACTTTCCTTTTCCTTTTCCTTGTGAAGCAAGATACTTGTTAAGTTGGTTCAAAAAGGACGGGGTTTGGAACAAGCTGTTAACAAAATCCTACAATAATAGATATCAAAACGTATATTAGCATATATTTAACAAGGAAACATGCGTTCGTTTGTCATTTTATAAATTGCGTAGTTTACCTCGGAAAAGGGTTCTTGCGTCCGAGCTTGCGAAGACGACATGTTAGATGACGAGTGCGAGGACGTGTTGGAAGAAGGTTTAGGCCCCATCTCGCGGTACCATCCTCGCCGCTCACCCAACGCTTCCTGATACGGGGCAATTGGCGGACCCTCACCGCTCCATTCACTTGTGGCCTGTTGTATGTTCCGCTGTATTTTACGAAGATGATTAAATATATATGTGTGTGTATATATATATATTTGTTATAGAAAATAATACTTAAAAGAAATACTTACGTAATTTTGTTCAGCAACCGGATCAACCCAATTCCCTTGATTGTCCGTGTGGGTTTTAGCATACGTAGGTACCCAATCCATATCCTGTTTAACATTAAACTTAGATTAGACATTAAATAAACAAAAGCTTACACACACGCACACATACATAAAACATTACATTTTTATAGGCGGTGCTACCGTACGACGATGTCCCCCCACGGTATGGGAATTGTTGTTTCTCGCGTACTAGTGTGTTGGCCTTGCTTCTTTTAATATATTTTGCGTCCCGGAAACCTTCGATGGTTCTCAACCAGTTATCATAGGGCATATCCGCGGGATGGAATGCCCTTGCACTCTCAAGATCATTGTAACCTCCCATGCTCTTAAATAATTTTTTAGCTTCGTGCTTGCGGTCAGAGTACCGCTTCATAAGCACAGCCCTAATGCCACCCGTCAAGTTTTTGGCCTCTAAATCACGTTCCACTTCATCAAAATTGAAATTTTCCAACAAATTAAATAAAAAAGTTAAAATATCATATGTAAATTAGATTTGCATGTGCTTAAATATTTGATAAAATTTTATGCATATAAATTATTTACCCGTAAGTGGTTCATGAGGGCATCCTTGTAATGTTGTTCAACGTTATCCCATCCAATTTTATCGAACGGGATGGACCGCCACATTCATTTGTACACTTACATACCCACATACATGCTTACATACACCTACATACACAAATACATAGATTTTCATATACACATTTTCCCCAAATACACCTACATTATACATTTGACATACTAACACATACCTACATTATACATTTACATACCAAAACAAAAAATTATTCAACATCTAAACTTTGAAAAAAATACATATAAAACTAACCGTATTTTCAAGTTTCCAAGAGATGTAGACCGCGGAGACGAGTTGGTGACCGGAGAAGTGATGGTGGTGACCGGAGAAGTGATGGTGGTGATCGGATTTCTCTACCATAAGCACAAAAACACACAAAAATTAAAGCCTATAACATGTATATAACAAAATAGAGAAGAAATCTAACAAAAACAAAGTGAAACTAACCAATTTGGACAAATTTCGCGATTTACCAGCGGTGTTCGGAGCTTTTTTTGGGGGAAAAGTGAAGGAGGAGGGAGAAATTGGCGCTGTATAGGGGTTTGGTACGTTTAACTTTTAGCGGCGACAAGATGTCGCCGATATTGCTCTCTGTCGCCGGTAATAACTTTAATGAGGTTGACCAGAGATAAGATTTGTGTGGCTAGGGATTAAAGTTCTGACATTTGCTTTTAGCGGAGACTAGCTGTCGCCGCTATTACCATGTCCCCGTCGCCGCTATTGACTTTTAAATCCCCAACCGTCAGATCATGATTTTGATCAACGGATATGGGGTTTGGTTTCAGATCCTGTGACGCGGATCGAGCAATAGCGGCGACATTTGACCTGTCGCCGCTAAAGGTGTCCCTTTCTTGTAGTGAATTTGGCATTTTAAATAAAAAGTGGATTTAAATAAATAAATTTTTTTTGTTACAGTTGGACACAACGCTCTAATATTGATCTTCGTGCGAATTTGGCATTTTAAATAAAACGCTAGGGCCAAAAATTCGAAAAAACACCCAAGGGGGCGGTCTACGAGACGTTTGAGGCCTTTTTTGGGGGGGGGGGGGTGTGCCAAAAAACTCCACTACGGATGATCTCACGACTATCTTAATAACATGTTATGCTTGTTTTGCATATTATGACTTTTTAAAATTTTGTGTTTTGTTATTTTGACTTTTGAGTACAAATATTAGTTCCTATTCAACCAAAAAAAAAAAATAATAACATAATCCTACCATTTGGAAAAAAAAAAAAAGCAAAACTTTGACATTCACAACCATCTTAAGGGCACAGGGGGCGTACCGTGATATAATCACGAAAAGTAAATATAACGCGTTGAAGAATGCATTTTCCCACCGCCACCACTTTCTATAACGCGTGATACAATCACGGTTTCCGATTCCATGATTTTTTCAACGCCGTGATAGGTTTTATTGTGAGGGTAATTGTTGGTTGGGGGGAAATTGTTGGGTGTGGTGGTGAGTGATGACCATTGCTACCAAAAAAGGTTGTAAGTGATGGAAAAATGGTTGATGACATGACGGAACATGATTGTATATTGTGAGTGATAGAATTCTATTACTAGTGACCACCCCTTCCCCTAATAACATGCTATACATATTTTGCATTGCATGGTGGCATCAATAATGATAAGGGGACTTTTTATGTCACATTTGTGTGGTCTCCTTTAGTGGCTTGATGTTAAACTAGTCATCGTGTAGTTTCAAAAAGTACGATGGGAGTGTTACAACTATTGGAGAAGGTCTTCATCAACATTGTCACCACATTATCAAGATCGATGACTTTGTACAACTTTGAATCCCACTAAGAGGCATAACCTCACCTGCAAAAAAAGCGTAAACAAGCCGATTCACTCACGGGCCCCTCGAGATTACCTCGTGAAAGGATCGAATCGAAACAAACATAGACAAGTTTGAACGCAAATTGAAGCCAGTATACCTAAGAAGCTCAATTCTATCTTTATATACCGAAATTGACAAGACTCACGAGCCTAGATGAATATATTATTTAAATATAATAAAACTATTTATATAGTACTATATATTTATAAATATTAATGATAAAACCAACTTAATATTATATAATACATGATTTATATTAAGCTATAACTAAACGTATGTCTAAACAAATTTATGTAATTAATGATATAACTAAATGATTAATTAGTAATAAATGTGTTGAGCTTAAACTTTGGATATAGAACTTGAAATGTGGGTTTAAAAACATATAGCCATATAGGTCTAAATGAACTTGTTAATATTCAAAATATAGCTAATTTAAAATAAGACATTGAACTAATTTATCTTTCGCTATGGATTTGTAATATTAAAAATAGACTATAATAGATAAAATATAACTATGAAATAATAAATGAACCACTAAATAAGATTTTGGGGAGAAAAATTAAAGATTAAAAAAACGTAAATATGACAATCTGATCCACACAGATCGGTCCGAATCGTCGGCTCAACTAGTCTGCGTACGCGCGCGTAATACAGGTTTAAGAATACTCAACTGGATCATTAGTGTCGATGATCTACAGTCAGCAAACACTGTTTTATTTCCAAAAGATACATGCATTGCTTTATCATAACATTGTATTCTACTTGTATATGTACAAAAATACATGCATTGCTATCTAATTAATAAACACCCAACAAAAAGTTAATAACAAACAATTAGACATGATAACCAAGACCAGAAATATATTGATCAGAATGAAATTACAAAAAAAAAAAAATGATTCCACAACACAAGAGAGCAAGTTTAAAAAGAAAAAGAAAATAAAACCAAAATTTTTATTCAAAATTTCATTTTCAACTACGAATTGTGTGTATTCATATGAGTAATTCTCTCAAAGTCTTAGTATACTTATCTTTGGTTATTAATTTTAACTATCTCGTATCTATTTTATCTTTATTATAAGATTGTATCGCATAACATAACTTACCATATTACACAACACAGCCTTACAATAAAGAAAAACATTTAGAATTCACTTGTACAAAACATATGTTAGAACGAAATTACAAATATTCAAAAGTTCATTTTCAACTACGAATTGTGTGTATTCATATGAGTAATTCTCTCAAAGTCTTAGTATACTTACATTTGGTTATTAATTTTAACTATCTCGTATCTATTTTATCTTTATTATAAGATTGTATCGCATAACATAACTTACCATATTACACAACACAGCCTTACAATAAAGAAAAACATTTAGAATTCACTTGTACAAAACATATGTTAGAACGAAATTACAAATATAACGATCAAAATATTAGTTTTTAGTTTACACCATAAAACAAGGATTTCGTTTGTCTTAAACAAAAATAAAAAAGTAAATAACTGAACTAAATAAGTGAAAAAAATATAATAAAATAAGTTTCTATATTGAACATTATACTTTTATTAAAAAAATGACAGAAGCTAATTTTAGAATACTTATAAAATAGAAGTGATTGAAAAAACTAAAACAAAAACATAAAGAATTAAAAAAATCAAAAGAAGTTTGTTGCCCGCTTACCGGCTATCTTGGTGTAATTTGTTTGGCCTTATATATAAAGTATGAAGTTTTCTTTTTGTTAAAAAAAAAAAAAAAAAAAAAGAGAACCAAAAAAAAAAAAAAACAATTATGAAAATTACAGATTTGGTCATTTAAGGGTAAGGATAAATTTGTCATTTTGAAAAAATTAACAAGTGTCTTTAACGACAATTAGTGTAAAGGACTTAAAATGTTACAAAAAATTAACATAAACGATGTTCAGCGTGACTTTTGAACAAAAAAGATGAAACCTATAATCTTACGTAATAAACTTAAATAGCGTTTACTGTAATTTTATCGCTGTTTAACAATTAAACACCCAAACAAAATATAAATAGGATAATCAGACATGAAAACTTAGACCAGAAATATATTGATCAGAATAAAATTACAAAAATTAATTCCCCAACACCAGAGAGCTAATTTAAAAAGAAAAACAAAAAGAACGTTATATTTATAATTTCATTCTCAACCAACAATTGTATGTATTCAACTGAGTAGTTCTCTTAGTATACCTTTCTGTCTGATACTTATTTTATCTTTATTATAAGATTGTATGTATAACATAATAATCCAAGGTATTATATTACACTAACACATCCTTAAATAAAGAAAACTAAATCACTTCTAAGAACATATGACGTTAGAATGAAATTACAAATATAACGACTAAAATCCTAACTTATACTAAAAAAAAATAATATGAATAATATACATGAGGATAGAGAGGCAAAAACGCTCTTCTTTGTTGATCTGTCGTTTGCTGGCTAATTTTTTTACGTCCATTTGTGTTCTAGCACAGTCAATTCCTCGCTAAATCCCACTCTTTTCTGCAAAACAAAGAAAATATAATTTAATTTAATATTTTTCTATATGCTTCAAAAAAATATATATTTATCATAGAAAATAATAATTTTCAAACGATTAACGTGTTCCCTAGACAACGACGTTCTTGAGAGTATTTGGTTGAAATTTTCCACATATAATAAATAGATATTAATGCTATTTAATCAATTTAGTAAGACGTGACTTTTTGTTTTTTTGACCAAGTATATGTGCACTTTATTCAAACTTTTCTAAATTTTGCAATAATATAAAGAGCAAGAAAATTTTGACCACTAAAAATGCCTAAATCTTAAAAGCTAAAATATATGTGGTGTAACACTTCCTAACATTATATTGTATTGTGTAGTATAAATTTATATTTATAATACTGATTAAACAAGATAAGACAAAAAAATAAGACAATATATCATATATGTCAATGGTTGGTTATTCCTATATAATTTACCCATAAACTCACTAGCAAAATGTTTTATTTATTAGAGATGTTTTTGGGGATGACTAGAATCAATCAAAATAACTTATATGACGTTTAAAGTCAAAAAGGTTGATGAAAGAAATCATGAAGAAAACATGTGAGTTTAATAATTGTTTTGACAATTTAAGTTTGAAAATATAAAAGTAATGGTAACTAAACGTTCTGGAGCCGTTAGACAAGACACCAATTATGGCCATGTTACCACGAGACTTGGTACTTCTTCAAATCTTCAATCACATGCAATATTATTAAAAAATATATGTGAACTTTATTTTGTCAAACTTATGTTTTACGTGGCATTATGGTGATTATTTTTACAATCGATTTATTAAATAATAACTCAACATATTTAAAAGTTTAAATTAAACTACAAGAAAACAACAATAATAAAAATCTTGCTAGTAAAAAACTAGAAGGTTAAATGACCCTCTGGACACCCTCTAGTATGTCCCACCAATATTTATGGAATCTTTCTGGTCTATACAAATCTTTTTGAGTTCATACTTCAATTTTACTAGTGAGATCATCTTTTAATATATCAAAGATTAAAACATGATATTTATGCACAAGTAAAAAACCAAGAGAAATAAAAACGACCATTAAAATTTGATGCATGTTCGCTACACAATAATTTCTAATTTTTAATCAAGAACTATAATAACCACAATAACATTTGTATCAATTATTTAAGATGTGAATCTGTTTTTTTTATACTATCTACAAGCGTTTACGTGGTTCTCTTCAGTTTTCGATTTCGTATTGAATTACATTCAAAATCCTGAAACTAAAAGCGTGACAATTTTAAAACTAAAGACCAATCATATATTAAAACAAAATTAGTATTAAACTAAGGACCAATCAAATATTAAAACAAAATTAGTATTAGATTATATTTGTCTATTTGTGAATATTAATATTAATAAATATTTTTTTAATATTTTATTATATAATAAAATGAAGGTGGGCTAAGAACATAATATTTTTGAGTAGACAAACTCAAAATGGAAACAAATTACGCTTTACGCGGATCGAGTCATGAGTCATCTATGTTTATCAAGTTAAATTCTTAAAACCAAACGTATACTATTAAATAAATAAACTTATAAACATGCCGACAACCTGTTGAACTAGTAACAAGAGTTATTTATTCCTATCAAAAAATTTAGGAATAATGGATTTTAATAATTCTAATTATTAGTCGTTGTTCGGTAACGGTCCCAACTTAAAAAATAACCAGTGGTGGTCCCACCTTTTCGTA
Source organism: Helianthus tuberosus (assembly GCA_030545235.1). Lineage (NCBI taxonomy): Eukaryota > Viridiplantae > Streptophyta > Magnoliopsida > Asterales > Asteraceae > Helianthus > Helianthus tuberosus. The sequence continues at coordinate 18,718,478 of CM060398.1, forward strand.
TATTGTAAACCAATGAACATTTACTAAACCGAAAAGGATAAGGAGACAAAAAGAAATTAAGGGTTTTTTTAGTGAAAGTCCATTAGTTTACAATATGTGAAAAGGTGGGACCACTACCAGTTATTTTTGAAGTTGAGACAGTTACCGGCCAACTGCTAATAGTTTGGATTATTAAAATCCATTATTCCAAAAATTTAACGTGTTGACCTAGTAACAAGAGTTATTTATTCCTATCAAAAAAATTTAATCTCACAAAAATAAAAATTAACTAGTAATTTTTAAGAGTAGATTTTAGAAGATGTGTTTACGTAAATAAAAAAATAAATAAAAAAAAACGTACCCTACGGCCCTTATTCGTTGTTGCATCACCAGCGCCACCAACACCGCCGCCACTCTGCTCCATACAAAGCTTCATAATCTTCTCCGCGGCCTCCGCCTCATCTTTACTCTCCTTCATCAACCGCTCCACCTCCGCCTTCGGCAACCTCAACTTCACCCTCAACGGATCAACACCACCACCACCACCGCCATTCTCCACCATAATCCCCGGAGATTTCATAAACGTCAAATCCGAAGCCGACCTACGAGCCAACTTCAAGCTCTCAAGCCGTTCCTTCGCACTCATGTTAATACCCGACCGGGCCCTCCTTGTTGGCACCTTATCTTGATCAGCTAGCTTAGTCATCTCAACCAAGAAGTAAACCCGCTTAGCCTTGAGCGCTTCTTGCGGCTCCAACGGCTTGGTTCGGGCGCCATAATGCTTCACCATTTCCGAATCCAATAATACAAGACCCGGGTATTCTTTGATCACGTCTCCAGCATTAACCGGAGTTTTGAATCTTACCACATCGCCATTTACTTTCATGATTTTTGTAGTTTTGCTTTTGGTTCCAAAACTATTTCCCATTTTATATCAACTTTTTTTATACAAAATTTTGGAAAATGAGATTTTGGGTTATGGGAGTTTGTTTTGTGATAAAGTTTAAAACGTAAGAGAACAAAAGGAGAATGGTGGGTAGGAGAGGGAATGGATGAATATATAGGTGCTTTTGTTTTTTGTTAGGGTCAAATAAAGAGTGCAAACCTTTATTTTATGGTACTTCTAGTAATTTGAAGGGTATAAAACTTGACTTTGCCCATTCAGATTTACGATTCTGATTTCTAGCGACTAGCGTAACGATAAAACATGCATATATAAATAAAATAATATTTATATAGTTTAGTATATGGATAATAACATGATAAATATTACTAGGTATAGTAATTTTTGAATATATTAAAAATAACCTGTACTTTATAAAATAAAATAAGTATCTAATTACGTCATGTGGTTATAATTTTATGAATTCAAGATTTTTTAGCATCTTTTATTTACCCTTTCATATTTTAATTCTTAATTTAAAAAACTAATTAATTAAAAAAAAGCAATAGTAGTAAAACAATTTTTATTTTTAATTTTCAGTACTAGTTAGTTAATATTTCCTTTTATGTAAATAAATTCATATTTTATCTTAAAATATCGTTTTATAAATTTTAAATCTATGTTATTAAGTATTTAATATCTAATTAAATTAATTCAACTCATATATTTCTATCCACTGGAGTATCATCGTGCCACCAGCGGAACCACCCGATCATATCCATCTCCACTAGGCATAACGCCCATACACCAATTCAGGAGGAAACCCAACAAATATGGGAAAACCCCCTTGTGGAAATTGAACCCAGGACCTATTGGTCCCAAAGTCTTATCCCACCCCCAAGATGCCACTAGGCTATAAAGCCATAGACATTTAATAGTTTACTACAAAGGTTATCTTTATTGTCTTTCCCCCTTGTAAAGTGTTTTATCAAATAGATTTGTTTAATATTATATTGATCGATTAATTAATTAAGTAATAGTCTTTCTTTAAATAAGAGTTGGTAATTTGGTTTGTCAATGTGAACAAAGATATATTCCAGTTGAAGGTTGGGGGGATAGTAAGTTCATCTTTCGGTGCAAATTAGTTATGGAAGCATGATATGTTTTTGGGTTAAAGTTAAACCCCCAATCATAAATCCCACTACAAATTTATTTTTGCACTCCAATTCTATATAAAGTCAAAATGTAGAGTGTTGTTTATTTGCATCTTTTTCCATACGGAACTTGTACTTTCAACTTTCAAGTAATTATTACCATAGATTAATGCTCATAATCATTAAAGTGATTCAATTCCTAAATAGCGATTTGAACGAAAAATTATTCTATAAACTGAAATCGGATAAATTTAAATCGTTATACAATAGTATAATGACAAGTGGTAATCACCATATGATTTTATCTTTTGAATGGTATGATAATCTAGATCTCATCATGTTATAATTATGTTTTTTCTTCACGTCATTCTTTGATAACGTAAATCCCACGATCCGCAATTCTTAAACTAGTTTCATGACGTGAAAAAAACGATTGACTTTGCCGTTTCAAACGACATGATATCTATATCCCATCATGTGTGTGATTCCGTGTCATTTTTTTTCACACGATTCTTTGACGCCTATATATGTCAAAACATATCTTAAAACTTTTTTAAGTAAAATAATATCATACATAAATCAAATCGGGCTAGCAAGTGGCTATACCAAATACAGAAAACTCAAATTAAATGCTTACAATGTGCATCTCTATACACAATTAACGACAATAAGATTGTTGGTTAAGCTGTTAAAATTGAAATCTTAATGCAATTATTATGATATGAACATCCAACTACCCTTCAAAACTGATGTAACGGATGGGGCCTTAATCCCTAACAACCTAAACAACACAACAAGAATTTAATTCTTAAAAAATACTGTATTAATGACGTCACCCGTGAAAGGTGGAGAGGGATATTGAGGGTGAAACGTTAATCACGGTGTGAATTTGACAAATGTGCAGTAGATTCTATTCATAATATAATATAATATCTGCTATTTGACTTTGGTTTTTCTTCATCCGCTACCTAGAACTTATAGATATACACAAAAATAGTCCCTTTGAATTTACATCCGAGGTTTGTTTTTATTGATATTGACCGGTTCCTACTTTCTTTGCTTCCAAACTATTTCTTTGCGTACTTTTAACGACGTTGGAAGACCCTCTAGTAGGTCCCCCGTATTCTTTTTTGTGTACATCATTATCAGTAGTATTAAATTTAACTAGTATGTATATATAATAATTATATACACACATGTATATATGCATATATCAGTAGTATTAAACTGGTATGTATATATAATAATTATATACACACATGTATATAAAAAGTGGATCCACTAAAAAGTGGATTTTGCCTAAGTAGCCTAAGAAGGATTGTGATGATGACATGTGGCACTCCTAATAAGTAGGAATGAAGGGCATTTTGGTCCTTATAAATAGGAGTGAAAATGACATGTGGCACCCCTTTTGTTTTTAAAAAATATAAACAAAAAAAATCTATTACAAAAAAATCTAGCACAAAATCTAGCACAAAAAATGTAGTACAAAAAATATAGCATAAAAAAATCTAGTACAAAGAAATATAGCACGAAAAAATTTAGCAAAAAAATGTAGTACAAAAAAATCTAGCACAAAAAAATTGAGGAAAAAAAATTTAAGACAAAAATTCAGCACAAAAAATTTAGCACAAAAATATAGTAAAAAAATTCAGCACAAAAAATGTTATATAACATAGAAATACAACACATTTAAGTGGGTTTTTTAGTCTTCATATTTAATATAGCAATATGGTACTCAAATTAAAGATAAAAAGACGCTCCATTTTACGGTGAAATTTTTATGAACAAATAATGCCGTATAAAAAAGTTATGAACGTTTAAAAAATGAGGGTGGAATATGCATGTGACTTGCATGTGGAGAGAGAAAGTCCATAAATAGGATTTTCCCAAGATACCCTTGCACTCCTCCTTTTTCCTACCCTTTCATCTTAACCATTGATTTGAAAAATGAATGGCTAAGATTCCTTCTTAGGCTACTTAGGCAAAATCCACTTTTTAGTGGATCATTCCCCTATGCATATATATATCAGGGCCAGCCTTGAGAATTTTGGTGCCATGTCCGAACTCAAAAAAATGTGCTTCAACTGCCATTCAAAAAACATCTTATATTGTTTAATTATTATTATTTTTTAAATCAATTGAGTATTAGGCTAACCAAACATAATGGGTTAACTTCTAAAACTTAAGAATTGTTTTATAAATGGGTCTATCAATAACTTGGTCTTTGTATGGGTATACTATTTAGAAACCAATTATAACATGCATATATATCGGATTTTTTTAAATGCGTCCCTCGGAATCACGGGCCCTAGCTGGTGGTCCTCCCCCGCCCACCCCCAGTGTCGCCCCTTGATATACATGAAAATATAAAATACAAAAACCCGTTAACGTGCGAAGATACGTGACCATATATCAATATAGCGTGTGTAATTATGGTTAACCCAACCCATACGTAATTATGCAAATAACGCGCGTAATTAAGTTTTAACCCAACCCATACGTAATTATGCAAATAACATAATTAGTTATGTATTATAACATGCGTAATTATGTAAATGAAGTCGCGTATCTCCGCACGTTAAGAGGCTATTGTACGTTAACTTTCCCCTATATATATGTGTGTGTGTATATATACATATATATATATTGCTACTATTGTATCAGAACTTGTTGTTTTGAATAATCGTGTAAACATAGATAAAAATAAGTATGGTTACAACGGTATAATTAAATTTGAATAACATTTACACTAAAAAAATCTAAATCTTTAGGCAGTTTTGATGGCTTATATGTTTGTGCTTTGGTTACTTGTACATTATTACATACAACTCCGTTTTGAACAAAATTTACATGGAGACATAGATAGTGAAGAAACACTGACCTTTACGGTAGTATCCGATGAAGACTTCAATTATCAATGATCCGAACGGGCAGACTGCAAAACAGAAACACCGTTAGGACTCGTTACAGGAATGGGGTTATTCCTGTAACCACCCTCCGGCGTGAGAATAAGTCTCGGGTTTGGGAGTATAAAAGTGTAGAGAGAGAAAGAAGTTGTATGAGAGTTAGATGATCTGTACCTTATACGTTTACCTCTATTTATAGTTTATGATTAGGGTTTCCCCTAACTTAGGATGAGCTCCTATAAGTTAGGATTTACATGATCTTCCCAAAAAGTTGGAGATTTGGTTGTATAGCTTATCCGTGCAGGATGGAATATTCTAGAACAAATATTTATAATTATTTATTTATAATAAAATAATAGGTAATGACCGGGTCGGATTATCCGATTGGGGTCATACCTCGTCATGTCCCCCCAGTCCGAAGTTATGAAGTGAAATTCATGAAATCGGACTAGAGAGAAAAAAAGAAAATATATCCTATTTAAGGAAAAATTGCATTGCCATAATGTGTTATGGGAAAATGGCGGCGATGTGATAGGTCGTGACAGTTAAGCCATCATTGGGATGACAACTTGGTTTACCTTGCTCTGACGCGTATGTCTGTCCGTTTTCCTATTTGAATTTTGAAAAATTATCATATAAATAATACCTCTTTGCACGAGGGTTGAATTCCATTTTCTCAGAATCCCCTCTTTTACTTCCCTTCTGATAAGCGAAATGGCTGCTAAAACTGTGGAATCCTCTTCCGCTGGTTCTGAAACCCTGTTCTGCAAATGGGGAGTTGTGTCATACAACAACTTAGTGCAAGAATACGGGCTTAGGGCTGAGTGGAATCCATTATTACCCTAAAAAACGGACACAGCATATCCGTTGAAGAAGGGTAAAATCACGTTATTTAGTGATTTCTTCAAATTCTGCAATTTCCGGTTGCCCATAACCAAATTTTGCAAATCAGTGCTTGATTATTACCGCATTCACATTTCCCAAATGCATCCGTTAGGATTAGTGAAGCTTCGTCAGTTCGAATTTGCTTGTGTGGCTTTAGGGCACATACCGGAGCTCATTGTTTTTAGGGCTTTCTTTGTGCTTGTGTGGAAATCCCCCTTCTTTACTTTTGATCGAAGAGACACAGAGGTTTCTTGTCTGAGGGAAATTCCTACCAGCTCCAGGGACAAGGATTGGAAAAAGAAATTTTTCTATATTGACGCCTCTGTAATTCCCGGCGAGATGCATTGGAGAAACATGGGGCCAAAGGACAAGGTTAAGGACGACAATCCTCCCGAAGATGCCTATACTTCAAATGCCCTGTATACAAGATTGTGCGGTCGCCCATTCGAGTGTACAGTAATCCCGGAAGGGGCCCTGGTAATGGCGGGGATGAGCCTGCTATGGCGTGATATCAAACAGTATCCCTCATTTCGAAGAGATGATGAAGGTATTCATATTCTTTGCTAATTCGTATTCTACCATTGTTTGAAAATGACACATATGCACTTTTCAGGAGAATGGAGCTTATTTGACTTCGTTGACCCTCCGCGACATCTGGCGTTGAGGGCCACGGAGCGCGTGCTTGATGACCAGGAGCTTGACGTGTTAAAAATTCATCTTGATCAATTTTTGCTACCCGCCCTGCCTGCGGATCCTACTGCCTACATTGCCCCCTTTAGCCTCAGCGGGGGTACTGACGCTGTTAATACAGAGAGAAAACCCACCCGAATAAAGATTACCGGGAGGAAATACATGGCGGCTGGAACGACCACGTCATCCGCTAGTGGTGCGGCGATTACTGTCACGGCCCCCGTCCCGGTTTGACCCGTTTCAGGAGCCGCGGGACAGAAATCCCGTGGTATTTATTTAATTGAGTTTAACAGCGGAAGTTTAACATCAGGATCATTTAAAGCTAAATTTTCCCGATTTATTTTATTTTACAATTCGGGATAAAACCCCGATAATTTACAATATTATGTTTTTACTAAGAAATCGTGATATTACAAAACTTATTTCTTTATTTTATAATGAGCCACTATCTTAAGCTTGAAATGCTCCTCAGCACTTTTCCTGAATTACAACAGATCACCTGAAACATGTTTGAAAAAGGTTTTGTCAGCGGGAAATACTGAGTGAATCATTCTATTTACTAAAATGACACATTTATTATAATTTACAGTATTAAGGAAGATTACAATGTTTCTGATATCAAACCAATTACCCACAGTACTTTGTCACTCGACCCATTGGCCCTTCCGTCCAATGGTGTCTGTGACTATGGTCATATCACCCATTGGCTGCCCCAATGGTGAAGATTATCAAGTAATGTATACAAAACCCCACATACCGGCTGTAATATGGTGATTACATAAACTTAATCCCTGTAATTATAACTTTGAAATAAATAGGGTTTTGTAAATAGATTTAATAAAAAGAGAGAATGACTCACATTGCTGATTTACTACGGACAGAATCTAGTCTATGAATTATCTTGATTAACCTAATTTAGATAACAATGCACACAAAACTGGGTTAGTAATCAATACAGCATTTACGATAACTCACGAGATCAACCATTACAACGAGTGACAAAGTGCAATACTTCATCCATCGAATTAACGATGATCCGTCAAATTAATGACGAACGATAAAGTGCAATACTTCATCCATCGAATTAACGATGATCCGTCAAATTAATGACGAACGATAAAGTATAACCCTAATGTGGGAAGCACTTAAACACCCGTTGAGTACATTGATCGATCGGAAAATGAATCGTAGCAGCGATCGTGCTAATACCCTGTTTTGCGGCAGAATTTCGAGACCCGTGTGTGTTATCAGACTATTTTTACTATAACTTCGTGTACGAAAGGAATTTAAACGTCAAATCAACGCAGAAGTTCCAGTCCCACAGCCTACTATTTATAGCTAGAAAATCACCCCCCTCGCGCCACGCGAGGGGTTCACCTATTCCTGTCGCGTGGCGCGACAGGCCCTAGTCTACCCTAGGGTGGCTTCGTGTCCCAGTAGCTTGGCTGAGTTGGTTTCGTGAAATTCTTAATTTTTGACAGCAAACTGTTTAGATTTTACCGAATGGGGTTTACCCCCCCTGAGTTTTAGGGGCCCTAATCCTGATTCCAAATGTTCTGAAAATTTTAGGGATTATGCAGAATCACTTGGGTTTCTCAATTAGAGTTTCCTATTGGATAATTAAAATACTAAATAGTACTTTTTGATGAGAGTTGTTACAATTACCAAAGGTGATATTGTTACTACGACTGAAATCACTAGCCCTACCCTTGTGTTGAAAAAACGAAAGACGTTTCATGCTCCGAAACTGCCTGCGTTTGAAGCCGTGCAGGCCGCCTATGCCATACCAATTGGTACACATTTTACATCTTTGGTTATTAATTAGATGCTTTGTGTGACTAAACTGTATTTTTAATACAAGGACTACTGGCGCGGTTCAAACTTCACATGTGGCAGCCATGCCCTTGTCATCTATGGGGGCGGTGATTCCCCCTGCTGGCAGCCAACCGGAGCCTATACCATCAGTGAGTCTGTCTACCACTATTAGCTGCGCCATGCCGCCACCCGCGCTTACTGCTGCTGTGACTGTAACAACTAGTCCTATTTCCACGCCATTGACTTCCAGTGTCACACCTTCCCCTTTGTTTGATTTTCCTGCGAGTATTTTTTCCACTGCTGGGAAAGAGATTCCTGCCACATCCTCTACTCATGAGGCGACAAGTGTTGGGGACCGTGCTGCTGGCGATACTGGTGGGTCAAGCAGTGGCATTGCCGACGATGGAGCCCGCTTAGGAGATGATCTTTACTTGCCTACTATTAACTGGGATCCCACCAATCGGGATAAGCGCTATCAGCCTCAGTGGAAAATTGCGGAGTCTTCTAGGTTGATATATCCTCCAGTGGTTCAACATTGGGTGGAGCGGGCTTATCCTCCAGCGGAGGTGGCATATGTTGAGGGGTTAAATAATGAGAACTTGATGAATTCTGCTATTGTTGATTCTGTTAGCCAACCCCGGAGGCTTACAGAGATCCGACGTCGGTGGATGCACGACAATAATGAGCTCCACCGGGCCCGGGCTACTATTGAAGAACTTACAGACGAGAAATACCGCCTGGAGAGTCAACTTCAGGCCGCTGGGTTGAGGGAAAGTCGGTTTGTATCGGAGAAAAACAAAGCTGAGGATGACTTGAAGAGGGTTACTGCCAACCTTGCCGAAGAGCGACATATGTGGGCTCGAGACATAGCGGAAAAGGACCGAGTCATCGCTCATGCTAAAAGCGTTCAGGAGGAGCTAGAGCGTAAAGCTGTTAGTGAAGCTCAGAAGGTGAAATCCGAAATGACTGCCCTTGTGGAAAAATTTCGAATTGACACTGATTTTGTGTCACAGGTTCAGGAACGCTATCAAGCGTTAACCGTTGAGGTGGAAAAGTCAAATGCCAAGGCTCAGGCAAGACAGGCGGAGTTGGAGGAGCGGGAAGGGCAACTTAGAGAACTTCAACAGCGTTGTGATTCCCTTCTCCTTGAACGGAATACACTTACCCAATCTTCCACTACCCGCCTAAAGGAGGTAGAGAGTGCCCTGGAATAAGCAAATGTTGAAGTGGAGGGATTAACCAATCAGCTGGTCGCTCTACGGGGCGACAGAAATTGGCTGATAACCGCCGGGTTAGTAGGAGCGTTTGAATACCTTCGCCAATCAGCGCCCTTTACCTCGCTGATAGACCGCCTTTCCGCTGCTGCTTATCAATCTGGTCACCATAACGGTGTTTATCAAGGATATTTCGATTGTAAACAATCAGAAAGGATTCCTCCCGACTTTCACGTGGCTAGGGGCAAATTTGAAGGTGAATTGGCTGATGCATTGGAGGCGGTATATAACGAGCCATTTCCTGGGTATGCTGACATAGTGGATAAGATGAATGAAGAGGGCACCGAATCTCTCCGGATGATGCTGGACCCTGCGGAAGAGTCTGAGGAAGCATAAGTAGTCTGTTTTGTTCGTATGTTTTGAACATTTGCATCGTTTGTAATAACACTGTTTACTCTTGTCGTTTGTGCAAATATCTGCGTAACTTGTCAGACATTTAATGCTAATCTCATGATGCATGGAGCCGCCCTTTTCTAAAGTGTGGCGATTTGACCCGTAATGATTATTTACCATTAATGCTGCTATCGTCATCTCTGTCAAAACTGTTTGGCCCTCTATAAATTGTGTTTCTTTTTTCCACATTTAGTAACTAAAAAAATGAGTTGGAGAAGCTATAAGCAAAGACTTTCCGACATTTTCCGACGTTTAGATGCTGCCGATGGCTTGGTTCAACTACAAACTCTGGTGACGAAATCGATGATTCGAAGGAGAAGAAGACCTAATGCCATTCCTACCCGAGCGAATCGTGCATGCCAGAGTATTGTTTATGAGGATGCTGTCCCAGCTGACCCTGACATGGAACCACTATCAGCCGATGATCTGATGCAACTCGTTCCGGCCAACCGTGTTCAACATTGCCCTTTAGTGTACGAGCGTCGTCGTGGTGGTCGTGTTGGAAAAGATCCTGTTGGTAACCTGGGGGTGATATCCCCACCTGTGATTGGAGGATCAGCTGATGACTTGACCATTGATCCCCTTGTGCTGGATTGTGGTAAGGTGCAGCATACCCCTGCAGAGGTGATGGCGGCCTGTTCCCACAAGTAGGTGTTAGAACATGTTCCTTTTTTGGTTCCCATATGTTGGCTTTTTAACAATAGGGACAAGTACTTGGTTTTGTATAAGATAGTTTGTATGTATGTTTTGTTAAAATACCTATCTTTTGGTAGCGGTTATTGCATCTATTACCAAGATACCCGCTTTCAGCGTTGTATATTTTGACCCTATGACTTATGTGTATGAAAATATTTTCGTGTTTAAGAGCACTGTTGTTTACCGTTTTGTGCAATTTGCTTGCGATGGTAAATTTGTTATATTCTTTCGTAATGAGATAAAAGAAAATAACTTTTATTAAACTCACAACTTAAATGAAAACAAGCGACATCGTTGTGGATGGATTACACTTGTTTATTAAAAAAGAAAAGGAAAATTTGATCTTGCTGTTAGGAACAAGACGTTACAGGTAACATTTTTTTAACTGAGCGATGTTCCAGCTACGCGGTATGGCGGTTCCATCTAGCTTGGACAATCGATAGGCCCCTTTGCCCAGATCTTCTTGAATAATGTAGGGGCCCTCCCAGTTGGGTCCTAGCTTTCCTGTGGGCTCCGCCCTACTGGCTTCATTATCTCGCATGACATAATCGCCTTCTTTGAATGTATGCTGTGCCACGCGTTTGTTGTAGTACTTTTCCAATGTCTTTTTGTATCTTGCTTCGTTGATAGCGGCGGATTCACGCCTTTGCTCGAGTGCGTCTAGGCCCTCCCTTAGCAGCCTATCGTTGTTGTTATCACCCGTGGTAAGGCGACGTAGTGATGGCAACCCCACCTCAGCGGGTATCATTGCTTCTATACCATAGGTTAGGCTAAAGGGTGTTTCATTATTACTAGTCTTGGGCATTGTTCGGTGTGCCCATAGGACGTTTGGCAGTTCTTCAACCCAGGAGCTCCCCTCAGAGTCCAATCTTCTCTTTATGCCATCTAGCAAACTTCTATTTGCCCGCTCTACCTGGCCGTTCCCTTGAGGGTGCGCTACAGATGTGAAAATCTGCTGTATCTGGAGTTCAGCGCACCATCCTTGCAAAACTTTGTCGGTGAACTGTGTTCCGTTGTCGCTTACCAAATATAGGGGCAATCCAAACCGGCATACTATGTGTTCCCAAAGGAACTTTTTGGCATTATCCGCCGTGATATTAGCCAAAGGTTTGGCCTCTACCCACTTGGTAAAGTAGTCGATTGCCACAATTAAGTATTTTAGCCTTCCGGGTGACAGCGGGAATGGTCCAACGATATCCACTGCCCATTTCTGAAAAGGCCAAGCCGCGGTGACTAGGATTAGGTTGTTTTTGGGCCTAAGTGTTTGAGGAGCAAATTTCTGACAGCTACGACATTTTCTGAGTTCCCATACCGCGTCTTCGTGCATCCCGGGCCAGTAGTACCCGGCGTTGTGGATTTTGGCTACAACTGCCCTGGGTCCAGCGTGGATGCCGCATATGCCCGCATGAATTTCTTGAATCAGGTACTTGGCTTCTATTGGAGAAACACACCGTAGAAGTGGACCCAAGTATGACTTCCGGTATAGAATGCCACCATTTACTTCATATTGTAACGCCTTTGTTTGTATTTTCTGAGCATCGCCTTTACCGGGGGGTAACTCCCCCCTAGTAAGGAACTTTAACATTGGGGTATACCAACAAGGTTCCTCCGCTATTACTGCGGAGACATTCCGGGGTTCAATTGAAGGCGTTTGTAACGTCTCTACTTTCACTTCTTTTTCCATGCCTGAAGTGGCGAGCTTGCTTAAAGCATCCGCTATCTGGTTTTTTCCCCTATGAACGTGGTTGAGTGTGACATTTTCGAAAGAAGCCATGAGCTCCTTTGTTTTTGCTAGATATCTTGCCATCGATTCATCCTTAGCTTCGTACGTCTCATTAACCTGGTTATTAACCAGCAAGGAGTCAACATACGCCTCGACCCGTGTAGCTCCCATAGACTGAGCCATTCTTAAACCAGCAAGCCGCGCTTCGTATTCTGCCTCGTTGTTGGAACATTCGAAGTCAAAGCGTAGGGCGTACATTAGTCTAATCTCGTCAGGGCTTATCAGCATTAAACCCGCCCCAGATCCTTTCTCACTCGACGATCCATCAGTGTAAAGTTTCCAGGTCTGTCTGGCAGTGCTAGATTCCGGGATATCCTGGATGGCGGGATCCAATATGGTTTCTCCTTCAGGGATTTCTGCTAAGAAGTCGGCGATAACCTGCCCTTTGACTGCTATTCGTTTTCTGTATTCAATATCTAAAGCGCCTATCTCAATTGCCCATTTAGCCAATCTTCCAGAGATTTCCGGCTTTTGCAGAATTTGCTGTAGCGGGTAATTTGTCAAGACTTGCACGCGGTGTGCTTGAAAATATCTTCTCAATCACCTAGTGGCCTGTACTAGAGCCAAGACCAATTTTTCTAGGGTTGGATACCTCGTTTCTGGTCCCGCCAGTACTCGGCTTATGTAATATATGGGAGTTTGCTTCCCATCTCTTTCCACCATGAGTACCGCGCTCACTGCGTTATGGGGTGCCGCCAAATACATTTTCAGTACTTCATTGGGAGATGGCGCTGTAAGCATGGGTAACTTTTCGATAAAACGCTTCATGTCTTGCAGGGCTTCTTCAGCTTCGCCAGTCCATTTAAAATTCTTTTTGTTGAGGCAGTCTTTCAACGTCTTAATGAATGGTAAAGATCTCTCAGCGTGCCTTGCTAAGAATCGATTGATCGCCACTAAACGCCCATTTAACGCCTGAGCTTCTTTCAATGTTCTTGGAGAGGGCATTCGCCTTATAGCGGCTACTTTTTCCGGGTTAGCTTTGAAGCCTTCCCGGGTGACTACCACGCCTAAGAACTTTCCTTCTTCTACCCCAAAAGAACATTTCTTGGGGTTGAGTTTTATGTTGTACTCTCTGAGCTTTTGGAAAGTTTCTTCGATGTCTTCTAACATTTGCTTCTCTTCCCTGCTTTTGATCACAAGATCGTCAACGTACACTTCCAGATTTCTGCCAATCTGGGTGTCGAAGGCTTTGTCCATGAGTCGCTGGTAAGTTGCCCCGGCGTTTCGTAGACCAAAAGGCATCTTTGTGTAACAAAAGATGCCTATGTCGGTATGAAACGCTGTTTTTCTTCGTCTTCCTTGGACATTTTAATTTGGTGGTACCCCTTATAAGCGTCAATAAAGCATTTGTACCTATAGGGGACCAGAGAATCAACCTTGAAGTCCATCTCAGGTAATGGGTATGCGTCCTTGGGACATGCCTTATTCAGGTCTTTGAAATCAATACACATTAGCCATGTGCCGTCAGGCTTTTTTACCATTACCGGGTTTGATACCCATGTGTGGTACTGTGTTTCTCTGAGGATTCCAGCTTTTACCAACTTTCGTACCTCTTTGATGACTGCTGCTTTTCGATCTGGGGCCATACTGCGTTTACCTTGCGCGACCGGCTTAACGCCTGGGAGTGTTGCCAACTTGTGTTCCGCCTTATCGCGGGGAATTCCTGTCATGTTGGAATGTTCGAAAGCCAAAAACATCGACGTTCCTTTTCAATAGTGCCTTCAAGTCGTTTTTAACCTCTGGGGAGAGGCTGTCTCCGATGGTGACTGTCTGATCTGGATGACGCATACTCAATACCCACCTTTCTTGACCAATAGCTCCGGCAGGGCCTTGGCGACGTTTCTTGGTGTTTAAGACCTCCCCTATTTTATCACGATACACTGTTGCAATGCCCCGCGGGGTTGGAAACTTCATGAAGCCTCGCGCTGTTGAAACTATAGCGTCTAATTTACCCAGTGTGAACCTTCCGATAATCACATTGTGGTATGACTCAGCACGTACCACAAGGAATGTCAGGAGTATGGTTCTTTCCTGGGGTTCTTGTCCGAATGTGACTGGGAAGGTAATTTGACCAATAGGGTCAAATTTTTCCCCTGTGAAACCTTTAATGGGGGCGTGTACTGATTCTAACAATCTTTTGTCTTCTGGTTGCATTCTGTTAAAACAGTGTTCGTAGATGATGTCTTCTGAACTCCCGGTATCGACCAGGATTCGCCTCATGCGGTAGTCTCCCACTGCAGCGGATATGATTAGGGCGTCGGTAGTGAGGTGCAAATCTTCCATGCGAGGTTCGATGGTCATGGTTGCTAGCATCCAGGGTTCGAGCGTGGAGAAACTCCGCTTTGCCCCTTTTCCCTTGTCAGCGTGTACCATATTCAGTTCTCGCGGTCTCTTACCCGCCGCTTTATCGTTTTCTTCTTTGACGATGGGCGGGCCTTGCTTAATATCCCTTACTAAGTGTGCCAACTTAACCGCTTTCACAAAATATTCGATCTGTTTTTTAGCTGAAAACAGTCGTTTGTGTCATGGCCGCTCCCTTTGTGATATTCACAGTATTTGCTTGTGTCTTTGTTTGGGTTATCTTTTAGCGGCTTTGGAGGATTAAACTTGTGGTTTTCTGAAGCTAGAATCTCCGCCGGTGTCTTGCTTAGGTTAGGGAAGTCAGATCGAGGTTTAGAGGACTCGTTCCTTGAGTAGGCGCTCCTTGATCGGTCATATCGCGAGTCCGTCTTGTCATTCCTCTGGTATCGGTCTCCTCTACCCCTACCTTTAGAACTCCGCTGATCTCTATCTTCTTGATTTTTGAGAGCCTCTTTCTTCCTATTGGCCGCATGACTGGCGGTCACTGCCTTTTCTTGTATGACATAAACTTTAGCTATCCGTAATATTTCGTCGATGGTAGGTGGCACACCATCTCTTCCATGGAGGGTCCTTAGCAACTCATCATCGTTTACTCCTTGAAGGAAAGCTCCACAGGCTAGATCATTTGTCACGCCCGGTATTGCCAAGCTTTCCTTGTTGAATCTAACAATGAAATTTTCCACCGTTTCATTGTCTCGCCGGCGGATATGGAGAAGTTCATTTCTATCCTTAGTGTGCCTGCGCTGCTGGCTAAACTGTAGGATGAATTTGGATTCCAAGTCTTCAAAACAGTCGATTTCCCCTGTGGGTAGACTGTCCCACCAGACCCTAGCTGTACCCATTAGTGTCTGCACAAACATTTTGCACCATAGGGGCATAGGCCAACAAGCTACCTCCCCTGCGCTTTTGAATAGGTTAAGATGGTCATCGGGGTCCCCCAGACCATCATATTTGCCTACTGTTTGAGGCATCTTGGGTTTTTCCTTGATAGGAGCCTCCGCTATTCTTCTGGTGAACTTGGATTTGAATGTTGCATCAACTGGCTTATAGGGTCTAGTGAGTTCATCCTCTTCTACATTGATAGGCTGTTCTGGAGGGATGACCCCGCCCTGGCCTATACCCTGGGTAGAAGTGGGTAGCGCCGAGGTAGTGTTTAACACGGAGCTGGGGCCTCTGCCCGGGGAAAATCTGGGTCTGGATGTATTCCCTCTGTCATAGACGGGTTCCGCCGTTGGCGGAGTTTGAGTGTAAACTGGCTGCGAAGTTGGAAAGGTCCACCATGGCGGCATATAAGCCGCGTATGGCGATTGGTGAACATGATTCCGTGTAGTTCCCTGGGGTGTGTATGCTGAGTTACCGTATGGAGGTAAGTACCCATATGGGGGTGCGTAATAGTACCCAAGGAAATAAGCTTGATTTCTTGGCGTAACTGGGGCGTTCATGATTCCTGCCGGCATGACCACTGGCTGGTGAGGCGGCGTAGACAGTGCAGCTGTAAGCGCTGCCGTGTACAAGGGTGGCATAGCGTAAGTAACTGATGGTTGATAATACTGAGGCATGCTTGCCTGTGGCATGATAGTGCTTGGGCTTGCCGATGTAATAACTGGCATAGAGTTAAAACGTGATGTCTGTGTACCAGTGGTTGCCACAGGGGTGAACATGTTGGTACCAGTTACTCCTGGTTCCATGGACTGTAACCGCAGGGAAGTATATGGGGATACATCCGCTACAGTTGTTCCAGAAGAAGTGATTACATTGCCCGAAAAACCTGGTGGTGGTCCTTTCGCCTCAAATTCCAAATCAAGCGACCTGGTGACGACCGGTGAAACCGGAGTAGTGGTGATGGGGCCTGTTCCTGCCAACAGGTTATTATTTGTAGCTGCTTGGCTAGGGGTGACTGCTGCGTTCCGATCACTGGCCATGGGGTTCGAACTATTTGTTACCGAAAAGGTCCCACGGATGGCGCCAATGAAGAAACACTGACCTTTACGGTAGTATCCGATGAAGACTTCAATTATCAATGATCCGAACGGGCAGACTGCAAAACAGAAACACCGTTAGGACTCGTTACAGGAATGGGGTTATTCCTGTAACCACCCTCCGGCGTGAGAATAAGTCTCGGGTTTGGGAGTATAAAAGTGTAGAGAGAGAAAGAAGTTGTATGAGAGTTAGATGATCTGTACCTTATACGTTTACCTCTATTTATAGTTTATGATTAGGGTTTCCCCTAACTTAGGATGAGCTCCTATAAGTTTGGGAGTTACATGATCTTCCCAAAAAGTTGGAGATTTGGTTGTATAGCCTATCCGTGTAGGATGGAATATTCTAGAACAAATATTTATAATTATTTATTTATAATAAAATAATAGGTAATGACCGGGTCGGATTATCCGATTGGGGTCATACCTTGTCAGATAGAAAGATGCACGAGGCAACAATATATTCATAATTTTATAAAATATTATATTTTAAAAGTTGTAAGAGAAAAAAAAAATGTAAAATGTAAGTAGGGCATGTGTCTAAAGGTGGTCGTGTAAAACAACCAACTGAAAATTATACGGTGTAAAGGGTAAGTATACTTAAATTAGAAAAAAAGGCGATTACTATTTCATGAACATTATTACCGACTTTGATTTGGTAAAAGTGAAAGAGTTTAAATACCTGGGTTTGGGAGCAGAAGGTATTGGGTTCAAGTCACACAAACGACAAATATTAAAAAAATTAATTTATTATTTATAACAACAAAAAAATGCCATATTTAATGTAAAATTGATGAGTGAGTTTATCATCATTATTGTTTTAGTATATATAAATGGATTGGCTTAAAAACTAAATAAGAAATTAGAATAAACATTAACTCGAATTAGTGGGTGTGGAGTACACACTCGGTAAATACTATTATGATTTCGGACACCATGAACCTCAAATACCACCTACGCATATTGAACGCATTCATTGTAGGAATGATAAATTGAAAGGATAGAAACAAGATGACAAATATGAAAAATGTCTTATATATAATACATGTTTGTATATAAGTGATGTTTTGCTAAAATCAGTCGCAAAATGTTAACCTGTTGCAGGTTTGATTTTCCTAAGAAAGTTTTGTTAGTCAAGTAGTAGAGAGTTAAGACCATGTGTAGTGGTAATGCCCCTACTCTTGGGCGTTTTGCGCCATGTGACAGCCCAGTCAACAATGGGGCATTGGGTGTAGTGGGGATGCGTGTATTGTGGTGTAATAGAATTAAATAAAAAAACCATAAAAAATGTTATTGGACAAATGGAGCATGGAAACAGGTGATTGGCCAAATCAAAATGGATCCGACGTTGAATATAGAACGTCCAACAATTTTTTTGCAAAAAAACGCCCACGGGGCGGCATCTCGGGCGTGATGGGGCGTTTTGTTCCAAAAACACCCCCAAAATCCAACGACTACACATGGTCTAAAAATCAGTCCATGATCTCTTCACCTACAAACAAGCTTCAAAGACTAAATAACACTGCTAAATATGGTCTTTACAAGAACTTTAGAGATTGTTTTTAGTCACAATTTCACCAACAATTGATACTCTCAATTCCAGATACTCTCTATTTGAAAACACGCCCAAAATCCAACGACTACACATGGTCTAAAAACCAGTCCATGATCTCTTCACCTACAAACAAGCTTCAAAGACTAAATAACACTGCTAAATACGGTCTTTACAAGAACTTTAGAGATTGTTTTTAGTCACAATTTCACCAACAATTGATACTCTCAATCCCAGATACTCTCTATTTGAGATTGGTACATCATAAATTTGCCGATACTTAGGGTCTGTTTGGTATGACGTAATGGAATAGACGGGTGAATGGAATGAACGAGGTAATGGAATGGACGATGTAATGGAATGGATCATTACCATTCCATGTCTTGTTTGGTTACCATGTGATAATGAAATGAATCATTACTTTGTGTTGTTTGATAGGAAAGAATAGACGAAGGAAGAAAATCGGTGATGAGTGACGGTAGTCGGTGGTGGTGGGTGGTGATAGGTGGCAATGGTAGCGATGGTCGGAGGTGGTGGGAGTGGGTGGCGGCGGTGGGTGGTGGCGGGGGCAGAGGTAGGTGGTGGCGACGACAATGGTGGTGGGTGACGGAGACGGTGGTGGTCGGTAATGGGTGGCGACTGACGGCGGAGGCAGGGGTGGGTGGCAGCTGTGGTGCGGTGGTGGTGGGTGGTGGCGAGTGACGGCGGGGGTGGAGGTGTGGATGGTGGGTGACGGTTGGTAGTGGCGGAGGTGGGTGACTACTGGGGTGGAGGTGGGTGGTGGCGGGAGACAGCTGGGGTGGAGGTGGGTGGTGGTGGTGGCGGAAGTGGGTGACAGCGGCGACGGTAGTCATGGCGGCAGCTATGGCAGTAGTGGTGTCACCCGTGAGTGAGTTATTAAAACCAATAAGAATAATAATAATAATAATAATAATAATAATAATGGTAAAAAATAATAATAAATATTGATAATAATAATATATATTTCCATTCCTTGAAGGAATGAAAAAAAAAAACACCACCTTACCAAGGAATAAAAATTATTATATTTGGAAGGTTTACATTCCTTGTGGAATGCTTCGTTCCATTACCACTTGACAACCAAACATGTTTCTTTTCATTCCAATAGAATGATCCATTCCATTCCGCCTTCTATTCATTCGTACCAAACGCTACCTTATGGTCGCTCAATTTTTAGTAATTTAAAGATAAGAGAATGAAAGATAATTATGAAGCTAACAAACTAGGGCTGTTCACGAGCTGGTCCGAACCAAACGGACCTTTACTCGTGTTTGGCTCGTTTACAACCGAGCGAAATCCGAACGAGCATATTTGAGCGTCTAATTTTCCGAGCGAGCGGTGAGCGAGAAGCGAGCGACGAGTAATTTGGAGGATGACACTAAGATTGAGGTCAGATCGTCCGAGGATGAGGCTCTGGTTGAGGCAGGTGAGGCGATGAATATACAACAAAGAACAATTGTCACATTGCAGTGTATGGTGAGAGTGAGAGACGATTGACGACTGGCGATTGATGAGAGAAAGATGTCAAATATTGTCGCTTCACGACTTAGAGTTTTAGTTTTAAATTTGGTGTTAATTTTTATATTGGTTTGATTAGGCTAGTATGGATAAATATAATTGTATATTTGAGTATAGTAGTCCAAATCTAATAGAGAGGTATGTATAAAATATGAATATACATATATAATTATGTATGTAATAAATTAATAAAAATTACTTCAAGCCGAACCGAGCCGAGCGGACCTTTGCTCATGCTTGGCTCGTTTGCAAACCGAACCAAACCGAGCGAGCATATTCTGAGCGTTTTCCGAGGGATCGGTGAGCGAGCGACGAACGACGAGCGATTTGAACAGCCCTATAACAAACTAATAATAATTCTATAAACTTGTAAGTCATAAGGTGGTGATTATAACATCCAAGACAAACCTCGCATTAATTGGGTTCCAAAGAAATGTTTGACCTTAAATATAACCAAACACTTTTTCGACAAATTGATCATCGGAGTAAACTTCATACATAGTTAGTCGTGCTTGAGTTTAAGTAATCCATGATGAGTGACCTTCCAAGAAGTTTTTACTAGCATAACCTAAAACAAATACATTGTTATTGTATAAGTTAAATGGTAACATTAGTTAGTGTAATGGGTAAGATGTTACAATGAGATTACACAAGTTTGCATGGTGGCCTTATTTTTTATTGTACAATCAAGTTTTTTCTGATTAATCTAAATTACTCCTACCATTAGTTCTTACTTTGTATGAGATGAGTCAACAAATCTTTTACTAAATATAAACCAACTAATTAAAGAAATGGAAACCAACTAAAAGTGAATTCCATAATAATGTTGATTTTTCGGCCATACATCCCCTCCGTACAACGTTATTTGATTTTATAAGTAACAATCATACCTTCCCCCTTTGATTTTATAAGTAACAATCATACCTTCCCAGTGGCGAAGCTTGAATTTTTCGGCCGGGGGGGCGAAAACGTATATACCCAAAAATTTCTATAGAACCGGGGGGGGGGGGGGGGGGGGGGGCGAAAACGTATATACCCACAAATTTCTATACGAAAACTACATATATAACACTACTGAGCGAAAAATTCGGGGGGGCGGGCGCCCCTCCCCGCCCCTCTTATCCTTCGCCCCTGTACCTTCCCCCATACATAAATAACATCTTTCAGATTTCAAGATTCAAACTCCGCACACAAACACTTAACTCTCGTCCCCTCTCTTTCTCGACTTTCCTTTGGCCTGAAGTCAACACTTAAAATACACACAAACTATAATCTTGTCTAAGATCGAGGGAAGCTCAAGGAGATTCAAGTGTGGTGTTCAAGTTCAAGTACTTCCTTTCTAATATCTTCCTTCTCCTTGCTTGCTTTAAGTGGGTCTTCACCTTCCTAAACCTATTTTTATAATCATTACAAGCTTGATTTTGAATATAGATGTTTACATAAGTCATTATGTTTGTCTAAAACTTAAGAAATTATGAAAACTTACACTTAAACAACTTTGTTTTGTTAGAAATACTTGATGAAATACAAGAGTTTTTACAAGAATCGCGTGTTAGTGTTTTATGTATTTTACTTAGAAGTTTTGCTAAAATATACATGTTTATGTTGTTAATCGTAAACTCAAGTAATATGTGTATTTAGATTCTTAGACACAAGTATACATATATGTTTTAGTTATGGATAGGGTTGTAAACGAACCGAACGTTCAACGAACAGTTCGTGAACTGTTTGGCGGGAAGTTCGTTTATGTTCGTTCGATTAGCTTAACGAACGAACACGTACACAAAAATTTGTTCGGTTAGCTTAGCGAACGAACACGAGCACAAGTCTCGTTCGTTCGACTACATTCGTGAACGTTCGGTAATATGTTCAGTTACGTTCGTTCGTGTTCGTTTGATTATATTAAAAAATAATAAACAATAAACCTTTTATCTAAGCATATTGAAAACTTGAAACCCTATTTTTTTCTTAGTTAGCTAAAATTTAGACATTTTAAGACATTTTTTGGGATAATTATGTCTAAGAGCATTCACAATTAAATCTCTTACTCCATCTTTATAATTGCATTAAAAAACACTACCATTTCTCTTTTCTTTTCAATTAAATAATATTTTTTTTATACTTTTACCGTTACCTTTTCTTTCTCCTTCACTTACAACCACTTTCAAAAATATTAAAAAAATTATAGAAGTGAACAGTATCTTCTCCAAATTTAGTGATGCACAGGAACTTTTTCTGTTTTTTTTCTCTCATCCACTCACAACAAATTACAACCACTCTCACAAATATAGAGGTTACACTCACATACATATAGAGGATCCATTATGAATGCTCTAAGTTAGTTAAATTTGATTCATCGTTCGGTGGTGCAGTAGACTTTTTGTGTGTTTGATTTATCATTTGATGGTTGTATTTAACTACTTACATCCAATGTTTAAGGATACCAATGTTTTTTATTTTTATTTTCAAGTTAAATGTTCGTTTGCGTTCGTTTTTATTTTCTTGCGTTCGTTTGTGTTCGAGACCAGTGTTCACGAACTGTTCGTGAACAACTGAATTTCCTTAACGAACAAACACGAACATAAACTTATGTTCGGTATGCGTTCATGAACAGTTCGCGAACATGCTAATTTCCTTAACGAACAAACACGAACATGACCTTGTTCGTGTTCGTTCGGTTTGTTTACAGCCCTAGTTATGGAGTTTAATATGTATATTTAGGTGATTTCTTTTAAATAAAAAAGTATACCATGGATTAGTACTAGTATTTGGAGTTTGATGATTTTGTTGGAAAATAAAGGTGTTATTTCTCATAACTTTTACAAGTAAAATTAGTTCGGTGAATATTATTTAAAATTTATCATGTTGTAGTCCCCGACCCCTACCCGGGAGCGGGAGCCGTGAGCCCGTCAAGTGGTATCGGTGTTTATTAATTTGCCAGCGGAATTAAAACATCAAGACCGTAGTTAGGAAATATTATCAGAGTTTCAAAACACCAAACTTTTGTAATAAATAAATGGGATAAAACCCAAGTTTCATTCATAATACATTTATAGGGATAAACCCTAATTATTGAAAACATAACTCATTTTTATTTAGGTAACTTTTATAGCCACTTCTTTAAGCTTTCAGTGCTCCCTTGCTGGCTTCTATTAGCTTCACATTAAGTTACCTGAAACGAGTTTAAAAAAAAAATTATCAGCAAGAAATACTAGCGAGTGCATCCCAGTTTAATCAAAACAAGCTTTTATAACTTTACAGTATTGAGAACGATTACCATGTTTATATCTACCAATATACTCATTCATTATTTGTCATGTTCACAGTTCCATGATTGTGGTCATGTTACTCATTGGCTAACTCGTCGTCCAATAGTAACGGATTACAAGTAATGTATACAAAACCCCACATACCGGCAACAATTGTAGAATACATAGACTCAATCATTGTAATTATAACTGAAAACATTTTAGGTTTTATAAAACAGTTTGGTAGAAAAGGAGAAAGATTCACAAACAGTGAGAAAAAGTAGAATGTACTCACATTGTTGACTTAGGTAATACTATAGCTTCCTGAGGTTGTTCCTGATTATTATCTATTAAAAATAAACAATGCACACGTGTTAGTAAGATAACCCAAATCACATTAACCGTACAACACGAGACAGAACTCCAATGAACTGAGTCAGGCAGAGCCTTGATGTGCTTTACGGAGCCCTAAATCAATCGGGTAGGGTAACGAATTAGTGATCGGGGGTTAAAATACTTACAACGAGGCAGAGCTTCGTGTTTTAGGGGTATTATACCTGTTAATATTCGCACTATAACTTTGAGAGAGAAATAAAATTTTGAACGTGGAAGACTGAGGCCTTCGACCTCAATTTATAGGCTGATCAGGGGGTCTCTCGCGCCCCGTTGGCCCCACCTTTGGCTCATTCACGGCCCGTGAGCCACTAGACTAGGGCTTAGCCTTAGTTAGTCACAAGTGTAGGTCTTTCGGGTGTCTTGCCACGTGGCACGTTGTGGTTCCGCCACTTATCTCTCGGTCGTGCCCCGCGAAGCCTAGGGGTGACCCTGTCGCGGCCCGCGAGCGACCATAATTATTTGTTTTATTTGATTTTTAATAATATTAATGTTATTCAGGTTCGTTTACGAATATTCAGGGTATTTTAGAGCGTTTAGGGTGTTTTATGAGGGTTGTTATAATTTCCCCACCTTGTTTTAAATCTCGTCCTCGAGATTCACTGGAACAGGTGTGGATATTTCCGTTGCATTTCTGACTCGAGCTCCCAAGTGTATTCTGGTCCTTTCTTTGAATCCCATTTTACTTTGACCAGAACTAATCTTTTGTGTTTGAGATTTTTGACATTTCTATCTTTAATTTGAAGTGGTTTCTCTACAAACTTAAGTTTCTCATTTACCTTTATGTCCTGAAGAGGTACCACTAATGATTCGTTTGCTAAGCATTTCTTGAGATTACATACATGAAATACATCATGTATTCCTGCCATTTCCTCTGGCAGTTGTAGCTGATAAGCTACTGGTCCTATTCTTCTGATAATCTGAAAAGGTACAACATACCTGGGGATTAACTTTCCTCTTTTAACGAATCTGACCACTCCTTTCCATGGAGAAACCTTTAATAATACCTTATCTCCAACTTGAAATTCCAATGGCTTTCGTCTGTTATCTACATAACTCTTTTGACGATCTCTTGCTGTTTTTAGTCTTTCCTTGACTTGAATGATTTTGTTCGTTGTTTCTTGTACTATCTTTGGTCTAGATAGTTGCTTTTCTCCAATTTCTGCCAAACAGACTGGAGTTCGGAACTTTCGTCCATAAAGTGCTTCAAACGGTGCATCATTAATGCTAGTATGATAGCTGTTATTGTAGGAAAATTCTATTAATGGTATATGATCGTCCCAATTTCCTCCGAAATCAATTACACAGGCTCTAAGCATATCTTCCATTGTCTGAATTATCCTTTCGCTTTGTCCGTCCATTTGAGGATGATAAGCTGTGCTTAGATTTAACCTGGTTCCCATTGAATAGGTATCCAGGTCCTGTTCTTATAGAATCTCCAAATTCCATATGTTCCTTTTTCTAATTACTTAATCATTCCTTTTAAACCTTCAGCATCATCCTTGATTGTAGTTTCTTGTATCTCTCTAATTTGCTCATTTAAATCTATCTGCAGATTTAGTCTGAGAGAGCGTACTCGTTTTGGCTTTTAGTGATACTTTCAACTTAAAGCATCGTCTACTACATTAGCCTTTCCTTCATGATACTGGTTATCACAATCATAACCACTAAGAATTTCCATCCAACGTCTCTCTCTCATATTTAATTCCTTTTGCCCAAAAACAAGTCTTAAACTCTTATGATCTGTGAAGACAACAAACTTACTACCGTAAAGATAGTGTCTCCAAATCCTAAGGGCAAAAATTATAGCTCCCAATTCTAGATCATGAGTTGTATAATTCTCTTCATGTTTCTTTAGCTGTCTAGAAGCATAAGCTATAACCTTTTGACGTTGTATCAGCACACATCCGTATCCTAACTTAGACGCATCACAATAGACTATAAAGTCTTTAGTTCCTTCTGATAACGTGAGTATCGGTGAATTGGTTAACCTTTGCTTTAAAATCTTAAATGCTTCCTCCTGTTTTGGTCCCTATTCAAACTTAACTGATTTGCAAGTCAGTTTGGTTAATGGAATGGCTATTCTAGAAAAATCTTGAATAAAACGTCTATAATATCCTGCCAATCCAAGAAAACTTCTTACTTCCATTGGTGATTCAGGGACTTTCCAATTGGTAATTGCCTCGGTCTTTGTGGGATCCACATGAATTCCTTCATGATTAACCAGATGTCCAAGGAATTGCACTTCTTGTAACCAGAATTCACATTTTGAGAATTTAGCAAAGAGCTTTTCTTTTCTCAACAATGTCAGAAGTGTATGTAAATGTTCTGCACGATTCTCGTTACTCTTAGAGTAAATTAGAATATCATCTATAAAGACAATTATGAATTTATCCAGGTATGGCTTACATATCCTGTTCATCATGTCCATAAATGCAGCTGGGGCATTGGTTAAACCAAATGGCATGACTGTAAATTCATAATGACCATACCTTGTTCTGAAAACAGTATTAGGAATGTACTCTTCCTGTACTTTCAATTGATGATGATGTGTGAAAAATGCAACATATAAAATACATCAATTGAGGCAAAAAACTAACCCTTTTCTAGAACTAATGTTGGAAAAAGTGTGCTTTTGTCTTCCTTTTGTATTTTCAGGACTAAATGAGCGTAAATGAACAAAAGGAACAAACATGCAGCAAAATCTAACCTAAATACAAGAATAGGAATAAAAGTGGCATGCCCGAACCCTCGACAGCATCTTTCCAAGCAAAAACAAGAAAACAAAATGCTGACCATGGCCCCGTGCCCAGCAGACACGGGGGCGTGGCCAGGTGTCTGCAGAAAGGACAAAGCTATAGAAGCTTTTATTCCCGACACGGGGGCGTGTCCAGCTCAACACGGGCTATGGTCAACGCTAAGATTCGTAGAATCCAAGCAAATCTTGATAGTACAGATACGCTTCTGCACACGGGAACGTGCCCAACGAACACGGGGGCGTGTAGAGCTAATGCAGACAAATTGCAATTAATGAAGAAAGAGAAAGAGAATGGACACGGGGCCGTGTCCAGCGGACACGGGGTCGTGTCCGGGCTTCTGTGCAGGCTATAAATAGAGGTGCTTGGTTCACTTAAAGGCATCCCTTGGCAAACCACCTCTCTCCCACTTCACCCACACTCCACCACCACTACAACCCACATCCACCACCATCATCCATCTTAGAGTGTGTGTTGTAGTCTCGGGATCCAAGATTGATAGTAAGAGTTCTTGACAATCAAAGGCCATGTTTGCCTAAGTCACTTACATCACTTGGTGAAGACAAACATTTAGTGTAATACTTTTGATTTTTAATCTTTTCGCACTTTTTATTTGGTTTTGTATTAATGACTTTAATAACTAGTTTCTTATGTTGAAGGTGAAACTTCCTTATCATTTGTCCGTGGTGTCTTGGCGTTATTTTACTGTCTATATAAAATAAAAGAATTACACCATTCATATCTCTACGGTCTATATCGAGATATGTTGGCTACCTGGTCGGGGGTTAAGGGAATGGTTTGGTAAGGTTCTTGCCTTGTTCAGTGTATAGATCCTGCAAGGACCTGGGTCAAGCTTACTAGGACCTCCTTCAATACCCACTGGTATTGGATGGCGGGGGTGCGAATTGCTTGATCCCCTCATATGTAAACTACTATTAATACATTAACCAGGCTACTTGGGATTGTATCCCTGCTGACTCAAACCACTAGCCGATGGTAACGTCACCTTCAAAAGAGGGGCCTACCACATTACGCATTAATAACTTAATTAATTATCTTTCAATATTCCAACCCTTTAGGATTGTATCCTTGCTGACTCAAACTAATGGGTTGAGGGTAATGATGTGTTCAAAATGTAACATATAAATTTCATCAAATGAGGCATAAAACTAACCCTTTTTTAGTACTAATGTTGGAAAAAGTGTGCTTTTGTCTTCCTTTTGTATTTTCAGGATTAAATGAGCTCAAATTAACAAAAGAAGCAAAAAGACATCAAAATCTAACATAAATACAAGAAAAGGAACAAGACGTGGCATGCCCGACCCCACAACAGCATCTTCCCAAGCAAAACAAGAGATTAGAAGCCTGAACACGCCCCGTGCTCAGCCAGCACGGGGGCGTGCCCAAGTGTCAGCAGAAAAGACAAAGTGGTAGAAGCTTCTATTGCCCACCACGGGGCCGTGCTCAGCGGACACGGGGCCGTGGTCAACTATAAGATTCGCACAATCCAGCAAATCTGCATAGTACAAAGATTCTTCTGCACCACGGGGTCGTGCTCAGCGGACACGGGGGCGTGGTCAACTAAAAAGACAAAACTGCATTAAATGAAGAAAGAGAAGGATGTGGACACGGGGCCGTGCCCACTGGACACGGGGCCGTGCCCGAGCTTCTGTTCAGCCTATAAATAGGAGTGCTTGGCTCAAGCTCAAACCATCCCTTGGCACACCACCTCTCTCACACTTCACCCACCACCCACCACCACCATAACACCATCATCCACCACCATCATCCATTGTCCATCGTAGAGTGTGTGAGTCGTCTCGGGATCCAAGATTGATCGTAAGAGTTCTTGACAATCAAGGCCATGTTTGCCTAAGTCTCTTACATCACTTGGTGAAGACAAAGTGTCTAGTGTAATACTTTTTATTTCTAATCTTTTGCACTTTTTATTTGGTTTTGTATTAATGACTTTAATAACTAGTTGCTTATGTTGAAGGTGATCTTTCCTTATCGTTTGTCCGTGGTGTCTTGGCATTATTTTACTGTCTATATAAAATAAAAGATTTTCACCATTCATATCTCCACGGTCTATATGGAGGTATGTTGGCTACCTAGTCGGGGGTTAAGGGAACGGTTTGGTAAAGGTCTTGCCATTGTTCAGCGTTTAGAGGTCCTGCAATGGACCTGGGTCAAATTTAGTAGGACCTCCTTCAATACTTAACGGTATTGGATGGCGGGGGTCCAAACTCTTTGATCCCCTCATAAGTTAACTACTATTAATACTATAACCCGGCTATTTAGGACTGTATCCCTGCTGACTCAGACTACTTAGTCGAGGGTAACGTCACCTCCAAAAGAGGGGCCTACCATAATTTGCATTGATAACTTAATTAATTATCTTCCAATAATCCACCCTTTTAGGATTGTATCCTTGCTGACTCAAACTACTGGGGTGAGGGTAACGTCACCTTCAAAAGAGGGGCCTACTACAATAACTAAGATAATCTCTTAATTGTGTGCAAAAGTGCGGAAATAATCAAAGGTTACACTAGATACGAGTCGGAACCAAGTGATTCATCTTGTCTATCTGTTTTTTTTCTTTTTATTTTTCAGCATTTAGTTAGTTTTTATTTTTCTTAGTTAAAAACCTTTTTCTAAACTTTTTATTTTTGATTAGACGTTGAGGATAAACCGGTACTAAAAGCTCTTGTGTCCTTGGACGACCTCGGTATCTTGCCAACACTATACTACGCTCACGATGGGTGCACTTGCCCATATGTGTGTTTAGTGTTAGTAAAATATCGTGTTTTATAAATTTAAAACTTGGCTAAAATAAGTGTTAAAGGGGCTTAAAATATACACCTAATATATATAACACTTCACACGCATCAAGTTTTTGACGCCGTTGCCGGGGACACAAGGATTTTAAGAAAGTTAGGAATCAACGGCCTAATCGTTTTTCTTTTTTTTCAATTTTTTTTAGGATTTTTTTTAGTTTTTCAGTTTCTGCAGAGCTCAGCACGGGCCGTGCCTGGTCGGACACGGGCCGTGCCTAGCATCATCACTGGCAGTTTTTATTTTCTGAGTTACAGAGAGCTGAGCACGGGGCCGTGTCGGTGCAACACGGGGCCGTGTCCAACTCCCAGTAACAGGGATACGGAAAACAATTACTGTACCTCTGACCACGGGCCGTGTTCACTGAGCACGGGGCCGTGGTGAACCTTCTGACCAACGTTCTTTTCTGTTTTTATTGCAGGACTTGGAACCCAGGTGCCACATTTGACCCTCCTACGTAGTGCATGAGCTCCAGTTCTAGTAGAGACATAAAAGAACCTCTAGAAGAACCCGAACGCTTTCTCAGAAAAAAGACTTAAAGCTAAAAATCAAGAGAAAGCTTCGGGGGACCCACTTCCTATGGCGGACCAACGTACCCTCATGGATTACCTACGGCCCACCGTAGGCAATCTCGGCGCCGCTATCAATGCACCGAATGTCGAAGCCAACAACTTCGAACT
The DNA here is from genome assembly GCA_030545235.1 of Helianthus tuberosus. NCBI lineage: Eukaryota > Viridiplantae > Streptophyta > Magnoliopsida > Asterales > Asteraceae > Helianthus > Helianthus tuberosus. The sequence continues at coordinate 18,748,282 of CM060398.1, forward strand.
TCGGCCGCATTTGATACAAATGCTCCAAAACTCCGCAACCTTCCATGGGCTTGCGGACGAGGATCCCTATCTACATATTACTAATTTCTTGGAAATATGTGATACTTTTCGGATCAATGGAGCATCAAACGACGCCATTCGCCTTAGGATGTTTCCATTTTCACTAAAAGACCGAGCTAAGGCTTGGCTCAACACCCTCCCAGTTGGCTCGGTAAACACCTGGGATGAACTAGCCCAAAAGTTTCTATATAAGTATTTCCCTCCTGCTAAAACGGCCTCGGTTATGGCTTGTGAAGGGTGTGGTGGGTCACATGAAAATTGGAGTTGTATGAAAGAATTAGATGAACAAGCGGAAACGGTAAACTACATTGATAATAGACCTAGGCCGTCGGGTCCTCCAACGGGTACCTACAACCAAGGATGGCGTAACCACCCAAATCTTGGTTGGAGAGATCCCGGCAATAGTAGTAACCAACAAAACCAACGAACTAATTTTCAACAACCACAAAATTTCTCTCAACAACAAGGTGGACGAGAAAGGCTTGAAGATACCCAATCTCGCCTCATCCCCGACACCGAAAAGAAAAACTCGGATCGATTTCAACAATTGGAATCGAATTTTAGAAATCAACAAGCTAGCATTCAAAACGTTGAAAAACAATTAAATCAACTAGCTCAAAATTTCTCCGAGAGACCACAAGGCGCGTTACCAAGTAATACCGAAACCAACCCAAAGGCGCAAGTACACCTCATCACATTGAGAAACCGAACCGTGGGTCCCGAGGATGAGCCCTTACCACCAATTGAAGGAAGTCAACGCCAAAGCACTACTTCACCCACACCTCAACCAGAAAAGGCTCCTTCAACAAATCAAGAGCCCACCAAGACTCATCCAATTCCGTACCCCGGTAGGTTAAATCGTCAAAAGACCGATGAGCAATTCGCAAAGTTCGAAAGGTTACTAAAACAATTGCATGTTAATATTCCTTTTATTGAGGTCCTAACCCAAATGCCTAAATATGCAAAATTCATGAGGGATTTCCTCACTCACAAAAGGAAAATTGAATCATTGCAATTAGTTAACTTAGGCGAAGAATGCTCAGCTTTAGTACTCAACAAACTTCCACAAAAGAAAATCGACCCCGGGAGCTTCACAATTCCTTGCTCGATTGGGAAGTCCCCCGTCCGTAATGCTTTAGCCGATCTTGGGGCTAGCATTAACCTCATGCCCACGTCAATGTTCAAGCGACTCGGCCTAGGAACAACAAGCCCTACAAAGATGAGCATACAACTCGCCGACAGGTCCGTCAAATTTCCACAAGGTGTCGCTGAAAATCTGCTGGTCAAGGTTGACAATTTCGTCTTTCTAACCGACTTTGTCATCCTAGACATGGAAGAAGACACCGATGTCCCTCTCTTCCTCGGGAGGCCATTTCTAGCCACCGCCCAAGCAGTGGTGGATATGAATGACGGAACTTTAACATTGAAGTTTGGAGATGAGGAAGTAAAATTTGAATGTGGAAAGAAAGTAGAGGAAGAAGACCCGGTCAGCTACATGAAGGTCATAGACTCAAGCTTGGATGACGCTCTCCGACGGTGTAACATGGGATGCAATACATCTCACTTGGGTAACATATGACCAGGCTTTGGGTCTAGCCAAGGACCCTTATAAACGTGGCGCACCATGGAGGCATTCCACGGAACTATCCTTAGTTTAGTTTAGATTAATTTTCTTGTTTTTTAGTTAGTTTTAATTTTCAGGAATAAAACACACTCGAGATGGCAAAGGATGCAAGGGAAACTAGAACCGGCACTCTATGTAGGAAAACAGAACAGTCCGACAAATTTCCTCGTTTACAGTAAGCTCGGCACGGGCCGTGTCCACCCAACACGGCCACGTGCTGCACAGTCTGCAGAAAAAGACCTAGTTCAGGTAACTGGACACGGGCCGTGTTCACCCAACACGCCCCCGTGCCCAGACTTCTGTTTCTCTTGTTTTAATTTTGTTACTGGCACTTGAACACGGGGCCGTGCCCGGATCACACGGGGCCGTGTTCAGCGCCCAGTAACACAAAATTTTTGCTTTTTACACCTTTTTACGCATTCAATCAACCTAAAAACTTATTTTTGGGACACATTGAGGACAATGTGTAATTTAAGTGTGGGGGGGATGCTAAAACCTTGAATCTTGCAAGTCCTAAATACAAGCCTTACACAAAACTCTATTGGAATTGCTAATCACCCCAAAGTTTTTCAAAAATTTTCATTTTTTTTTACTTGTCTAGGTTTAACTCGGGAAATTCAAGTTCTTAAAAATGTTATATTTTTACAAATTTACAACCGATAGCGTCGTGATAAAAAGAACCAACATAAGAAAATTATGAAAAGGCATGACAAGCTTAGTTAAAATTTAATTATATATACTTGATCACATAAAAACCCATTCCCACAAAAGTGAGTTTTGAGCCTTTATTGAGCAAACACTTACATATCATTTTACTAAATGCTCATTTTCGTTTCTTGTGTGAATAGCCGCTTGGTTCTTACGACTCTAGAACTTGCCATGACGATACATTCCCGGTCCTTACCAACTTAAACCCGAGTAAGTAAATGATGGAGGCATTAGGACTAACCCTTTTTATTTCTATACCATTATTTTTCTTTTTTTACCACCTACCCAAAATCCCCCTAGTTAGCCCCTTTGAGCCTAAACCTTTTCATTTCATAAACCAAACCAAACACCCTTTTTACCCACCAAAACTTTTTTTTAACCCTTTGTTTTAGTAACAAGTTCGGTTCATCATATGACTTTTCAAAAAAAAAAAAAATTTGTGTTGATGATGAAACAAAAGAAAATAAACAAACAAGTTCATCAAAAATAACTTTGTTTGAATAAATAGCTTCATCAAAATAAAAGTTACAAAAATAGAAAGTCATATGAAAACCGACACTTGTTACGCTTTTCGCCCTTTTTCTACTAACCACTAACCCAACCACCTACCTTTAACCCAAGCCTAACCCTTAACCCACAAAGTCCTCTTGATATTTACAAAGGTATATAAGTTAAAAAGGAGGAGGATTGATGGCTTGGCAAGCCTATGGTAGGAGTAAGTTCCATGCCGCTCTCGAGTGATCCACAAAAATACATTTTCGACGGAGTGTTGAGTGATCCCCGTGAGGTATGTGAACTTGTATATAAATAGAATTTTACAAAGGCATGTTATGCCCTAATAAGTAATTTATCTTATGAAAAGTTTTAAATAAATCATGACGAATAGGATTGTAAATAAATAAAAATAAAACTTAATAAAGAATCTTGGAAATCCCGACACACTACGACAAGCCCAAAAACCTTCTTCTCTACCCATTCCATTTGGGAGTGTAAATAGCCACATATTAAAGAGTTCTGCTTGAGGACAAGCAAAGATTCAAGTGTGGGGGTATTTGATGTGTTCAAAATGTAACATATAAATTTCATCAAATGAGGCATAAAACTAACCCTTTTTTAGTACTAATGTTGGAAAAAGTGTGCTTTTGTCTTCCTTTTGTATTTTCAGGATTAAATGAGCTCAAATTAACAAAAGAAGCAAAAAGACATCAAAATCTAACATAAATACAAGAAAAGGAACAAGACGTGGCATGCCTGACCCCACAACAGCATCTTCCCAAGCAAAACAAGAGATCAGAAGCCTGAACACGCCCCGTGCTCAGCCAGCACGGGGGCGTGCCCAAGTGTCAGCAGAAAAGACAAAGTGGTAGAAACTTCTATTGCCCACCACGGGGCCGTGCTCAGCGGACACGGGGCCGTGGTTAACTATAAGATTCGCACAATCCAGCAAATCTGCATAGTACAAAGATTCTTCTGCACCACGGGGTCGTGCTCAGCGGACACGGGGGCGTGGTCAACTAAAAAGACAAAACTGCATTAAATGAAGAAAGAGAAGGATGTGGACACGGGGCCGTGCCCACTGGACACGGAGCCGTGCCCGAGCTTCTGTTCAGCCTATAAATAGGAGTGCTTGGCTCAAGCTCAAACCATCCCTTGGCACACCACCTCTCTCACACTTCACCCACCACCCACCACCACCACCACCATAACACCATCATCCACCACCATCATCCATTGTCCATCGTAGAGTGTGTGAGTCGTCTCGGGATCCAAGATTGATCGTAAGAGTTCTTGACAATCAAGGCCATGTTTGCCTAAGTCTCTTACATCACTTGGTGAAGACAAAGTGTCTAGTGTAATACTTTTTATTTCTAATCTTTTGCACTTTTTATTTGGTTTTGTATTAATGACTTTAATAACTAGTTGCTTATGTTGAAGGTGATCTTTCCTTATCGTTTGTCCGTGGTGTCTTGGCATTATTTTACTGTCTATATAAAATAAAATATTTTCACCATTCATATCTCCACGGTCTATATGGAGGTATGTAGGCTACCTGGTCGGGGGTTAAGGGAACGGTTTGGTAAAGGTCTTGCCATTGTTCAGCGTTTCGAGGTCCTGCAATAGACCTGGGTCAAATTTAGTAGGACCTCCTTCAATACTTAACGGTATTGGATGGCGGGGGTCCAAACTCCTTGATCCCCTCATAAGTTAACTACTATTAATACTATAACCCGGCTATTTAGGACTGTATCCCTGCTGACTCAGACTACTTAGTCGAGGGTAACGTCACCTCCAAAAGAGGGGCCTACCATAATTTGCATTAATAACTTAATTAATTATCTTCCAATAATCCACCCTTTTAGGATTGTATCCTTGTTGACTCAAACTACTGGGGTGAGGGTAACGTCACCTTCAAAAGAGGGGCCTACTACAATAACTAAGATAATCTCTTAATTATGTGCAAAAGTGCGGAAATAATCAAAGGTTACACTAGATACGAGTCGGAACCAAGTGATTCATCTTGTCTATCTGTTTTTTTTTCTTTTTATTTTATTTTTCAGCATTTAGTTAGTTTTTATTTTTCTTAGTTAAAAACCTTTTTCTAAACTTTTTATTTTTGATTAGACGTTGAGGATAAACCGGTACTAAAAGCTCTCTTGTGTCCTTGGACGACCTCGGTATCTTGCCAACACTATACTACGCTCACGATGGGTGCACTTGCCCATATGTGTGTTTAGTGTTAGTAAAATATCGTGTTTTATAAATTTAAAACTTGGCTAAAATAAGTGTTAAAGGGGCTTCAAATATACACCTAATATATATAACACTTCACACGCATCAGGTAACGTCACCTTTAAAAGAGGGGTCTACTACTATAACTAAGATAATCTCTTAAAAAGTGCAAAAGTGCAGAAATCATCAAAGGTTACACTAAAGGCGAGTCGGATCCAAGTGATTCATCTTGTTTATCTGTTTTTCTTTTATTTTATTTTTCAGTATTTTTAGTTTTAAATTTTCATATTTAAAACCTTTTCTAAATTTTTGATTTGATTAGACGTTGAGGATAAACCGGTACTAAAAGCTCTTGTGTCCTTGGATGACCTCGGTATCTTACCAACACTATACTACGCTCACGATGGGTGCACTTGCCCATATGTGTGTTTAGTGTTAGTAGAATATCGTGTTTTATAAATTTAAAACTTTACTAAAGTGTTAAAAAGGGCTAAAAATATAAATAAAACATATCACACTCGACACGCATCAAGTTTTTGGCGCCGTTGCCAGGGGCACAAGGATTTTAAGAAAGTTTGAAATCAACGGCCTAATCGTTCTTCTTATTTTTCTGTTTTTTTAGGACTTTTCATAATTTTCCAGCTTCTGTAGAGCTCAGCACGGGCCCATGCCCGCTGAACACGCCCCCGTGCCCAATCTTTGGTACTGGCAATCCTGTTTTAAGTCAGACAGTAGCTGAACACGGGGCCGTGCCCACTGAACACGCCCTCGTGCCCAAGCTTCAGTTACTAAAAACAAAACCGTAAGATCCCGACGGTTGGTAATTTCTGACACAAACTTGAGTGATACTGATCATTTTTACTTTCGCTCCTCTTATGGTACGTGGTATCAAATATGTGGCGGACATCGTGAAGATTTAAAATGTTATTTTTTAAACTACATTCCCCACTATATAGACCCATTGTTTTGCTGTAGCCTTAAGATGGGCAAAAGTAAAAACAATCCCTATCTCTCCCTCGAATGATCTCAATCATCTCTTCTAGGTGATATGATTCTCGAAGAATTATTTCAAATGGAAGAATTAATTCTCCAATTGATAAGAGAACTTGAGATGGAAATAACTAATTCATCTCAAGACGAAGATCAAGGAGAATTATTGAGAAGGCATTCGGATACTAACAACATCATTGCTCCTGAAATCACCTCTAACTCTTGTGAGGACTTGAGCGATAGTCGTCCCTTTGTCGATTGTGCCGTGAAGGACTCCCCATCGGTTTCCGCGGATGCATACATAGACCTGAGCGATTCGACATACACCTTCTTTAACGAGAGCCCGGATAAGGGAAATAAAGATTGGTTTTGCTCACCGGTATTTAGTTTAGGATTCGCCCTTTCCGGTAACCTCTTGCGTTCTTGTCTAAAACTAGGGCAACTAAGGTATCTCAGGCACTTTGGTGTTGTTCCAACCAGTAAGGAACCACCCGATCTGGATAAATTCCTTAAAAATAGACAAAACTTCATAAAACCTCTAGCCACGGGGCCGTGTCCAGGTCAACACGCCCCCGTGTCCACCAAAAGATTCCCGTCTGACTTTTGGTCAGAATACGGACAAAAAGTGTCAGGATCTTGTCTACACACGGGGTCGTGTCCAGTGTGCTGTCGTTTTCTAAAAATGCAGCAAGATTCCTTCACTCTTGGACCCATTCCAAAGACAAAGATCTGGTGGGATCTTCACATATACCCTTTAAGGTATGTTCTAAAGAAGGTTCTCAATAACCATCTTGTCTTTACTACTTTTGTCTATTGCCTTCTTCTTCATTCTCCACTCAAAACCTCCATTAAAACTTGAAATCTCCATGATTTCAAGCTTTATTGTTATCATTGTTAGATTTTATTCAAGGAATCTTATCAAAAATAAGTTTTACGACACGGTTTTAAGTTATTCCTGCTTAAAAATGCTTCAACAATCAGAAAAATAATTTAAAACTCCAAGATTCCTTGTTTCAAAAACCTGCAGAGAGGTGGCCACGGGGCCGTGCTCAGCTAGCACGGGGCCGTGGCCGGAGTACTGTTTCATTAATTTGAAATTTCTTTTGGTTTGTTTTCCTAGAATGTCGAGCAGAAATAGCGGAACAACTTCATCACACTCCAGGAACGATCGGCGAGGAAGAAGATCATCGATAGAAGACTCTCTCGTCAACTACGTGTATGCTTTGAAAGAGGCCATCGATGAAATGACGGGAGTAGAGGAAGCCTTGGTCGACCGTATAAATCATTTAACGGTGGGACTAGAGGGATGTCTTTGGGAAGTTAACCTTTTGCACCAAAGGTTGAATATTCTCGCCTCTCCTCCCTTGGTACCAATCGTTACGCAAAGTGAGTGGAATATTGTGCCGGAAGTCATTATTCCAACCGAGTGGTATGTCATGCACATGGAGCCTCCTCAAGACATATTACATAGGGTTCCTGTTGCCGTAGCCCCTCCTCCACAAGACATTGTGGAAAATGAGCCCGCCTTCTTCCTTCCAAGGGAGATAGAGCAATGGCTCAACGATATCTAAGGGACACCCCTTGGTTACGAGTTCTAGAACGCCTTTAAGTACCAGGAAGCTATTTTCGGGTTTTTGATATTCCTACAATAAGGGTAGAACTCCTTGGAATGATTTCCTCCATTAATCGACCTATCTATCTTAGGAACTTTTAAAGTTTTTCATTTCTAGCTTTATTTTTACTTTTCTAGGATCTTTTGTAATTTTTCATTTTCAATGAATGATGCTTTTTAAGTGGTAATTGGTGTTTGGATGATATTATAATGGTGAAAACACACTCTAAATGGTGGAGGCTACTAAGGAAAACTTGAACCCACACCCCATGCACAAAAACAGAACCTCTAGACAATTTTTCTTCATTACAGCAAGTTCAGCATGGGGCCATACTCAGCCCAACACGCCCCATGCCCATGGCTCTGCAGAAAATGCCCAGTTCAGGTAACTGGACACGGGACCGTGCCCGGAACAACATGGGCCCGTGTCCAGACGGCCAGTAACATAAAATCTTGTTTTTAACACCTTTTACACATTCAATCAACATAAAAACCTATTTTTGGGACACATTAAGGACAATGTGTAATTTAAGTGTGTGTGTGGGGGGGGGGGGGATGCTAAAACCTTGAATTTTGCAAGTCCTAATAACAAGCCTTACACAAAACTCTATTGGAACCACTAATCACCCCAAATTTTTTCAAAAACTTTTCATTTTTTACTTGTCTTGGTTTAATTTGGGAGTAACAAGTTCTAAAAAGGTTATATTTTTACAAATTTACAATCAATAGCGTCGTGATAAAAAGAACTAACATAAGATAATTATGAAAGGGCATAACAAATCTAGTTAAATTTGATTATATATACTTGATCACATTATAAACCCATTCCTACAAAAAGTGAGTTTTGAGCCTTTATTGAGCATAAAAGCATACATCTTTGAATTAAATGCTCATTTTTCGTTTCTTGTGTGAATAGCCGCTTGGTTTCTTACGACTCTAGAACTTGCCATGACGATACATTCCCGGTCCTTACCAACTTAAACCCAAGTAAGTAAACGATGGAGGCATTAGGACTAACCCTTTTTCTTTTCTACACCATTATTTTTTATTTTTTATCACCTACCCAAAATCCCCCTAGTTAACCCCTTTGAGCCTAAACCTTTTCATTTCTAAACCCATAAAACAAACACCCTTTACCCACCAAAACCCTTTTTTATTTTTAAACCCTTTATTTTTGTGAAAAGCTCGGTGTTCATGTGACATCCCTTATCATTAAAAAAAAATGAAGTATAGCAATAAACAAACAAGTTCCTCAAAGAAACTTTGTTTGAAAATGTTTTGTTTGAGTAAAAGTCACAAAAACAAAAAGTTTTATGACGATTGACGCTTTTTACGCTTTTAGCCCTTTTTACTAACCACTAACCCAAAACCACCAACCTTTAACCCAAGCCTAACCCTTCCCCAAGTCCTCTTGAAATTTACAAAGGTTTATAGTTAAAAAGGAGGAGGATTGATTGCTTGGCAAGCATATGGTAGAAGTAAGTTCCATGCCAGCCTCGAGTGTTTCACAAAAATACATCTTCGGCTGAGTGTTGAGTGATCTCCCGTGAGGTATGTGAACTTGTATATAAATGGAATTTTAAAGAGGCATGTTATGCCCAAATAAGTAATTTTTCTTACGAAACGTTCTAAATAAATCATAACGAATAGGATTGTAAATAACATAAAAATAAAGCCTAATAAAGATCTTGGATTCCTGACACTCAAGACAAGCCCAAAACTTCTCTTGTACCCAATCCATTTGGGAGTGTAAGCCACATTATAAAGAGTTTTGCTTGAGGACAAGCAAAGATTCAAGTGTGGGGGTATTTGATGTGTGCAAAATGCAACATATAAAATACATCAATTGAGTCATAAAACTAACCCTTTTCTAGTACTAATGTTGGAAAAAAGTGTGCTTTTGTCTTCCTTTTATATTTTCAGGACTAAATGAGCGTAAATGTACAAAACGAACAAATATGCAGCAAAATCTAACCTAAATACAAGAAAAGGAATAAACGTGGCATGCCCGACCCCTCGATAGCATCTTCCCAAGCAAAAACAAGAAAACAGATGGCTGACCATGGCCCCGTGCCCAGCAGACACGGGGGCGTGGCCAGGTGTCTGCAGAAATGACAAAGCTATAGAAGCTTCTATTCCCGACACGGGGGCGTGCCCAGCTCAACACGGGCCGTGGTCAACGCTAAGAATCGCAGAATCCAAGCAAATCTAGTTAGTACATATACGCTTCTGCACACGGGGCCGTGCCCAGCGAACATGGGGGCGTGTAGAGCTAATGCAGACAAATTGCTATTAATGAAGAAAGAGAAAGAGAATGGGCACGGAGCCGTGTCCAACGGACACGGGGTCGTGTCCTGGCTTCTGTGCAGGCTATAAATAGAGGTGCTTGGTTCACTTAAAGGCATCCCTTGGTAAACCACCTCTCTCCCACTTCACCCACACTCCACCACCACTACAACCTACATCCACCACCATCATCCATCTTAGAGTATGTGTAGTAGTCTCGGGATCCAAGATTGATAGTAAGAGTTCTTGACAATCAAAGGCCATGTTTGCCTAAGTCACTTACATCACTTGGTGAAGACAATCATTTAGTGTAATACTTTTGATTTTTAATCTTTTCGCACTTTTTATTTGGTTTTGTATTAATGACTTTAATAACTAGTTTCTTATGTTGAAGGTGAAACTTCCTTATCTTTTGTCCGTGGTGTCTTGGCGTTATTTTACTGTCTATATAAAATAAAAGATTTACACCATTCATTTCTCTACGGTCTATATCGAGATATGTTGGCTACCTGGTCGGGGGTTAAGGGAATGGTTTGGTAAGGTTCTTGCCTTGTTTAGTGTATAGATCCTGCAAGGACCTGGGTCAAGCTTACTAGGACCTCCTTCAATACCCACTGGTATTGGATGGCGAGGGTGCGAATGGCCTAATCCCCTCATATGTAAACTACTATTAATACATTAACCCGGCTACTTGGGATTGTATCCCTGCTGACTCAAACCACTTAGCCGAGGCTAACGTCACCTTCAAAATAGGGGCCTACCACATTACGCATTAATAACTTAATTAATTATCTTTCAATATTCTGACCCTTTAGTATTGTATCCTTGCTGACTCCAACTACTGGGTTGAGGGTAACGTCACATTCAAAAGAGGGGCCTACTACTATAACTAAGATAATCTCTTAAAAAGTGCAAAAGTGCGGAAATCATCAAAGGTTACACTAAAGGCGAGTCGGATCCAAGTGATTCATCTTGTATATCTGTTTTTCTTTTCTTTTATTTTTCAGCATTTTTAGTTTTTAATTTTCATATTTAAAACCTTTTCTAAATTTTTGATTTGATTAGACGTTGAGGATAAACCGATACTAAAAGCTCTTGTGTCCTTGGACGACCTCGGTATCTTACCAACACTATACTACGCTCACGATGGGTGTACTTGCCCATATGTGTGTTTAGTGTTAGTAGAATATCGTGTTTTATAAAAAACTTGACTAAAGTGTTAAAAAGGGCTAAAAATATAACTAAAAGCATATCACACTCGACATGCATCAAGTTTTTGGTGCCGTTGCCGGGGACACAAGAATTTTAAGAAAGTTAGGAATCAACGGCCTAATCGTTTTTCTTATTTTTCTGTTTTTTTGGATTTTTCGTAATTTTCCAGCTTCGGCAGAGCTCAGCACGGGGCCGCACCTGCTGAAGACGCCCCCGTGCCCAATCTTTGGTACTTGCAATCCTGTTTTAAGTCAGACAGTAGCTGAACACGGGGCCGTGCCCACTAAACACGCGCACGTGCCCAAGCTTCAGTTACTGAAAATAGAACCGTAAGATCCCGACTGTTGGTAATTTCTGACACAAACATGAGTGATATTGATCATTTTTACTTTCGCCCCTCTTATGGTACGTGGTGTCAAATATGTGGCGGATCTCATGAAGATTTAAAATGTTATTTTTTAAACTACATTCCCCACTACGTAGACCCATTGTTTTCCTGTAGCCTTAAGATGGGCGAATGTAAAAACAATCCATATATCTCCCTCGAATGCTCTCAATCATCTCTTCTAGGTGATATGATTCTCGAAGAATTATTTCAAATGGAAGAATTAATTCTCCAATTGATAAGAGAACTTGAGATAGAAATAACTAATTCATCTCAAGACGAAGATCAAGGAGAATTATTGAGAACGCATTCGGATACTAACATCATCATTGCTCCCGCAATCACCTCTAACTCTTGTGAGGACTTGAGCGATAGTCGTCCTTATGTCGATTGTGCCGTGAAGGACTCCCCATCGGTTTCCGCCGATGCATACATAGACCTGAGCGATTCGACATACACATTCTTTAACGAGAGCCCTTATAAGGGAAATAAAGGTTGGTTTTGCCCACCGGTATTTAGTTTAGGATTCGCCCTTTCCGATAACCTCTTGCGTTCTTGTCTAAAACTAGGGCAACTAAGGTATCTCAGGCACTTTGGTGTTGTTCCAACCAGTAAGGAACCACCCGATCTAGATAAATTCCTTAAAAATAGACAAAACTTCATAAAACCTCTAGCCATGGGGCGGTGTCCAGGTCAACACGCCCCCGTGTCCACCTAAAGATTCCCGTCTGACTTTTGGTCAGAATACGGACAAAAATGTCAGTATGGTGCTTTGGCAATCGGTGTCGTTCCTAGTATTAGGTGAATTCTAAATTCAACCTCTCGATCTGGCGGTAATCCAGGTAACTTTTCTGGAAAGATGTCTGAGAATTTAGATATTACGGGAATATCTTTTAATTCTTTTCTTTTAGTGTTAATGATTACTGAAATCATATACACCATTCCTCCTTTCCTTGCATAACTTGCAGCTTTCATCACAGAGATGAACTTTGTTGATGTGGTTGGCTTGTCTCCTTTAATTCTGATCTTTTCATCATTTGGTGTACTTAATTATACAGACTTTTGATCACATAAAATACTAGCATGATTGGCTACTAACCAATCCATTCTAGTACGACATCAAATCTGGCTAGATTAATTAGTAAAAGATTAGCAGTAAAATTATGGTTCAGAATTTCTATTCTTGCTCCCTGCAAGATTTCACTTATCTTAATGGAATATCCATTTGTTGTCTCCACCAGACAGTCTTGTTGAAGTTTAGTTAATGGTTGGTTGAGAAGTTTGGAGAAAGAAGTATTGTTAAAACTTTGGTTTGCACCAGAGTCAAATAATACTTTAGAAAAAACATCATTAACTAAAAAATGCACCGGCAATCACATCCGGAATCATCTTGGCTTCTTCAGCTGTTAAAATAAATGCTCTGGCATTCTTGTGGAGTCCTTCAGTTGCCTTAGCTTTGCTGGTTGTCGCTAGAGCTAGTCGGACAGTTCGGTTTGATATGACCAGCTTCTCCACAATTAAAGCATAGCCTATTGCTAGCTTTCTTTCTGCAGTCTTCTTCCTTATGTCCAGACATTTTGCAGAAGTTGCAGTATATGGAGCACCTTCCTGAGTGCTTCCTTTTGCAATACTTGCAGTTGGGTGAAGAGGAAGAACCTGTACCTTTCCCACGGTAGGAATTACCGTAACAGATTTCTTGGGTAAGCTTTTGAGCTAGGTTCTTTCTCAGGTTTTCCTCTTGCGTACGTATCAATTCATCAGTCAGGGTGTTGGCCAATTCTACTGCTTTTTCTATGGTTTGTGGCCTAGCTGCCTTGACTACATGTCTGATCTCACTAATTAAGCCCTAGATGTAACAGGAGATTAATACAGGCTTTGGTGAGGCCAAGGTTAGTACTATCCTAGCATATTTAAAGAATATGGTGGTGTACTCCCTGCAGTCTATTCCAGTCATTTTAAGATTTAGGAATTTATTGGCAATTTTTTCATTTTCATGAGGAGGACATAATTTCCTTTCAACTATTTCTTTAAAGTTAGTCCAATCCATATTATAGACTTTGTTACTTCCTCTAGACTGGAGAATGATATTCAACCACTTTAAGGTTGCATTCTTAAAAAGATTAGAAGCAAACATAATCTTATCTTCATCTGCGCATTTACTTATTTTTATGACTGCTTCTGTCTTTTCTATCCAGCGTAAGGCTGAAATGGCTCCTTCGTTGCCTGAGAATTCTATTGGTTTGCAGGCCAAGAATTCTTTGTAAAAACAACCATCAGGTATTACCATCACATAATAAGATTTAATACAAACAATCACACAAGCAGATTGATCAAAAACGTTGAGCATTGCGACTTACTCTTATATATATATATATATATATATATATATATATATATATATATATATGTATATATCTGCATCGATTACACCTTACAACTGAAATTTAAACATACTAGTAATTATGCATCGATAGGTATTTTAGTCTATCTATTTTAGGTAAATATATATACATATATATATATTTCTCAAAGTAAACAAATTACACACATATATGTATTATACTAGGTGTTGGCTTGTTTAGTACTGCATCTCATGCTCGTCATATTTCCAGACGAGTTTCTCTCCTATCTGACGGATCCTGTTTCCCTCTTTAACTAAATCTTCGCCATCCTGGCGAAGTTCCTGCACATATTCGTGGGTCATCGGTGGCATAGGGGCTGGCACTGGGTCATGGTAACGTGGTATGGGTTGTCCGTAAGGGTATGGGTTGTTTATTATACTCTGAATATACCTGTTGCGTTCCAAAATGAGTCTAAAGGGTTCAGGTCGGTATACTGTGCTATAAGGTTTGGTGCTGGAATTCTAGGGATCTCATTAGGGTCGAATGCTGGGATCAGGAATTGGTCCTCCTGATTTGGTTCTAACTCCATTTGTTGGTTGGGGAATAAGGGTAGAAGTTCTAGTTCAGCTACTTGGTTCAGATTTGGGTTTGTTGCTGTATCTACTAACATGTGAAATCAGCTAACTGCCTATCAGGTTCCTCCTCCCATAATGGTCTATTAGTTTCCTGGGTTTGGGCATTCATTTATCTATTGCTTTTGCTATTGCTCACTGCTGTTGGAGTTTTTTTCATTCTTTTCCTCCTCTCATGCGCTCCTCTATTAAACCATCCTCTCTTTTTAGGAAGGAATGGTTCCTTAGATTGGGCCTTAAAGATAAAGATTCCTTCCTCAGAATCAGCTGAGTAGCCTAAGGTATGCTGGGATGAGGTTCCTTCATTCTTTGGGGAATTAGGCAATTGATGGTAAGCGTCAAATGTACCTTACTCACTCATACTGTAAACTAACAAACTGTCAAATAACACAAAATAAAAATATACATATTTACACAGAATCACATAAGTTATTTCCTAACACAATTGGTAAAATTTAGTTATTAACAGAACACCTAAACGGCTTAAACCAGTGGCTTTGGCTCTGATACCACATTCTGTCGCAGCCCCCGACCCCTACCCCGGGAGCGGGAGCCTCGAGCCAGTCAGGTGGTATCTGTGTTTATTAATTTGGCAGCAGAATTAAAACAACAAGAACGTAGTTAGGAAATATTATCAGAGTTTCAAAAGACCAAACTTTTATAAAAAATAAATGGGATAAAACCCAAGTTTCATTCACAACACATTTATAGGGATAAACCCTAATTATTGAAAACATAACTCCTTTTTATTTAAGTAACTTTTATAGCCACTTCTTTAAGCTTTCACTTCAGTGCTCCCTTGTTGGCTTCTATTAGCTTCATATTAAGTTACCTGAAACGCGTTTTAAAAATATTTTATTAGCAAGAAATACTGGCGAGTGCATCCCAGTTTAATCAAAACAAGCTTTTATAACTTTACAATATTGAGAGCGATTACAATGTTAATATCTACCAATATACTCATTCAGTATTTGTCATGTTCACAGTTCCATGACTGTAGTCATGTTACTCATTGGCTAACTCGTCGTCCAAAAGTAACGGATTACAAGTAATATATACAAAACCCCACACACCGACATCAATTGTAGAATACATAGACTCAATCACTGTAAGTATAACTGAAAACATTTGAGGTTTTGTAAAACAGTTTGGTAGAAAAAGAGAATGACTCACAAACGGTGAGAAAAAGTAGAATGTACTCACATTGTTGACTTAGGTAACACTATAGCTTCCTGAGGTTGTTCCTGATTATTATCTATTAAAAATAAACAATGCACACGTGTTAGTAAGATAACCAAAATCACATTAACCGTACAACACGAGACAGAACTCCAACGAACTGAGTCCGGAAGAGCCTTGACATGCGTTACGGAGCCCTAGATCAATCGGGTAGGGTAACGAATTAGTGATCGGGGGTAAAATACTTACAACGAGGCAGAGCTTCGTGTTTTAGGGTATTATACCTGTTAATATTCGCATTATAACTTTGAGAGAGAAAGAAAATTTTGAACGATGAAGAATGAGGCCTTCGACCTCAATTTATAGGCTGATCAGGGGGTCTCTCGCGCCCCGCGAGCCCCACCTTTGGCTCCTTCGCGGCCCGCGAGCCACTAGACTAGGGCTTAGCCTTAGTTAGTCACAAGTGTAGGTCTTCCGGGTGTCTTGCCACGTGCCACGCTGTGATTCCGCCACTTATCTCTCGGTCGCGCCCCACAAAGCCTAGGGGTGACCCTGTCGCGGACCGCGAGCGACCATAATTATTTTTTTATTTGATTTTTAATAATATTAATGATATTCAGGTTCGTTTACGAGTATTCGAGGTATTTTAGAGCGTTTAGGGTGTTTTATGAGGGTTGTTATATACCAAATATCTAAATGTTATGTAAAAATATTACTTCTGTGTTAGTTTGGTATAAAATATGAATTTAAAACCCTAGAATGATTTATGGTGAAAATCTCATATTTTATTAAACTAAATAAATGAGATTTTAAAAGAAGATGCAATCTATACATTATAATAAAATAAAATAATTTTGGCCACTTGCCAGCTTCTAAGGCCATTCCTTTTTCTCCAATTGCCACTTAAACTTTTTATCTTCTTTTACCATACACATGCGCACTTTACCCGACACTTACCCACTTCTTTTCATTTTCCTCTTCAAAACCCAAAAACTCAAACGTTGGAACTATCTAGGTAAGTTTTTTTTTCAAATCTTTAATGATGTAATTTAAGATTCCTTTGTTTATTTGGCTTTAATCAATCTTAGGGCTGACAATTCTGACATGAACACGATAACACGACATGAACCTACACGAAGTTATCTTGTTTCGTGTTTGATCTTAACAGGTTTCGTGTCTAAAACAGGTCGACACGATAAGACCTTAACAGGTTTCGTGTATAAACAGGTTAAAACCCGTTAACCTGTTAAGACCTGTTAAGTACATGTTAATAATGAAAAAAAAAGAGTAAACTGCCATTTTGGTCCCTGTGGTTTTGTCACTTTTGCCACTTTAGTCCAAATTTGAAACCTTTTGCATCTGGGTCCTTGTGGTTTTGCTTTTATTGCCATTTTGGTCCAAAAGTGAAATCAGGTCATATTTCTCAAATTAAGTCATCCTATTTTGTCATTTTCCTCAAGGGCAAAATGGTCATTTGTCCAAAAGCAAATCTGGTTATATGGCCATCTTCTTCTTCTCACTTTCAAGATCTGTTCGATCCAACATAAACCCTTTTAACCCACTTCAATCTTTTTCATACATTCTTCAAATTTCAATAAACCCATTTCAAGAATCTGTTTCTTGATCATCCCTTTTGACCTACTTCAATCTTTTTCATAAATTGTTAAAATTTCAGTATACCCATTTCAACATAAACCCATAATGTCTTCACAAAATCCTCTTCATCCCCATCACAAAATCCGACCTTTTATTCATGAACCACACAAATCAGCTACAACAACCGCTCATTCACCAAGCAAAACCTAAACATTCAGATTCACAATCTCACAAAACCACAATTAAACAATACAATCATACAACAACCGTACGACAACAACAAATCAAC
The DNA here is from genome assembly GCA_030545235.1 of Helianthus tuberosus. Taxonomy (NCBI): domain Eukaryota; kingdom Viridiplantae; phylum Streptophyta; class Magnoliopsida; order Asterales; family Asteraceae; genus Helianthus; species Helianthus tuberosus. The sequence continues at coordinate 18,765,927 of CM060398.1, forward strand.
AATTCAAACACAAATTAATGCTGAAACAAGCTGATCAAGTAACAAAAATCAACCGTAATGAAACAACAAAGAGGATAAAGTACCAAACGATGCGATCGCCAGTTAATCGATGTGGAGAAAGTGATTGGCGACGAATCGAAAAGGAATCGGAGATAGTGACTGTGAAGGAACATGGCGGCGGTGAGGCACCGGAGCGGTGGAATCGGAGATAGTGATTATGAAGGAGCACGGCGATGAAACAACTGAACTTGTTTCCTTTACCGCAAGATTAAAACTTTAGGGTAAGCTTGCATACACCAACAGATTAAACAATCATATAATGGTGGCAGAGGCGGTGGTGGGTTTGTGGTCGCAGTGGTGATTGTGTGGTTTGTTGGAGATGAAGTTGGAGGAAGATGGTAATGTTTTGAAGCAGAGTGTAGGGTTTGGGTGGAGGGGTTTGGGAGAAGAGGATCGTAGAACAGAGAGCAGCAGGTTTGGGTTTTTGGAGAAGATGATGGGTTTGGGGGAGATGATGTTAAATCTGTGCTTGTTTCAGCATTAATTTAATTATTTTAATTAGTAATTTGTTATAATTAAAAATAAAATGACCATTTTGCCCCTGAGGAAAATGACAAAATAGGAGGACTTAATTTGAGAAATATGACCTGATTTCATTTTTGGGCCAAAATGGCAATAAAAGTGAAACCACAGGGACCCAGATGCAAAAGGTTTCAAATTTGGACTAAAGTAGCAAAAGTGACCAAACCTCAGGGACCAAAATGGCAGTTTACTCTAAAAAAATATTATATATGGGTGTGGAAATGGGGTCAACAGTCGTGGGACCTAGGATAAATTATACACAAACACACGCGGTTATTTTTCCACAATTCAAACCCTAATTTTTAAATCTCTCACACAAACACCACCATTCCCAATTCGGCCATGTTCGTGTCTTAAACAGGTCATGTTTTTGTCTTAACAGGTCGTGTTCGTGTCTTAAACAGGTCGTGTTTGGGTCTTAACAGGTCGTGTTCGTGTCTTAAACAAGTCGTATGATACGTTGGTAATTTTTTCATGTCTTAACAGGTCGTTTCATGTAACCTGTTTACTAACAGGTTCGTGTTCGTGTTTTGAAAATCTGACACGATAAGATTTCGTGCCATGTTCGTGTTTACGTGTTTCGGGTTCGTATCTTATCGTGTTCGTGTCTTAACAGGTCGGATTGACCCGTTATGCCAGCCCTAATCAAACTAATACTAATAAAAAAGTATACATAATGCCACATGATATTCTCATACTAAAACAAGAGTCTACTTAATGCCACATGTCATTCTCTCCTTCAATTCACTATTATTAGTTAATTAATACAAAACAATAAAAAATTCCTTAACAACTTAACACTAATAAATATTTTATTGTTTACTTAGATATTGATTATTTAATTTTGACTTATCTAAAATATATAGTTAGTTATTAGTAACAATTCTACTTATAATAAACAATTTCAAATAATGTTAATGCGACAACACCTTCTTATTCTTTAAAAGGATTTTTTACTATGTGTTTAAAACATCTATTAAATAAATTATTATTTTATATTATAATAATAAAAATGGTAAAGAATATGTTAATATGATATTTGAAAATTGGTTTACTTCCATGATTTGAAAACACTTTTAATGTTATTAGACCCGTGTAATAAACGGGTTTAAGGATATAATATCTTCATAATAATTTTGATGCAAGTCTATACTCACCGGATTTCCTAAATGGAGTTATATTTTTAGGCTTGTCAAACCATTGATAATTAACAAAGGTCTGTGTTCGAGTGATGTTATCAAGAAATATTGATTGAAAAAATGGTTTATGTAAAGGAACTCGACTACAGGTCCTATCACTGGTGATCAGGTTATTGAGGCACTAATATTATTCGGAAGTAATACTAGCACTTGAACGTTTATCCCTATATTTCTTTTAATACTGCCAAATAGAAGGATTCCATTTATATTGAAAAGAGACAGTTTCCTTTCCCCTATGTTTTGCCATGACGATAAATAAAAGTATAGGACAATTTCTATGTAAAATTGGTTTATTTATAAAAGAATTAGTTTTTACACATGACCAATTGTTGCATCATCTATGGTAAAAAAAATCACTTATGTAAATTTATGAAGAGAACATAAAATTAAATAATTTACAAATTTATATCCTTAAACCCGTGTAGTACACGGGTCTAATAATCTAATATTTAATAAATGTTAATCGTTCATATAAGTATAGATTTGTCATATATGTATAGATTTGTCGAGTAGATTTTGATTTTGTCGGTCAAACCTTTTCTTTTGTAGTAATACGATGTTGCTTTGATTTTTTCGCTTTAAACAATGTTTAATCTATTAACCATTCATATATGTATAGATTTCTAGAATCGTTTTTATATATTTTTGGTAAAATCTTGATTGCACATGTTTGATGAAGACCGTTCTTCGCAGCAACTTCATTCTACTGCGTGGCTGGTAAGGATGATGGTGGATGAGATGACGAGATGAAAGAGTTGGTATGTGTTCTTTAATTTAAGGTGTATATTTTAAACAAATTTTGTATCTTAAAATTAAGGAATTTTTTATTACTTTCATTATAAGGGTTTTTTCTTCTTCAGTTAGGGCTTCTCCCAATCTAGATACTTCAAATATGTAATCATGTGTTATTGTGTAAAGGATAGAATGGTATGGTTAGAAATCGAAGGTTTGCCTCTTACAACATAGTCCGTGAATAGCTATAAAAAGTTGCATGTGACAACTGAGATTTTTCAGGTTAACTCCATTATCGTTAGCATGATTTAAAACATTCATTATAGCAATTCAATTCATATTGGTCGCTTTAGTGTGTCAGTTAGTACACGAACACTCACGTAACAATAAATCGGCGAATCAACCGAATTACCAAACTGCACACAAGTCTGACCCCGAACGTTCGTGAAACATGGATATAGTATTGCAAACATAGAAATAATAATATAATTGAGTGTAATTATATGTTATTTGATTACATGGACTATTTGTTGGTTGTTTCTTGTAATTGCGAACAATGTGCGTTTTTTGTGTGATCTAGCGTTATAAAAATATTTGTTTTTATAAACAAACTAGTGGGTTTTATTTTTAGAGATGTGGGCTATTAAAATTAGTAAAAACAGTTTGGTAGGCTTGTGTTAGTTAGAAAGGGCCACCAAAAGTTACAAAATCCCACCAAAAGGCCCATCATGGGTTTTAATTAGTTAAAAAAAAAAACATAACCCAACCCTAAACCCCCAAATACATATGGAAGCCCCACCTCCACCATAATTTCAAAATTATGCCTTCAAAACACCATTCCACTTTGATTTGTTGCCTGGATCTTGCAATTGGTGGCTTTTTTGATCGATTTCAATACCCTTTAACGCTTACAAGTAAGTTTTCTTGATCAATTTTGATATTTCTCATGATTTAAAAATTAGGGTTTTGATTATAACTTGATACTGATGATACTTGGTTGTTGAATCTGGTGCATTTGGGGTTATGCATGATGTACGGGTTGGATTTGGGGTAAACAAGGTCATAAACACGTTTTGGAAGAGCTGAAAGTAAACAAATTCTTTCTAAATCTTTACAGCCGACTTGTGTTGGCTGTAACGAGGTCAAAACGTAACGAAATCCACTATTTGCTGAGTTTGTAGTGTTTTGAAATACGCTTCAAACCCTACTGGAATCATTATTTTTCGACGTGATTTGATATTTTAAATGAATTTTTTCTTAACAAAAGTTCAGGCTGCGTTTTCTGTCAGACTTTGTAGCCCATTTCGAATGTCATAACTCGATGTAGGAATTGAGTTATTATTTAAATTTTTTACTGTAGATAGTTCCAGGTGATCATGAAAATCTCCCACTGGAAGTTCGTAAAAAGACTGAAAGAGAAATCTTAAATGATTTTTGGCTTAAACTATCATTAGAAAGTTATAAATCAGACATAGGTGTAAAGAATGATTTTTAGGGATTTTTCTGTAAAGACTCAGGTCATGAGAAAAATACACTAGTATTCGATGACTAAATAACATGTTTTATTTAAATTTCAAAATTTTTTGAGTTTGTTTAGTATTTTAAATAAATTTCGGAAAACTGCATAAAATCTGATATAAAACTGCAATGAGCTGAAAGTGTTTGTGAACATTTTAAATGTGCCTACATGTTATCAAAAGGTGTTGAATGTTACTAGAAACATTAGTAGGTGACAATGAATGTGTTTATGGAATGATATGATCATATGCACAAACTTACTGAAACGAGTAATTGTATAACAACGTGATTCTGTGGCTATGTGTTAGACTACGTGTAGGAATTCATAAATTAAACTAATTGAAACGGTAAACATATCAGGAAGAGACTATTCCTGATCACCATTCAAGTTTACTGCCATGCAAACTAAGGTGAGTTCATAACCTTTTTCCAAAAGCATACGTCCTAGTCGGGACAACACTTTTTACAGTAGCCCTGGTTGGGGCTACACGCGCGTTCCTTGTTGGAACCACTGAAACATACTATCCATTGAAGGTGGAGTAGTACACTTGAACTAAACGAAAAACTCTATCATGAAAGTCCCTACATTTTACCTATTAGATTGCCGGAGAGCATACGTGGGGTATTAGTTGATAGCGATATTAGGTTTGACAAACCTCACACCGTGCTGGAGGCCGAGCATGAACTTCTTACCTCCACTCTTGCATTATTGTTGATAGACATTAATGTGGACACAAACGAAGCGTCAGAATTCGCTACACAGTTTAGTCATGTAATGAGAGTTAGCTACCTGAGTCATCTTGGTTTTAAAAAGCGAGAGGCACACAAAAGCGACGAGGTCTAAAAATGAGGCGCCAAGCGCAAAAGCGTTGGGCTTTTCATACCCGAGGCGCATGAAGATTATATAAATTTTTATATATATCCCATGGGTTTTTAGCATCCCTTATCCAAAATATAGTTATAAATAAGGTTTATATATGATTTTACCTACATGTACAAGCCAAAAAACCTATTGTCCAACACTTTCATGCATAAAAACAACGTAAAAACACCCAAAATACACAACGCGCGCGCCTCAGACCTCAAAAAAACCCAAAAATGCGCTTTTCTTGCGCTTTGTGGAAAAAGTGTGCCTAAGGTGCCATGAGGCGCTGAGACCTGCGACTTAGTGCGCCTCGCGCCTCATACGCGCTTTTTAAAACCCAGCGAGTCATACATAAACCAAAAACATTTGTGAACTTTACTTTTTCTAAACTAAAATTTGTGAATTTGCCAACTTTGTTGTTAATACGTAGTTGCATGCTTTGTAGGCCCGTAGGTGCAGCTGTAGACGGGCGTTGCAAACTGCTGGAGTGGTGTGGTTCGTTAAAACTTTACGTTTTGAAACATTTATTAAACTTGTGGTTTTTAAGCTCTTGTTGGATTTTAACTTTATTTTTCTGCTGCAACATAAACTGTGTTTTGGATAATTAAAACTCTATCGCTAATCATGTTGTTAGTGATGCTTTTATAAATTTTAAATGTTTGGTTCAACATGATTAGTGGCTAGATCCCGGTCGGTCACACGCCTCGCGATAAAACTCCGGATCTGAAAATTAAGGGTGTGACATTGCAGGATTATAGGTGATGTTCAATTCATGGATGAAGACAAGGACAATAATTTAGCTTGTGGTTGTGTGTATGCTCTAACTACATATTCATAATGTATATTGGAGTCAGTGGATGTTGATGTCACTAGTTCTGTTTACATGGTTCGTGTAAAAGAATTCGCATTATGGTCACTAAGTATTCATAAAATTTATGAAGAAATGGATGATTCAGAGTCTAAAGTGGATTCAGGTGGTAGGATAAAGTCATGTTCTGGTAGTGCTAATGATATGTATTCGTGTAAGGACAATGTGCAAACCCATTTAGTTTACAAGAAAATATTGAAGTTGTGGCTCGAGGTGATTATGAAAAACTTCAAAATGTTGGTGTTCTCAATAAACTTATTACTAATGACGATGAAAGCGTTGATTCTATTTACCAAGAGACACAACCGGATGTGAAGATTAAATTGGAAGTTGAATTTGAGAAAGGTGAAGTGTTTAGAGACCAAGAGAACTATCAGAAAATGGACACGGGTGATTATTAGAATAAGGATCATATTCAATCGGTTACTCATCCTCACATTCTGGGTTTGAGTGTCGTGAGTGGGGACAACTCGAATATATGTAGGTGTGTCTTCAGAGGCCACATGTCACACCATGATATTTCCACGTATTACCGGTGGGTCCGGTAGGGAGTATCATGACGTAGTTGATATCATCATCGTCAATAATCACAGTTTAATGCACAGCGGAAGTCTAAAAGTAATTATACAAACCGAGTTGAAAGTATAATAAAATATTACACAACGGATTGTAGAAGGATCTACAGGCGGATCTAAAACAGAAAGAAAATATTGTTCAACAGATTTAAAGTATTAAAAGCTTGCAAGACTCTTTATCTAATACTCGGAGTTTCCAGCCCATTACGCATAGTACCTGCACTTAACCTTTTTGAAAAATACGTCAGTTTACACTAGTACCTAGTTGGGTACGAAGCTGCGAAGGGTCCTTCAGTATGAAGAGCATTGTAGTTTGCCGCTTCGAGGTACGGGTCGACGGTAGGGGCATTGTAGTAATTGTAACCCGAGTAAGCTGGCTGCTCAAACGGGTTATACGCCGCTGCACCGGCGTAAGAAGGAATTGGGTTATCATAACCCATGTGCGGTGGTGGTAGTGGTGCGACTAGTGCAGAGTCGACTTCAGAAATTGGGTTTGAAGGCCCACCCATTTGCGGGTCTTCGTACAACGGCGGGTAGTGGCTGTTGCTTGAGTGTTGGGGGGTGCTGAAGTGGAAACCCCCTCGCACGGAAATCCGTGCACCTGATCTTCTTTGCCTCAGTGGTTTTCGAGGCGGTTGCTGTTCTGGCTGTGGCGGTGGCGTGACCGCCTGGAAACGCGAATCCTCAGAGGGATCATGTTGCTGCTGTGGAGGTGGGTTGAAAGGGGGAGTGTACTCCCAGTTGTATGTGGCCCATCTTTCAGCAAAACTGTCTGGGCCCCTATAAGGCGAACCATGGAAGGATGATCGGTCTGAAATCTCGATGGGATGCGTTGGCGTCCCAGATGGTGGCTCGGCAGGATCCGGATCTTCGTCCATATCCATGTCTTGGTTACCGGAAAAATGATCTTCTGGTCCTAATGGGTTATAACCCATTGGTTCTTCGACCTGGTTCATCGGATTGAACCGACTTTGGAAGTATGGGGTCGGGTCCTGGAAGGCACGGTGTGAACTTGACCGCTGCAACGGTATGAAGGAATGGTGCAAATCGCTATGCTCATCTTCTTGATGAGGTCCGAACGAGTGGTGATAAGACGGGGATGAGCTGAGCGAGACAGAGCGTCTCGCAGGCTCCAAATAAGTTCTCCAATCCTCGTGAGGACAAGATCTAAGGTTCGCTGATGGTGTTCGCCGGTGGGAAGGCCCTGCTTCATGATCATTTCTTGCAGTGATTGGTGCCTTTCCTCTTCCACCTCTACCTCTAACACGTGGCGGCATTGTCCTGGTTCCTGTCAAAACAAACAAAAAAAGCCAACAAAAGAAAACAATAAGATTAGGATTAGTCCTAAGTCATTAGCCTAGACTCGGAAGTCGAGGAATATGCAAACTGTGTCATTGAGATTAAACACAAAAGACTAGTGTTTAATTCACTCAATGTTGGATCTGATACCAACCTGTCACACCCCGATATTTCCACGTATTACCGGTGGGCCCGGTGGGGAGTATCGTGACGTAGTTGATATCATCATCGTCAATAATCACAGTTTAATGCACAGCGAAAGTCTAAAAGTAATTATACAAACCGAGTTGAAAGTATAATAAAATATTACACAACGGATTGTAGATGGATCCACAAGCATATCTAAAACAGAAAGAAAATATTGTTCAACAGATTTAAAGTATTAAAAGCTTGCAAGACTCTTTATCTAATACTCGGAGTTTCCAGCCCATTACGCGTAGTACCTGCACTTAACCTTTTTGAAAAATACGTCAGTTTACACTGGCAAATACAATTAACTGACTCTTTGGAAAAGTTTTTATAATATTGGTTTGGATGCACAAGGCATAAAATCTTTTATAACTTGGGACCGGTTAGTTTAAAAGAAGGGTATACGGTTCAAAACGCAAGATTAAGCGAAGACCGGATTAGAATGTGATTTAGACCCAACAAGTATGAAGACTTGTGTAAAATGGGTAAACTAATTACATTCTGGATTTTGAAGTAAAAATGATATGGTTTGACCCGTTTCGGCTAATTTACGCAAACAAGTCACATAAATCTTACTGAACGCCTATATGCATAACGGATAACCAAACGAGTCATTAACATGTTCCATAAATTATTATGCTTAAAATATGTTATGATATCAGTAGGATATCTTCCATTATGCCCAAAACAAATTTAAAGTCAATTTAAGCCCCGTAGGGGTATTTTGGTCATTTTAAAGTTTGTAAAAGAGGTTGAAATAAAATCTGAGGTTCTGGTCTAAAACAAATAGTAAAAATATTTATTTTAACAAGTTATATCAGTAAGATATCACACATATGTTAAATTTATCATTTATGGCCAAACTATGTTCCGTAAGGGCATTTTGGTTATTTCACATAAGTTTTAAGGTCAAATTTTGAAATCTGAGTTCAACACTTATACTTACTCTTAAAGTATAAAAATTTATTTATAAAGTCAGTAGGTAATAAGTCTTAGGTGCTAAATATGGTTATAAATCATACTATGCGCCTAAATCGTATAAAAGTCGGTATTTGACGATATTCGGGTTGTTTAAGGGAATCTGAGATTTTGATCAGTCTCTACTGTTTAAAATAATTTATTTCATGTATAAAACCAGTAGAAAAGGTTTCACATGTAAAGGATGTGCAAAACTCATTTTATTAGCGAAAGGGCATTATCGTCAATTACCGAGTCTATGCAAGAACCTTATGTTATGATCAGTTTAAAATTTAACAAAAATTTCCAAAAATCCTTAAATATTATATCTTAACAGTATGTGGCAAGTTGGGTGTCAAAATCGGGTTTAAATATGACTTATGCAAAAAATGTCATTAAATTAACAAAAAGCTTTCATTTTACGATATCGCGCATAACTTCCATTTTAGACCAGAAACTGATGTCAAACTTTAAGGACATACTAATATATCAGTAATAAAGATTTTTGTCCTCTCACATTTTCAGAAATCTCGTTTTTATATCAAAAGGGCATAACAGTCAACTTTTAAGCATTTAACGGAAACATGCAAAAGAATCAGATTTCCATGGAACCATGTAGTATAACTCCAGAGAGTTATACTAACATATAATATGGTCCCAAAGGAACCCTAAGGAATAACTAAACTAAGCTAAATCGGGTCAGAACTGAAAGTCAAAGCAAAAGTCTACTTTTGCGACTTTCGGTTGCGAACCAAGCCTAAACTCAGAATTGTCGGGTTGAACATGCCTAACCATGGTCTTATATTACTTACCAAGTTATTTAAGTGTTAAAAATGTTCCATAACCTCAACATTATCAGTTATGAATTATTTTTCAAAAACTGACTCGTTTGACTTTTCGGTTAAGTAGTTTGACCCGACAATTGACTGAGATAATGTGATATTTAGGAGGTACCCTTTTAAGGGTTTAATACCTACATAATTACCAACACATAGCCACTTTCAATTCGAATAATGGCTGGCCCGTTAGTGGTTAATCACAATGTCAAAGCGTAATTACGATATCTTTGACTTTCGGTCATTACACTAATGAAAACTTGATTACTGAAGCTAAGAACACTTACAAGAGTCCTTAGTACGAAAGTTTAGACTAAGAGAGCTTCCTTCCAAGCAAGGATGCTCCAGAGAATGATTTTAAAAGCTCCAAAGCTTGAGAATAAGTTTGAGAGTATGAAATTGAACTTGTAAGTGAGAATGCTGCCCAAACTTCACCTATTTATACTACTAGAGGACATCACCAGATCATTACAGGTGTTAGGGCTCTTCTCTGATGATCACAAGTGTCCAAAATGGTTTTTAAAACCATCAAACAGTCCATAGAATCGAATTAAAGCTGGTATGTGTGAAGAACTTGCAGAACCTGCACCTGTGCATGAACTTCTGCCCAGATCACGCCGTCGCGTCGCGCGACGGCAGTATGGTTGTGGTGTGGCGTGACGCCACCACATGGGTTACCAGCCAATCCAGTTTCAAACTTGACACTTTCACCCCCTGAACCTTTTAAAACGTAATATTTTCCATTTCAAGCACATTAAACCCATATAATTTATATTTCTATGATCCTTAGAGTATAACCAAACATCGTTAGGTCCGTTTTCGTTAAATGATAACCAAAAACACAAGTTTTGCCTCGTTGACGCTTTTAACCCTTTATTTACGAAAGTTAACGTATTTATCTCAAACGATATCGAAACCTTGTGAAATTTTCACCACTTGTTCTTTGGAGTATAATTAATCGTTACAAAGCTCTGGGTTCGTTAAAAGGTCACTCAGAGGTAATAATTTAACATGTTGACACATTTAACCCTTGCGTCTTGTAAACTTTCACTTTCTTTCACAAACGGCTTCATACGCTTCACAATTTATTCGTTTAAGAGTATAAGCATCGTGTATGGTTGTTGAAAGGTAAAATTTTTAAGTGTTGACACTTTGGATCCTTCTACATACATACTTTCCTCGTTTGTCAACTTTAGTCCCTCGAAATCAATTCATCACGCGTTTAAAGTTTATGACACGTATCGATACTATATTGGACATGATTTTGCGAGGTGTTACATCCTCATCCCCTTAAAAGATATCTCAACCTCGAGATTTACTGAAATAAATGAGGGTATTTCTGCTTCATTGTGGATTCAACTTCCCATGTGTATTCTGGGCCTCTACGGGCATCCCATTTTACTTTCACAATCGGCACATGCTTTCTTCGAAGCTTCTTAACCTGTCGATCCTCGATCGACAAAGGTTTTTCAATGAACTTCAAGCTCTCATCTATCTGCACGTCCTTATAGGACATTGCTAGCGACTCATCGGCTAACATTTCTTCAAATTGAAGATGTGGAATACATTATGTATTCCACTAAGCTCTTCGGGCATATTTAGCTTGTAGGCCACAGTTCCGACACATTCGATGATCTCGAATGGTCCAATATATCTTGGGCTCAACTTGTCTTTCTTACCAAAATGTATCACCCCTTTCTAGGGTGATACTTTAAGTAGCACTTTATTTCCTACCTCGAATTTCAAAGGTTTACGCCTTTTATCCGCGTAGCTTTTCTGCCTATCCCTGGCAGCTTTGAGACGCTCACGGATCTGCATAATCTTATCTGTCGTCTCCAGGACTATATCAGGTCCTGATAGTTGGGTTTCTCCAACCTCCGCCCAACAAACTTGCGTTCTGCACTTCCTTCCGTACAAGGCCTCGAAAGGTGCTGCTTGAATGCTCGAATGGTAACTATTATTGTACGAAAATTCAGTTAGAGGAAGATGGTCATCCCAACTTCCACCCATATCAATAACACAAGCCCTGAGCATATCCTCAAGCGTTTGAATTATACGCTCGCTTTGGCCATCTGTCTGAGGATGATAAGCACTGCTGAAGTTTAGACGAGTGCCTAGGGATTGCTGAAAGCTTTTCCAAAAATGAGACGTGTATCTCGTATCCATATCAGAGATAATATATACTGGCACACCGTGGAGATATACTATCTTATCCACGTACAATTGAGCTAGGTTATCGGAGCTGTGCGTTTCTTTAATAGGCAAGAAGTGGGCTGACTTGGTCAGCCTGTCGACTATAACCCAAATCGTATCATTTCTGTGCTTTGTCTTTGGCAATTTAGTGATAAAATCCATGGTTACCATTTCCCATTTCCAAGTGGGAAGTTCAGGCTGTTGCAGTAATCCTGACGGCTTTTAATGTTTGGCTTTAACCTGTGCACATGTCAGACATTTAGCCACATAAGTGGCTATAGATTTCTTCATACCTATCCACCAATAATTTGCCTTTAAATCCTGGTACATCTTATCACTACCAGGATGAACTGAATATTTCGAACTATGAGCTTCTTGGAGAATCACATCTCTAAGCCCTCCGTGGATTGGAACCCAGATTCGACCATTCATCCTAAGGATTCCATCCTTGCCATATGATAATTGTTCAGCAGTTACGCCTAACTTCTCATTTGGATAATTAGCTTCCAATATAGCTTCCTTTTGAGCGGCTAACAACCTTTCATTCAAGATGTTCTTTAATTCAATGCTTTTGGCATTTATTCTAATAGGTTTGATCCTTTCTTTCCTGCTCAAAGCACCAGCGACTACATTTGCTTTGCCTGGATGATATCGAATTTCACAATTATAATCGTTTAATGTCTCCATCCATCGGCGTTGTCTCATGTTAAGATCTTTCTGATTAAACAGATGCTGAAGGCTCTTATGATCGGAATAGATCACGCACTTTGTCCCATAAAGATAATGCCTCCAAAGCTTTAGTGCAAATACAATGGCACCCAATTTTAAATCATTGGTGGTGTAGTTCTTTTCGTGCACCTTTAATTGACATGATGCATAGGCAATAACCTTTCCCTTCTGCATAAGCACACAACCCATACCGGTGTGTGATGCGTCGCAATATACAACAAACTCTTCAATCCCTTCTGGCAATGTCAGCACAGGAGCATTGCCCAATTTTTATTTAAGAATCTCAAAAGATTCTTGTTGCTTGGGACCCCAGTCAAACTTGACATTCTTGCGAGTCAACGAAGTCAGAGGTGCAGCAATCCTTGAAAAGTTTTCGATGAAACGCCTGTAGTATCCTGCTAGACACAAGAAGCTGCGTATCTCTGTAGGTGTTTTCGGTGCTTGCCAATTCATAATTGCTTCGATCTTAGCGGGATCCACCTGGATACCACGCTCGCTCACCACATGTCCAAGAAATTGGACTTCACGAAGCCAAAACTCACATTTGGAAAACTTGGCTTAGAGCTTTTCTTGTTGTAGAAGTTTAAGGATACACCGGAGATGTCTTTCATGGTCGCCTTGATTCTTTGAATAAATGAGTATGTCATCGATAAAGACAATGACAAACTTGTCTAGATACGGCTTGCAAACGCGATTTATAAGATCCATGAACGCTGCAGGTGCATTAGTGTGCCCGAAAGGCATCACTAAGAACTCGTAGAGGCCATAACGTGTTCTGAATGCGGTCTTGTGCACGTCTTCGTTTCTTACCTTCAACTGGTGATATCCTGACCTTAGATCAATCTTTGACAAGTAACTTGCTCCTTGAAGTTGATCGAATAAGTAGTTGATCCTGGGTAACAGATACCTGTTCTTGATTGTAACTTTGTTCAGCTCGCGATAATCGATGCATAGACGCATCGAGCCATCCTTCTTTTTCACAAACAAAATCGGCGCTCCCCAAGGGGATGAGCTAGGTTGAATAAAACCCTTTTCTAAAAAATCATCTAACTGAGTCCTCAATTCTTTCATCTCGGTCGGAGCTAATCGATAAGGTGCTCTTGCAACTGGTGCTGCTCCAGGAATAATATAGATCCTGAATTCCACTTGCCTATCTGGAGGTAATCCAGGTAGTTCTTCAGGAAAACATCTGGATATTCAGAAATAACAGGGATGTCTTCAATCTTGGGCTCTGGTTCATCAATGGTTACTTGTGCCATGTAGATGACACAACCCTTCTTTAAACACTTCGATGCCTTAAGCATGGACGCTTGCTTGGGTAACCCGTACTGCGTATCTCCCTGAATTGTTAAAGGCTCACCATAAGGAGTCTTGATAACCACTTACTTCTTATCACATACAATTTGGGCTTGGTTATGAGATAACCAATCCATACCTATTACTATATCGAATCCTACCAATTTCAACGGAAGCAAAGAAAGTTGAAAAGAGTGATTCCTAATGGATATAAAACATCCATCAAGTACAGTTGAAGCAGTTTCTATGGTACCATTGGCAAATTCTTCTTCATACGTTATGCTTAGAGTTTTAATAGGCAGATTTAATAATTTACAAAATTTATTGTCTACAAAAGAATTGTCTGCACCTGAATCAAACAACACTCTAGCATAAACATCATTGATAAGGAATGTACCTGTTATTACATTGTCGTTCTGTATCGCCTCCTGAGCATTCATTTGGAAGACCCTAGCATTGGTCTTCTTAGCCTCTTCATGATTCTTTTGATTCTTAGGGCAATTGGTCTTAATGTGCCCATTTTCGTTGCAACCATAACAAGTTGCATCCTTCAATTTCTTGCAATCCAAAGTCTTATGATCCTTGGACTTGCAGATCCCACATCTAATAGGCTTTAACTGCGACTGCGATTGTGATTTCGACTCAAACCTACATTTTCCAAAATGATGTTTCTGACAGGTCTTACATTTGGGTTTCTCACCTGACTGCTGGTTGTCCTTTTTAAACCCGGAACTGTTCCTATGATCCGAGTTCCCTTTCCGTTTCTTGTCGGAGCGGCGTGAGTTTTCATTCTCACGTTTCCTCTTCCCTTCATCAGAATTCTTAAGCGACTTTTGCCTAATCGCATCGAGTGTAAGAGATAAAGACAGATCAACCACTGACCTAAAAGTGGTAGGTCTGGATGCTTTCACATTTCCCTTGATTTCTAGAGCTAGACCTCCAATAAAACGAGTTATGCGCTTCGGTTCCGGTGTGACCAAGTATGGAACCAATCGGGACATGGTGTTGAAGCTTGTAAGATATTCCTGACAATCTAAATTCTTCATGACAAATGTCAAGAAGTCAGTCTCGGTTTTCTCAACCTTGTGTTGGGGACATAAATTTTCTTTAATCAATGCTACAAACTGATCCCAAGACAAGTTATACAATGGGATCTTCCCTGTGGCTTGAATTGGTGACCTCCACCAAGCCAAAGCTTCACCTTTAAATGATTGTGAAACAAACTTTACAATGTCTTGTTCCGCACAACCACTAATGTCAACTACGGTATCCATCTCATCTAGCCATGTCATACAGTCAATGGCTCCTTTCTCTCCTGTGAAGTCTCTTGGCTTACAAGAGATGAAATATTTGTATGTTCAAGCCTTAACACGTGGTTCCTGTTTAATCACAGTTTGTTTGGATGGAACACTTTTCTGATTCGATGAGTGACGAGCATCGTCCTTCTTTGACTCATGCGTTTTTGAAGGGGGCTTACTATGAGCCACCGATTGAGTCTTAGTGTAGGTACCACTTGATTCCCTGAACTGTCTGTCAAGAGCTCTAGTAACAGCATTGTCTATCAACGCTTGAAGATCTGCACCAGCTACGTTTACTCTGGTGGTATCATTCCTCTCCCTTGGATGACTGTTAACTTCTTCTGATTCAGACATGCTGAAGCTTGATTTCTATAAAACAGTTGACAATAGTTTGTTCAAAAGTTTATTATGGAATCGTTAGTTTCGATGATTCATTAACCATGGTAAACATAGACCATATTGGGTTAATTTGTTAATCATATTTATTTTAAATTTTTCATTACGATTTATCCCAGTTATAAAACATTAAGGATATTATTAAATAATTGGCACAAAAGGCCTAGTCACAAGGACATTTTTAAATTATAAGCCATGATCTTATAAGATCGAGGCATTAAAGTTTGAACATAGTTCATCACCTTTTCTAACAGGGAGTCATAGACTACAACTATCTTTTGTCTTATAAGACAATGAGTATGGCCCATAGGCACTTCATCACTAATGGATGTTTAAATTAAAGAATAAGAAATTGGAAAAATCTAATATTAGGATGACTAGTGTGATTTTATCGAATCACATTTGCCAGGAGTGCTAACATGTTTTCAGATGTTAACAAGGATTTGAATCTTAAAAAGGTTTTACCATCATAGCCATGTCTAAAATGACATGTGGCTAGGTTATACCCTTAAGAATTTTCTTTTAATATATAAACTGGCAGATTAATTGTAAAATGGAACGATATTTTGATTTATTTCATACAATATATTCATATATAAAATGACAAAATGATTTTTTTTTAAATTAAAACATTCCATAAATTGAAAGAAGTACATAGATGCCCTAAACGGGACTTGTAAATAAATAACTTGCCCATGCAATGGCTAAATAAAGAAAGACAAGTCCACGTAGGGACTAAGTACATAAATAAAATGTCCACATAGGGACTTAATTGAAAATAAGAATTATAAAACAAATAAATAAAGAATTTCAATAATCACTCTTCTTCTTCTTCTTCCCCTTTATTAGGTCTGCCAAACCCTTAATCAGACCCCGACGGCTCCTACGCTCCTCCTGCACCTGTTGCTCCACCTCGTGCAACCGTTGAAAGATTTCCAGTTGTTGCGGTGGTTGGATCTGTGGTGGCTGTGGCGGCTGCTGCTGCGGAGGTTGAGGAGGTGGTGGGTATTGATACCCATATGCTTGGTACCCAGTTGGGTACGAAGCTGCGAAGGGTCCTTCAGGATGAAGAGCATTGTAGTTTGCCGCTTCGAGGTACGGGTCGATGGCAGGGGCATTGTAGTAATTGTAACCCGAGTAAGCTGGCTGCTCAAACGGGTTATACGCCACTGCACCGGTGTAAGAAGGAATTGGGTTATCATAACCCATGTGCGGTGGTGGTGGTGCGACTGGCGCAGAGTCGACTTCAGAAATTGGGTTTGAAGGCCCACCCATTTGCGGGTCTTCGTACAACGGCGGGTAGTGGTAGTTGTTTGAGTGTTGGGGGGTGCTGAAATGGAAACCCCCTCGCACGGACATCCGTGCACCTGATCTTCTTTGCCTCAGTGGTTCTGGAGGCGATTGCTGTTCTGGCTGTGGCGGTGGCGGTGGCGTGACCGCCTGGAAACGTGAATCCTCAGAGGGATCCTGGTGCTGCTGTGGAGGTGGGTTGAAAGGGGGAGTGTACTCCTAGTTGTATGTGGCCCATCTTTCAGCAAAACTGTCTGGGCCCCTGTAAGGCGAACCATGGAAGGATGATCCGTCTGAAATCTCGATGGGATGTGTTGGCGTCCTAGATTGTGGCTCGGCAGGATCCGGGTCTTCGTCCATATCCATGTCTTGGTTGCCGGAAAAATAATCTTCTGGCCCTAATGGGTTATAACCCATTGGTTCTTCGATCTGGTTCATCGGATTGAACCGGCTTTGGAAGTATGGGGTCGGGTCCTGGAAGGCACGGTGTGAACTTGACCGCTGCAACGGTATGAAGGAATGGTGCAAATCGCTATGCTCCTCATCTTGATGAGGTCCGAACGAGTGATGATAAGACGGGGATGAGCTGAGCAAGATAGAGCATCTCACAGGCTCTAAATAAGTTCTCCAATCCTCGTGAGGACTAGAGCTAAGGTTCCCTGATGGTGTTCGTCGGTGGGAAGGCCCGGCTTCATGATCATTTCTTGCAGTGATTGGTGCCTTTCCTCTTCCACCTCTACCTCTAACACATGGAGACATTGTCCTTGTTCCTGTCAAAACAAACAAAAGAAGCCAACAAAAGAAAACAATAAGATTAGGATTAGTCCTAAGTCATTAGCCTAGACTCGGAAGTCGAGGAATGTGCAAACTGTGTCATTGAGATTAAACACAAAAGACTAGTGTTTAATTCACTCAATGTTGGCTCTGATACCAACCTGTCACACCCTGATATTTCCACGTATTACCGGTGGGCCCGGTGGGAAGTTTCGTGACGTAGTTGATATCATCATCGTCAATAATCACAGTTTAATGCACAGCGGAAGTCTAAAAGTAATTATACAAACCGAGTTGAAAGTATAATAAAATATTACACAACGGATTGTAGATGGATCCACAGGCGGATCTAAAACAGAAAGAAAATATTGTTCAACAGATTTAAAGTATTAAAAGCTTGCAAGACTTTTTATCTAATACTCGGAATTTCCAGCCCATTACGCGTAGTACCTGCACTTAACCTTTTTGAAAAATACGCCAGTTTACACTGGTAAATACAATTAACTGACTCTTTTGAAAAGTATTTATAATATTGGTTTGGATGCACAAGGCATAAAATCTTTTATAACTTGTGACAATTATTTAAAAATAATCTTGTATACAGATTTATATGTTTGTCGTCCGTTCAGGGCTAGAAGAGCCGAGAAAAGATTAATAGACACGCCACAAGTATAGGCCCACAAGAGAGTGAGATACCGTTTATACATACGCAACTGTCAGGTGTATGCCTACACCCCGTGCTTAAGCCGTGACCATTTCTAATGAATGAGCCGAGGATATCCAGGACATGGTCATTAACCCCCAAAGGCATTGCATCAGACAAGATAGATTAAAATGGGTTATGCTATTTATTAATCCCATTCCGATTAAATGATTTCATACCCGACCAAGTGGTATTATTATAATACCGTATCCCACGCCCGTATAAGAAAAATAAGTTAAAAGTATTTACTTGAGCTAAAATATAATTTTATTCTCAGCCGTATATCAATCAGCAAGTACAAGTAGCTTTTACTGGGCTCCTAATCTGGAACGAAGGTTTTAATAACCTATTAGATTCCTAACGAGTCTTATTTAAGTTATAACTTAGACCTGTTAGTTTTAAAGAAGGGTATACGGTTCAAAACGCAAGATTAAGCGAAGACCGGATTAGAATGTGATTTAGACCCAACAAGTATGAAGACTTGTATAAAATGGGTAAACTAATTACATTCTGGATTTTAAAGTAAAAATGATAAGGTTTGACCCGTTTCGGCTAATTTACGCAAACTAGTCACATAAATCTTACTGAACGCGTATATGCATAACGGGTAACCAAACGAGTCATGAACATGTTCCATAAATTATTATGCTTAAAATATGTTATGATATCAGTAGGATATCTTCCATTATGCCCAAAACAAATTTAAAGTCAATTTAAGACCCGTAGGGGTATTTTGGTCATTTTAAAGTTTATAAAAGAGGTTGAAATAAAATCTGAGGTTCTGGTCTAAAACAAATAGTAAAAATATTTATTTTAACAAGTTATATCAGTAAGATATCACACATATGTTAAATTTATCATTTATGGCCAAACTATGCTCCATAAGGGCATTTTGGTCATTTCACATAAGCTTTAAGGTCAAATTTGGAAATCTGAGTTAAAGACTTATACTTACAATTAAAGTATAAAAATTTATTTATAAAATCAGTAGGTAATAAGTCTTAGGTGCTAAATATGGTTTTAAATCATACTATGCGCCTAAATCGCATAAAAGTCGGTATTTGACGATATTCGGGTTGTTTAAGGGAATCTGAGATTTTGATCAGTCTCTACTGTTTAAAATAATTTATTTAATGTATAAAACCAGTAGAAAAGGTTTGACATGTAAAGGATGTGCAAAAACTCATTTTATTAGTGAAAGGGCATTATCGTTAATTACCGAGTCTATGCAAGAATCCTATGTTATGACCAGTTTAAATTTAACAAAAATTTCCAAAAATCCTTAAATATTATATCTTAACAGTAGGTGGCAAGTTGGGTGTCAAAATCGGGTTTAAATACGAGTTATGCCAAAAATGTCAGTAAATTAACAAAAAGCTTTCATTTTACGATATCGCGCATAACTTCCATTTTTGACAAGAAACTAATGTCAAACTTTTAGTACATACTAATATATCAGTAATAAAGATTTTTGTCCTCTCACATTTTCAAAAATCTCGTTTTTATATCAAAAGGGCATAACGGTCAACTTTTAAGCATTTAACGGAACCATGCAAATGAATCAGATTTCCATGGAACCATGTAGTATAACTCCAAAGAGTTATAAAAACATATAATATGGTCCCAAAGGAACCCTAAGGAATAACTAAACTAAGCTAAATCGGGTCAGAACTGAAAGTCAAAGCAAAAGTCTACTTTTGCGACTTTCGGTTGCGAACCGAGCCTAAACTCAGAATAGTCGGGTTGAACATGCCTAACCATGTTCTTATATTATTTACCAAGTTATTTAAGTGTTAAAACATGTTCCATAACCTCAGCATTATCAGTTATGAATTATTTTGCAAAAACTGACTCGTTTGACTTTTCAGTTAAGTAGTTTGACCCGACAATTGACTGAGATAATGTGATAATTAGGAGGTGCCCTTTTAAGGGTTTAATACCTACATAATTACCAACACATAGCCACTTTCAATTCGAATAATGGCTGGACCGTTAGTGATTAATCACAAAGTCAAAGCGTAATTACGATATCTTTGACTTTCGGTCATTACACTAATGAAAACTTGATTACTGAAGCTAAGAACACTTACAAGACTCCTTAGTATGAAAATTTAGTCTAAGAAAGCCTTCCTTCCAAGCTAGGATGCTCCAGAGAATGATTTTAAAAGCTCCAAAGCTTGAGAGTAAGTTTGAGAGTATGAAATTGAACTTGCAAGTTAG
This sequence comes from Helianthus tuberosus, assembly GCA_030545235.1. NCBI lineage: Eukaryota > Viridiplantae > Streptophyta > Magnoliopsida > Asterales > Asteraceae > Helianthus > Helianthus tuberosus. The sequence continues at coordinate 18,786,446 of CM060398.1, forward strand.
AATGCTGCCCAAACTTCACCTATTTATACTACTAGAGAACATCACCAGATCATTACAGGTGTTAGGGCTCTTCTCTGATGATCACAAGTGTTCAAAATGGTTTTTCAAACCATCAAACAGTCCATAGAATCGAATTAAAACTGGTATGTGTGAAGAACTTGCAGAACTTGCACCTGTGCATGAACTTCTGCCCAGATCACGCCGTCGGGTCGCGCGTTGCGCGACAGCAGTATGGTTGTGGTGTGGCGTGACGCCACCACATGGGTTACCAGCCAAACCAGTTTCAAACTTGACACTTTCACCCCCTGAACCTTTTAAAACGTAATATTTTCCATTTCAAGCACATTAAACCCATATAATTTATATTTCTATGATCCTTATAGTATAACCAAACATAAAATTGGTTCGGTTTCATTAAATGATAACCGAAAACACAAGTTTTTCCTCGTTGACGCTTTTAACCCTTTATTTACAAAAGTTAACGTATTTATCTCAAACGATATCGAAACCTTGTGAAATTTTCGCCACTTGTTCTTGGGAGTATAATTAATCGTTACAAAGCTCCGGGTTCGTTAAAAGGTCACTCATAGGTAATAATTTAACATGTTCACACATTTAACCCTTGCGTCTTGTAAACTTTCACTTTCTTTCACAAACGGCTTCTGTCACGGCCCCCGACCCGGTTTGACCCGTTTCAGGAGTCGCGGGACAGAAATCCCGTGGTTTTTATTTAACAGCGGAAGTTTCTTCAGGATCTTTTAAAAACTGAAATATTTCCCGATTATTTTATTTCACAACTCGGGATAAAACCCGGTAATTTACAATCTTGAGATTTCACAAAGAAATCTTTTATTTTACAAAACATGTTTCTTTATTTTATACTGAGCCACTTCCTTAAGCTTGTAGTGCTTCGCGACACTTTTCCTGGATCACAACAGATCACCTGAAACATGTTTTGAAAAAGGTTTTGTCAGTGGGAAATACTAAGTGAATCATTCTTTTTACTAAAACGACTCATTTGTTATAATTCACAGTATTAAGAGCGATTACAATGTTTTTATATCAACCAACTACCCTCGGTACTTGTCACTCGACTCGTTTATGTGACTGTGGTCATATCACCCATTGGCTAACTCGTTGTCCAATGGTGAAGATTATTAAGTAATGTATACAAAACCCCACATACCGGCTGTAATATGGAGATTACAAAGACTTAATCCCTGTAATTATAACCTTGAAAATAAATTGAGGTATTGTAAAATAGTTGATAAAAAGAGAATAACTCACATTGCAGATTTAATTGGGCAGAGCCTAGCCTACTGATTAGCCTTTTAACCTAAATTTGTTAACAGGCACACAATTCGGTTAGTAACTTAATACAGCCTTTACGATAACTCACGAGATTAAACCCTCACAACGAATGACAAAGTGCGATACTTAAACATCCATCGAATTAACGACGAATGACAAAGCATAACCCTAATGTGGGCAGCACTTAAACATCCATTGGATATTTTAATCGATCGGACAATGAATCGTAGCAGCGATTGAGTTATTACCCTGTATTGCGGCGTCGATTAGTGATCCGTGTGTGTTAATTGTGGTAAACAGAACGTAACTCAGTGCCTAAAACGAATTTCTTCGTCGAACGAACGACAGAATGCAAGTGCCAGGCCCTTCTATTTATACCCAAAATTTGCACCTCCCGCTAGTCGCGGAAGAATCCGCGATACGTGTCGCGTATCGCGTATCGCATGGGATGTCAAAGTAGGGTAGGCCTGCTTCGTCACCTATCTAGCCCTGATGAGTCGACAACTTCGTAAAATTCGAATTTGACAACGTTTTATAAGGATAATCATTAATAGGGTTTTACCCCCCTTGAGTTTTAGGGGCCCTGATCCTAATTCTGATTGTTTTGAAAATTTTAGGGTTTATGCAGAATCACTTGGGTGTCTCAATTAGGGTTTCCTTTTGGACAAATTAATTTAATAAATATGACTTTTGATGAGAGTTGTTACATTCTCCCTACCTTAATTAAAATCTCATCCTCGAGATTTACTGGAATAAGTAAGGATATTTTCTCTTCATTTCTGATTCCAGCTCCCAAGTGTATTCTGGTCCTCTCTTTGAATCCCATTTTACTTTAACTAGCACTAATCGTTTGTGCTTGAGAAACTTCACTTTTCTGTCTTCTATCTTGAAGAGGTACTACCAAAGATTCGTCTGATAGACACTTCTTGAGGTTGGATACATGAAATACATCATGTACTCCAGCTAATTCTTCTGGTAGTTGTAAATGATAAGCAACTGGTCCTATACGTTGAATTACTGGAAATGATCCTACGTATCTGGGACTTAGCTTTCCTTTCTTACCAAATCTAACAACTCCTTTCCAAGGAGAAACTTTCAATAGTACTTTGTCTCCAACTTGAAACTCCAACGGCTTTCGTCTATTATCTGCTTAACTTTTCTGGCGATCTCTAGCCGTCTTCAATCTTTCCTTGATTTGAGTAATCTTATCAGTAGTCTCTTGCACTATTTCAGGACCTGATAATTGACTTTCTCCTATTTTTGCCCAACAAATCGGAGTTCTGCACTTTCTTCCATATAGTGCCTCAAATGGGGCAGTTTCAATACTCGAATGATAACTATTGTTATAGGAGAATTCAATTAAAGGTAAGTGATCATCCCAGTTTCCACCAAAATCTATTACACATGCTCGGAGCATGTCTTCCAGAGTTTGGATTGTCCTTTCACTTTGCCCGTCTGTTTGGGGATGATATGCAGTGCTTAGGTTTAGTCGAGTTCCCATTGCTTTCTGGAAACTTGTCCAGAAATGAGAAGTAAAACGACTATCCCTATCCGAAACAATGGAGAGTGGAACTCCATGTAAGGATACAACTTCATCTACATACAACTTTGCCAATCTTTCTATGCTAAAGGTTTCTTTCATAGGTAGAAAGTGAGCTGATTTGGTTAATCGATCCACAATTACCCAAATCGCATCATTACCTTTTCTGGTTTTGGGCAACTTAGTAACAAAATCCATTGTTATGAGTTCCCATTTCCATACTGGCATTTCTAATTGTTGTAGTAGCCCTGAAGGTTTCTGATGTTCTGCCTTAACTTGTGAACAAGTAAGACACTTTGAAACATATCGAGCTATATCCTTCTTTATGCCTATCCACCAGAAATTATTTCTTAAATCTTGGTACATCTTATTGTTTCCTGGGTGTATAGTATACCTAGATTTATTAGCTTCTTCTAAAATCTTATTTCTTAATTCTCCCTGCTTAGGTATCCAAATTCTGCTTTTATGGAATCTCCAAATTCCATCTGCTCCTTGTTCTAATTCTTTTATTCGTCTCTTCATTCCTTCAGCATCATCCTTGATTGCTGTTTCTTGGAAATGCTTTATTTGTTCCATTAAATCTAATTGTAGATTTAACCTGAGAGCACGAACTCGTCGTTGTTTTTTATAATACTTACGACTTAAGGCATCTGCAACTACATTTGCATTTCCTTCGTGATACTGAATATCACAGTCGTAATCACTTAGGATTTCCATCCATCTTCTTTGTCTCATGTTTAACTCTTTTTGCCCAAAAATATATTTTAAACTTTTATGGTCTGTATAGACAGTAAATTTACTTCCGTAAAGATAATGTCTCCAAATCTTAAGGGCAAAAATTACAGCTCCTAATTCTAAGTCATGAGTTGTATAATTTTCTTCGTTCTTTTTCAACTGTCTTGTGGCATACGCAATTACCTTCTTGCGTTGCATAAGCACACATCCTAAGCCTAGTTTTGAAGCATCACAATATACTTCAAAATCTTCAGTTCCTTCTGGTAAGGCTAAGATTGGAGCATTGGTTAACTTTTGCTTTAGAATTCTAAAGGCTTCTTCTTGCTTAGGTCCCCATTCAAACTTAACTGCTTTACAGGTTAGCTTAGTTAATGGTACAGCTATTTTGGAAAAATCCTTAATAAATCGTCTATAGTATCCAGCTAAACCTATAAAACTTCTAATTTCCATTGCAGATTGTGGAACCTTCCAATTGGTAATTGCCTCTATCTTAGCAGGATCTACATGAATACCTTCGTGATTCACCATGTGTCCTAAGAATTGCACTTCCTTTAGCCAAAATTCACACTTCGAGAATTTGGCATAAAGCTTTTCTTTTCTTAACAAAGTTAAGAGTGCATGCAAGTGCTTACAATGTTCTGTCTGACTTTTGGAATAAATAAGTATATCATCTATAAAAACAATTACAAATTTATCCAAATACGGTTTACAGATCCTATTCATCATGTCCATGAATGCTGCAGGTGCATTCGTTAACCCAAAGGGCATGACTGTAAACTCGTAATGACCATACCTAGTTCTGAAAGCAGTTTTAGGTATGTCTTCTTCTTGTACCTTTAATTGATGATATCCGGATCGTAAGTCAATCTTAGAGAAATATCTAGCTCCCTGGAGTTGATCAAACAGATCATCAATCCTAGGTAATGGGTATCTATTCTTAATTGTAACCTTATTCAATTCTCTATAATCGATACACATTCGCATTGAACCATCCTTCTTCTTTACAAACAACACTGGCGCTCCCCAAGGGGATGAGCTAGGTTGTATGAATCCTTTACTTAATAATTCATCTAATTGCTTTTTCAGTTCTAACATTTCGGTAGGAGCTAACCGATAAGGTGCCTTAGCTATCGGTGTAGTTCCAGGAATTAGATGAATCCTAAATTCTACTTCCCTATCTGGTGGTAATCCTGGTAAATCTTCTGGGAATACATCTGGGTATTCTGAGACTACAGGAATTTCCTTAAGTTCTTTACCCTTAGTATTAATGATTACTGAAATCATATATACTATTCCTTGCTTTCGTTCATAACTAGCAACTTTCATTACTAATATGAACTTCATGGGCTTACGTGGTTTGTCTCCTATAATCGTGATTACTTCTCCAATAGGTGCCTGAATTTCTATAGAATTCTTATCACAAAGGATTCGAGCATGGTTGGCTATTAACCAATCCATTCCTAACACAACATCGAATTCAGCTAATTTCATAGGTAACAGATTTGCAGAAAATTTATGACCTGAAAGTTCTATTTCTACTTTTTGCAAAACCTGATCTATTTTAACTGAATTCCCATCTGCGGTTTCGACTGTAAAAATCTGCCTAATGTTGGTTAAATGTAACTTAAGAGCTTGGCAGAATGAAGTATTGATAAAACTTTGGTTTGCACCAGAGTCAAATAATACTTTGGCGTAAATGTTGTGAACTAAAAACGTACCAGCTATCACATCTGGAATCATCTCGGCTTCCTGAATAGTTAACTGTAGGGGTGAGCAAAAACCGAACCGAAAACCGAAACCGCACCAAAAACCGTAAAAACCGAAACCGCAAAACCGCAACCGACACAAAAACCGTAAAAACCGAAACCGCAAAAACCGAAACCGCAAAGGTATGGTGCGGTTCGGTTTTAGCTTTAAAAACCGCACCAAAAAACCGAAACCGCACCGCAAAATTATTATATATATATATATATATTATATATATAATATACTTAAAGATTTAAATATAAAATTCCCTATATATTATATAATCTGTGTTTGTTAAAAAAAAAGTACAGACTTGACTTTGTTAAGTTAACTATCGTCTGCTCCCTCTCAAAAAAAAAATGATGTTAACCTACTAGTTACAAGCCCATTAAAAATTGGTAAGGTTTTCTTTACATGTGTGAGTTTATATTTCAAATACCTACTAACATATATTTTTTGTTTTTTTTTTCTATCTAGGAAACACTAATGGCAAATGATAGTTGGAAACATTGAAAGTTGGAAAGATTGAAAGTTGGAAACAAGAATGAGTTGGAAACAATATTACGTTTTTATTTGGATATGACTATGTGATTAAGCTTTCACCGTTTCACATAGCAACTATTATTCTAGACATGTTTCTAGTACAAACTCTTGTTTTGATTGATGTCCTCTAGCCCATACATATGCTCTTCACATTGCTCTTGCAAAAATTATATTCTAATTACCATCAAGTATTAGATGTATTCCAGTATTAAAACCGAGAGTTTTTTTTAGATGTATTCAAGTATTGCTGAGAGTTTTTTTTAGATGTATTCAACTATTAAAACCGAAACCGCACCGAAACCGAACCGCAACCGCAAATAAACCGCAAAAACCGTACCGCAAAAAAACCGCAACATGTGGTTTTAAAAAAATAAAAACCGCACCTCGCGGTATGAGTTGCGGTTTTATGCTAAAACCGCACCAAACCGCACCATGCTCACCCCTAGTTAACTGAAAGGCTCGAACATTCTTCTTAGTAGCTCCGTCGGCTGTCTTGGCTTTGTTGTCTGCTGCTTTGACCAATTTAGGACATTCTGGTCTAAAATGTCTCTTTTCTCCACAGTTATAGCAGATCGTTGTTTTCTTTCTGCAGTCTTCTTCACGATGTCCTACCATTTTACAAAAAATGCAGGTTTTACTACATCTTCCATAATGTTTCTTTTTGCAATTTTTGCAGAATGGCAAAGTTGAGGATTGCCCTGTTCCTCTTCTCTTGAAGCTGTTATTATTACCCGTACGAAATCCTTGGGTAATTTTCTGAGCCAGTTCCTTCTTCCTGTTTTCATCTTGCGTGCGTACCAGTTCGTCAGTTAGGCTATTAGCTAATTCCACAGCATCGTCAATCGTGCCAGGTCTCGCAGCTTTAACGATGTTACGGATTTCACTAATCAATCCCCAAATATAACGAGAAATAAGTACCGGTTCTGGCGAAGCCAGTGTTGGTACCACTCTAGCATATTCAAAGAATGTCGAAGTATAACCGCGACAATCTATACACATCATTCTATGGTTTAAAAACTTATTTGCCATTTGATCTTTTTCATATTCGGGACAAAATTTTCTTTCTACAAGACTCTTAAATTCTTCCCATTTCATGGCATAAGCCTTATTTCTTCCTTTAGCCTGTAGCACCGTGTTCCACCATTCTAGCGCCCCTTCTTTAAAAAGATTGGACGCATACATGACCTGATCGTCCATGTCACGTTTACTTATTGCAATTACTGCCTCGGTTTTCTCTAACCAACGCAGTGATGCAGTTGCTCCTTCATTGCCTGCAAATTCAGTGGGTTTACAAGCAAGAAATTCTTTGAAAGTGCAACCAGGTGTTGCGGCTTTCATTTTCTTAGGGAGCGGAGCCTGTCGTGGATTATTATCGTGATTAATATGATCATTGCCTCCGTTTACGCTATTACTGAAGTTATCTTCAGAAATACGTTTGCTAGGAACGATTTGTTGCGGTTCTATAGGATTTTTAACAGCAGCAACGATTGCTGGAATAGCATTGGCTATCCCTTGAGCAACGATATTTTCTATATCCTGCCTAGTCATATATTGATCCCCCGGTTGTTGCTCAGATTGATTAACCTCATTAACTGGTTCATTATTAGGGTTTTCCATCTGATAATTAATATATATAATTTATTAGTATCAAATAAATAACAATTACACAGCACAATTATAAAGAGTTCATAATACCAATATAGCCAAAACTATCGATTTCTCGATTTCCATTTATATTTAATAGTATGCATCAATACATACTATTATCTTACAGAATTTTATTTGTAGTTATTTTACAGACTGATAAACACAACCATAGTTCCATAAATCCCCTATCCTTTGTCAGATGATATTCTAGTAATGGCGTTCCATCTCATTGTATTTCCAGGAGATTTGTCCCCCAATCTCTTGGATCCTATTCCCAGGATCCATTAGTTCTTCGCCAAAGTGGCGGAGTTCAGCCATATTCTCGTTACTCATTGGTGGATTTTGTAAAGGTTCTGGATTGAACTGAGGAAAAAGCTTATAGGGATTGTTTTGGAGTTGTATTTCATTAGTCAACCATTCGTCTATTTGTGAGTGGATTGAAGGGTTTGGACTTGCTGGTTCTAAGTTCATTGGTAGTTGTGTTTCAAGAGAGTGAATAAAAACATTTTCATTAATAGGCTTAATAGTATTATAGCTTGTCAATATAAAATCTAGCTCTTCCTGAGATGGTAACCCCTCACTTTGCCTAGAGCTTTCCCCAATTTACATTTTCTTAGGCTTAGGTTTCTCGAGAGGTGAAGTGTTGAATTCTATAGGTTCTTCTATGTCTGGTATATACCTATTGAAATCTCTGGAAACCTCTATTCTTACTGGATAAAGATTTAAATTCTGAAGGGCGTCAGACAAGTCACTCATGCTGTTATGCAAAATACACAAATACTAAGTTAAAAATAAAATTTTATAGAAAAACTTTTAAATATTATTTCATATTGGGTAACTACCAAAACAACTGAAAATTAATACACACTAAGGTTTACTGATTTATTTACTAGGTAAGGTTTCTAGATTGTAGGTAATTCGGGTGCTAAAACTCTGAGTCAGATTATTTTAAAGATTTGTATTTATTGCTATAGTGGCTAATATATAGAGACCTGCCCATACTGTACACAATTAGTCAGATAATAAAACACATAATCACAAAATAGTAATTAATTAAGTATTTTCTAAATACTTAATTGGCTTAAATCAGTGGCTCTGATACCACCTTTTTCTGTCACGGCCCCCAACCCGGTTTGACCCGTTTCAGGAGTCGCGGGACAGAAATCCCGTGGTTTTTATTTAACAGCGGAAGTTTCTTCAGGATCTTTTAAAAACTGAAATATTTCCCGATTATTTTATTTCACAACTCGGGATAAAACCCGGTAATTTACAATCTTGAGATTTCACAAAGAAATCTTTTATTTTACAAAACATGTTTCTTTATTTTATACTGAGCCACTTCCTTAAGCTTGTAGTGCTTCGCGGCACTTTTCCTGGATCACAACAGATCACCTGAAACAAGTTTTGAAAAAGGTTTTGTCAGTGGGAAATACTGAGTGAATCATTCTTTTTACTAAAACGACTCAATTGTTATAATTCACAGTATTAAGAGCGATTACAATGTTTTTATATCAACCAACTACCCTCGGTACTTGTCACTCGACTCGTTTCTGTGACTGTGGTCATATCACCCATTGGCTAACTCGTTGTCCAATGGTGAAGATTATCAAGTAATGTATACAAAACCCCACATACCGGTTGTAATATGGAGATTACAAAGACTTAATCCCTGTAATTATAACCTTGAAAATAAATTGAGGTATTGTAAAATAGTTGATAAAAAGAGAATGACTCACATTGCAGATTTAATTGGGCAGAGCCTAGCCTACTGATTAGCCTTTTAACCTAAATTTAATAACAGGCACACAATTCGGTTAGTAACTTAATACAGCCTTTACGATAACTCACGAGATTAAACCCTCACAACGAATGACAAAGTGCGATACTTAAACATCCATCGAATTAACGACGAATGACAAAGCATAACCCTAATGTGGGCAGCACTTAAACATCCATTGGATATTTTAATCGATCGGACAATGAATCGTAGCAGCGATTGAGTTATTACCCTGTATTGCGGCGTTGATTAGTGATCCGTGTGTGTTAATTGTGGTAAACAGAACGTAACTCAGTGCCTAAAACGAATTTCTTCGTCGAACGAACGACAGAATGCAAGTGCCAGGCCCTTCTATTTATACCCAAAATTTGCACCTCCCGATAGTCGCGGAGGAATCCGCGATACGTGCCGCGTATCGCCTGGGATGTCAAAGTAGGGTAGGCCTGCTTCGTCACCTATCTAGCCCTGATGAGTCGACAACTTCGTAAAATTCGAATTTGACAGCGTTTTATAAGGATAATCGTTAATAGGGTTTTACCCCCTTGAGTTTTAGGGGACCTGATCCTAATTCTGATTGTTCTGAAAATTTTAGGGTTTATGCAGAATCACTTGGGTGTCTCAATTAGGGTTTCCTTTTGGACAAATTAATTTAATAAATATGACTTTTGATGAGAGTTGTTACAGCGTCATACGCTTCACAATTTATTTGTTTAAGAGTATAAGCATCGTGTATGGTTGTTGAAAGGCAAAATTTTTAAGTGTTGACACTTTGGATCCTTCTACATTCATTCTTTCCTCGTTTGTCAACTTTAGTCCCTCGAAATCAATTCATCACGCGTTTAAAGTTTATGACACGTGTCGATACTATATTGGACATGATTTTACGAGGTGTTACACCACAATTTCTAACATGCCTGAATTTAGACAAGCTTCTCCGCACGTGATAGGTGGATCTATAAATATGCATGTAAAAAAATTTAAGTGTGGTATGTATGTTCTTGAGTCCAACTTTGTTAATTCGTGACTAGACTATGTTGCTACAACTAAAGACAAAGCTTCAAACAAAGAGATTATATGGCATTGCAAGGATCCAAGTGTGACAATTCAAGTCTTGTTTTTATTACATAGTTGCGTATACGAAAGAACACTAAATTTGTCCCTTTAGATTTTAAAATATGGAGAACAAATGTAAAGGAAAAAGATTGCATTCTTCTATATGTTGTTCTAAATGAACAATATATACCTAAAAATAACATACAAGGTTTTGTTATTAAGAGTTCATGCAGGAGTTTGAAGTATGCGAATGCTGATTAGATCGCTTTGTGTTTGCGGTATACTGTAACAGATTTTCGGGTTGGTTCATGGGAATTTGTTCTCGGTTAATTCGGTTTAGGTCGCCTTTTTGGTTTTTTTCCGTATGTTTCTAGAGTCTCAATATGTAGGTTGTGTTTTTTCCTTTGGCTTTTTTTGGGTTGGTTTATTAGGTTTTGTGGTGTAGGATCATATCATTTGTTTTGAGTTTATCTTGTTTTCTAGCTAGTTGTGGTTTTGTTTTAATAAAAGTTTGGTCTTTCAAAAAATATTGTCAATATTCTTTAAGTTCGTTTAAATAAATATCAGCGTAAATAATTTATTAATATCGGGATGAATATATATGCATGGTCTGCGGCAAAGCTTGAGATTTCCGACCGGGGGTCCAAAACGTTTATACCTAAAAAAATTATAAAACCGGAGGGTCGAAAAGTATATACCTAAAAGATTCTATACGAAAACTACATACCAGATACTACTGAGCGAAAAGTCCCCCCCCCCCCCCCAACTCCGGTCCCTTCTATCGTAAGCACATGTGCATGGTCACAAATCAACATTAGCCGAAAATGACCTAACTTGTATATAAATTTTGACTAGGATTGCATGCAAGTAGACGACGACTTCAAATGTGTCTTTTATGATTGGTCGTCCCGCCATCGTTTTGGAAGAGTTATTATTTATGCATGCCATCCTTATCTAGTTATCTTTATCTAGCATTAATCCAATATATCACCTACCATTTTTTTTCATCAACTTCAACTTTGATTTTAGAAATAGCCGGGAATCCACATTATCGGCCTACCGGGCATACTACTACTAAAATACGGGGTAAAATCAGTGACGAATCTAGCCCAAATATCTAGCATTAAACCAATATATATCCAACTTACTTTTTTTCATCAACTTCAACTTTAAGTTTAGAAATAGCCGGGAATTCACATTATATCGGGAATACTACTACTAAAAAGTGACGGAAAATTCAGGAGTATCCAAAAAAAATTTTTGGGACCAGAGATACCGTTTGTATAAAATAAAAAATTATACTATATAAACAGAGTTGAGGGGTTGCTCGTGCTAACCCTGGTTCTACACTACCTCCACCCTTGGATTAAACAACTGAAATTCACGACTGACAAAAAAACGTCAAAAAATTACCTATTAGATCAACGACCGAAACCAGATGGTCGCGAAAATTGATTGTAAAAATGGTTGCTATTAATAAAACAAAGAAAATAGTTACATTTTTTTATTTATAAAGAAAATAAATAATTAAAAAATAATCCAGTCGTATGACAATCATAAATAATTAAAAAAATAATCCAGTCACATGACAATCATTTATAAAGAAAATAAATAATTAAAAAATAATCCAGTCACATGACAATCATAAAGAAAATAAATAATTAAAAAATAATCCAGTCACATGACAATCAAAAGATTCAAAATATATAAAAATAATCCGGTCACAGATATTAAAAAAATATATTCAGATATTAAAAATATATTCCATTCCCTAAAACGTTGGTAATACTTTTTTCTCAAATAAAAATAGTCCGAATAAAAAATCAATTGTAAAGCGACCGTAAAGGGACATTTAGCGACCGTTTTCGTAGCAGTGTTCGTAAGTTTGAAACTTGCATTGAACTAAAATTAAGCACCCCGTTTTGTGGCGAGGGCCTAAAACAATGCCAAATAACATCAATATCACACCGCTGGTAGCGACCACTAATACTGAAGTTGCGGTGTGTTAATACGAAGAAATAAGACTGAAACATACAACATATAAAAAATAACTATGTTGATTTAGGACACACGCGTTGTGACAAACTTGTTAAATGAAAAAAAATAGACGTAAAAACGTTGAACCACACACGCACGTTGCGTCATGTTAACTCGCAAAATAACCTAGAAAAGAATAACTAAGTCAATGTAGGATCTGCCCGTTGTGGCGAATTTACCAAAGGGGGAAAATAGACACGTTGGACATACCTGTCAAATATGAAAAAGTAGACAAAAAACGTTGAACCACACACGCACCTTGCGACGTATTAACTTGCTAAATTTAGAACGAAACGTAAAACGAAAAACTTGCGAAAGATAAAAAATATGGAGTACCAATGTTGTAAATAAAAAAGTTTTTGGTTAAGTTAGAAAATATGAAAACTTTTTGGTTAAAAATGAAAAATCACAATTTTTCTTCTTCTGAAAAAACCCCATACTTAGGGTACAACAACACAATGCAACAATATGTTACTAATTTATATTATAGAAATAGAAATAGTTAATCTATTCTAAAAATTAATTAAATATTAGATATAATGAATAATAATCCATAAGACCATAACCATTGGACAAGTTCATCACTATTAGTCTATTACTTGGTTGCTTGTCAATTTTCTTCAGCAATGACTACTTTTGTATATATACTTTTCTTTGATTCATATTCTCGAGATTATTATTAGAAAAAGGGATTATTGGGATTTTTAACTACTATACTTTTCTTTTCTTTTCTTTTATGTATTCATATTCTGAGAATATTATGAGAAAACGATGACTAGTATTTAGTTTGTTGATATATAATATCCCGAATTATATTAAATAATAAGACCATTAATACTAATAACATGACTAATATGGTTATTTTGGTAGATAGACAAAAAAAAAAAACATTTTTATCGACTTATTCCATTTGTTTCGTCATTAATTAGTCAAAACATAGCGATCATGCGACTACAAATATTTTACGCTCCTGAAAATATCCTAGAAGGTCTTGGATTCACAATATGAACGTAAATTTGATAAAGTTAGCATAGTATGGGTGTGAATTTACGCATACCATACGAACCTAACAAGAAATTTATGGCTTGGTTTTAGCCTAAATAGTTTTAGATTAGTTTACAGTTGAATAGGTGAATACGTTTAGCTAAATGGGTCGTGTTAGGGTCAAGATTATGGTATTAAGAAACCATCTGATCCTCTGGTTAAAACCGTTATGAGTATATATATTTTGAAATTGGTTTGGGAGAAGCACTATGTAAATAAACGTTGATACCAGTTTTCAAACTGATTCGATTTTGATTTTGAAACCAGTTTGGGTGAAGCCGGTTCAGATCCGATCCGTCTGTTTAAACCGGCTTGAGTATATATACTTTGAATCCGATTCAGGAGAAACACTAGTTAAACCAATGTTGAAATCTGTTTTCAAACCGACCCGATCCGGTATGGTTGTCTTTTGAAAACCGGTTTGGTCCGATCCGGTTTTTACTTCCATTGGCTCGATTGGTTACTTAGTTTTTTTTGGGCTTAGACCCATTCTTGATCATTAAGTATGACTCAGGATGTGGGCTGGGCTTAGACCCATTCTTGATCATTAATTATGAATAATACCCAGTTTTAATTACTAGAGCTTACAAACCATGAATCCAGTATATCTAAAACTTAAAACTTACTATTTAAATAGAATATATATAATTTCAAAGACAATATACAATTGCCAATCAATTCCATAAATAAATAAATAAAAGAACCATCACTAGTACACTCCACACAAGTTATTTTCAATCAATGAAAAATTAGATTAATAAACAAATAATTAACTTAATAAACACAATTAGCAAGTTATATGGTCTTTACTCAATGTTGAACTTGTTGAGACCTTTGAAGATGTTCCAACAACGATTTCGCCTTCCGTTTAGCCCTCTCCGACCCGTTGTTAGCCAATTCCGTTAACGGGATTACTGCACCAAGCCTACTAATACAATCAAGATTATCTTTATCTCGTTTGCACAACGAAAGCAAAACCGACGTAGCATTTTCTTTACTTCTAGGAAGCCCGGTTCTTGCAAGATCTATCAAAACCGGTATTGTGCTAGCTTTAACTATAGCGGTTTTAGCTTCTTGATGGCTAGCAAGAACCGAAAGTATGGTCAAAGACTCGTCAATCATACTCGAATCACTCAACATTTTAAGCAAAACAGGAATGATCCCCGCCCTCACGGCTCTCCCTTTATTCCCTTGATAAACACATAGATTAAACAAAGCCGTTGCAGCATCTTTCTTCCCTCGGTTACTACCGTTTCCAAGTAGATTTACAAGCTCGGGAATCGCTCCAGATGCTCCGATGATTATCTTATTCTCGTTTGCAAGTGATAAACTGAAAAGGGTTGCAGCTGCATTTTCTCTAGTTTCCATTGTTCCGGTTCTTAACAGTTGTACAACCGAAGGCACTGCATTCGCCAGCATTATAAGTTCTTTATTGTTTTCGTATATAGAAAGGTTTAGTATCGAAGTGACCGCATTTTCTTGTGTAAAATTATCTTCTGATGTCAATAACCTCACAAGAACCGGGATTGCTCCTGCTTCAGCTAACAGTATCCGGTTATCTGTACTTCTTTTCGATAAAGAGCGGATTTTGGTCAATGCCGACCTTCGTTCTTGGATTGTAACGCTTGAAAGGTTCCGGATGAGAACTTCAATTGCTTCGATATCTTTACTTATATCAACAAACGACCCGTCATGCCCTTTTAATCTCCTGTTTGTCAGTGAATTTGGTTGCGCAATGTTGTGAGTAACACACCATTGCGCGATTAAGCTTCTTAAAACATAGTTAGGAGTTAGAATACTGTTTTGGAGTTTCTGTTGCGTTTTTGGGCATGTTGTGTTCCCGCAATCGATCCATTTTTGTATGTATGATCTCTCATAAGTCTGCAAGAAAAAGAAAATATAGTAACATTAACAAAAAGATCATACAAGATTATATTTGGCTTAACTGAATATATATAATCTACCTGTCCTGTAGAAACAATAACCGGATCGCGCATTAATTCTAGAGAAATCGGGCAAAGGAAATCAACTGGAATTGTAGGAGCATCTGATTTCTTACTTTCATCTACTAAAGATGATGTTTCACATGATTTCGATGAACTATAAACCGCTTCGTTATGATTACACACTTTTGAAAAACCTTCTTTCGACGCAGTTTCTATCTTTGTTTCTGAATCTTGATGATTGATGTTAATGGTTGTTTCTACAATATGAAGATCTTTATCTGCGGCCGAATTTAGGAGTTTGCCGTATCTTTCTCTTGCTCTTGGCATTTGATCGCGCACTAAATCAACCTAACGAAAAAAGACTTTGAGAACAAAGTGGGATAATATATGGAACTCTGAGGATGAGCATAGGATTAGGTGTGTTCTTACTTGTTCTTTAACTTCTTCTGATATGTCAAAATGATCATATGGTATGTTTGCTAATTCTTGTTCCAGTTTCCATGTAACTGACTGGAATTGAAATAAGATTTTCTTTGCTGCTCCATCCTTTAGTCAAAATCAACCAAGTAAATATCTTAGAATTAATAAAAACTTGCAGAAAATTTAGAAACAATGGCGCGATATTGATGATGTTTGAAGCAATTTTAGCAGGATCTTGAAAATTCTATATTGCGAACAATAAATATTGCAAGCACACGCATAACAACATTTAATCATTCATTTTCCTATCTTGAAAATTCTTCAATAATAGAAAATGATAGAAATGCAATGTTTATTCGTATATAGTGAAATTCGAAAACTAAATATGAACAAATTTCATTTATTTTTATAACCTACGTATGTGTAAGTCATAGGGCTGTCCAAAAAGCTCGTGGCTCGGAGCTTGCTCGAAGCTCGCTCGGATTTAGCTCGGAAAAAGCTCGCTCGATATGGCTCGGTTTGAAAGTGAGCCGAGCCGGCTCGGCTCGGTTAAAAAGTGAGCCTAGCTCGGCTCGGCTCGTGACGAGCCAAATTGGCTCGGTTTGGCTCGCTTGGTAGCTCGGCTCAGCTTAGCTCGAATTATTTTACTTATAATATATTTTATTTTTATATACATATAATATATTACAAAAAAGTGATTATTATTTACATGTATTTAGGCTTTTAGTTTGATATCTATGACATATTTAAAAGTTGATTGCCGTGCTAATGAACAAATATTGTATTTACTTGAAATATAAAACTTATTTTGCGTTGTTGAACGTGATTTTGGCTTGTAATGTATTAGGTTTAACTTATTTTGAATATGTTCTTTTGAAATATTGAATAATATTTTAGAATACTGAATTTTGAGAGCTATGTATTAATTTATATTATTAAAATCGAGTCAAACCAAGCCGTGCCGAGCCAGCTCGGTTTAAAACCAAGCCGAGCCTGAGCTTAGATTTTCAGCTCGGTTTCAAATCCAAGCCGAGCCGAGCCAGCTCGGTTTATAATCGAGCCGAGTCCGAGCTTGCCCTAGCTCGGCTCAGCTCATGAACAGCCCTAGTAAGTCATGTTACTTCATAATTAAAAAAAACATGACTAAATTAGTTTGATTTTTTAAACCACAATTAACTAGTTTGATGGTTTTTTATATGCACAAAACATATGCATTTGTATGTAAGAAGTACATAATTTAAACAATATGAACCTAAAATAAAAACATTAAATGATCCGTTGCCATCGTAACATTTAGTGTTCTATAATGAAACTTATCCTAATGATCAACTCATACAAAAGTACACAATAAACAAAATGCAATAAAAAAAATGAATACACATATCAATTGCAAAGATTTACTCACCGGTGATATCTTATGATCAAAACTGGCTGAAACTACAAGTAGCTTTTTGGCATCCTGAAGAGCAACCATTAACTCAGACGACCAAGACAAATTCATCAACTTCACATCACCCTTAAACTCCATAATCTCCTCGAACAAATGCGACAATAACACCACCCTTCTTGACAAATCTATACAATCTTTCTTAAACTCTCCAGCACCCGAGTTCCGACCAATGTCCCTAACAACCTGGAGGAGTAATCGAATAGAACCGGTACCGTCCATTGTATAATAAAGTTACAAAACTACTATACAAACGATAAGCGTTAGTTATTCGCGCAGTTTGTTGCCTGTAAACTCTTTGGGGTTGGTTAGTGGTTATATGAGAACAAAAAGAAGTAGTTTTAATAGTGGAAAGTTGAGGAAATTATGGGGAAAATGAGGGTGGAAGAAGTATGAATATGTAATTGACTTAGCCGGTGCTGGAGCGTGTTCATGGTGTTAGTTTTTGTGAGATACAAAGAGAAGACAGTTGTAAAGGGAAATGATATAATAATAATAATAATATTGTGGGAGAAATGCAAGGGTGATTTCGTTTTTACAATAATTGGTTGAATGTTTCGTTGGCTGACAACATAAACGTTGGGTTTCTTGGTGTGGCCGACTACAAATACTATGTTTTTTTTTTCTTTTATCCAAAAATAATTATCATAAGAAAAAAAAAAGATATTTTACTTTTGAATAATAGTGCTTACATTTTACTATTTTGAATTTGAACTTTGGATGGACGTTTCAAGTTTTCGTTAACACAACTGGTTCTACGTAGTGGCGTCTTTGAAAATTCACGTACCCTGTTTGAGCTCGAAAAATGTGCCCATATGCTTTAACGATAAACAATATAATTACGAAAATGACAAAATTGTAGTATTTGATAAACAATGCAATTATGACAAAAATTGTATTTTTATTTTTATTTTTTAAAATCATATTAGTATTGGGTTGTGCCCAATAAACCTAATGTTAAGTTAGGTAATTATAAAGCATAAAAATGTATTTGATAATGAGCCTCTATATTGGATTTTGTATGTGTGTACAATTTTTTTTTAACATATATACATCGAGTTTTTTTAAAAAATCTTGTGCCCCTCGAAATCACGGGCCTTGTGCGGAAGTCCTCCCCGCACACCATAAGAGCCGCGCTTGGTTCTACGGTGTTAGTCGCAAAACTGGTCAAACTTCAAAAACGAAAATGGCATTTTACCGTGTTTAAGTTTCTTATATGGATGAACAGAATTAGGGATGACAATGGGACGGGTATGGGGCGGGTATAGCTAATCCCAACCCCATACCCGGTTACAAAAATTGGTCCCATACCCGGCCCAAAACCCGTCGGGTATGGGACGGGTAATTACCCATCGGGTGTCGGGCATACCCACGGGTTTCGGGTATGCTTGCGGGTTTCGGGTATCGGGCATAACCATCGGATATCAATGAGTAAAAATCAATGTATGCCGAGTTTGAAACCAATATAAAAGGCTGGAACGTGATAAAAATCATAGGCTAGTAGGCTACTACCATCAATTAGAGTTCATTTTTCTAAACCAATACGTATTCAAAAGAAGCTAAGGTAATACTTGAACCAATATATATTCAATTTTTCTAAACCATACTTGAACCAATATATATTCAAAAGATTAAAGAACCAAAACAGTTATATAATTCTGATAAAAAAGCTTCAATGCTAAAATAAAGAAATACAACGTCAAGATTTCCACCAAGTGCCCTAACTTCTAGTAATGGAAATAAAATGCATAACAAAAGCATATGAACTCCACTAACTAAATGCTAGAAGAAAAGAAAACATATACAAGTAGAATGCGACTGCAATCAAGGGTTTAAATGTCGGATGATTAATTCAGTGAAGAAGATAGTAATGTACAAATTATCAAATAAAGAGAAGAAGATGGTTACCGATCTTCGTTGCTCGGAGAAGAGAACGGAGTCTGATCGTCGTCGCTTGGTGGCTGGTGCCTTCTTCACTTGGTGGCTTGCAGGAGAGGATGAAAAGGCGATTTTTAGGGGAGTGATTCTTTTTTGGGATTTAGGGTAAGGGAAGTAAATATATCTCTATAAATGGGCGGGAATTACTTTTTTGGGATTTGGGACTAAATATATACTGTAATACATTATAATTTATAAAAAATTACATATTTATAATTTATATGGAGTATGTTAACGGGTTAACGGGTATATATAATCGGGTAATCGGGTCGGGTAAACGGGTATAAAACCATATCCCATACCCGTCCCAAATTTTTAAAACAAATCCCATACCCGGTCCCATACCCGATTACCCGACCCCATACCCGTCCCGTATGTTTCGGGTATCGGGTTTTCCCATCGGGTTCGGGTATTTTTGCCATCCCTAAACAGAATTGGATGTTACCGTTGTTTTAATATATTTTTTTTGTCATTTGTATGAGATTTTATAAATATATTATGATGTACTTTGCGTAAATAACATAGATTTTTTATGGTTTTTTCTCCCAAATCTATAGATATTTCCTTTAAGCTTTTAACATACACAGATAGTCAGTCGTTACTTTAAAAAAATTCCTTTAGTAGCTTTGTTGAGTCTTATAACGTGCAATGTAGATATGAGTAAAATAGTCATTTTGGTTTGTGATGTGTTGAGTTCATACATGGAAAGCTTTTCCTATTGTTAAGCTAAACGGATCATCTTACTCTAACGTATCTTATGTTGGAAGTTTAGTGTGAATGAAAGTCTCAAGTTGGTAATTCACCTTGTCCCACATCGGTGTGGGAGTGAAAAGATAGGCTATTTATAAGGTGAAACCTTAATGAAGCCTTTGAAGTCTTATGACATGTTTTACCACAAGTCCTACCCCCGCGCGCGCAGGGGGGTGCAAAAAATGGAACCGGATTTAGTTGAACTCGCATATGCCCGCACGTCCTGCGGACACGAATGCAGCTCCGAAAACCCGGGCTTGCGGGAGACAGCAACGGTTGGGCTAGTCAATAAGTTTTAAACTGAAATGATTACTCAGTTTTAAATGGTTATTATTATCAGTTTTTAAAACTGTACTAATGACCCATTATCAGTTTTAAAACGGTTTTCAATTCTCTGCAATAATGTCCATAATTCGGTTATGAACTCTTTACAGAACCATACCTGGGAACTAGTGGATCTTCCTCAAGGATGTAAACCACTAGGATATCGATGGATCTTCAAGAAGAAGATGGAACCATCGATAAGTACAAAGCAAGGTTGGTGATCAAAGGATATAAACAGCGAGAAGGTTTAGACTACTTTGATACATATTCGCCAGTTACGCGAATAACATCCATCAGGTTGGTGCTTGCCATTGCCGCCATTAGAAATTTGGAAGTTCACCAAATGGATGTGAAAACAGCTTTCTTGAATGGAATTCTAGAGGAAGAAATCTACATGGAGCAACCCGAAGGCTTCACAGCTATTGGGCAAGAAAAGAAAGTGTGTAAACTTGTGAAATCCCTGTATGGATTGAAACAAGCTCCAAAACAATGGCATCAAAAGTTTGATCATGTCATGCTTGATGCTGGGTTCAAAATCAATGAATGTGACAAGTGTGTGTATGTGAAGGACACATCTGATGGATATGTCATTTTGTGTCTATATATAGATGATATGCTCATTGCTGGAAGCGATGACAAAATCATAAAATCTACAAAGAACATGCTAAAAGCAAGATTTGACATGAAAGACATGGGTCTTGCGGATGTGATTTTGGGGGTCAAAATCACACGAACCCAAAGTGGACTCGTTTTAAGTCAATCCCACTATGTGGACAAAATTCTTGAGAAGTTCAATGCAAATGACTCTAATGAAGCTAGAACTCCACTTGACACAAGTCAACATCTAGCCAAGAATAGAGGTGAACCCGTAAACCAATTGGAATACTCAAGAATTATTGGTAGCTTGATGTATCTTATGAGTTGTACTAGGCCAGACATAGCATTTGCTGTAAGCAAGCTAAGTAGATACACAAGCAACCCAAGTTCAATGCATTGGAACTGTATCACTCGGTTGCTTCGCTACTTAAGATACACTCGGGAATACGGGTTGCATTATAACAGATATCCAGCAGTTATAGAAGGACATTGCGATGCAAATTGGATATCTAACACGAATGATTCCAGAGCAACAAGTGGGTATGTATTCACACTTGGAGGTGCAGCAATATCGTGGAAATCATCAAAACAAACGGTTATTGCTAGATCCACGATGGAATCTGAGTTCATCGCTTTAGATAAAGCAGGTGAAGAGGCAGAATGGCTACGCCAATTTGTTGAGGATATACCAAGATGGCCTAAGCCGGCAACAGCCATTTGTATACATTGTGATAGCCAATCGGCACTTGGCAGAGCTCGTAGCACAATGTATAATGGTAGGAACAGACATATCAGACGTAGACATAATACGATACGACAACTAATCTCTACAGGAATTATCACTGTTGACTACGTGAGGTCAAAGGATAATATTGCGGATCCGCTGACAAAAGGCCTAAGTAGAGAGTTAGTACAGAAGTCGTCCGTGGGAATGGGACTGAAGCCCTTGAAAAATGAAGTTCATATGATGGAAACCTAACTCAATAGACTGGAGATCCCAAGAATTGAGTTCAATAGGAAAACCTAATTGTATGAATAAGCAAGGTCATTGTGGGGGGATAACCCTACGCATTTAATAAGGTAGTTTATTATAAAGATTTATAAACTTCCTAGTCCATTCCTAAAAGTGACAAGTGTGAGGCTAAGCCTATGGCTTTTAATGATTCGACTAAAGTAAATATACATAGTGAATCACCTATGTGAGAGAGAAGTGGGGTCGCTTCGAAGGGTATTGTTGGGGCACAATACTTAATGGCTCTCACAGAACCAGGCATCATGTTCATGACCATAACGAACATAACTATGAGGACTTGACTTTGTCAGGGAGAGTCTTGTGTGAAGTGCATTGTCGTCTACACAAACGGCAGACGAGTTCAAAGACATCGAGTTCTACTCAGAGCTAGTGGGCTAAGTGCATTTCATGAGCGAAGGTTCAAAGGGTAACACCTACCTATCGTATGCAAAACTCAACTGCTGAAATGTAACAAGGAATTATGTTGTTTCTGAGATCGACCTCCATTCATGTGGGGGATTGTTGGAAGTTTAGTGTGAATGAAAGTCTCAAGTTGGTAATTCACCTTGTCCCACATCGGTGTGGGAGTGAAAAGATAGGCTATTTATAAGGTGAAACCTTAATGAAGCCTTTGAAGTCTTATGACATGTTTTATCACAAGTCCTACCCGCGCGCGCAGGGGGGGTGCAAAAAATGGAACCGGATTTAGTTGAACTCGCGTATGCCCGCACGTCCTGCGGACACGAATGCAGCTCCGAAAACCCGGGCTTGCGGGAGACAGTTTTTGCACTCGAGACTGGCTAATTATTTTTTAATTAGTCATTAAAACTGTAACGGTTGGGCTAGTCAATAAGTTTTAAACTGAAATGATTACTCAGTATTAATGATGATTATTATTGAGTCTCAGTTTTAAATGGTTATTATTATCAGTTTTTAAAACTGTACTAATGACCCATTATCAGTTTTAAAACGGTTTTCAATTCTCTGCAATAATGTCCAGAATTCGGTTATGAACTCTGTGACTATATAACTAGACCATACCAGCACAGTTGATACACACCGAAATACAGACAGCTTCTTCTCTTCTCTGCAACGACATTCTCCTGCTTCTTTTCAGGCAAGTGCTCAAGTCCGGCAATGCGCTGTTGCTGCTTCGAACCGGCGTACCCTGGGAACAGACGGCGAATCTGTTTAAGGGAATTGTGTCAAACACAAGCCCGGTTCATTCCTATCAGTTTACTGTTTCTTTATTTCTGTTTCAGATTATTGTGCAGTTTCGATCAGTACCAGCTTTCTAACATCTTACTCATGGAAAACTTACTAAGTTAATAAAACATTCTAATATCGTTTGAACAACAATGTAATCTAATCTACTCCTAGTTCTACACCAGTGTTCAACACGAAACTCAAACCCTCAACATCAAAGAAGAGACATTGATTTATACACCTTGATACCGCTAAGTCAACGACGTTTTGCTTAACACAACTTTCTAATGATCATCTAGAGTTATGACTTTCAAAAATAATAACTATTCGTTTGAGTTTTAAACTTAAAAACTAAACTCCATAATGTTCTAAAGTCATATATATCTAATTTACTCTATAGTTTTTTGTTCATTGTAAACTCACTATAACTCAATTAGGACGTTGATTCTTAAAATTAATCCAACCTCTATTCTATCCGGCGGTGTTCAAAACCTATGAATGCAAGAAACAAAATATAATATAACATGAAATGAGAATTACCCCCATCATGTGCATGTATCTTGACTTTGTCTAATAACTTCCTGAGAAAAAAACATTGCAAAAAACACAAGTCAATCCTATTTTTAGGGAGTAACATGAATATTTTCCTAGTTTTACGGGGCAACATGAATATTGTTCCAACACCTAAACTAAGTTGAATATTTTAAACAATATTGTGGTTGTCACGACTGACGAGGATGTTTCCATGACGGTGAATCGATGGGCGCCAATGGTTATGGAGGTTGAGAGATTCTTGGTACAATTTTTTTAGGATAATGTACAACTCAAGTTTATTGGTTTAATGGTCAACTTGACCTTGGCTCATGATTGTGGAGTGTGGCCAACTTGATGTATCCTCAAGGCAAAATGTGTTGTTTTATCAAGGCCCCCGTTATTTTCACACCCACTATATCTTATTTTTACACCCCCTATTGTATACGGGCCGCATACAGTTATACGGCCCGTATAGATTGTTTTTTAATAGGAAAATGCGTAGGGAATGTTTTTTTGATTTTATTATATACGGCTCGTATATAGTTATATGAGCCGTATACATGTGTATACGATTTGTAAAACGTATGCGGCTCAATGGATTTATTTTGTGAGGTTTTTGATGTTACCACATGTATACGGGCCGTATAACTGTATACGGGCCGTATATAATGGTGTTTTTTCAAGTATCACTTTTTTCCAGTAAAAACACAATCATTCTAGGGTTTCTAAACTCTTCATCAACTTTAACAATGTCGATAAACGTTGATCGGAACACGCCGCTTAAATCGGAGCACGGGTAGAGTAACGTTACCGATCAGTCCGTTGATGGAAACCTTAGCGATCGCAGAGATCTTCGTGCTGGTTATTTATCGATTCCGAATAACTACCAAGGGTGATTATGGATTGGTTACAGAAACCACTAGCAGAAGAACCCAACACGTCTTCTATGATGATCCGAAACATTCCGAATAACTAGCAGAAGAACCCGACACAAACAAGTTCTCCACAGTTTGTTTTTCAGATCTCTATTCGGTCATATTTCCAAACTACAACACACGATAACTTTAAACTTTATATTGTGTGATTTGAACAGGAAATGATTGGAGGTGATTGCAACCCGACACAAACAAGTTCTCCAGAGTTTGTTATTCAGATCTCTATTCGGTCATCTTTCCAAACTACAACACACGAAATATTGTGTGATTTGACCAGGAAATGATTGGAGGTGATTGCTACTTTTAATAAGATGTCATCTTTTTTACTCTTTTCTTCGATTTCAACAAATCTTTTCATTTTCCTTCAATTTCTAGAACATTCTCCGTAACATGAAGACGTGTCGGGTTCTTCTACTAGTGGTATTTTAATGAAGTATTGAAGATTGAATGTGCAAACGGCAACCGTTTTTTACTACGGAAACGGTGGCTATGCGAAATACAAACCACAATCGTTTGTGGCTATGGGAAACACAAGTTTTCTTTTTGAGCTTGATGGATGTCCGTTATCTCAGTTGAGGCGTGATGTACTGAAAAGTACATATGTTTATAGTGTATATTTTGGTCAGTTTTCAGTAGTTTCGAGTCTGTTTTAGGGTAGAATTATGATACTGCTGACGTTAAGCTTTGATTTCAGGTCCCGTAGCTTAAAGTGTTGAAAAACGAGTAAAAACGAGCAGTTCAGAAGAAAAACGGGATTCGTACGCGCGTCGGAGAAGCTGGAAATCGGAAAATAATAAAAAAATAAGAAAATCACCCAAGGAGGCGACGCGTGACGCGACCCCCCCTTGGCGTCACGCGAGGGTCTTGCTGTTGACTTGATCGTTTTCCAGCTAGGGTTTTGACCAAAAATTCCCAAGAAACATCATTGTAACCCTAATTACGAACTTGGAGACTTGGAGAGCATTCTTGGAGCACACTTTGAAGGCAATCGGAGATTTCAAGGCACGGGAATCATTGGTACGAGTCGAAGGCGAAGAATCGAAGAATCAATCGGGTTTTCTAATCCCTTGTTTTGTCGATTACTTTCTTGGAACTTTGTTACAATTAATTCTGTTTTAGACATCTTTGTTTTGTGTTTAATTACTGAGATGCTTGGCTAAACCTTTAAACCACCTAGACTATGATGAATGGATTAATATAAAGATTTTACCGTTTTCGTTATTTGCATGATTGTTATGGGTGATTGTGTTTAGTAAGAGGTTTGATGTAATGATTTGATGTGTATGCATGCTTTGATTTGGTTTATTATTGTTACTTGCTTCATATGATTCTTAGTGACGGTCTATATCACAACGTAGAGTCATATTAGGGTTTAGGGTTTCGGTGAGTGTCTATATCACGTTAGAAAACCTTCACTCTTTAGGGAGAATTGCGCAATAACCCCTAGAAGTAAATAGTAATAATTTACTAAGTCTTAGTGTTCTACTAGTCCTAATAACTGGGAAGTGAGGGGCTATTGGTAGGTCTTACCCGGCGAATTGCTTTAGATAGGCCTTGGGAAAGGTTATGTCTTGGTTTACCTGTCGGTCTTATTAGTCTATCAAGTCAAATTTATTACTTCAAATTACCCTAGATCTAGGATTGGGAAAGAATAGGTCAACATTAGGGTACTTACACAATAATTAGACAACTGGGAAGAAGTCTAATAACCGGTAGGATTAACGGCCTAGGTAGTGCCACAGGTTTCTCCTTGAGAAGGGTCGAGGGGCCTCGTTGGTTCTTAATAGGTTTAGTATTTTAAGATCCTGGTTCCATAACATGTGCATTTAACTTAATCGGTAATCTCTTAAAAACAATCCAGGATTCTTATCTAGGTGGTCCCATTCTCACATAAGAAGAGTTCACAGTCGTCATTCGTTTTAGTCTATTTCTAGTTTAATTTAGTAGTCTAATATAGATTTCCTAGTTTTTCCGTAACCCCCCCAAAAAAATTAAACAAGTTAAGTCGTGTCTGTAAGTGTCTAGTCAGAGTCTAGTCTACGTGATACATAGAGTCCTGTGGTTCGATATCCGGACTTCCTAGGTTATACTACATTGATCGGTACACTTGCCGATTGTGTGGTTTTAGGTCGAGTCTAGATTTAAAGCTTTATAGTGTCTAGAATAGCGAGTCTAATTTAGTTTGTTTTTAATAGTCTGTTTAGCACCCATCAAGGCGTGCATTGTTTAAATCTGAATATAACTAGATGTTACGTGTAACTTCATTAACCAAGAACAAAGCCTATTTCAAAACACATGTAGATGAAGTCAAATGTGATCAAACTTGGACATCATACGTAAATCTTGAAGCAAATATGTGGTTCTCAATTGGTTACAGAAACCACTAGCAGAAGAACCCGACACGTCTTCTATCTAGTCTAAAACTTGAAAATGGATATGATCGTGTCAAGATCTTTATCTATCATGTCATCGACCAACTGCTCGAAATCTCTTTCGTTTCTCATGTTAGGGAGAATGTTCTCGAAATTGAAGGAAAAGGAAAAATGGTTGCTGATGTTTGAGAATTAAACGCATGTACGTGACAAAACAAGGATCGTTCTAATAGATTAAAAGAAGGGGTTTACGGTGTTTTGGTAGGTTGAAAGAGGTGAATGGTCTTGAAAGATTTGTTGAAATTGAAGAAAAGAGTAACTAGCAGAAGACGTGTCGGGTTCTTCTGCTAGTTATTCGGAATGTTTCGAATCATCACAGAAGACGTGTCGGGTTTGTATTTCCCATAGCCATTGTTTCCGTTTACGAAACGGATGCGGTTTGCATATTCAATCTTCATTGCTTCATTAAAATGCTTGGAAAATTGCATCAACTCTCTTATATCAACGTACTCTTCTCCAGACGCTTAGTTGTTATGATTCACAACTTGAGGGGACTAGTTAACTTTCAGATTCAGATTCAGATTCAGGAAGCAGATGATTTGTCAAAAGACATGGTCAATGTAGTAAAATGTGAGCTTTTACACCAGCTATATCGAGATACTTTGTGTTAGTTTGATTTGAATTTTGAAAGTTTGAAAGATGTATTCGATGGATGTCCGTTATCTCAACGCTTCTCCTTACATTACTGATCTGGAATTGGACAACCGCAACCGTTTTAATGCTTCTCAATCAGATATTATTTATTGAATCATAACTGAAACAGTCGGAAAATAACTAAACCGAACCAACATAGTTGAAGGTGCAAGAGAATGGCGAGTAAACAGATGTATTTTTAATGATTTGTTTCTTATTGGCCATTATTCGACCGAGTAATCAGTTGCATTTTTTACAGACATGTCGTGCATTGTTTAAATCAGAATCAGGTTCTCAGTTATTTCTGTTGATTCAGTACTTCAAGGCATGCTTGTTGATTCATCCTTCTGTTGATTCAGTACTTCCGAGACGATTCAAGTGAGTCCTATGAAGCAAGTGTCTGTCTATTTAATTAAGAGGAAAGATGACCGAATAGAGATCTGAACCAACCGAAATCCACAAATTCCAACAAATTGTGTCTAATGCAAGGATCTTCGAATGCGGTGTGTACGTTAAATACCGTTCACCGCTTTTTTAGTTGCTTCTCTTGTTAAGTTTCTGAACCAACCGAAATCCACAAAGTCCAACAGTTTCTTCGTAGATTCCGTCCGGTTTCAAATGTCACTCAGAGGTAATAATTTAACAGGTTGACACATTTAACCCTTGCGTCTTGTAAACTTTCACTTTCTTTCATAAACGGCTTCATACGCTTCACAATTTATTCGTTTAAGAGTATAAGCATCGTGTATGGTTGTTGACGGGCAAAGTTTTTAAGTGTTGACACTTTGGATCCTTCTACATACATACTTTCCTCGTTTATCAATTTTAGTCCCTCGAAATCAATTCATCACGCGTTTAAAGTTTATGACACGTGTCGATACTATATTGGAAATGATTTTGCGAGGTGTTACACCACAATTTCTAACATTCCTGAATTTAGACAAGCTTCTCCGCACGTGATAGGTGGATCTATAAATATGCATGTAAAAAATTTTAAGTGTGGTATGGATGTTCTTGAGTCCAACTTTGTTAATTCGTGACTAGACTATGTTGCTACAACTAAAGACAAAGCTTCAAACAAAGAGATTATATGGCATTGCAAGGATCAAAGTGTGACAATTCAAGTCTTGTTTTTTATTACATAGTTGCGTATACGAAAGAACACTAAATTTGTCCCTTTAGATTTTAAAATATGGAGAACAAATGTAAAGGAAAAAGATCGCATTCTTCTATATGTTGTTCTAAATGAACAATATATGCCTAAAAATAACATACAAGGTTTTGTTATTAAGAGTTCATGCAGGAGTTTGAAGTATGCGAATGCTGATTAGATCGCTTTGTGTTTTCGGTATACTGTAACAGATTTTCGGGTTGGTTCATGGGAATTTGTTCTCGATTAATTCGGTTTAGGTCGCCTTTTTGGTTTTTTTTCCGTATGTTTCTAGAGTCTCAATATGTAGGTTGTGTTTTTTCCTTTGGCTTTTTTTGGGTTGGTCTATATAGAGTCTCAATAATATTAGGTTTTGTGGTGTAGGATCATATCATTTGTTTTGAGTTTATCTTGTTTTCTAGCTAGTTGTGGTTTTGTTTTAATAAAAGTTTGGTCTTTCAAAAAATATTGTCAATATTCTTTAAGTTCGTTTAAATAAATATCAGCGTAAATAATTTATTAATATCGGGATGAATATATATGCATGGTCTGTGGCAAAGCTTGAGATTTCCGACCGGGGGTCCAAAACGTATATACCTAAAATAATTATAAAACCGGATGGTCGAAAACGTATATACCTAAAAGATTCTATACGAAAACTACATACCAGATACTACTGATCGAAAAGTCCCCTCCACACTCCGGTCCCTTCTATCGTAAGCACATGTGCATGGTCACAAATCAACATTAGCCGAAAATGACCTAACTTATATATAAATTTTGACTGGGATTGCATGCAAGTAGACGACGACTTCAAATGTGTCTTATATGATTGGTCGTCCCGCCATCGTTTTGGAAGAGTTATTATTTATGCATGCCATCCTTATCTAGTTATCTTTATCTAGCAATAATCCAATATATCACCTACCAATTTTTTTTTCATCAACTTCAACTTTGATTTTAGAAATAGCCGGGAATCCACATTAACGGCCTACCGGGCATACTACTACTAAAATACGGGGTAAAATCAGTGACGAATCTAGCCCAAATATCTAGCATTAAACCAATATATATCCTACCTATTTTTTTTCATCAACTTCAACTTTGAGTTTAGAAATAGCCGGGAATTCAGATTATATCGGGCATACTGCTACTAAAATACGAAGGTAAAATCAGTGACGGATCTAACCCAAAAATTTAGGAGTATCCTGAAAAAAAATTTGGGATCAGGGATATCGTTTGTGTAAAAAACAATTACACCATGTAGACGGAGTTAAGGGGTATTTTTACACTACGAAGACGGGGTTGAGAGGTAGCCCGTCCTCCTTCTACACTACCTCCACCCTTGGGTAAAACAACTTAAATTCACGACCGACAAAAACGTCACAAAATTACCTATTAGATCAACGACCGAAACCAGATGGTCGCGAAAATCGATTGTAAAAATGGTTGCTCTTAATAAAACAAAGAAAATAGTTATATATTTTTTTATTTATAAAGAAAATAAATAATTAAAAAATAATCCAGTCACATGACAATCATAAAGAAAATAAATAATTAAAAAATAATCCAGTCACATGACAATCATTTATAAAGAAAATAAATAATTAAAAAAAATCCAGTCACATGACAATCAAAAGATTCAAAATATATAAAAATAATCCGGTCACAGGTATTAAAAAAATATATTCAGGTATTAAAAAATATATTCCATTCCCGAAAACGTTGGTAATACTTTTATCTCAAATAAAAATAGTCCGAATAAACAATCAATTGTAAAACGACCGTAAAAGGACATTTAGCGACCGTTTTCGAAGCAGCGTTCCTAAGTTTGAAACTTGCATTGAGCTAAAGTTAAGCACCCCGCGTTGCAGCGGGGGCCTAAAACTATGCCAAATAACATCAATGCCACACCGCTGGTCGCGACCACTAACACTGAAGTTGCGGCATGTTAATGCGAAGAAAAAAGACTGAAACATATAACATATAAAAAATAACTATGTCGATTTAGGACACACACGTTGCGACGAACTTGTTAAAAGGAAAAAATAGACGTAAAAACGTTGAACCACACACGCACGTTGCGCCGTGTTTACTCGCAAAATAATCTAGAAAAGAATAACTATAGTCAATGTAGGATCTGCCCGTTGCGGCGACCTTACCAAAGGGGGAAAATAGACACGTTGCGACATACCTGTCAAATGTGAAAAAATAGACCAAAAACGTTAAACCACACACGCACCTTATGACGTATTAACTCGCAAAATTTAGAACGAAACGTAAAACGAAAAACTTGCGAAAGATAAAAGTATGGAGGACCAAAGTTGTAAATAAAAATGTTTTTGGTTAAATTATAAAAGATGAAAAGTTTTAGGTTAAAAGTAAACAAACTAAAAGTGTTAAAATACAGAAGATGAAAACTTTTGGGTTAAAAATGAAAAATCACAATTTTTTTTTTGGAAAAACCACATGCTTAGGGTACAACAAAACAATGCAACAATGTGTTGCTAATTTATATTATGAAAATATTAATCTATTTTAACAATTAATTAAATATTAGATATAATGAATAATAATCCATAAGACCATAACCATTGGGCAAGTTCATCACTAGTCTATTACTTGGTTGCTTGTCAATTTTCTTCAGCAATGACTACTGTTGTATATATACTTTTCTTTGATACATATTAATTCTCGAGATTATTATTAGAATAAGGGATTATTGGGATTGTTAGTTACTATACTTTTCTTTTCTTTTATGTATTCATATTCTGAGAATATTATGAGAAAACGATGACTAGTATTTAGTTTGTTGATATATAAAATCCCGAATTATATTAAATAATAAGACCATTAATACTAATAACATGACTAATATGGTTATTTTGGTAGATCGAAAAAAAAAACATTTTTATTGACTTATTCCATTTGTTTCGTCATTAATTAGTCAAAACATAGCGATCAGGCGACTAAAAATATTTTACGTTCCTGAAAATATCCCAGAAGGTCTTGGATTCACAATATGAACGAAAATTTGATAATGCTTTTGAACTTTTTTATAAAGGTAGCATAGTATGGGTGTGAATTTACGCTTAGCTAAATGGGTCGTGTTAGGGCCAAGATTATGGTATTAAGAAACCATCTGATCCTCTGGTTAAAACCGTTCTCAGTATATATATTTTGAAATTGGTTTGGTAGAAGCACTACCAAAATAAACGTTGATACAAGTTTTCAAACTGGTTAGGTTTTGATTTTGAAACCAGTTTGGGTGAAGCCGGTTCAGATCCGATCCACCCGTTTAAACCGGCTTGAGTATATATACTTTGAATCCGATTCAGGAGAAACACTAGTTAAACCAATGTTGAAATCTGTTTTCAAACCGACCCGATCCGGTATGGTTGTCCTTTGAAAACCGGTTTAGTCCGATCCGGTTTTTACTTCCATTGGCTCGATTGGTTACATAGTTTTTTTTTGGGCTTAGACCCATTCTTGATCATTATGACTCAGGATGTGGGCTGGGCTTAGACCCATTCTTGATCATTAATTATGAATATTACTCAGTTTTAATTACTAGAGCTTGCAAACCTTGAATCCAATATATCTAAAACTTAAAACTTACTATTAAATAGAATACTATTAAACACCCCCCCGTGTTGCGGCGGGGGCGAGCACTAATGTCACACTACTATCAACGACCACCGACACTGAAGTTGCGGTGTTAATGCGAAGAAATTTAACCGAAACGTAAAACATAGAATAAAATAACCAAGTTGATTTAGGACTCGCGCGTTACGATGAACCCGCGTCTATTTTTCCCCGTTTGACAGGTTTATCGTAATCTATATATAATATATAGCATTACCACTATACAAACCATAATGCATACATTACAACAACCATTGCATCAATATGTTGCAAATTATATTTATACAAGATTTTGGCTAAATTAATTAGATTATTATAAATAATAGTAATTTACAATAAAACAACACAACTTTGAATTGATCAAACCGATTGAATATGGTAAGATAATGAAACCATTATTTGATTAGGGTACAACCACTTAAGCACAATTTACAACCATACATGCATACAAAACATATTGAATTTGGTAAGGTAATGAAACCATTACTATTTGATTAAGGTACAACCACTTAACCACAACTTACACCCTATATTTGACTAAGGTACAACCACTTAAGCACATGTTACAACCAATGATGTTGTGATTAAGTTGTAAAATTATTAAAGTATTTCGGTTAAAAGTAAAATAATAATTAAAGACAAAATAAAAACTAAAGACAAAAAAAAAATCAAGTGGGTACAACCATTTTTGCTAAAATTACAACTAATAATGCAACAAAATGATATAAATTAATATATAGTTAATATATATATTTTCAAAGACAATATACAATTGCCAATTAATTCCATAAATAAATAAATAAAAGAACCATTACTAGTACACTCCACACAAGTTATTTTCAATCAATGAAAAATTAGATTAATAAACAAATAATTAAATTAATAAACACAATTAGCAAGTTATATGGTCTTTACTCACTGTTGAACTTGTTGAGACCTTTGAAGATGTTCCAACAACGATTTCGCCTTCCGTTTAGCCCTCTCCGACCCGTTGTTAGCCAATTCCGTTAGCGGGATTACCGCACCAAGCCTACTAATACAATCAAGATTATCTTTATCTCGTTTGCACAACGAAAGCAAAACCGACGTAGCATTTTCTTTACTTCTAGGAAGCCCGGTTCTTGCAAGATCTATCAAAACCGGTATTGTGCTAGCTTTAACTATGGCGGTTTTAGCTTCTTGATGGCTAGCAAGAACCGAAAGTATAGTCAAAGACTCGTCAATCATACCCGAATCACTCAACATTTTAAGCAAAACATGAATGATCCCCGCCCTCACGGCTCTCCCTTTATTCCCTTGATAAACACATAGATTAAACAAAGCCGTTGCAGCATCTTTCTTCCCTCGGTTACTACCGTTTCCAAGTAGATTTACAAGCTCGGGAATCGCTCCAGATGCACCGATGATTATCTTATTCTCGTTTGCAAGTGATAAACTGAAAAGGGTTGCAGCTGCATTTTCTCTAGTTTCCATTGTTCCGGTTCTTAACAGTTGTACAACCGAAGGCACTGCATTCACCAGCATTATAAGTTCTTTATTGTTTTCGTGTATAGAAAGGTTTAGTATCGAAGTGACCGCGTTTTCTTGTGTGAAATTATCTTCTGATGTTAATAACCTCACAAGAACCGGGATTGCTCCTGCTTCAGCTAACAGTATCCGGTTATCTGTACTTCTTTTCGATAAAGAGCGGATTTTGGTCAACGCTGACCTGCGTTCTTGGATTGTAATGTAAGATTAAATATATTATGTATTAATATTTAATCTAGTAGCCATATAATCATTTACATTATATAGATCAAAATATATAATAATCCTATTAAATAATTAGTTGGTAATTGTTGATGGACCATATTACCCTTATTAACTAATTAGGGTTTCCTCCTGGGTGCTTATATAAGGAGAATTATGTGGAGGTTAGAGGGTTACTCAGTTACACAAAAACAGACACACCCCATAAGATCATAACATCAATTTCGACCTCCTCTTCTATACCGATTCCCTTATCGGTTTCTCAGCCACCATCATCAGTCAGCACCCTAAGGAGGAACCAGACCAAGATGACAATCATGTCAAACCTTAATTGCTGCGTCTCCATTACTGGATTCTCTGCTAACCTGTGCTGATGCAACCAAAGGTATGTTTTCATGTTTTCCTTTATGTTCAAACAGAACTGAACCAACATGTGGTATCAGAGCATATGTTGATTAGTCAGTTCTGTTTTCGTATCCATAATTCTGGGATTGAAACTTGGAAAACGGAATTTTTTCTTTGAATAATCTTATGAACAGCCGATTTTGGGTCTTAGACCGAAATCATTATTTTCGAAATCTTATGAGCAAACAGTTTCGAGATCATTGTTTTCGAAATCTGAATTAATTATATGCTTTATGTTTTAACCGAAATCTGGGTTAAAATTAACTGGATTATGTTTGTGACCGAAATCTGTTTTAGAAAAGCTTAAAAAAAAAAATTCAGGTTTCGGGTTCCAGAATCATGTTTTATGTTTTTAGGGTTCATAATGTTCTTAGTTGAAATTCGAAATTTCCTATAAGTTTTGGAATATGATTTGAATTGTTAAATGTTTCCCTAATTTTGATCTAATTTGTCTATTAAGTTTATTTCGAAATCTGTTATAAGGATAAGCAGATATTAATTTCGAAATTTTATGATAAAATAGATCAATGTTATAATAGGAAACTATATCACAATTCATAATTTTCGAATTTTAGTTATGTTATCACAACAAACAGCAACTTATCGCATAAGATTGGATCACATAAAAGATAATCTGATCGCATAAGATAATCGCACAAGATCAGATTACATAAGAGATGATCTGATCGCACAAGACATAATGGATCGCACAAGGCCTTATGGATCGCACAAGTCACTTGGGCCTTATGGATCGCACAAGTCTTTGGGCCTTACCGATCGCACAAGTCTTTGGGCCTTACCGATCGCACAAGTCTTTGGGCATTACTGATCGCACAAGACTCGTGCAACGCACAATGCATTACTGATCGCACAAGACCTTTTAAGTTGTTCGATCCGCGCTAACGGGTGGTTTGCTATTAAATAATTGGTTTTGTAATTACTTAGCTAATTAATAAGGATCAAATAATATTTTACAAAACCAAAATAGCTTAACTTGAATGAGCTTCTGATATATCATTTCTGGCCAAAGCTGACTTGATACATCTACTTATCATTCAAGTATTACGAAAGCTATGTTGTGTATGCGTCATAAGCATGAATGTCTTAATTTCTGGCCAAAGCTGATTTAATTCATTCATAGATGGCATACTCAACAAGTGCATAACTAAGGTGATTGTTTCAATTCTGGCCAAAGCTGATTTGTTACAACCACTTTGCACATATGCTTAAATGATTACACTTCTGGCCAAAGCTGTTTTGTCTTCGTTTAAGTAGAACTCTAAATAGTCTATTATTTTGATGTTAGTAATAGACATATCACAATCTCTTCACATAATGATCCTTAGCTTAATGATCCTTAATTAGTTTTTTATGATCATTTCGTCTGCCTTGTTCTTATTACCCATAATGTTACTCACTATAATTTTTCTTCTTTATATCAATATCTCATCCACTCTAATTTTTAAACCTAAAATGTTTGCTTTATTTACAGTTTCTATTAGAATTAGCTCTTAAATTGAATCCTTGATTATTTCCTAAGACACGATAATCCTATTGCTCTCTTCTGATAAAGATTATAAAGAAGAAAGTTAGAGCATGATGAATAGGACAAATCGACCATGATGTCTATTATGATAATCAAGAACTCTCTAACGTAAATGCTATCACTAAAGTTATTCCAGAGTAAGTCTTTCCTAAGACTAATCTATAATTATGGAATAATCACTAGAACTCCTAAGATGCATACCTTAATTTGAAACTCTAAACTATAAAGTTAAGTGGTATATGTGAATGCATTATAATGTACAAAACCATGACCCATAACGTTAAGGGCTTACGCATGGTAATAAGTACATTTTTCCAGTACATTACATACTAAGATTTTCACTTGTACAATTTGATGCATTATAAATCAACTATAACACTCAAAATACCAAAGTATAACGAGTGTGTTGATAAGCAACATATGTACAAAGAAATAAATGTTTGAAACTGGAAAATAAGATGTTATTCACCTTACAACCACTAATAGTTTAAAAGAGGATTGTTTTAAGGTCCATAGACAAAGTACAAGTGCTAATTTCAACTTTAAGGTTCTTCAAGGGAAAATCTCACTGCATAATTATGTCATTAGATTAGACATAAGCAACGAGACTATCCATTATTCAAAAGAACAGTTGGATAAGTTAATTAGATAGTCACTTATTAATGATATTTAAGTCTGGTAATTTCAATATTCCAATTAACACATGATTAGTTGACTCTAGTTCCATACGTTTCCTTACTAGAACTCGACAAATAACTAACATGAGAGTTAGTGACAAAATTAATTGTTAACGCTATAAGAACCATAATAAGCAGTCTTCTAACAAAGCTTTTCGATACATTACATGTTCTGATTATTAATCAGAGTACAGTATCATTACTTAGGCTATGTCATGAAGGTTGTGAGGTTTGCATAGTCAACATACAGTCACACTTATCTTAAACTCTCATCTTATTTGTTCTAAATATCTGGATAGAAAACATTACTAAAATGAAACTAGATGATACCTTACTTTTTCACAACTTTTGTTATCATGTAAATGAGAACTTGACAAAAGGAAAATGAGACTTATACATTTCATCCATTATAACCGAAATTCATGAGACATCATGACTTTCTTAATGAGGATGATTATTCAACTAATCTCATTCTAAGTGATTTTAAATCATGACGTTAAAGCCCTAAATATGACTTGGCTTAAGGAATAAGTATGGGTCCATCATAAGTCATTCTTTGACATTCGTGGAACTTATTCCAAATGGAATATTCAGACATAATTCATTTATCATTTAAAAGACTATCAACTTGTATCTAAATTTTGTCGCATATGGCACACGTTCTTAGAAGAAATCTATTCATATATATATATACTTAATAAGATTTCTATTAGATATGTTCCTAAAGTTTCTTATGATATTTGGACATTAAAGAAATCAAATAAAGTCTAACGTATATATGATAAGTTCCCACGTCACGTGCCTCATTGAAACTTCTCTTGTAGCATTCTAGAGATATTAAAGATCAGTGGGAGCATTAAGTGTCTTATTAATAACTTGCAATAGTTGCAAGAGGTGGGGAGTGAAAATTTTACATTACCTCAGTTTGCACCTCTTGTACAAGACACCGCTCCATCACGACACTGTTCTATCAATACTTATCTCCTTAAATCTAATGCTACACTTACAAAAGTTTCATTGTTGTTTAATTGTGGGCACACTTAGATTTCTTACCTAAACTAACATAATCCTCAACAAGAGAAACTACAACGACTGACGTCATTAACTTGTTTTCTCTATTAAAATTTTGTTGGTCATTAAGTATTGACCCTAAGCATGCTGAGTTCCTAAAGATTTCTAAGGTCAGTGGGAGCAGTCAAAGTCCTTATTATGACTTGCAAGGAATACAAGAGGTGGGGGGAAGAATGTCATTAAATTTCACTTCGAATTTAACTCCCATTACACCTCTTGTACACCATACTGCACCAACTCTTACAAACTTAGAATGAAAATGATAGCAACCTAACCAAGAGCTAATCCATAAAACTGAAACTTCTAATGAACCCAATAATCAACTCAGGAGGTCATCTAGGTTTAAAAGCCTAATAATTTTGATGATTACATAACCTCCCTAACTGAAGTTGAAATGGATTTTGGAAATATTTACTGACCCTATCTCTTAAAATTAAGCCATTAGTGTCAATCAATATTCTTAATGGAATAAAACAGTTTTCTAGTAAAACTGATTTTATGTGTTCGTATAACGTTTGAGATTTGATTGAATTACCTAAGAGTGTTCATAACTAAATCAAATCCTAATATAAACGTTAAGACACTAAGAAACATGGTTGATTGTCAAAGGTTATACTCAGGAAGAGATAAATTATGAAAGAGTCTTTCTTACCTATCTTACAAAAGATTTCTTTAAGGATCATCACTGTTCTAGTAGCTTATAATAGTTTAAAGCTACATTAGATGAACATTATAAACAATTTTCCATAACAAATGGCTGACACATTTATATGTTCATTAGATAACAACCTAAAGTTTCAAACTGAAGGTTAAAGAACACTTTATTTGTAAGCCAATAAAATCCATGTATGGGTTAATGCAAACATTATAATGTGATGAAATCTTAATGTAATTATTTTCATCAAGAATTAAGTGGATTAATGTACCTACCTCAAGATGAGTGGGAGCAACTAAGATAAACTTGTCTATATAGATGACATTCTTTTGACTAGTATGTGTTACATAAGTCAAAGTATTGTTAACACAAACTTTGATATAATAAATCTCAGAGATATCTCTTACGTAATTGATATCATAACATACTGAGATAGACCCAATGGGATATTAGTTTTGTTCCATAAGTTTAACATTAAATGGGTCCTTACGTATGTAACAAACAATACTGCTCTCCTTTAGAGGATAATAGGATAAGTGAGATTATTTATTTACGCTTCATTAATTGGAAGCCTTATGTAAGTTTAAGTCTATACTCGTGTAGATATTACTCACTTTGCAACACGCTAGATATGTCTAGATTATTGTGAAGCATCTAATGGAGTATTACAATATCTTTAAAGAAACGAGATGCTATAATTTGAAGAAGAAGTGAGAATTAAAACCGGTTTATTACTATAACTTTGTGATATTCAAAGATGATAAAATGTAATTTCGGGTATATTCTTATGTCAGCAGACAAAACATATCTCATGGAGGAGTCATAATGCACTGATATTGACAACTTAAGTTATAACGACATAATATAGTCACTAAATGTTGTTGGAAGTTTATCAGTGGACTCATAAGTTTATTAACTCCATATAATTAATGTTTTGAAGACTTAGTGTGATAAAGTCAGCCACCATGACTCCTTGAACAGTAACAGTTCAAGAGGTGCTGCATTAAGTTTCGATACGCAATTAATTATTCGTTTATGAACGAATTGAGGAAACTAAGTTTTGTATCGAATACATTCATGATATGCTTAAGGATCCTATATCTGAAGGGCCACTACCCATAAGTTTTATTAAGAGAGCTCATAGACGGGTATTAGTTAATGGTCATGCGCAACTGCATATCGTACTATGAATGACTAAGTATTAGTTAATTTTTCCTCATCAGTTTGATTTTGTATGTCTCTAAGAATATGTCAAGTCGACATAATGGCATATAAGACAAATAAAGTTACAAATCAAACAAAGGGCTTACGCGTATTTTGATCATGACGATTAGGTTTTAAATTAAGGCTATAGTATGATTAATGGGGGTCCTGAGTCGCATAATGATTCAACGGCTGTATTTTTCTGCTATAGTACTTGTTTAAGGCTAAAATGAGTGTTAACTCCTGATCAGGCTTATCTAATACTCATAGTAAATGATTACTCGGCTAAGTGGGAGAATGTAAGATTAAATATATTATGTATTAATATTTAATCTAGTAGCCATATAATCATTTACATTATATAGATCAAAATATATAATAATCCTATTAAATAATTAGTTGGTAATTGTTGATGGACCATATTACCCTTATTAACTAATTAGGGTTTCCTCCTGGGTGCTTATATAAGGAGAATTATGTGGAGGTTAGAGGGTTACTCAGTTACACAAAAACAGACACACCCCATAAGATCATAACATCAATTTCGACCTCCTCTCCTATACCGATTCCCTTATCGGTTTCTCAGCCACCATCATCAGTCAGCACCCTAAGGAGGAACCAGACCAAGATGACAATCATGTCAAACCTTAATTGCTGCGTCTCCATTACTGGATTCTCTGCTAACCTGTGCTGATGCAACCAAAGGTATGTTTTCATGTTTTCCTTTATGTTCAAACAGAACTGAACCAACATGTAACGCTTGAAAGGTTCCGGATGAGAACTTCAATTGCTTCGATATCTTTACTTATATCAACAAACGACCCGTCATGCCCTTTTAATCTCCTGTTTGTCAGTGAATTTGGTTGCGCAATGTTGTGAGTAACACACCATTGCGCGATTAAGCTTCTTAAAACATAGTTAGGAGTTAGAATACTGTTTTGGAGTTTCTGTTGCGTTTTTGGGCATGTTGTGTTCCCGCAATCGATCCATTTTTGTATGTATGATCTCTCATAAGTCTGCAAGAAAAAGAAAATATAATAACATTAACAGAAAGATCATACAAGATTAAAAAAAATATAAATTTGGCTTAACTGAATATATATATATAATCTACCTGTCCTGTAGAAACAATAACTGGATCGCGCATTAATTCTAGAGAAATCGGGCAAAGGAAATCAACTGGAATTGTAGGAGCATCTGATTTCTTACTTTCATCTACTAAAGATGGTGTTTCACATGATTTCGATGAACTATAAACCGCTTCGTTATGATTACACACTTTTGAAAAACCTTCTTTCGACGCAGTTTCTATCTTTGTTTCTGAATCTTGATGATTGATGTTAACGGTTGTTTCTACAATATGAAGATCTTTATCTGCCGTCGAATTTAGGGGTTTGCCGTATCTTTCTCTTGCTCTTCGCATTTGATCGCGCACTAAATCAACCTAACGAAAAAAGAGTTTGAGAACAAAGTGGGATAATATATGGAACTCTGAAGATGAGCAGAGGATTAAGTGTGTTCTTACTTGTTCTTTAACTTCTTCTGATATGTCAAAATGATCATATGGTATGTTTGCTAATGCTTGT
This sequence comes from Helianthus tuberosus, assembly GCA_030545235.1. Lineage (NCBI taxonomy): Eukaryota > Viridiplantae > Streptophyta > Magnoliopsida > Asterales > Asteraceae > Helianthus > Helianthus tuberosus. The sequence continues at coordinate 18,827,740 of CM060398.1, forward strand.
TCCAATTTCCATGTAACTGATTGGAATTGAAATAAGATTTTCGTTGCTGCTCCATCCTTTAGTCAAAATCATACAAGTAAAAATCTTAGAACTTAAGAAATTTGCAGAAAATTTAGAAACAAAATTGCAGACACAATGCCGCGACATTTTGATGTTTGAAGCAATTTTAGCAGGATCTACGCTAAAACAATAAATATTGCGAGAATATGCATAACAACATAACAAAATTTAATCATTCGTTTTTCCTATGTTTAAAATTCTTCAATAATAGAAAACGATAGAAATGCAATGTTTATTCGTGAAATTCAAAAACTATATATGAACAAATTTCATCTATTTTTATAACTTATCTATGTGTAAGTCATGTGTACATATGGGCACATGTGTAGATCATCAGTTAAAAAATACTTACATGACTAAATAGTTTGATGGTTTTTTATATGTATAGGGAAAGGTTCTATGCAAAACATTTCATTTCTATGAAAGTATTTGATTTTCTGAATGAAATCTTTATTAATCATAGAATCCTACCGTTAAAAAAATGAAACGATATAAATACAAAAATATAAGAGAGAAAATAATGGAACCAGATATGAGATAACTAGAACTGATACAAGATAAAGCTAATCTATTTTAAATACTAATAGATAAATACAAAATACAAAATACAAATAATACTATATATTAGTATAATATACATATCCTTATAAACATATGCATTTGTACGTAAGTACATAATTTAAACAATATGAACCTCAAAATAAAAAGATTAAATGATCCGTTCGTGTCATAATATTTAGTGTTCTATGATGAAACTCGTCCTAATGATCAACTCATACAAAAGTACACAATAAACAAAATGCAATAAAAAAGAACATAAGTTACATAACACAATGAATACACATATCAATTGCAAAGATTTACTCACCGGTGACATCTTATGATCGAAACTGGCTGAAACTACAAGTAGCTTTTTGGCATCCTGAAGAGCAACCATTAACTCAGACGACCAAGACAAATTCATCAACTTCACATCACCCTTAAACTCCATAATCTCCTCGAACAAATGCGACAATAACACCACCCTTCTTGACAAATCTATACAATCTTTCTTAAACTCTCCAGCACCCGAGTTCCGACCAATGTCCCTTACAACCTGGAGGAGTAATCGAATAGAACCGGTACCGTCCATTGTATAATAAAGTTACAAAACTACTATACAAACGATAAGCGTTAGTTATTCGCGCAGTTTGTTGCCTGTTTGCCTGTAAACTCTTTGGGGTTGGTTAGTGGTTATATGAGAACAAAAAGAAGTAGTTTTAATAGTGGAAAGTTGAGGAAATTATGGGGAAAATGAGGGTGGAAGAAGTATGAATATGTAATTGACTTGGCCGGTGCTGGAGCGTGTTCATGGTGTTAGTTTTTGTGAGATACAAAGAGAAGACAGTTGTAAAGGGAAATGATATAATAATAATATTGTTGGAGAAATGCAAGGGTGATTTCGTTTTTACAATAATTGGTTGAATGTTTCGTTGGCTGACAACATAAACGTTGGGTTTCTTGGTGTGGCCGACTACAAATACTATGTTTTTTTTTCCTTTTATCCAAAAATAATTATCATAAGGAAAAAAAAAGATATTTTACTTTTGAATAATATAGTGCTTACATTTTACTATTTTGAATTTGAACTTTGGATGGACGTTTCAAGTTTACCTTAGCACAACTGGTTCTACGTAGTGGCGTCTTTGAGAATTCACGTATCCTGTTCGAGCTCGAAAAATGTGCCCATATGCTTTACGATAAACAATATAATTACGAAAATGACAAAATTGTAGTATTTGATAAACAATGCAATTATGACAAAAATTGTAGTATTTTTATTTTTATTTTTTAAAATCATATTAGTATTGGGTTGTGCCCAATAAACCTAATGTTAAGTTGGGTAATTATAAAGCATAAAAATGTATTTGATAATGAGCCTCTATATTGGATTTTGTATGTGTGTACAATTTTTTTTAACATATATACATCGAGTTTTTTTAAAAAATCTCGTGCCCCTCGAAATCACGGGCCTTGTGCGGAAGTCCTCCCCGCACACCATAAGAGCCGCCCTTGGTTCTACGGTGTTAGTCGCAAAACTGGTCAAACTTCAAAAACGAAAATGGCATTTTACCGTGTTTAAGTTTCTTATATGGATGAACACAATTGGATGTTACCGTTGTTTTAATATATTTTTTTGTCATTTGTATGAGATTTTATAAATATATTATGATGTACTTTGAGTAAATAACATAGATTTTTTATGGTTTTTTCTCCCAAATCTATAGATATTTCCTTTAAGCTTTTAACATACACAGATAGTCAGTCGTTACTTTAAAAAAATTCCTTTAGTAGCTTTGTTGAGTCTTATAACGTGCAATGTAGATATGAGTAAAATAGTCATTTTGGTTTGTGATGTGTTGAGTTCATACATGGAAAGCTTTTCCAATTGTTAAGCTAAACGGATCATCTTACTCTAACGTATCTTACTCATGGAAAACTTACTAAGTTAATAAAACATTCTAATATCGTTTGAATAACAATGTAATCTATTCTACTCCTAGTTCTACACCACTGTTCAACGAGAAACTCAAATCCTCAACGTCAAAGAAGAGACATTGATTTATACACCTTGATACCGCTAAGTCAATGACGTTTTGCTTAACACAACTTTCTAATGATCATCTAGAGTTATGAATTTCAAAAATAATAACTATTCATTTAAGTTTTAGGGGCTGTTTGGCAACATCTGAACCAATAAGTGCTGAATGAATAAGATGTCTGAATGGGTAAGAGGGTCTGAATGGGTAAGTGCTGAACCAGTAAAGTGCTGTTTGGTTCCATATCTGAATGACAGTGTAAAATGACATTTTTACCCCTCCCCACAAAATAAACCCGTTATAGATTTTTTTTCTATAAAACCCAATATCATCATCATCATTCATCAGTATTCATCACCCCCCCCCCCCCACCCCTTTCCCCTTTCTCTCCCTACCTGCAACACCGCCACCGCCATCATCATCATCATCTCCACCAGCGGCTCTGAACCAGCGGTTCACCACCACAACACCCACCACCGAAGCTTCTAGCTGGAACCGTTGCACCTCCACAACACCCACCACCGCTTCACCACCACAACACCCACCACCGATCTGAGTTCAACAACAACACCCACCACCGCTTGAATCAGAGCTGAGTTCTGTTCCAGATTCGGTGTTGAGAGAGAGGACGGAGCAGTTGAAGCAACGTGCTTGAATCAGAGCTGAGTTATGTTCCAGATTCGTCCTTTTGATGTTCAACTGATAGGTAATTAAATGATTTGAGTTGAAATGTAATAGTATATAACCTGAATTGAAGAACGAGTCTGACGATGAAAATTTGAGTTTCGATTGTGGAGGTGGGCGGCGGCGTTCGGTGGTGAGGAGAGGGGTGGGGGCGGAGGTCTGATGAGAGGTGAAAGGTGTTCGGTGGTGAGGAGAGGGGTAGGGTTTCTTGGCTGATGAGAGGTGAAAGGGGTAACAATTGTCTTTTTTTTCATTCAGCATGTTCTAATATCTGAATGATTCAGCACTGAATCATTAAGAGGTTTGCCATTAAGAGGCACAACCAAACACCTTCACCTCTGACCGAATCAGAGGTGGACCTCTGAATGGTTTCATTCAGAGCCAACCAAACAGCCCCTTAAACTTAAAAACTAAGCTCCATAACGTTCTAAAGTCATATATATCTAATTTACTCTATAGTTTTTTGTTCATTGTAAACTCACTATAACTCAATTAGGACGTTGATTCTTAAAATTAATCCAACCTCTATTCTATCCGGCGGTGTTCAAAACCTATGAATGCAAGAAACAAAATATAATATAATATAATATGAAATGAGAATTACACCCATCATGTGTAGGGCTGTAAACGAACCGAACGTTCAGCGAACAGTTCGTGAACCGTTCGGCGGGAAGTTCGTTTATGTTCGTTCGTTTAATAAACGAACGAACATGAACAAGAAATTCCGTTCGATTAGTTAAATGAACGAACATGAACAAAGGTCTCGTTCGTTCAATTGTGTTCGTGAACGTTCGGTAAGGTGTTCGTGAACATTCGTTCATTTGCGTTCGTTTATGTTCGTGAACTTTCATATATTTTATCTATATTTTTTATACTATTATACTTTTATTTATATCATTACCCTAACAATTAAACTAGAAAACCCTCTTTCACTTTGTTTATCCACAATTTCCCTTTCTTTTCTCATTATTTACATCGACGAATATGATCTACACAGGGCTGTAAACGAGTCGAGCCGAGTCGAGCCAGGGTGGGGTAGAGCTCAAGCTCGAAATTAATTCAGGCGGTTAAACTTGGCTTGAGCTTTACGTCGGAGTTAAACGAGCCTAAGAACGAGCCAACGAGCCGAGCCATGGGCCGAGCCGAGCTTAGCTCGAGCTGGGCTTGGTTACAAAATGAGCCAACTTGGCTCATGTCATCTCAAATTGAGTAATTTAGCTAGTTTTTCTCGAGCTTCTTTCGAGCGAGCTACGAGTCGAGCTACGAGCCGCGAGCTTTATGAACAGCCATCTACCTCCGTTCCATAATAAGAGATTCAAGTTCTAGTGCTACTCTTTGGGCCATCCACCTTTATCATTCATCGTGTTCGCCAAATTTATTTGTGTTCGCTTGTGTTCGTGAACACGCTCATTTCCTTAATGAACGAACACGAACATAAAATCTCGTTCGGTAAGTGTTCGTGAACCGTTCGTGAACACATTTATTTCCTTAACGAACGAACATGAACAAGGCCTCGTTCGTGTTCGTTCGGTTCGTTTACAGCCCTAATCATGTGCATGTATCTTGACTTTGTCTAATAACTTCCTGAGAAAAAACATTGCAAAAAACACAAGTCAATCCTATTTTTAGGGAGTAACATGAATATTTTCCTAGTTTTACGGGGCAACTAAAGTTGAATATTTTAAACAATATTGTGGTTGTCACGACTGACGAGGATGTTTCCATGACGGTGAATCGATGGGCGCCAATGGTTATGGAGGTTGAGAGATTCTTGGTACAATTTTTTTAGAATAATGTACAACTCAAGTTTATTGGTTTATTGGTTTATTGGTCAACTTGACCTTGGCTCATGATTGTGGAGTGTGGCCAACTTGATGTATGCTCAAGGCAAAATGTGTGTTGTTTTATCAATCGATATATTTTACAATAATTAACGAGTAAGAATGTATTAGAACTAGTGTTATGCCTCGGTAAGTGGCGGAGCTTGAGCAAAAGTTTCGAGGGGGCGTAAAGTCATGGACCCAATTTTTTTTCCTATCGTTATGTTCCGGGTCGGGCCGGCTATTCGATTCGGGTCGGGTCAAATAATAATAGTTCCAAATAAAACTAAAAAAAATTCATTTATTCAAAGGACTCGTTCTTACATATATAAAACTAAATATTGTTTAACAAACAAAAGACCAATATATATATATATATATATATATATATATATATAAGCACGAGATAAATGAAACCTGGACTGAAAATTACAACTCAGCCCGACGACCTTTAAGATTTAAAGTGGTAACAAACTTTACTTTGATTTATATATTGTATAAATATTTAGGCAAAATAATTGGAGGGGTGATCCTATATAATTTTAAAATTCTCAGACGAAAAATCGAAAATTATACAATCGAAAATTGGAGGGGGCGGGTGCACCCCCGGGCACTTAATAAGCTACGCCCTTGGCCTCGGTGTTGTGGGGCGCTAAGCCAGATATTTCCCACTTTCATAACATATGCGCTTTTGTTTCGCTTATACTACTCATAACATTATATTAATAAAAATTATATCGAGTAAACTAATTAAAAACAAAAAACTATCATAGTTTTGCTAAAATAAACTAAAACGATGACAACACTGTAATTTTGCACTTGGGGCAAATTTGTAATTTGTCTGGACCAATGAGCGAGTGATAGACAATTGCATGGGACGAATAAAAAGTACATCGAATCAACCAATTAAAACAAAACACTACCATCATTTTGACAACAAAAACTAATTTTTTTTTTTTTTGCATTTTTAATTACGGATTCGGTTCATTACAGTAAATAAAAAAAAGGAATATTGGATTTTAATAATCTCAACTATTTGTCGTTGGCCGCCAACAGTCCCAACTTTAAAAATAACCACTGACAGTCCTAACTTTTAACATATTGGCCTCCAATGGACCCTGACTAATAGAACCTTAACGCCGTTAGTCTCTGGTCGCCGAAAAAACTTTTTTTTGGCCGGAAAAGTCAACATTTTTGTCCCGAACCTCTTTGTAACCTTATTATGGACCTTTGGTAGCTTTTTTCTAGTAATACCCCCAATTATTAAAGTTGTCGGAAAATTCCTTTTTCGCCGAAAAACTCAACTTTTTGGCCGGAAAACTCAACATTTTTCGTCTCAAACCTCTTTGTAACCTTAGATCGGACCTTTAAAACCTTTTGTTGGACAAAAACGGTTTTCCGGCGACCAGGGACTAACGACGTTAAGGTTCTGTTAGTCAGGATCCATTGGTGGCCAATATGTCAGTAGTTGGGACTGCCAGTGGTTATTTTTGAAGTTGGGTCTGTTGACGACCAACGGCGAATAGTTTGGATTATTAAAATCCAATAAAGTAAGTTTTTAGTGGGTAGTACTTTATTAAATCTTGAAGACTATAAAGTAAGTTTTGAAATTTAAGGGTAGTACTTTATTAAATCTTGAAGACTATAATGTAAAAAAACCAAAGGAAAAACAGAAAAAAAAGGCTTTATTAAATCTTGAAGACTATAAAGTAAGTTTTTAGTGGGTAGTACTTTATTAAATCTTAACGACTATATAGTAAGTTTTGAAGTTTAAGGGTAGTAGCGTAGTTCTCGTTAAACACTTCTACCAAAAAATAAAAACAAACCAAATTGCCTTAGACAAAATTTGAACCAACGCCAGCGGGTTTAAAACCTAGCAACTTTTCCACTACACCACTTTCTTTACTTGTGATATATTTTGTCTTCGTCTCTATATATATTATTGCTACAGCGGGAAAAAGAAAAATATATATTACTTTTGGCACCCCCAATCGCCCTTTTCACCGATTATTATTATTTACTATTGGCGCACATTCTGAATGAATATAGGAAATATGTTACTGAAAAATGATGTATTCTCTTGTTAAAATGTATTTTTTTTATTTTCTCAACACTCTTAGGTTTATAATTATGAAAGTTAAAATGTTTTTTTCTTATTTTATCAAAACTCTTACGTTTATAGTTATGAAATCATCATCAGTAAATCTCAATAAAAGCAAAACTAAGGTAGAGTCTGAGAAGGGTAAGATGTAGACAACCTTACCTTTACTCCGTGGTAATAGAAAAGTTGCTTCCAATAAGACTCTCGGCTCAAAGGTTATAATTATGATGATATATATGAAGAACTCTTGAAGAAAATATAAGATTACCTTGTTATTTATAAATCTTAAGATTTTTATATATGATATATTTGAATGGAACAAATACAACATATTTGAATTAGTAATGTTGAATCAACATGAATTTAACTTTGAACTGGTAGAATGTACGTGAGCGGACCCAGGAATTTTTCCATGGGGGTGCGGAACATTTTTAAAAATTTTAGGCCCCTAGGTATATAAGTAAAAAAATCGGTTCGTATCGGGTCGGGTCATGTAAAACAAACGAACATCAAACTAAATTTATATAATCATCAATAACATGTCAAACCTTGTTACAAACATAATTAAAACGTCGACGCCCTACGGGTATTCGTTTTTTGAAATATATCCAAAACATCATCTAAAGCTAATTTCTTAAGCAATTGTTTCTCTATATAACATAAGTTCATCGCTCCATAACATAGTATTTCAATTTTAATTTTCAACTATTCAAGCCTTTGAAATCATAACGTAACTTGTAATCACCATAAAAATATATAAACAACATAATCACCCTAAAAATCATCTAAACAACCATAAACAACGTTAAAACACACAAAATTTCAAACCTATTTAACAACTTTATTACCCCTTTTCCTCCTATAATATCAGCCAAAATCATCAAAATAACAAAGAAACTTACCCGTGTTCGGATTCCGGTTAGATTTGGTATCGAACGACGGTGGTATGGTGGCTGATTACGGTGGTCGCCGGCTGCTGGACTGTTGTCGATGGATGATGTTGTTCGTTGGCAGTGCAGGGACGCAAGAGAGAGAGAGCGGGAGAGAATTTCAAAAGGTTTTGGGCTTTAATTATTTTATTATAGTTTGAAATATTGTTGTGTTTGGTTAATGGGCTAAGACTTAGTGGGCCAGCTAGTTAGGAATTATAAGTGGGTAAAGGTATGGGTATTTGGGTTTAGTTAGTTAGGTATTAAAAGTTATATAATTTAGGTAGTATTTTTTTTTTAAATAAGAGTTTACTAAAAAAAAATTTAAAATATAAATTGATAACACTTTTTACGTAAGGGGTGCGGTCGAAAAATTCCAAGGGTTGCGGACTGGATTTTCGACGGAACTTAGCACTAATTTTTTTTCTCCGGGGGTGCGCCCGCCCACCTTGGGTTGGGCTTGGGTCCGCCCCTGCTTGGATATAAATAAAACATTTTATATCCATCATATACATGTATCTTGACTTTATCTACAATTTCCGGAGAAAAAACATTGCAAAAAAACAAATCAATCCTATTTTTACGGAGCAACATGAATATTAATCCTATTTTTACGGAGCAACATGAATATTGTGTTAGGTCAGAACAAATATCACACAAACACTAGAACAAGAACAACATGCTCACACACTCTCATACTCTAAATCACAAGAACAAGAACACAAGATTTATAGTGGTTTAGTCTAATCTGACCTACATCCATTCTTCGCAACTAGTTCTTCCTTTTGTATTAGGTGCTCAAGAGTTTACAGTACATGAATGAGAAGTATTTATAAGATACAATTAGATTACTGAATATAATAATATATCATCAGACAGACACAAGGGTCAATCCACTTCCTAGAGGAAGAATCCTCTGCCTAGAGGAATAATCATCAGACTAGAAGAATAATCATCTGCTCAAGTCAAATCCTCCATAACCCAACAATCTCCCACTTGGATGCTTTGACGACTTCAAACTGCTCTCCTTAAAACTTCATCTTCATAAATACCTCTGTAAACACTTCATCTTCACTAGTTGTGGGCGGCCTTCTCATCAATTAATCTGAAGGTTTGTTGAAGCTCCCACTGAGCTTCAACTCATCAGTAACTACTCGTGACTCGTTCTCTGTCCCTTCTGGCTCCCACTTAAACAAACTGCCGGACTCTGAGAAAACATGAAAACTAACACTCTTCATCATAAGCATGTAATTCACTGGAGAGACTTTTACCGCTGGAATACGAGTTCTTTAAACCTACTATCGTATGGGAGCTCTGACTGAAGCACTACATGTGCACCCATTGCCACGAAAACCCTTGGCTGGTTTCTCTGAACCTTTTTCTAGCACGTTCAACCTGAATCTGACATGTGACTTTGGGTTTATCTCCTGCAAAACAAACCTTCTTCTGCCCCCCCGAGATTCTGTGAAGCGGATCTTGGTCTTCTTCTGAACTGGGAGAACCTCTCCCTTAGGCGGTACACTGACCATGTACAATGATCCTCTCTTCTTGCCACGTGCAACTACTAAATTTCCCTTAATTACCTTCCACTATCCACTACCGAACTTAACCTCATGACCCTGATCATCTAGCTGTCCGACAAAAATAAGCATTTTCTTCAAGCCTGGAATAACTCTCACGTCTATCAAAATCCAAGTAGAACCAACAGAGGTAACTAGATCAATATCACCCATTCCTGTGACATCTAAGACTTCATCATTTGCAAGTCGTACCTTACCAAAATCCCCAATTTTAAGATTCCGTAGTGCTTCACTGCTGTGGGTAGCGTGAAATGAAGCACCTGAATCCATAACCCAGGAATCCACACTGCTCTCCACATTACAGATCAAAACTTCATCATCTAAGTGGTCTACTGCAGCGTTAACTTCTTTCTTGTCATTTGGACATCGATTCCTGAAATGTCCAACCTCTTTACAGTTCCAACAGGTACATCATTTGGAGCCCTGGACTGACTCCTCTTTCTATTCTTATTGCCACTACTTCTGTTATTCTTCCTTCACCTGCCAACATGCATTAGTTCACCACCCGATGATCCACCTGAATTTCTTCTTTTGACATCTTCGCCCAGAATAAGATCCTGCATCTTCACAAACTTAAACTTGCTCGTATCTGAAGAGCTCATAACAGCAGTTACGGTTCCAGACCAACTATCGGGTAATGAGGACAATAACAATTGAGGTTGGACCTCATCATCAAACTTGATATTCACATACACCAATCGGGACAAACTCGAGTTTAAGTTATTGATGTGTGTTGTAACTGAATAACCTTCCCTCATCCTAGTGTTCACAAGCTCTCGAATAAGATAAACCTTGTTCGCTGCAGAAGGCTTCTCATACATGTTCGTTAATGTTGCCATCATTCCTCTACTTGAGGTCTCCTTCTAGATATTGAATGCAACATTCTCCGATAGAGAAATTTTTATCACTGCTCTGGCTTTCTTATCCATCCTATCCCAATCTGCTTGTGGCATTTTTTCTGGATTTTCATCCTCGAGCACTACATCTAAGTCTTTCTGACAAAGTAGTACTTCAATATGCATCTTCCACCAACAAAACTTCTTCCCGTCAAACTTTTCGATCTGAGTTTTTTCATCTTCTGCCATTTTAACAAATACTTATCATCTGCTACAAACTAAATGAGTTCGTACTGCTAAAGGATAATTATACTAGCGGAAGCAATAAACAGAAACAAACACTTATCTGTTTCAAGCTTTAAATGGCGATGAGCAAAATAAAGATGGTTGATAAAATCTTTGTAAGGTTGAGAGGTGTCTTTTACAAATAAGGGAAACTTGATTATCCTTAAAGAAAAGAGAAAAAAACACGGTATGTGCTCTTCTTCTTCTTCTTCCTGCGCTAACCTGCTACCACAACTCCCACAACTTCACAAAATTCAGTCACCAAAGTGCAAAATCAAAGCCCTAATCTTCGATTTTGGAACCCAAGATGCGATCTCTAGCAACAAGGATCTCTGATTTTGGAATCGTAGGCGGCGACTACTAGGTTATCGAAACCCTAGTCGCAATCTGCAGCAGAAGTCTTCAATTGGAGCCCTAGCGATGCTTGCTGACGGCGGCAGTGGCTATGCTAGCGGTGGTTGGTTCAGAAACCCTAGTCGCGATGTCAGCGACTGTGACTGAAACCCAAGACCGCGGCTTCTTCTTCGACATGTAAGTGTTCTTCTTCTTCACCTCTTACCTAGTTTGTGTGAATCGATCAAGTGCCTGAGCTCTGATACAAGTTGTTAGGTCAGAACAGATATCACACGAACACTAGATCAAGCACAACAAACTCACACACTCTCATGTCACACCCCAACCGATGGCGGAAACATCGGGATGAGACGAAGTGTGTATAGATTGCTAGAGACTTCATAACACTATGTGACAATATTTAATTGAATTCAAATTTCATTGCAAATGCTAAATTGTCATACAATATTCAAAACAAAATACAACATTGTTTCAACAAATAACATAACATAAAAAGATAAATAGATTAAAGGTGTGTATCTAGTCCACCCTAAACTTGTTTCATCATTCATCCATACTTCAATAATCAACCTGCAACATGTATTAGAATAGAGTTTCAATGCAAAGGCAATGAGCGAGTATACAAGTTTGTTTACATAGCATAATAGAATAAAAGCTCAAATCCAACATGATTCATAATATGTGAATTACTAGTATGCAATTTTGGCGTACACTATGATCAAACCCAAGAATCCAACGCATAAAATAGTCTAATCCCAATTGATAGCGGGATAGTAAATGTTTAACTTAACAATACCCCCAAGTCTCAAGGGCGGTGCGTAAATCCTATAGCGCTATAATTGTTAAGGTGGGCTAGCAAAGTTAATGAGCATATACGTTCCAAATCGTTCAAATAGAGCATACAAGAATCATAAGTAAAGCACATTAGTTTCATGTTTGTACAAGGATTGAGTATGTTTAGTTTAGTTTAAAGATGTTTGCATAATTATACATGTTGCATCCCAAAGTGTAAAGGGGAAAAAGGGATCGAGTATACTCACGGTGGTTGCAAGCTTTCCTACTTGAAATCCCACGAGTGAGTTGGTGGATGGATTAGTTTGGAGCACCTAGTCCTTCTACACGAGGAAACGTAGGTGTGTGAGTTTGGCGTTCAACGGAAGATTATAATTTTGGAGTTTAACATAACATAAAGTACGATATCAAAATAATCATCTTTAACTTATACTCTTGTATGACACTACGTAACCACTAGGGTTATATTGTATTTCATGGGTAGTATGCCCATTAGAATCATACTTGGAGTGTTAAGTCTTAGATGGTATTCTACTACTTTAACATATAAACACAAGTTTAATATTAAAGGTTCGAATAAGTGTATATATACTTAAGTATTATATATTATTAAGTCCAATAATTCAAGTAGGAGGTAGAAGAATAAGATCTTCATTTAGGCACCTCAAGTTGTTCATAGATGTCATGTATGGGGTAGGAAGACAAGCTTCCATTTAGGAACCCCTTGTATGTTCACCACTACACTTGATGTAAAAACAACCAAGGAGGGTCAAGAACTAAGGTAGGTACAATAATATAACAAACTATACTAAGAGGAAATCATCAAATCATGTGAGGATTCTATGTTGGAACAACCCAAGTTGTTCCATAATCACTTCTTTATCAAAACATAAGTTTGAACATGATTTGTGGGTTAAACACCCTAAACAAAACAGAATTATTTGAGGTTTTAACCTCTGATTTATAGTTTCTCAACCTTGTTTTTAAGCCTAACCAACCATGGAAGAGGTTGTAAGCATTGGGACATAGGTATGAGATGTGTTTAACACAAGTTGGATGAGTTTAACATACTTTTGAAGAACATAAAGTAAAACAGAAAGTTTGTGGTCGATTTTGGAGCAATTCCAGGTCTGATTTCTCCAAGGAGAAGTCAAGGAATCGAACCCCATGATAAACCAAGCATGTAGGAAGAAGAATCGAGTGATTTGGTTAAGAAATGAGTGAGATATGCTCATTTTAGTGCAAGGGTATGTGTTTACCCGAATTTCAGCTTCTTACAAGAACTAGAGAGTATTTTGGAGAGTTTTGAGTGTTGTGAAAGTGTCAAATGGTGTGGAGAGGAGTTATATTTATAATGGTAGAGGTTGGTAGTGATTGGAGGAGTTTAGAGGTGGAATTAAGGTGATTGGGGAGTGTTTAGAAGTTGGATTTCGTGCAAAAATCGCGTCTGATTGAAGCTGGTTGAGTTTTCTACGAATACAAGGCTAATGCGGCCCGCATTAGGTTTCTGATAAGTTAAAGCGGGCCGCCCGCCACTTCTGATTTCCTTATAAGTTTCAAAAATTGCACTTTAGCCCCCAGACTTGTTAAATTTGGTGTTTTTAGGACTTTTAAGGGCCATTCTTGCCATATAAGTATATTTTAAGATAAGTTCAAGTACGAGAAGTATAAACCAAGTATAATTAAGCGTATAAGTATCATAATCAAGTTTCATTTACGTTCAATACACGTTTTAGGCATAAGTTTAGATTAATTACAAGTTTAGCACATGGTTTCCAAGAATGACGATTAAACATCAATTGATTCACCAATTCGAACATACGAGCATATATAAAGTGTGTATAACATATTTGTAACAAAATACGATTTTCATTAATGATTCAAGTCTCGGTTTTACAACGATTACAAGGAAGGAACGATTACAAGAATACAACGTTTCCAAAAATAGAAATACGAACAAAACTTTCTATAAATGGAAAGTACAAAAAAGCCGGGCGTTACAGTCTCCCCTCCTTTAGGAAATTTCGTCCCGAAATTTAGGAAGACGTAGGGAAAAGATAAGGATACTTCTTTGTTCGAGAAAACATGGATGTTGAGTGCGAGAAACAATAAAGGAAAGTAGAATTCTATGGTGATGAACTTGCCATCAAAATTTCTGACCGGAAACGACATAAATTCAAGTTTAACAACACAAGGTTTTACGCCAATAGAGGTAATAAGGTTGCTAATGAGAAAGCGTATCCTCACTGTCTCCGTCGTCATCTTGGGCTTGCTGTCGTTCTTGGTTCCATAGAGGACATTGTGGGCGAAGATGAGTAGTGTCTCCACACTTGTAGCAAGCGCGTACTTTGTTGACTGACTCTGTGTGTTGAAACTTTCGTTTCCTGCCTTCGCCACCACTTGCTTGGGCTTCATGGTCAGTGGTAATCTGATTGGCTATCTTGGTAGCAACCTGTTTATCGCGAATGCGATTGTTGTTTAGGGAAGCAGCGAGGCGGTACACAGCTTCAGTATTATCGAGTTTGGCTGCCTCGATGGTATCACGCATAGCAGAGGGTAACCCATTGATGTACTTCCTTATCTTACGATCGGTGGTCATAACAAGGTGAGGAACAATGAAGCTAAGTTGTTTGAAACGGGTGGTATAGGCTAGGTTCTCATCTCCCACTTGTTTTAGCGCCCAAAATTCTTCCTCTAGCCTTTGTTGCTCATGCGGAGGGCAAAACTCGTCCATCATCAGGGCCTTGACTTCTTCCCACTCCAATGCATATGCCAGTTCGTTCGAACGAATGTTCCTTTCGTTCGTCCACCATTCGAGAGCTCGGGCTTGGAATACCCCAGTCGCACTACGCGTTCTGAGCTCTTTGGGGCAATCACTATTGATGAACGTGACCTCCATGCTATCAAACCATTCGAGCATGGCGGTCACCCCATCATTGCCGGTGAATGGCTTGGGATTGCACGATGAAAAGTGCTTGAAGTTGAACGAAACGGGCTTGCGTATTTCGACCTTCGAGTCGACGGAGGAGTTTGGAGTTTCAGAAGCTCGAATTTCAGTAACGACCTTTGGGACGATGCGCGCAATTTGATTTGCCATGAAGACCATCATCTTCTTCTTGGAGCGAGACTTTGACTTCTTAGACATTTTGGAGTGACGGGAAGACATCTAAGATTCAAAGGAACGAATAGGTGAGACTTGATCATAATGTTTGTTTAAGAAAATTGTTTTCATGAAATGATTCATATAGCATAACGTGTCACATAGCATAAAGGGTTCAACTTGATTCACATAGCATACAAAGGTTTAAACGTCTCATATAGCATAATCATGAATTTCATATAGCATAACGTGAATAAATGAAAGCATTGTAAATTTAGTTTGTTCACGAGAGATTATTATTGTTTTTGATTGCGATAAACGTGCGAAATAAGTAAAAAGTTTGAAATGGATGATCGTTCAAGTATAAAATCACATATAAATTGAGATACATAAAAGAGAGGCTCAATAAAACGTTGGATTGTTTCGGGTAGAGAAACGTCGACTATTCCAAAGTGGGTCGAAAGTTCTTTCGAATTAGAGAAAACGTGTTTTGGCCTATAAGTAAGATACTCTCGTCGAGAAGCGATTAACGGTATCTTACCCTTCCGGTTACTACACATCTCTAATTGATTGAAACAATCGGGACTTTGGCGAGATTGAAAATCGAGGAATGGGACTTAATCGACGAGATGCGGGTTTCACCCCTAGCTTGACGATTTCGTACCCTAAATGTGGTTGGTACTTGTCGGGTCAAAATAAAATTTCGACACTTTGACAAGGGTCCACTAGAGTTGAAATGGAAATTACCATTAAGTTGTGGATTTCACTCCTAGCTTAATGGTGAAATTTCGTGCAAAATAGTTTAAGGTAGAATGAGAGTTGTTTACCAAATTGTGGGTTTCACGCCTATTTTGGTAAAGTTGTCCCGTTTGTGTTACAAGAGTATACAAATAAACAAAAGTGTATTCATGTTAACCTTAGGAAAGGCATATAAATTTAGTCATCAAGAAGTGTAGCTAGGAAGCATGCATGGTAGAGTACAAAGTTTTAAACGACACATAAGAGGCAAAATTCCTAAAACTATAGATTAGGGCAAAAGCATGGCAATTTTCCTAATTCCCTATAGTTATGGCTCTGATACCAATCTGTCACACCCCAACCGATGGCGGAAACATCGGGATGAGACGAAGTGTGTATAGATTGCTAGAGACTTCATAACACTATGTGACAATATTTAATTGAATTCAAATTTCATTGCAAATGCTAAATTGTCATACAATATTCAAAACAAAATACAACATTGTTTCAACAAATAACATAACATAAAAAGATAAATAGATTAAAGGTGTGTATCTAGTCCACCCTAAACTTGTTTCATCATTCATCCATACTTCAATAATCAACCTGCAACATGTATTAGAATAGAGTTTCAATGCAAAGGCAATGAGCGAGTATACAAGTTTGTTTACATAGCATAATAGAATAAAAGCTCAAATCCAACATGATTCATAATATGTGAATTACTAGTATGCAATTTTGGCGTACACTATGATCAAACCCAAGAATCCAACGCATAAAATAGTCTAATCCCAATTGATAGCGGGATAGTAAATGTTTAACTTAACAATACCCCCAAGTCTCAAGGGCGGTGCGTAAATCCTATAGCGCTATAATTGTTAAGGTGGGCTAGCAAAGTTAATGAGCATATACGTTCCAAATCGTTCAAATAGAGCATACAAGAATCATAAGTAAAGCACATTAGTTTCATGTTTGTACAAGGATTGAGTATGTTTAGTTTAGTTTAAAGATGTTTGCATAATTATACATGTTGCATCCCAAAGTGTAAAGGGGAAAAAGGGATCGAGTATACTCACGGTGGTTGCAAGCTTTCCTACTTGAAATCCCACGAGTGAGTTGGTGGATGGATTAGTTTGGAGCACCTAGTCCTTCTACACGAGGAAACGTAGGTGTGTGAGTTTGGCGTTCAACGGAAGATTATAATTTTGGAGTTTAACATAACATAAAGTACGATATCAAAATAATCATCTTTAACTTATACTCTTGTATGACACTACGTAACCACTAGGGTTATATTGTATTTCATGGGTAGTATGCCCATTAGAATCATACTTGGAGTGTTAAGTCTTAGATGGTATTCTACTACTTTAACATATAAACACAAGTTTAATATTAAAGGTTCGAATAAGTGTATATATACTTAAGTATTATATATTATTAAGTCCAATAATTCAAGTAGGAGGTAGAAGAATAAGATCTTCATTTAGGCACCTCAAGTTATTCATAGATGTCATGTATGGGGTAGGAAGACAAGCTTCCATTTAGGAACCCCTTGTATGTTCACCACTACACTTGATGTAAAAACAACCAAGGAGGGTCAAGAACTAAGGTAGGTACAATAATATAACAAACTATACTAAGAGGAAATCATCAAATCATGTGACGATTCTATGTTGGAACAACCCAAGTTGTTCCATAATCACTTCTTTATCAAAACATAAGTTTGAACATGATTTGTGGGTTAAACACCCTAAACAAAACAGAATTATTTGAGGTTTTAACCTCTGATTTATAGTTTCTCAACCTTGTTTTTAAGCCTAACCAACCATGGAAGAGGTTGTAAGCATTGGGACATAGGTATGAGATGTGTTTAACACAAGTTGGATGAGTTTAACATACTTTTGAAGAACATAAAGTAAAACAGAAAGTTTGTGGTCGATTTTGGAGCAATTCCAGGTCTGATTTCTCCAAGGAGAAGTCAAGGAATCGAACCCCATGATAAACCAAGCATGTAGGAAGAAGAATCGAGTGATTTGGTTAAGAAATGAGTGAGATATGCTCATTTTAGTGCAAGGGTATGTGTTTACCCGAATTTCAGCTTCTTACAAGAACTAGAGAGTATTTTGGAGAGTTTTGAGTGTTGTGAAAGTGTCAAATGGTGTGGAGAGGAGTTATATTTATAATGGTAGAGGTTGGTAGTGATTGGAGGAGTTTAGAGGTGGAATTAAGGTGATTGGGGAGTGTTTAGAAGTTGGATTTCGTGCAAAAATCGCGTCTGATTGAAGCTGGTTGAGTTTTCTACGAATACAAGGCTAATGCGGCCCGCATTAGGTTTCTGATAAGTTAAAGCGGGCCGCCCGCCACTTCTGATTTCCTTATAAGTTTCAAAAATTGCACTTTAGCCCCCAGACTTGTTAAATTTGGTGTTTTTAGGACTTTTAAGGGCCATTCTTGCCATATAAGTATATTTTAAGATAAGTTCAAGTACGAGAAGTATAAACCAAGTATAATTAAGCGTATAAGTATCATAATCAAGTTTCATTTACGTTCAATACACGTTTTAGGCATAAGTTTAGATTAATTACAAGTTTAGCACATGGTTTCCAAGAATGACGATTAAACATCAATTGATTCACCAATTCGAACATACGAGCATATATAAAGTGTGTATAACATATTTGTAACAAAATACGATTTTCATTAATGATTCAAGTCTCGGTTTTACAACGATTACAAGGAAGGAACGATTACAAGAATACAACGTTTCCAAAAATAGAAATACGAACAAAACTTTCTATAAATGGAAAGTACAAAAAAGCCGGGCGTTACAGTCTCCCCTCCTTTAGGAAATTTCGTCCCGAAATTTAGGAAGACGTAGGGAAAAGATAAGGATACTTCTTTGTTCGAGAAAACATGGATGTTGAGTGCGAGAAACAATAAAGGAAAGTAGAATTCTATGGTGATGAACTTGCCATCAAAATTTCTGACCGGAAACGACATAAATTCAAGTTTAACAACACAAGGTTTTACGCCAATAGAGGTAATAAGGTTGCTAATGAGAAAGCGTATCCTCACTGTCTCCGTCGTCATCTTGGGCTTGCTGTCGTTCTTGGTTCCATAGAGGACATTGTGGGCGAAGATGAGTAGTGTCTCCACACTTGTAGCAAGCGCGTACTTTGTTGACTGACTCTGTGTGTTGAAACTTTCGTTTCCTGCCTTCGCCACCACTTGCTTGGGCTTCATGGTCAGTGGTAATCTGATTGGCTATCTTGGTAGCAACCTGTTTATCGCGAATGCGATTGTTGTTTAGGGAAGCAGCGAGGCGGTACACAGCTTCAGTATTATCGAGTTTGGCTGCCTCGATGGTATCACGCATAGCAGAGGGTAACCCATTGATGTACTTCCTTATCTTACGATCGGTGGTCATAACAAGGTGAGGAACAATGAAGCTAAGTTGTTTGAAACGGGTGGTATAGGCTAGGTTCTCATCTCCCACTTGTTTTAGCGCCCAAAATTCTTCCTCTAGCCTTTGTTGCTCATGCGGAGGGCAAAACTCGTCCATCATCAGGGCCTTGACTTCTTCCCACTCCAATGCATATGCCAGTTCGTTCGAACGAATGTTCCTTTCGTTCGTCCACCATTCGAGAGCTCGGGCTTGGAATACCCCAGTCGCACTACGCGTTCTGAGCTCTTTGGGGCAATCACTATTGATGAACGTGACCTCCATGCTATCAAACCATTCGAGCATGGCGGTCACCCCATCATTGCCGGTGAATGGCTTGGGATTGCACGATGAAAAGTGCTTGAAGTTGAACGAAACGGGCTTGCGTATTTCGACCTTCGAGTCGACGGAGGAGTTTGGAGTTTCAGAAGCTCGAATTTCAGTAACGACCTTTGGGACGATGCGCGCAATTTGATTTGCCATGAAGACCATCATCTTCTTCTTGGAGCGAGACTTTGACTTCTTAGACATTTTGGAGTGACGGGAAGACATCTAAGATTCAAAGGAACGAATAGGTGAGACTTGATCATAATGTTTGTTTAAGAAAATTGTTTTCATGAAATGATTCATATAGCATAACGTGTCACATAGCATAAAGGGTTCAACTTGATTCACATAGCATACAAAGGTTTAAACGTCTCATATAGCATAATCATGAATTTCATATAGCATAACGTGAATAAATGAAAGCATTGTAAATTTAGTTTGTTCACGAGAGATTATTATTGTTTTTGATTGCGATAAACGTGCGAAATAAGTAAAAAGTTTGAAATGGATGATCGTTCAAGTATAAAATCACATATAAAATGAGATACATAAAAGAGAGGCTCAATAAAACGTTGGATTGTTTCGGGTAGAGAAACGTCGACTATTCCAAAGTGGGTCGAAAGTTCTTTCGAATTAGAGAAAACGTGTTTTGGCCTATAAGTAAGATACTCTCGTCGAGAAGCGATTAACGGTATCTTACCCTTCCGGTTACTACACATCTCTAATTGATTGAAACAATCGGGACTTTGGCGAGATTGAAAATCGAGGAATGGGACTTAATCGACGAGATGCGGGTTTCACCCCTAGCTTGACGATTTCGTACCCTAAATGTGGTTGGTACTTGTCGGGTCAAAATAAAATTTCGACACTTTGACAAGGGTCCACTAGAGTTGAAATGGAAATTACCATTAAGTTGTGGATTTCACTCCTAGCTTAATGGTGAAATTTCGTGCAAAATAGTTTAAGGTAGAATGAGAGTTGTTTACCAAATTGTGGGTTTCACGCCTATTTTGGTAAAGTTGTCCCGTTTGTGTTACAAGAGTATACAAATAAACAAAAGTGTATTCATGTTAACCTTAGGAAAGGCATATAAATTTAGTCATCAAGAAGTGTAGCTAGGAAACATGCATGGTAGAGTACAAAGTTTTAAACGACACATAAGAGGCAAAATTCCTAAAACTATAGATTAGGGCAAAAGCATGGCAATTTTCCTAATTCCCTATAGTTATGGCTCTGATACCAATCTGTCACACCCCAACCGATGGCGGAAACATCGGGATGAGACGAAGTGTGTATAGATTGCTAGAGACTTCATAACACTATGTGACAATATTTAATTGAATTCAAATTTCATTGCAAATGCTAAATTGTCATACAATATTCAAAACAAAATACAACATTGTTTCAACAAATAACATAACATAAAAAGATAAATAGATTAAAGGTGTGTATCTAGTCCACCCTAAACTTGTTTCATCATTCATCCATACTTCAATAATCAACCTGCAACATGTATTAGAATAGAGTTTCAATGCAAAGGCAATGAGCGAGTATACAAGTTTGTTTACATAGCATAATAGAATAAAAGCTCAAATCCAACATGATTCATAATATGTGAATTACTAGTATGCAATTTTGGCGTACACTATGATCAAACCCAAGAATCCAACGCATAAAATAGTCTAATCCCAATTGATAGCGGGATAGTAAATGTTTAACTTAACAATACCCCCAAGTCTCAAGGGCGGTGCGTAAATCCTATAGCGCTATAATTGTTAAGGTGGGCTAGCAAAGTTAATGAGCATATACGTTCCAAATCGTTCAAATAGAGCATACAAGAATCATAAGTAAAGCACATTAGTTTCATGTTTGTACAAGGATTGAGTATGTTTAGTTTAGTTTAAAGATGTTTGCATAATTATACATGTTGCATCCTAAAGTGTAAAGGGGAAAAAGGGATCGAGTATACTCACGGTGGTTGCAAGCTTTCCTACTTGAAATCCCACGAGTGAGTTGGTGGATGGATTAGTTTGGAGCACCTAGTCCTTCTACACGAGGAAACGTAGGTGTGTGAGTTTGGCGTTCAACGGAAGATTATAATTTTGGAGTTTAACATAACATAAAGTACGATATCAAAATAATCATCTTTAACTTATACTCTTGTATGACACTACGTAACCACTAGGGTTATATTGTATTTCATGGGTAGTATGCCCATTAGAATCATACTTGGAGTGTTAAGTCTTAGATGGTATTCTACTACTTTAACATATAAACACAAGTTTAATATTAAAGGTTCGAATAAGTGTATATATACTTAAGTATTATATATTATTAAGTCCAATAATTCAAGTAGGAGGTAGAAGAATAAGATCTTCATTTAGGCACCTCAAGTTGTTCATAGATGTCATGTATGGGGTAGGAAGACAAGCTTCCATTTAGGAACCCCTTGTATGTTCACCACTACACTTGATGTAAAAACAACCAAGGAGGGTCAAGAACTAAGGTAGGTACAATAATATAACAAACTATACTAAGAGGAAATCATCAAATCATGTGACGATTCTATGTTGGAACAACCCAAGTTGTTCCATAATCACTTCTTTATCAAAACATAAGTTTGAACATGATTTGTGGGTTAAACACCCTAAACAAAACAGAATTATTTGAGGTTTTAACCTCTGATTTATAGTTTCTCAACCTTGTTTTTAAGCCTAACCAACCATGGAAGAGGTTGTAAGCATTGGGACATAGGTATGAGATGTGTTTAACACAAGTTGGATGAGTTTAACATACTTTTGAAGAACATAAAGTAAAACAGAAAGTTTGTGGTCGATTTTGGAGCAATTCCAGGTCTGATTTCTCCAAGGAGAAGTCAAGGAATCGAACCCCATGATAAACCAAGCATGTAGGAAGAAGAATCGAGTGATTTGGTTAAGAAATGAGTGAGATATGCTCATTTTAGTGCAAGGGTATGTGTTTACCCGAATTTCAGCTTCTTACAAGAACTAGAGAGTATTTTGGAGAGTTTTGAGTGTTGTGAAAGTGTCAAATGGTGTGGAGAGGAGTTATATTTATAATGGTAGAGGTTGGTAGTGATTGGAGGAGTTTAGAGGTGGAATTAAGGTGATTGGGGAGTGTTTAGAAGTTGGATTTCGTGCAAAAATCGCGTCTGATTGAAGCTGGTTGAGTTTTCTACGAATACAAGGCTAATGCGGCCCGCATTAGGTTTCTGATAAGTTAAAGCGGGCCGCCCGCCACTTCTGATTTCCTTATAAGTTTCAAAAATTGCACTTTAGCCCCCAGACTTGTTAAATTTGGTGTTTTTAGGACTTTTAAGGGCCATTCTTGCCATATAAGTATATTTTAAGATAAGTTCAAGTACGAGAAGTATAAACCAAGTATAATTAAGCGTATAAGTATCATAATCAAGTTTCATTTACGTTCAATACACGTTTTAGGCATAAGTTTAGATTAATTACAAGTTTAGCACATAGTTTCCAAGAATGACGATTAAACATCAATTGATTCACCAATTCGAACATACGAGCATATATAAAGTGTGTATAACATATTTGTAACAAAATACGATTTTCATTAATGATTCAAGTCTCGGTTTTACAACGATTACAAGGAAGGAACGATTACAAGAATACAACGTTTCCAAAAATAGAAATACGAACAAAACTTTCTATAAATGGAAAGTACAAAAAAGCCGGGCGTTACATCTCACACTCTAAATCACAAGAACAAGAACACAAGATTTATAGTGGTTCGGTCTAATCTAACCTACATCCACTCTCCACAACTAGTTCTTCCTTCTGTATTAGGTGCTCAAGAGTTTACAGTACATGAATGAGAAGTATTTATAGGGTACAATCAGGTTACTGAATATTATAATAATAATATATCATCAGACAGACAAAAGGACCAATCCTCTTCCCAGAGGAACATTCCTCTACTTAGAGGAATAATCATCAGACTAGAGGAATAATCTTCTGCTCGAGTCAAATCCTCTATAACCCAACATATTGTTCCAACACCTAAACTTAGAGGAATATTTTAAACATATTGTTGAAGTCACGACTGACTAGGATGTTTGCATGACGGCAAATCGATGGGCACCTATGGTTATGGAGGTTGGTTCAATGCTCAACTTGACCTTGGCTCATGATTGTGGAGTGTGGACAACTTGATCTATGCCCCGGCAAAATGGTTATTGTTTCCATCAATCGATAAATTTTATAACAATTATCGGGTATGAATGATATAGAATAATGTCATTGAAAAATGATGTTTAATCTTGTTAAAGGGTATGGATATTGAATTTAAATGCTCCTAACTTTCACATGTTGTCTGATACCACTCTCAACTAAGAAGTTGACCACCAGCACTCCCAACTCTATCACTCTCAAACTAACCTAACCCTAACCCAGTTAGTTTGATTGCTAGTGTGCCTTGTTTTCCATGAGTTGACATCCTAATGTGTAAAAAAATATTTTTTTCAATCTGTATTATTATTGTTTTTTTAAAATATGATTTAAATTAAAAAAATAAGTAGATTATTTTAAACTCATTCTCTCCCTCCCTTCTCTCTCTAATAACATCGCTACCATCAACTCCACCACCACCTCCTCCCCTTCTCACTACCATTAAAACCACTACTGCCACCCTTTACTATCGTCACCCGCCATTAACCACCATCTCCACCATCAAAAACAGCCACAACCAAGGATCTCTTGTCACCTGCAACTATCATCTACAACCACCATCACAACTAAATCGCCAACAATAACAACCGTCCACCACCACAGTCACTACCACATCTGCCATTAATAACCACCAAAATCCACATCACAAGAAACAGCAACCCAAGCACATAAGATCCCTAGGTCAGACCCGAATCAATACACGCAACCCCAAAATCATAACCCTTGGTTAACGATGTTTCAGAATTCTGAGCTCACAATACCCCGTTGGGTTTGTTAGTAGTCATTTTTCGAGCACAAGTAGGAGCAAGTAGGGAGACTCTACATCAAATTGTCGTAGATAGTTTTAAGGTATGTCCTCGTTTTAGTTTAGTTATTTATTATTTATTTTTAGTGATTAATATTAGTATTATTATTAGTACTAATATATTATTAGTAATAGTGTTAGTATTATTTTTAGGTACTAGGGTTATTGTCAGGAGCGGGTATCGGGTAGCCTAGCTTTAGTTAGGCATGGACTGATCAACCAAGCCTAAACAAGGCAGTGTTAACCAATATCCAACCATGATAATAACTAGTTAGGTGTACTGTTTCCAGACTTAGGATTATGTAAATTGTGTCAGGACCTTGAGATAGTACATGAACATACTATAAACTGTTACGCAACTAGCAAGAGGTGAGTTTTATGAATGTTTTTCAAATGTGAACATGCTTGTTCTAAATCGTAATAATATGGCATGACTGTTGTACGCATGTATATAACATGAGCATGACAAACACATGATATTTGAGGTCTCTTATACGTGTCGCCGCGATGGGATTTGTCGGTACTACACTCGTGTGGTGTAGTGGGCATTAACTGTATGGTTATGTAAGTCACGTGGTGAGCTTGGGTTATGATGATATGGGCGGGTACAAAGTCATGATGAAATAATGTGATTTATAACTCGTGTATATTCATGAACTCACCAGTAATAGCTGACGTCTTTTAAGCATGTGTCACAGGTTATGAGGTATGATCGCTGCTCATAGTCCCAGACTTGTGATAGTCTGGTAGGAATGTATATACCAGATTTGTGGGATCTGGTGGAAGCATTGTTACATCATGCTAGACCTAGTCTCATTGGATGTTGTAATTTAAATTTCAAACATTTGTAAAATACATTTATTATAAAAAAGATAAGCACTTTCGGTATCAATTGTGTTATAAAGCATCCTTATCGGGTGGGGTGTAATAGATTTCGAGGTTGGTGGGGTGAAATGGTGGTGGTTTGCGGTTGAGTTAAGGTTTTCGACGATGGGGAAAATGGTGGACGGTGGATGTGATGTGTATAGCGGCAGAAGAAGCTGGGGCGATGGTGGTTAGAAGTGGTGGTGGCAGGAAAAGGAGACGATGGTACCTCTGATTGGAAGGAGGTGGTGGTGTGGTGTTGGAGATAGAAGAGAGAGAGAGAGGGAGATAGTAAGTTTTAGAGAGAAAGACTGGGTTATAAAATCTGTTTATTTTTTTAATTTAAATCAATTATTTTTTAATTTGAATTGAATCAAATTTAAAAAAAAAACAATTATAATACAGATTTGAAAAAAAAATATTTTTTTACACACAACTATGCCACCACATAGAAAACATGCCACGTCAGCAACCAAACTAACTCGGTTAGGGTTGCGTTACTTTAGAAGTGTCAAAGGAAAATAAGGTACAAGTTGGGAGTGTTGGTGGTTAACTCGTTAGTTGGAAGTGTTATCGGCCAATATGTGAAAGTTGAGATTATTTAAATCCAATATCCTTAAAATGTGTTTTTAATTTTATCATCACTCTTAGTTTTATAATTATAATGACATATATTAAAAACTCTAAGGAGAGTATTACATTACATTGTTATTTATAAAAAAAAAACTAGTTTTATCTTCCCGCACTTCACGGTGGGATTTTGGTCGATATCGATTCGACATGTAACGGTACCGGAATTTGGTCGTTATTAGTTTGGTTTGTTACAGTACCGGCCCTCGCTATAGCAATCCAAAGAAAATAAAACCCAAATGCCCAACACATGTTTTATATGTGTGTTTGGGTTCTATGAAAGGAAAAAAAACAAATTATAAAGAAATTTTTGCGGGCTTTTAGTCGGCGTCAGCTCGTTTCTTGGTTTCTTTTCATTTCATTTTGTTACGGTATTGGCACATGCTATGGAAAGCGAAAGAGGAAACCAAAAAAAATAAAATAAAGTCATAACATAACTAAAACGATACAAAGTCAGGGAAAAAGGAAATCCTGAGAGAATGTAAAAAGAAAAAAAAAACAGAGGAAAAAAACTTTTTTAAATTTAAGGACCATATAGTAACCCTCTTAAAGTTTACGAAACTTGCATTATTAAAGCCTACGGTGTTAGTGAAACATTTGCAATTTAAAAAAACCTATAGGGCTGGATATAGCAACACTCGAACTTGCGTCTAGATGCTTGCAATACAACGTATCAACTACCACAACACATCTTTTGGTTTGTATAATCAACTAATCACTCATTTACAATGTTATATATATTCAACTCCTTATGAGAATTTGGTTTGTCTTATCACTCATTTACAATGTTATATATTTTCAACTATGTTATCTACCCGTGCGTTACACGGGTTGAACAATTTAATTTGAATAAAACACAAAAATATAATAAAAATAAAGAAAAAATAAATTGCATGCTGCAGCTTTGAAATGAATCATTCGCCTTCTCAACAAACTAATCCCTTGTAACTAACCCAACCATTTCCTTCTTGAAAGCAGTCCCTAGGATCTAATCAATATATTTCAAAAGTGTATCGGTGCATGATCAATGGAGCATGCATGTCAAATTTACAAGTTGAAGTGTAATAAGTTAAGTTAGGGTACACAAATAATTGGGGATATACAACTAATTGACGATAAAATGCATAACTCTAATGCATAGATGCATCAATATTCACATCAAAATACAACAAAATAATACATATGAAAAGGTACTAATGAAGATATTTTCCTTCACAACTTGGCTGTCTTAGACTAGTCACTATAAATGGTGACCAAACTCCACAAACGGTTCCCAGATGGATAATGAGACAAAAAAACAAGCAATTTTAATTTAATAATTCGTTATATCTCACAATCAGGTCAGGTTGTGTACACAACCCAAGTTTGCAACCACTTATATTAATATTTAATTGTTTTTTTTTTTGTCTTTTTCTTTATAAACAATAACTATAGATCATTTTTATTTAATAAAATATTAGTTTAGGTTGGGTTCTGAATGTGGGTGAAAATTTGAATTGGGTTGGGTTGTGTATGTGGAAGAGAGAGAAATTAGTATTTTAATGAAAGATTTAGTTGGATTGGGTTGTGATAGTGGATAGTCTTACTTATCTAGAGTACCTGGATCTCTCGTTAGCCTGCAAATGAACAAAAGTATAATGAACAAAAGTATTGGAGTTGTATACAACAAAAATAAACAATAATACATAAGTAAATGTACTTATGAATACTGTTGACTAAAAATCTGCTTTTTAAATTTTAAGAATTATATTTTGCATCACAAAAAAATATGATTATGGTTATACCTTTTTAACGTAGAATAAATATCATGCCCATTGGTGCTTTTCTGTATCAATCAAGTTGAAAGCAAATTAATCTCTTTTTTCCTAACTTAAAAATGTATGTTTTGAAAATAAAAATGAAATTTTAAAGTGCCAAACCTGGCCATAAAGAGAGAATCATGATAACCTTTTTGTGAGTCTATTCAAGCTGTCCACACATTTTAAATAACATTTTGGGTGACTTTCAACTCATTTTGACCCACTTGACCCGTCTCATATTTAGAAGCCTTCTCAGTTCTCCGTATCAGCCTGATTAGCGTTTAAACTATAAATATGCAGTATACTTACTACTTACAACTGAAAATCCGAGTTGATGCAAATATATATTAGTAACTCAACTTGAATCATGAAATTAAATAGTGACTCATATATTAGTGCCTCAGCTTGAATCATGAAATTAAATAGCGTCTAAAAAGGAAAAATTGAAGCCCTTGAAACTGGGAAGGCTTGAACAGTGAATCAGAAATTAGAAACTTAAAAATAGAAAGAGTTAAAAAAAACAATCAACAGATTTGTGAGTTCGACTTGAATCAGGAACCATAAACTTCAATGGTCAATCATGAAAGCTTAAAACAGAATCTGCATTCGACAATTGATGATCAAAAGAATAAAAGAGGAAGAGATAACATGAAACTTATAGAGTCCTAAGAGACATAATCTAACCTCACTGTATAAAAATATTTCTCTAGAAAATTTGTAAAACTATTAAAATATATGTATAGTTAAGTACCAATTTTGAGGTTTGAGCACTTGACTATAAAAAACACCCCTTTATTTGAGAAGCAAAAGAAAGTACCTCCATCATTTTGTTTTCCTTGAAAGGGGTTCATTCATGATTCATATTAACTTTTTGCTAATCAATATCCAATGTCCATCATTTTGTTTTCTTTGAAATGTTGGCCGTTCAAAAAACAAAAATATCCAATATCCAAGTGATTCAGATTCCACTCGTCTTGGTCGCTTACATTGCACCTTAATCCAGCTTTAATGACGTGCTAAGCAACACCACCCCGAGCCTATTAAAAGATTGAAGACAAAAATAAATCTGAAAATGGATGGGTAAAAAAACCCTAATCTGAACCCACGCGCCTCCTTTTTCTTCTTCAGTTTTACTCATTTAATCTTAGCACTTGATTGTTAAAATATAATATACCTTATATTACTTCAGTTTAATAGTATAGTTTAATGGTATAAGTTCTAATTGTGGTTTATCTGTTTTACATGTTACTTCATTGGATACCTGATACTGGACGCTATACTGGACCTAGGTTACATGTTGCTGGGCTGAGAGACTCGTAATGGGCTGAGAGAACAAAATGGAACTTGGCCTAGGGAAAGCTATTTGTTGTGCTGCTGCTATATAATGTTCGCTGTCATATCTCTATGTTTTAGAGATCGGATTTGAGAGAAAGAGTTCTTCGTATTTTTTCCTTGAGAGTTCAAGAAGATATTTTTCTAGTTCTTTATCAAATCATCTTGTCTACTAGATTTAGAGTTGTGGTCGTAGTTCTTTATTTGATAGAACTGATCGTCTATTAGATTTAGTTGAGCTGATAGTCTGATAGATTAAGGGTTGTGATTGTAGTGTCTTTTTGAGAAGTTCTTGTTGTTCCGATTGAATGTATGTTGAATAAAGTCTTCGATTACCATTATTTGACATGGTATCAGAGCCATAAGGCTCCGATTTGAAAGTTTTTCCGTTGTTCTTGAGTTTTCTTTCAAATTAGGGTTAGATTTTGAAACCCTAGTTACACGTGGGAGGTTCTTGATAATTTTCTGATTTTGATTTTTGGTCGTGTGGTTCTATGTGGCTGTACGAAGAGATTATCACAAGAAGTTGTTCTTTCCTCTATTCATTGAAGGTTTTCTGTGGTATCTTTGATTCGAAGCCCTAACTGATTCGATCAGGGGGTTTGTACTTCGAGTTGGTTTTGGTGTTCTTGGGTTCGGGTCACAGAGCGGCGGCTGAATTGAATGTCAACTTAAAAGTACCTTCATCCCAAGGTGTATCATCCGGACTGAGTATAACTGTGTTCCAGTGCATAATATTATTATCATCAGATCTCGAAAGTTGTGAAGATCCCTTCTCTTAGGGTTTGTTCTTGTAACAGACCTTGTCTGATCTGAGTGTTTCAGACGATTTGCTGTTAGACTGATTTTTTGACCACTGGATTCCTGTTCTTGGAGTCCGTACCTGTGTGAGGAACAGAAACCCTAATATTAGGGTTTGTTGGTGTTGAAGTTTTTCCAAAGGGATTCTCGTTGGTCTCTGTAATCCACGAAGATTACGGGGCAAACCAACAGATTCTTTGGTGTTATTTCTTCTATCAGAAACTTTACTTGTAGCCCTAAGTGAAGGCTACAAGACTGATTGCTTGGAGATATACACATCAGGTCGTGTTATTCTTTTCTTCAACTTTTAATTATGTTCCTGCATTAGGCATTACTGTTGCTGGAGTAGTTGGGCCGGTTTGTTGATTGGGACACAGAGAGGGTACACTCTGTTGCATATTTACTGATTTGTTGCCTTGATTGTGTGTATTCTTGTGTTGTATCTGTCTATTGTTTTTTCTGATTGTGTTTGGCTCCTGTGCTAAGACTTGGGTAGGCACAATTAGAGTGACGATCCTACTATCTGGCCCCTGGCACAAGTTTGCTATTAGGGTTTGTTATTGATTAAAGCATACAAGTTTTTGTTTGGCTAGTATATGGCTTGCAAGTTTACCTGTTATTGCTTTAATTTGTGTGGTATAGTGTTCTAGTCTTTGTATGGTCATTGGTTGTTTAGGTAAGTTTTCTTGCAACTTGTATTAAAAAGGTTATACCAACTGTGTGATTGTGATTCTACCGTTGAAGTTCTGTCTATGTGTTTGGTATGTGATCTTGTTGATTCTTGTCTGTTTGACTAGGGCATACACCTTAATGTTTGCAACTACATTAGTATGCAAATAGATCTAGGATTCCTGTAAGAGTTAAATCCGTTAGATCTAGTATAGTTTTTTATACAAATTTTTGTGTTGACAACTTGTTTAGTGATCTAGTGTGTGTTTTTAAGAGTTGTCTTGTTCATCCGATAATTGGTTGTTTGAAGATTTTGATAGTAACTCTTTGTAATTGTTAAGGAATTGATTCATACTACTCGTCACTCGTCTTGTGTAACACCCCAAAACCCGAATGCTTATATTTGCCGTATGTTCCTATATGACTTAGCATGAAATAAATAACTAGGCTATTTAACCTAGTTAAGTGTGTGGTTAAGAGTATTAAATGACAAAAGTAGTGCAAATTATGTTAAGTGACAAACACGAGGGGCTAAATGGAACAAGATGAAAGTTGGGTTATTAAAATGAAATATCACCACACACAAACACACACTTCGTGTGTGTTCTTGAACGTTCAGGAGCTCCAAAGAGCCAAAACCCTAACTCAACTATAACCATCAAATTGAAGGGTGAATCAAGGATTAAATTCACAACCGAACATGGATTAGTGATCACCTTTACAAGGGGATCATAAGGTATGTCTTAAAATTTAGATTGGTGATTATGCACGAAGTGGGTTATGTTAGAAATCGTGAAATTGTATGAAATTGAGTATGAGTATGTGTTAGAATCATCATATAGGACATGGATTATGCGTGGTTTGGGGTAATTTGATGTTTGGAGGTGAAACTCACTTCTAGTGGTGAAGATGGCGACATGGGTGTGTCACCCATGTCCAATCCTTGTTCAAATCTTGTTGTGCTATGTTGTATGTAATGCGTTCTTGTTAGGTAGATTGAATGTGATATGAATTTGTTGATGTTTTTTGTGTTAATTGATGAATGAAAGCATGAAGTAAAGCATGAAACACTTGTACATTATGCATAAATTGTGGCATGCACACCAAGTGTTTGATGAAATGCCTAGGTGAGATTAATAGATGAAATGATATGCAAGTAATGGATGAAATCGTATAATATGGGGATACGATGTATTTGATGATAAATAAACATGAGAAATCTATTTTTAGATGGAATTCATGTAGGATTTGGTTGGCCATGTTATTTGGTAAAAGTATGCATTAGAATATTGTACTCTATGTTGGAGTGGTATGATGTTTACTACATGTTTGAATAATTGCTTAATCAAAATTGATAAGTAAAAGTACTCTAAATGTGAAGCATATGAGATCATTAGAACATGATGAAGTTAGAATGATGTTGGGTTGTTAAGCATAGGTCATGGTGTTAGTTGTAGAATTATGTTACTAGAATGAACGGAATTGAATATGTTTGGTGTGTGCATATAACTAGATGATCATGTGGTTGTATGCTTATTGCATCGTGAGTATGAAATGTATATAGTGTTATTAGTATAGTCTACTATAATGACATAGATGTATGAGGTTAAGTCGAAAGTTCATATGATAAATCGTTGACTTTCTGAAAGTCAACTGTGCATAAGTAGCAATGTTAGACTTTTTGTCACAATTGTAATATTATAGAAAGTCATATGATACGTTTTATATCCATATGTGTTATATGTGATGACGTGATGAATTATATGAGTTTGAAAAGATTGACTTGTGGAAATATGCCTTATGCTTGTTGGAATTGACTAATGAAAGTCAAATGTGAAACATGAATTTGATATGATCGTTAATATGTACAATCATGTATGCTAATAAGAATGTGAATGCGATGACATGAAAGTATAGGGATCATGTCAAGATGGATGGAATCATGGAATGCTAACGGGTCAAAAGGAGGCGAGGAAACGGATGCGAATACGGACACTTAAGGTAAGTGATTTCCGGAATCACTTCTTATTTATAAATGAAGTTTGGTATGTTGTATATAGGGAACCATGTAAGAATTTACAGGTAAGGGTAAGTACCAAGGTAAGTTCATATGAACTTCGTCTATCCTTAATGTAAATTAAGATGATAGTCTCATCGTGTTAATGGAATGTTCATTATGTTGCTGAATGTTCATCGTGTTAATGGAATGTTCATTATGTTGCTGAATGTTCATCGTGTTAATGGAATGTTCATTATGTTGCTGAATGTCCATCGTGTTAATGGAATGTTCATTATGTTGCTGAATGTTCTTCGTGTTAATGGAATGTTCATTATGTTGCTGAATGTTCATCGGAATGTTCATTATGTTGTTGAATGTTCATCGTGTTAATGGAATGTTCATTATGTTGCTGAATGTTCATCGTGTTAATGGAATGTTCATTATGTTGTTGAATGTCCATCGTGTTAATGGAATGTTCATTATGTTGCTAAATGTCCATCGTGTTAATGGAATGTTCATTATGTTGCTGAATGTGCATCGTGTTAATGGAATGTTCATTATGTTGCTGAATGTCCATCGTGTTAAAGGAATGTTCATTATGTTGCTGAATGTTCATCATGTTAATGGAATGTTCATTATGTTGCTGAATGTCCATCGTGTTAATGGAATGTTCATTATGTTGCTGAATGTCCATCGTGTTAATGGAATGTTCATTATGTTGCTGAATGTTCATCGTGTTAATGGAATGTTCATTATGTTGCTGAATGTTCATCGTGTTAATGGAATGTTCATTATGTTGTTGAATGTTCATCGTGTTAATGGAATGTTCATCATGTTTGTTGGAAGTTAGTCGGTTATGTTTGTTTGTAATTGCATTGATTTGTGTTGATATGATTGTAGATAAGACTCAACTTACAAATAGGTGAATGTGACTTGTATGTATGTATGTAGATATGGATCTGTAGCGTGTGTAAGTAGTGTGAACTTGTATGTACGTACATATGAATGGGATACGTATGAATGTACTTAGATATATGAAAGTGTATACACGTGTTGTAATATAATGATTGTAGATCACTGGTATACGTATATGTGAAGATGTGGGTTTTCAATATGTTTGAGATTACGTACTCCTAACCATGTTACTATTGAGAATGAAATAAATGGAGTGCAGGTATGGGAACGCTAGACTCTCGAGGAATTGATGTCGGACTCGAGTAAATAAAATTGAGAGGATGTTTCAATGGAATACCTTACGTAGTTAGAATGTGATATAGCCTTTTAAGTATATGTATGAAATTATATATGATGTTACCATGTACTAACGTGTTGGTTATATATGGTGACCGCAGGTTAATCAGATATTCATGATGGACATGTGAACGAGGATCAAGTTGAAGATCATGGATTGTACGGGAAAGCGGTCACGTTGTTTGTAATCATTTGTTAACATAGTTACATTAAATAAATGATGAATGATGTATTTATGTTAGAAGGGTTGACCTAAACGGTATTTAAGTATGTTAGAGTAGTTAAAAGAAAGAAATTTTACGGTTCATTTTCCGCTGCGTCGTTTTGGGTCAAATCGTGAATAGGGTCTTACATCTTGGAGCTTTTCGCTCTCATCTTAGTCTTTAGTTTGTGCTTATGTCTTGTTGGTTATACTATTTAGCTTGGTTTTGTTATTAATCTTGAATGTGTTTTCATTAGATGTTATTTGTATTCTGGATTTAAAAAAAAGTTCATGTTGGTTAAAAAGTTAAACATGTTTGAAGGGGAAATGTGCTGGATTAGTGATTTTAAGAAAGCTATATTTTAACGAATAAAAGTGAAAGTCTAGCATCTTTTATCACTCATTATTTCTCTTGTAGTCTCCTTTTCATATCGGTCTAGGGTTTGCACATATATTGGTTTGCTTACCTGTTAGTTTGGGTGATGTGTGAGAATGAATCGTCATGTTGATGATCTAAGTGTGAATTGTGTAATTTTGTTGGGTGTTTTAAATGGTTTTTTTGGTCTGATTTGATCTTGTAAACTGTTTTGTTTTGTTTTAATTTTTGGTGGATGATCACTAAAGAAAAGTTGTGTTTTTAAAATGTAGAAAGTCTAGCTTTATGATATAAAGAAATTGTAAGAAGTTCATGAATAAGTTCTATTGAACACTTTCTTTCTTTTGTGTGGCTTTCTCTTGAGAGTTCTACACATCTACATAGTTGTTGTACTTAGGTCTTGTAAATCAGATTCGTGTTGAATCTGTTTGAAATCTGGATTAGTAGTATGGGTTGCTGTGATTGTAGAGTGTGTTTGGAATCTTAGTTCTGAGAGGTGTTATTGTTACTCTTCAGGTCATTATGATCTCTGTTGTTCTTGAGTGTATTCACTAGTCTAAATTTAGGTTATCGATTCATGTTGAATCTGTGGTAATCGTTAAGTTAGAAGTTTTGTTATCTTAGTGATAATTAGTGTTTGTTCGTGAGGATGATTGTTCTTTATTTTTATTCACTGGTCTTGGATTCGTCATGTTTTGAGTCTGGCCGTAGTGAGATTTGTAGGATCATTATGTTGGTGATCTTATTTGTTTCTTATTTGTCTCTTTGGACCTTACCACAACCTCGATTTTCTAACCTTCTTTAGACCTTGCGCGGCCGCACACTGGTCCAGTAAAGAAGACTTAAGAGAAAAGCCACAACGTCATCTTTAACCCTCTTTAGACCTTGCGTGGCCGCGCACTGGTCCAACAAAGAGGACAGGGAAAAAAGACAGCAGACAACACTTGCGCGCCCAAAGGAAATCATAAATCCTTGCGCTTAAATTAAGGATGAAAATCCTAAGTCAAGCACTTCCGCTTAATGATATCCGGACTTGGATATTATTTACTTAACGGACACCACACGATAAGGAGTCACACCAGATTACAGCAGTAATCTTCTAGAAAGAATTCAATCGTGCACCACTAAGACGGTTATAACCGTCTGGACACGTGTCGCCACCTCAGGCATCCCTGAAATCACAACAATAGCATGCAATTGGAGAGTAATCTCCACTATATCACTTTACACGTGGCAAATCCCCAGCCATCGATCTAAGCCACGATCCGTATGCACTCACGTCGGATTAAGAAGCTTGACGGAAGGAAATGTAACCGCTTACGGGGTTAGCATCTTCCGTCAACTTTTCACTAACAGGTTTTCCCGCCCAAAGGCTCCCGGTTATAAATATGAGAACTGCCCAGGTATGGAAGGCAAGTTACACACACTTCTCAAATACATCTTCTTCTTCATAACCCATACTTATTCTCACGCCGGAGTCGGGTCAAGGGGAGAACTCCCCTTCTCCCCTTGACGAGGCTAACGGTGCTTCTTTTTTGCAGAGTTATCGGAGAAGGAGATCAATTGTAGCAGAATCAAACGAGAGAGAACAACCATTTTTATGCAGATCCAAACCCCCTAGATATTACGATCCCGGTCGTTTATCTAGTGTTTCTTCATTGGCGCCCACCGATTTCTCTGTTTTTTCAGTTTTATCTCGTTTCGATTCAGTTTCCTCATTCTCTGTTTTCATATGGCAGAGAATTCATCACCTCACCCATCAGATCCTCGGTCTGAATTCAAGGGTTCTACAACCCCAAATACTCAGATCGACGGAATCATGGGAATCAATACAAGTAACAATCACTTAGACGAAAAGGACTCCTCAGATCAACTCATAGAGAAGAGCTCCAGAATACTGGATCGGCAGATTCCAGAAAGCTTTGAACCAAAATTCCACGCAAATTATCAGACCTGAGTCCCCAAACATCAGATCTGATAATTCGACAAGAAAGCAACAACAGTCATTCGGGAGGAATTACTTCCCTAATGCAAACGGGAGTTCATAACCGTTCAGATCTATTCATGGAGAAAAAACTCCAGAGTACTGGTTCAACAAGTTCCAGATCGTCAGGAACCAAATTTTCCACAAACACTCCAGATTTGGGGGTTTCATTTAAATTCTATGATTAACGAGCTGCAGACCTGAAGTCGCACAACGCATAACTTCCGGAGCTTTACTTATTGGGGCTATAAGCTTTGACTAATACGGTTTTCGTCAAAACCTAGGTACTACAAATTCCTCTGAAAGATCCTTTTGATTTTTCCTTAAACAAAATGAGGGAAAGAGAACAAATTCCCGGATTCTTTTACATAACGTGAAAACCTTCTAGCATACACTAAGCAGTTGGTGCTATCACTTATAAACATTTAAACTGGCACTTATACTAATTCAAGTGCCATGACTTTTCAACATGAAAGTATTACAATCTGACACTTATCTGCGCTATAACGGATATATATGCACAAGCATTTATATTGACTTGCATAATTACAGCGTCTATATCTGTACAACTGGTACTTAAAATTTAATGGATGAAAGAAATCATTAAAAAAGACATACGCAATCCGTTATCTTTTCAAGATGATGGGAACAGTATAAATCCTATTGTTGCGGTATAATACCGCCGATTGAAAAATCACATCAAAAATTGTGGCAAAACTTATACTCCTTATTTAAGGATACAAGCACGTAAGTCGCCATATGCGCATGCTTCTTTACAATTGAGCACGTAAGTCGCCATCCGCGTTTGCTCCTTCACATACAAGCACGTAAGTCGCCATACGCGCATGCTTCTTTACATTTGAGCACGTAAGTCGCCATACGCGCATGCTTCTTTACATTTAAGCACGTAAGTCGCCATCCGCGTTTGCTCCTTCACATACAAGCACGTAAGTCGCCATACGCGCATGCTTCTTTACATACAAGCACGTAAGTCGCCATACGCGCATGCTCCTTCACATACAATCACGTAAGTCGCCATACGCGCATGCTTCTTTACATTTGAGCACGTAAGTCGCCATACGCGCATGCTTCTTTACATTTGAGCACGTAAGTCGCCATCCGCGTTTGCTCCTTTACATACAAGCACGTAAGTCGCCATACGCGCATGCTTCTTTACATACAAGCACATAAGTCGCCATACGCGCATGCTTCTTTACATTTGAGCACGTAAGTCGCCATCCGCGCTTGCTCCTTTACATACAAGCACGTAAGTCGCCATACGCGCATGCTTCTTTACATTTGAGCACGTAAGTCGCCATCCGCGTTTGCTCCTTTACATACAAGCACGTAAGTCGCCATACGCGCATGCTTCTTTACATACAAGCACGTAAGTCGCCATATGCGCATGCTTCTTTACATTTGAGCACGTAAGTCGCCATCCGCGCTTGCTCCTTTACATACAAGCACGTAAGTCTCCATACGCGCATGCTTCTTTACATACAAGCACGTAAGTCGCCATACGCATGCTTCTTTACATTCAAGCACGTAAGTCGCCATACGCGCATGCTTCTTTGAGCACGTAAGCCGCTATCCGCGCATACCCCTTTAGGTCGCCATACGCGCATACTCCCTTGCTTACGAGCGAACACACATACACTTGCTCCTTTACATACGCGCAAACCTGACAACCCATGGAAAAACGCTAGTACAATCAACGAGCACCAAGGTTTGCACAACCAATTCCCATGATGAG
The DNA here is from genome assembly GCA_030545235.1 of Helianthus tuberosus. NCBI lineage: Eukaryota > Viridiplantae > Streptophyta > Magnoliopsida > Asterales > Asteraceae > Helianthus > Helianthus tuberosus. The sequence continues at coordinate 18,866,043 of CM060398.1, forward strand.
CAATCACGTACTATTCACTATCTCTACATCCCTACTCGCAGTTAAAGACAACAACTATTCCTCACAACGCGCAACAACTAGCCAAGCTGTTCAATAAATCAGACTTTTACAGGCAAGGTATTTTTTAACCCTGCGCCCTATTAATACAAAAAAATATCTTTACATGATTTTGTTTGTTACAAATTGCATGTAATTCCTTTGGTATACGCGAAAACAGTATGGTGAACATTGTAAGCCTCATGAACGAGCAAGCCATGCGCACAGTCTAGACTTACGTTCGCACATGAGCACAATACCATTTTCATTCGCTCTACCTAAACAAAGTAATTATACACATGCAACATATTGTAAATCAATAAATACAAAACATGAATGCGTAACATTGCATTAACAAAGTTACTAGTGCAGGAAGGCACCTTTAGCAGCATTTACAGCAGCAGAACATCAAAACGTTCTTTACAAAATAAACACCAAAAAACATAACTGCAGCCTCGTCAGAGGTATACAGTATTTCCCAGAACACCCTAACAAGGGGGAACAACAGCCAGCTCAATCTCCATCATCAACAACTGGTATCCCTTCATTCCCAGAGGAAGGATCAGAATAACACCTGTTTCGACGCCGCTGGTACACAAGCAAAGGCTGATCTTTCCGGTTAAAAGCATTAGCATTAGCAAAAAGTCCAATGGCACATCCATCATCAACACCCTTAGAAGAAGGGAAGATGAAAAGGTACTACATGTATTTATATTTTATTTTTCAAATAACGTTATAAACGTCAGATCATGGCAAAGCAGGTCAGAACAAAGAAGAAAACTCATAAGTTTTCTTCTAAGATTTTTTCGAAAAATTGCGCAAGTGTACATTCTCATAAAAAATTCTCCACTTTCGCGCCAAAAACCCTGCAGCAAAAAACATTTCTCTCTCATAGTCCAGTGCTCCACTTATTTGCATAAGAGCAACACTAGACTGGGGGGACTTGAAGGGGTAAGGTCCCAAAAACCTCGTTTCGAGCGTTTGGACCATACCACAACCTCGATTTTCTAACCTTCTTTAGACCTTGCGCGGCCGCACACTGGTCCAGTAAAGAAGACTTAAGAGAAAAGCCACAACGTCATCTTTAACCCTCTTTAGACCTTGTGTGGTCGCGCACTGGTCCAACAAAGAGGACAGGGAAAAAGACAGCAGACAACACTTGCGCGCCCAAAGGAAATCATAAATCCTTGCGCTTAAATAAAGGATGAAAATCCTAAGTCAAGCACTTCCGCTTAATGATATCCGGACTTGGATATTATTTACTTAACGGACACCACACGATAAGGAGTCACACCAGATTACAGCAGTAATCTTCTAGAAAGAATTCAATCGTGCACCACTAAGACGGTTATAACCGTCTGGACACGTGTCGCCACCTCAGGCATCCCTGAAATCACAACAATAGCATGCAATTGGAGAGTAATCTCCACTATATCACTTTACACGTGGCAAATCCCCAGCCATCGATCTAAGCCACGATCCGTATGCACTCACGTCGGATCAAGAAGCTTGACGGAAGGAAATGTAACCGCTTACGGGGTTAGCATCTTCCGTCAACTTTTCACTAACAGGTTTTCCCGCCCAAAGGCTCCCGGTTATAAATATGAGAACTGCCCAGGTATGGAAGGCAAGTTACACACACTTCTCAAATACATCTTCTTCTTCATAACCCATACTTATTCTCATGCCGGAGTCGGGTCAAGGGGAGAACTCCCCTTCTCCCCTTGACGAGGCTAACGGTGCTTCTTTTTTGCAGAGTTATCGGAGAAGGAGATCAATCGTAGCAGAATCAAACGAGAGAGAACAACCATTTTTATGCAGATCCAAACCCCCTAGATATTACGATCCCGGTCGTTTATCTAGTGTTTCTTCATAAAGGAAGTATTCTTTTGATCTACTTGCTGAGTATGGTATGTCAGGTTGTAAGCTGGTTAACAATTCTATTGAACAAAACCATGTGGTGACAGCTTAATGTGAAAAACAATGTTATAACTTTGTTAACTCATACTCGACCTGACATAACTTATTCAATCCATGTATTAGGTCAATAGATGCATAAACCAACCAAAGCTCATATGTTGTTGGCAGTGAGAGTGTTAAGATATCGAAAAGTGCTCCCGGTAAAGGATTATATTTTGGTAAACATTCACACCTTAACTTGTCTGCATATGCATGGTAAACATTCACACCTTAACTTGTCTGCATATGCAGATTCAGATTGGGGTAAGTGTCTTGTGTCTAGAAAATATGTTACTGGGTACTGTGTGTTTCTTGGTACTTCTTTGATTGCTTGGAAAAGAAAAAAGCAGTCAATAGTGTCTCGGTCTAGAGGTGAAGCTGAGTACCGAGCTATGTATACTGCAACATGTGGGTTAATATGGTTAGTAAATTTACTAAATGAGTTGAAAGTAGAGGTCAAATTACCTGTTTCTTTGTTTTGTGGTAATTCTGTTGCGTTGTCTATTGCAGTGAATCCTGTCTTTCATGACAGGACGAAACATTTTTGAAATTGACTTGTTTCTCTTTAGAAAGAAAATACAGTCCGGTATAGTTATAACAGTTGCAGTTAAAACTGAAAAACAGGTTGCTAATATATTTACCAAGGGATTGATAGTTGATCAACATCATGTTATTTGTAAATGGTTAGACTGAAGACTTAATGGGCTCGTGACTAAAGGCTTGAACTAGTTCGGTGGATATATAAGTGAACTCATCAGTTTATCATCAAGTTAATTACATCAGTCTCTCTCTCTCTCTCTCTCCAGAAAAGTCTCTCCAGGTCCAGCGATATCTTTCTCTCTCCTAAGGTTACGCTTTTTGGTCTTTCTTTGATGATCTCGTGTTGAGATCTTGTGTCAGGTTGTTAGATCATAGTATTGCAAGTGAGAGGAGGTCTGTGAGTGATGTGTTTGGGTATTAAACTGAGGGGGTGTTAAAATATACCTTATATTACTTCGGTTTAATAGTATAGTTTAATGGTATAAGTTCTAATTGTGGTTTATTTGTTTTACATGTTACTTCATTGGATACCTGATATTGGACGCTATACTGGACCTAGGTTACATGTTGCTGGGCTGAGAGACTCGTAATGGGCTGAGAGAACAAAACGGAACTGGGCCTAGGGCAAGCTGTTTGTTGTGCTGCTGCTATATAATGTTTGATGTCATATCTCTATGTTTTAGAGATCAGATTTGAGAGAAAGAGTTCTTCGTATTTTTTCCTTGAGAGTTCAAGAAGATATTTTTCTAGTTCTCTATCAAATCATCTTGTCTACTAGATTTAGAGTTGGGGCCGTAGCTCTTTATTTGATAGAACTGATCGTCTATTAGATTTAGTTGAGCTAATAGTCTAATAGATTAAGGACTGTGATTGTAGTCTCTTTTTTGGAAGTTCTTGTTGTTCCGATTGAATGTACGTTGAATAAAGTCTTCGATTACCATTATTTGACATTGATTAATAAATAGGTGATTAAGATTACTTCGCAGTCTTCCTACCCAAATAAACTTCCTATTATATTATGACCCTTATATAACATAACATAACATAACATTTCACTTGAACGAGTATTACATATTTGAGTTACGTACCAATGTTGAATTAACACGAATCTAACTTTGAACTGGTTTAATATGTATGCATTTGATGTGACAAATATGCAACAATTGTTTTTTAACTAGCATTTTTACCCGCACGTTGTGCGGGAATTTGATTGTTATTGATTCGTTTTGTTACGGTGTTGGTACGGTATTGATACTTGGTATAACAAACGAAAAAGATAACGTAAAACCATAAAGAAAAATAATGTCAAAATGTCAACATATATAACTTTGTATAAGGAAAACGAAACATAAACAACATTGATAACATTCGTATTTTATATAAAAATAATATTGTCGTACACTTGAAAATAACGTCTATGTAAAACAAATCCTGATATTGTTGATAACATTAACGTTGTCTCAAAATCATGTCGATCTAAATCAGTCTTTCTTCTAGGTGTAACCTTTTTCATCCAAAATATTTACGCTTTTTTTTTCTTTAAAGTTACAATCCTTCAAATATTCATTTTCTTCAAGGCGTATCCTTTTTATCCAAAATGCATTACTTTTTTTTTTTTCCTGTAGTAACTATTTATATCTTGTATTAATATATGATCACATTAGAATCTATTTTATGTAAAATGAATTTATTATTATATAAGATTTATTATAGCCTTTTGCAATTAAGAGAATAATAAAAAAGTTAAATGTAGAAGAGAATAATAATAATAAAAAAGTTAATTATACAAAAATCTCATTAGGTAGTTAAAATCTATTTTCATTTCTCGTTTTTCTAGAATAAAAATTTAAAAAGTAGAGTATTCATTTTGTTCTTGTCGTACTCAGCCCAAGCCCACAATGCATCTGTCCTTTGATCTTCTTGGAGATAACCCTCTAACTACATCTTTTAATGTCCAAAAAAAGCCTTGTTTTTTTCTCTCAAGGTACACATATACAAGGGTGGTAAAGGTGGGATGAAAGTGGTAGACTTTGAAGAATACACGTAGAAGACAAAAAGAAAGAAATAAAAAGCAATTTACTGTAGCTAACGTCAATTGTATTATATAATACTAAGGTGTTGCAGATGTTTCAATTAAGTTATGATTTGTTTTTGTTGAATGCAGCCTTGTAATAGTGTTGATTTTAATTTTTTTTTTGTATCGCTGCACATGTTTTAATTAAGGTGTTGAGAAAAACCGAGCGAAAACGATCCGCTCGATTAAAATTTGAACCGAGCATGAGCATCACTTTTGTGTTCGGTTTTGCAAAATCGATCCGAACCGATCTGCTCGGTTGTAATTCAATCCGAGCACGAGCAGACCCTCGCTCGGATCGGATCGGCTCATGAACACCCCTAACTCCAGATCGATATATCCACGTGACATAACACATATCAATACATGATTGTCACACATGCCCCTGCCTAAAAAAGGGAAGAAGTTATAGATATAAAAACTTAGATTAAAACCTTGTGTACCTAATTGAATAAACAAAAAAAAAACTTCAAGTTAGTTTTTTTTTTTTTGGTTATTAAATAAACCATAACAAATATACCAAAAAAAATTTTAGTCAAGAATTCATTACTCATCAGCGGCGGATCTAGAAAATCCGCCAAGCCGTAACGTTTTATAAATAAGCCGTAACGAAATCGAAAAAACCTCAAATTTTTCCAAAATTTACACTAATTTTTCCAAATTTTTCCGCGCCAAGCCGTAGCGGGCGTTGCCCCCCGGCCTAAGGTATATCTGCCACTGTTACTCATCCAGTGATTTGTGTACGACCTGAGATGTAACTAACAAAAAGGTTGTAAAAGTTACCACAGGTTGTTTGAGAAAGAAAGGATGTTTCTTTGTGACAAACGAACTTGGTGTTAAAAATTTCATGAATGTATAGCTAGCTCATTTACCATCCTTGACGTAAGGCCTGAAAAGTGATCAACTACCACTTTTGTGATTTGTGGTTTGAGTAAGAAAGAATATTACTTTGTGACAAACAAACTTGGTGTTAAATATTTCATGAACCATCCGGGCAATTAACTCTTATTTAAATGTAAGCAAGATGAGAAAGAAAGGGTCTTCCAGTATGGTAAATGTACATAAACAAACTTTATTAAAAAAATAAAGGCTTAATTTTACATGATAGATGACAAACAAACAAACAAACAAACAAAGGATTCAGTAACTTTTGTGATTGGTGCTTTAAATATGATAGTGTGAGACAAAAGGAATAACATATCAATGATGGAGTGTAAAAGGAAAAATAAAGGCAATGGCAAGATGGTAATTGTCTGAGGGGGAAGCATAGATAGATGCTCTAAAATCCCTACAATCAACTCTTTCTTTTTTAACAAGCAATGGCTGATGAACTCACCGATGACCAGATCTCCGAGTTCAAGGAAGCTTTCAGCCTCTTCGACAAGGATGGAGACGGTCTGTTCTTCTTTCTTTCTTTCTTTTCCCCTCTTGTTCATAGTATATTTTAAAGCTTGTGTTGAAACCGGATGCGTACTTACTTCAAATCATCTTCCTCCTAAATTTGTCGCTTGTTCGATCATAGCTGCCTTAATCTTTCATGTTATACCTGCTTGTCCTGTCCTGTCAGTTTTACTAACCTACCACCTTAAACGAATTGCTATTGTTGCAGGTTGCATCACTACCAAGGAGCTTGGAACTGTTATGAGGTCTCTTGGACAAAACCCCACAGAGGCTGAACTGCAGGACATGATCAACGAGGTTGATGCTGATGGAAACGGTACCATTGATTTCCCTGAATTCCTTAATCTCATGGCCAGGAAGATGAAGGACACTGACTCTGAGGAGGAGCTTAAGGAGGCTTTCTGTGTCTTCGACAAGGACCAAAATGGCTTCATTTCTGCTGCTGAGCTTCGTCATGTTATGATAAATCTAGGCGAGAAGCTCGCCGATGACCAACTTGATGAGATAATGCGTGAGGCTGATGTCGATGGTGATGGACAGATCAACTATCAGGAATTCGTCAAGATCATGATGGCCAAGTGAGGATCCCCAACTTAAAAAAAAAACACAAATACATCTAACAAGATTCTTATGTTTCATTCAGTTCATATCTGCAATGTTACTTTTCATCCTGCCTGCCTGCTGCACTACTTATATGTACCACTGCTTACCTTCTTCTTGCTTGCTTCTTGTTATGTTATAAACCTAGAACAAATTTCATGTCTTTTCTTAATTAACTTGTTATCCATCATATATTTTAAAACCAAGGGACAATTTGCTATATAGAATGTTATGTGTTAACTTTTACCATATTTTGTGAAGCAGATTAGGTTGTATAATTTCTTTATTTTCTTTTGTTCCTTGTTATATTCTTCCTTCTCATTGTTGTTTTCTTTTATTTCCATGGGAATCTATTTATCAACCGTTTCAAGGATGCGAAGAAAACGACGGTGACTTTATTATTCTCTTATCGCTTTCTAAACCAAGTTTTGGTTCTAGTCATGTCATTGTCTTGTCTCTTGAAAAAAATAAGAGATGAGGGACATGATACCATAAAGGGATAATTTCATATATGTTTTTTCTTCTTTTTAAACGCTTTTTAGCTTAAAGCAGTCATACATTTTTTTTTTCCTGAGGGGTTGGCTTTTCATGGTTTTGCTGTAACACCTTTTGAGTGTTGTGCGTTATTAAGGTTAACCTTGTTGAAAAGACAGGCAAACTTTCGAGTGCTAAGTTGATAGCCTTTTTAAATAGACGAAAGAAATCAATGGTTTTTGTAAAGTGTTACACCATGTTGATTGACCTTTCAAGAAAAGACAGTGTTCTATCACGGTTTTAAAATTGTGAATAACAAACACCCTGAGTCTTAGGACGGTCATTTCAAAGATTTTGTAACAAAATCAAAGTAAGTAGGTTTGTGTGTTAGGAGGAGTTAATAATGGTTATCCTAATCATACAAAATTAATTAATTGTGTTTCCAAATACAGAAGGAGAAGAAGAAGAAAGGAAAGAAGCATGCAATCAAAAGCGCTTTCCTCAACAAGCGGCTTGAAAAGAGCACATTGTGTTGTCCTTTGAAAATACTCAATTAAATTCAAGTTAATTATTCTATTAGGAATTATGACGTCATAAATGCTTGTACTGACTATTGATGACGTCAATAACATATATACATCCCTTCCTCTTCAAGAAAAGCGAACAAAAAATCTCCACCTGCGTGTATCTTGAATATGAAAATGGTCACATGGTCATTTTTCGTTTGTATAATAATTAAATGATACGTCAAGCATACGTCAAGCATACCATATGTAATTTTGAGTATGAGTGTATAAAAGGTTTTGAGATTGTAAACCCATTTTTATGCAAAGTGAATTTGATTTTTTGCTAGATTGTTTTTTTTAAACGAATCGGATAAGTTTTTTCTCCAAACTGGATAAAGGTGATAACTTTTGAAAATTGTATTTTTAATAATTATAACATGGTATGTTATAATTCACGTAGCCTAATATTCAATTCAATTATTATGTCTATTACGAACCACAACTCATTCCGGGTTTGTAACATTTTATTTGGCTTTTAAAAAACATGCGCAATACGACGGCAACAACAATTTACAACATGGTATTCGTTAATTATGTTAGTCGAATAAAATATTAAGAGAGTGCGTTCGTATTACTAACTTGTTATAATATATATTATGTTTATAAGTATTATTGAGTTACTTGTGAAATCTAAACCCACGTGGTTTTGTTTGTGATTTGAAGATCATTTCTTTCACAACCTATATTAGTTATACTTTTTCAATAACACATGCCTGTTTTTTCCCCTGAATATTATCAAAAAAACACATCCATTTAATATCCTAAAATTGTCATGCTTGACTACAAATGGTCACATGTAAAAGCACTTCACTATGTTTGACCGATGAATGTTCTAGGTCAAGGGGTACCCCTTATGCAGATTATTCACCTCAAGAAAAAAGACCACCACCAGAAATTGGCTTCATTGGTAAGTTTCTGCTCGTACCGTGCTTTGACTTTTAAAGTCAAACAACCAATATATGTCTCCGTAATTAACTTGACAAACTGTTGTGTTATACATTCGTTATAGAACAAATCATGCATCTAATAACTCAAAGATTATGTTTCTCAAGATTCATATAGGTTCAAACTTTTTTGTTCAAGATTTTCAAAAAAATTGACCCGTGTATGGTTTCGGTCTTCAAGAGCTGAATTTTGTCAAAAACAAGCAATTAAGTCTTAAACAACAGCACCATTGTGTGACTTATGTTTTACTTCTCAAAATGACAGTAGCTTGTACATCAAGGCTTCTCATTTTCACAACCATCATAGAGTCAAAACAAACCTATTTACCATAGTTTCTAGGCTGCTGCACCTCTCAAATTTCACAACTCCATTCAAAGAGCCTCACCATAGTTTCTATGTTGTCGCACACCGCCACCACCATCTTGCTACGAACCGGTTCGTTGCCGTCACCATCTGACTCATTTTCAATTAATCGCAAACAACAACCCCCCGTCATCCAATTTGAGAGCATCAAATTATATTAGAAATATAAATATAAGATCACAAATTTCTACATAAATCCAGTATTCAGAAAAAATAAGTACTATAAACATCCGAGGTTGTATGTATAAGTTGAACGGAGGTTAAAACTTTCTAAAATTCATTAATGGTTTTAATAGCAAACAAGTCAGTGGACAATCAAGGTGGGCAATCACCGGCTGCGATTAGAACTCCAGTGACGGCAAGTAATGGCGATGAAACACCGTAGCGGAGATTGCGTTGTTAGTGCTCGCCTGGGATGTAACTCAGAACAGAACAGAACGCGTGGGGCGGTGGTGGTTCGTGGCTGACAGTGGTGGTTTGTTCGTGAGACCTGCAAAGGTGTGCGGCGAGGGCGACGGTGGTGCTCCTAATCAGTATAGTGTGATCTTGTGTGTGAAACATGTGACACCCATCTTCTTTATAACATCAAAATGATTATTAGTTACTAATTAACAAATATTAACCCAAGTCATTGATTGTGTGATTAATACATGCCGGTTACAAAATGGAGTGTGCCTGTGAAGTTCTTCGAATTTTGTGTTGATTGGAAAGTTGAAAAGGTTTTCCATTTTGAATATTTATTTTATCAATTTAATTGTATTTAAGAACACTTCAATTATTAAAACTTTTATTTAATTCCTTCATGAATTCCAAGGATCAAATGTCTAAATTGCCCTCAAAGTGTCTTAAAACTTTAGACAATTTCCAAGTTCCCCCCTCTAAAATGGTTTTCTTCATTTGTACATGGTGCTTCAAGATTTGTACCTATGGCAAAATTACGAAAAAGGTAAAAAAAAAACCCAGTTCTCTTAATAAGGTATTATAGATTATAGATAATGATCCACGTCGTTGTTTTACTTTTAAAACGTTTTACATACTAAAAAAATTATAGTTTAAAAATGAAGTCCATTTACTTACTTTATTTCAATTGTTTAACCTAAATTTAAAAAAAAAGACCATGTTGATTTTTAATATGTATATGTATATGTATAATATCAAACCACATGCTTTAATGATGGATGGTATATATATAGAATGAAGGTTACAAGACACAAAAATAAATTCCTATAACTAAGGAGTGTAACAAATTTAAAGATATACATATATGAACTTTAAATAACTCGATATTATCTATTATCCCTCCTCAAGCGAAATGGTGAAGGACTGAGGCGAAGCATGGAACGAAAATATTCGAACTGAGCACACAGAAGACTCTTGGTAAAGATATCGGCCACCTGAAGTTTGGTTGAAATGAACTTTGTGTAAAGCTTACTGGATGCAACAAATTCTCTAATAGAATGGTATTAGGGTCAATGTGCTTGGTACGCTTATGAGCAACTGGGCTCTAAGTCATAAAATTTTTTGTCACACAACAGTGTAGGACGACCAGGAGGTAAAGCATGAAGTTCCCGAAGGAGATGGGTGATCCAAATAATCTCAGCCGAAGTGTTGCCCATGGCCTAGTATTTAGATTCATAACTAGGTCTAGAGATCATTGGCTGTTTCTTTGCACTCTAAGAAACCAAATTTCCGCCATGAAAAATTGAGTAACAATAAGTGGATGTTCGAGTTTCAAGGCAAAGAGCCCAATCAGCATATCTGGGCAACCTCAGATAGAGTTGGTGTGTGGTTTACGACATGAGCCCAAATGAAATGGTGCCTTTGACATACCGTAAGATCCCCTTAAAAACTTAAAATGAGCATTTGTGGAGCATGGAGAAATTGACTAACCTAATTAACATCATAAGAGAAATTAGGTCTAGTAATGGTCAAATACTTAAATGCCCATATGAACGAGCGATGGAGAGTTAGATCGGAAAAAAGGAGGCCCACCTGAGATGAAACTCTCATGAGTAGCCAATGGATTAGATATAGGTTTGGAATCTAGTAACTTTGCTTGTGTAAGAACATCGGTAGTAGCATATTTTGATTAACTGAGAAAAAGACCATCATCAGTATAAGCAACTTCTAATCCAAGAAAATAGTTAAGATCACCAAGATCTTTAATAGCAAATTCATTACGAAGGTAAGTAATAAACGTAGAAACTAAAGATTCTTGGGTTCTGGTGAGAATCAAATCGTCCACATAGACAAGTAAATACATGATGCAAGAATCACATGCAAAGATAAACATTTGCAAGCAAAAAAGAACAGAGACGATGAAACTATGCTCGGGGTGCATGTTTTAAGCCATATAAGGCTTTAGACAAACATGATTCGGAAATTGTGAATCAATAAACCCATGAAACTGGTCCATGAAAATTGTCTTTGTTAAGTAACCATGTAGAAATGTGTTTTTGACATCAAGTTGATGCAAACGCCAATTATTCAATATGACAAGTGAGAGAACAATACGAACAATGGAAGCTTTGACGACTAGACTAAAAGTGTGAGAGTAATCCAAACCAGGAATCTAGGTAAAGCCTTAAGCGACAAGTCGGACTTTAAGACGTTTACCAATTCAACTGATTTATATTTAGTACGATAAACCTACTTAGAACCGACAATGTTGGACGAGGTCGAACAAGGAACCAAAGTCCAAGTATTATTTGGTTTGAGAGCTTCCATTTCATCATCCATCGCAAACATCTAGTTCAGAATTTTGGCTATAGATTTATACCCCTTAGGTTCATGAGCACTTAACATGGTTGTATGCAAAAATTGTTTGGAGAACGAAGCAAAATCTAGCATGTGAATAGATTTGTGAAACCCAAACTTAGCATGGGCATCACGTGATGTGTGTGCATAGAACCAAGCGGTGCGGTGGTGTTCGAAACCGGATTAGGGAGTTGTGGTGCTGGTTTGGCAGGTTTTTATGCCACTTAAGTGGCCAGAGTGAGACATAAAAGAGGGTGATGAAGGAACCTTAGTAGACGTGTCAGACAAGTTATGATTACTGGTATAAGAGGTATCCAAAACACATGTCGCTGGAGTGTCCAATACCGAAACACATTATGGGACAATGGTATTGGGCTTACAATGCCCACACGGTTTAGGTGTAGATATTGGTTAGGAATTTGAGTTGGACCGAGTATAAGGTGTTGGCTGGGAATTAGTAAAAGGCCTGACTGTTTTTTCCTAGAAAGTGTGTAGTTTCTGGTTTGTTAAATCTAGATGACCGGTTACACTAGAAAATGGGAAAAAACATCTCATTAATGAGCGTGGCATGTAATATAAACACAAGAGGATTCCAAATTTATATCTTTGTAACATTTGTATTGTGAATGTAGCCAAGGAATACACAAGGAAGACTTTTCGGAGCCAATTTATGTGGTGAGTAATTGCACAGATAAGGATAAACTTGACATCCAAAATACAAAACTTGCCAGAGTTTGGCATGCATGAATATAACAACTAAAAAAAGAGTTTGATTCCCCAAAACCGAAATAGGCACATGATTAATGATATTAGTAGCAGAGCTGAAAGTATCAACCCAATAAGTTGTGGTACATGAGCATAAAACAACATAGCTAACACACTTTCAACAACATGTAGATGTTTGTATTCAAACGGTCGCTTTGCTATTATGTATAAGGAAACGAAAGGCGATGAAAAGTACCACAATCTTCCAAGATTTAACGAACAATATGATTAACAAATTCCATGTTGGTGTCACTTTGAAAGACCTTTATTTTTCTTGAAAGCTGGGTTTGAACAAGCTTAATAAAAGCAGTTAAAACTAGGTAAAAACCAGATTTGGTTTTAAAGGATAGAACCACATAAAACGTGAATGGTCATCTACAAAAATCACATAATAACGATAGCATGAGATAAAAGATCATGGAAGGTCGGGACATGTTAGGTGGTCCTAATATTGGTGGTGAAGGTTTCATACAAAGCACTTAAACCACAAACAAACCAATGGAGTTTATCCATCTCATCATCTAGTTACCCAATTGCGGCTAGTTGGTCACAAACGCCCTTGATCTTCTTACCAAAATCAGACCGGATTACGTTCCTTTTCTAATCTGGTGAAGAGAGTCATGGAGAGAGTAAACTCATTCAACCGATGAGTTGTTATAAGCTTTTTCTAGAGCTAGGTAGATTTGTTCGGTTGAGGTAAGGCCTAGAACTTCGGAGGCAACCTCTTCTGCGAGAGAGGAATTGAGGAGGATAACCGCCGTCTGATTAGGTTCAGGCCAGGAAGATAATTTAAGGTTGGAAAATTCCTTGTTGTCAACTGATTTGGTGCCCAGAGGCGGAGAGGAAGAACCGTCTAAATAACTGGAAAACTTATGGTATTTGTATAATGGAAGCATCTGGTACTTCCACAAGAACCGTCTAAATGCCCGAAAAACTTATGTCGATGAAAATGACACTTCGTTGTTCATTCGAGACGTTTTTGGTTGCAACAAGTCTTGTATACGTTTAAAAGACTTTTTGGGTTAATGTATGCCTCTTTAGTCTCGATGAGGATGCTTTGATGGTTATCTGATCGTGTGGCTATGATAGTTCTTCAGTTTTGGCTTGGCACCTTTTGTTGCAGCCTACTAAAGATTTTAAGCTTTATTTGTGTTCGGTTATGGTTGTGAGAACATGCATTCTGATCTACATATTACCATTTAGAAACATTTTGTTGCTATGGTATGGTATGTATTTGTATACTACCAATTAGCAACATGTTAATGCATTTGGTGTTTGTACCCGATGTTTATTGGTTTGTTCATGTTGATTGTACGTTGGGCTTATTGTGTTACATTTATGTTGGGCATTTAACTTTGTTTTTTGGTTGGGGTTGCTTCGTTTTCAAGCCATGTTGTTGGGAACTTGAGTTTCGATGAGGGTGGCTTTCTCGTGATTTGAGATTGACTATATTGTTTGGGTTTGGTTGGCTATGATAGTACACGTTATATGGCATGGCAATGTTTATTGTAGTCATGTCGTATCTCAGAGCGTTAATAGCTTTACATTCATTTGACATATTGCTAATTGAATATAAATATGTAGGTTTAAAGTTGGTAATTATATTGTTGTTGTAACACCTCGAAAATTCACGTCCTATAAAGTGTTGACACGTGTCATATGTTTGAACGTGTGAAAGAATGTGTTGAAAGGACTAAAGTTGACAAACATGAAAAGTATATGAAATACGAGTTCTAAATGTCAAGAGTGAATAAATATATGGTACATTAACCCTACATGATGCTTATATCACCAAACGAATAAATCATGGATCATACGAAGCTAAAAGTGAGAGATTACAAACTACAGGGGTCAAATGTGTCAACATGTTTAAGTTATACCTCTGAGTGACCTTTTGACAAACCCGAAGCTTTGTAACAGTTAATTATACTCACTAGAATGCACGATTAAAATTTCATAAAATTTCGTTATCGTATGAGAAAGTTATGATCAAATTCGTGTACGAGGGGTTAAAGCGTCAACATTGAAAGTTTGGACCTTTCGGGTGACAATAAAGTTAACCAGGGACTAAACAAAGTAGGTAAATGTCTTAAAGCCTTTATATGTCAATTTGGAGGGTTCAAAGTGCAAGAAAATAAGTTAATTGACCTTTCGGAGAACCAAGAGCCAAGGATGCAAACTGAAAAAGAGGTTTTTGTGCCTGATGTCAGGCTTACGGACCTCAACATTGGGGACCTTGAGGTCCGTAAGCTAGTGCCCAGCAATAGAAAACTGGTTGTTGCCAGTTTAAACGCGAATTTCGACCTTTAAACGATTTTCCTCATCTCCCTTGGCCCCTAAACAATCCCTAAACATCTAGGGACACTTGTGGATCAGTTGTGGTAAGTCATAGACTTGTGTGTCAACCTTTTGGGGTGTTCTTGATCACTATATAAAGGCTTCATGTGCAACAAGTTCTTCACACCATTCATCTGCACATTTGGGGCATTTCTGGAGCTAAGGATCTTTCTCTAAGCATCACATTTCGTGCATAGGACTTCAGTAAGTTTGCTAATCCCTTCTTAATTAAGTTTTAGCTTAGTATTAGCTTAAAAGTCAAACCGTCATAATTAACGGTTGACTTTAAGATTAATCACTAATGGTCCAGTGATTAGTCGAATCAAAAGTAGTTATAAGTTGGTAATTATGTGCGTAATAAACCCTCAAAAGGGTTCCCCCTGATTCCCACTCTAACTAGGTCAAATGTCGGGTCAAACTTGTATTTAAAAAGTCAACAGAATGTGTAAATTTCAATTTATGCATAATTAGCAATGTAGAACACATACAACCTGTTTGATCATTAATATAACTTGGTAGTTAGTGTAAGAACATGTCTAAACATGTTCAACCCGACAATTTCCTGTTTAGACCCGGTTCGGAACCGAAAGTCGCATAGTTTGACTTATACTTTGACTTTCAGTTCTGACCCGTTTTGGTATGATTTAGAAATACCTAAGAGCTTCATTTGGACCAGGTTACATGCTAGTATAACCCTCTGTGATTATACACCTCGGATCATTAGTTATCCAATTAATATGCATGATTCCGTTAATTGCTCATATGTTGACCATTATGCCATTTTCACCTTAAAACGTGATTTTTGGAAATATAAATAGTAGAAACCTTATTTACTGATAAATAAACTTGCATACAAAATTTGACATCAGTTTGAGGTGTAGGTTAAGAGTTATGCTCGTTAGCGTAAAATTAAAGCTTTATGTTAATTAAACGGCGTATTTAGCGTATAGCCTACTTAAACATACTTTTTGGTATCAAACTTAATGCCCACTGATATAATATATTATTTGGGGATTTTTAAATATTTTTAATTAATTTTAGGCTGAGCATAACTAATAGTCGTAAGCTTAATCCGGTAATTGTCGGTTTTGCCCTTACGGGCCATAAAATGAGTTTTACATATCTAAACGACTCCAAACCTTTTGCTACTGATCACACTTGATAAATAAATTATTTTAAGCCTTCGGGAATAATAAAAATATCAGCTTTAAGTATCGAACCCGGAAATGGCTTTTAATCGCCTTATTAACCGTTTTAGCGCATAGTATGTACTAAGACTATTTTTAAACATACAAGGGTGATACCTACTGATATTTGAGGCAAATTATAATATTTTAACAGTAAGCAAAGGTTGTTAAACTCAGACTTCAGTTTTGAGCTTTTCGGCTTATGTGAAATTACCAAAATGCCCCTACGGTGCATAGTTTGGTTATAATTGATAAAATTCACATATATACTTTACCCTACTGTTACAACTTAGTAAACTAAGTATTTTGGCTGATTATATCAAACCTGTAACTCAGGTTAATACTTAGACTCTTTTACAACATTGTAAATGACCAAACTACCCTTACGAGGCATAGTTTGTGTTTAAATACGTTTCGGGCATAATGAAAGACATCTTACTGATGTCACAACATAATTGAGGCATATTAACTTAGGAAACCTGTAAATGGCTCTCATGATTACCCGTAACGCCTCTTACGCGTTCGGTTCGGTTTATGTAACTAGTTTACATAAATTAGCCGAAACGGGTCAAACCTTATCGGTTTTATCTCAAAATCCAGAGTGTGTATGAAATACCCATATAAAGCAAGCCTCCGAACTTGTCGGGTCTAAATCACATTCTATCCGGTCTTCGCATAAATAGTGCGTACGAACCGTATCATTGAAACTAACCGGTCTAAGCTAAGGCTTAATTAAGGACCCGTTAGAAATCTAATAGGTTATTATAAACCTTCGTTCCAGATTAGGAGCCCAGTAAAAGTACTTGCATGTGCTGTATTTGATTGATACTTTGCTCAAGTAAATACTCTTAACTTATTTTCCCTATACGGGCTTGGGATACGGTACTATAAAAGTACCGCTTGGTCGGGTATGTAGTCATTTAAATCGGATTGTGATTAATGTATTTACATAACTCGCTTTGTTCTGTATTATTTGATGTATGGCCCTTGGGGGTTAAATGACCATGTCCCGGATATCCTTGGCATCATTTTACAAAATGGCCACGACCTAAGCACGGGGTGTAGGCGTACACCTGACAGATGCATTATGTAAAAACTGGTAATCCACGTAAAGGAATCAACCTTGTGGGCATTATACCTGTGGCGTGTCAGTTAACTTAAACCGGCTCTTCTAACCGGTGCTAATGGACGGCAAATAAGTAAAACTGTATACAAGATTATTTTAATAATTGTCCCAAGTTATAAAAGATATTTTGTGCCGAAGTGCATTCAAATCAATTTACAAACTCTTTTCAAAAACGAGTCAGTTGAGTTGTATTTACCAGTGTAAACTGACGTATTTTCCAAAAAAGGTTAAGTGCAGGTGCTAGACGAAATAGGCTGGCTACTCCAGGCATCATTACTCAAGTCTCGCAAGCTCTAGATGTCAAAATCTGTTGAACTATTGTTTCTATTTTATTTTCGATCCGCCTGTGGATCTTTTACTTTCCGTTGTAATACTGGATATTACTTATATTCGGATTGTAATATATTTCTCTTTTGCTTCCGCTGTGCATTTATATAATTGTGTTGTTTGACTATTATGTTGCCAACCACGTCACGATACTCCCCACCGGGCCCACCGGTGACACGTGGAAATCGGGGTGTGACAGTTGTTGTGTTAAGTGTAAAAAGGTTGTGATGTATAAGATCTTAGTTTACTAAACCGTGATAGCTAATAACAAGCAACCGGTTGAACTAAGACTTCTAGGCATAATGACTACATATTAGAAACACGTTAAACGCGTTAGTGGTTGTGTCAAACTGTTATTGTCTCTTTTATTGGGTTTCCTTTTTTTTTTTACTTTATATCATGTTATCGTCTTTCTTAGCAATGACGATTAACATCAAAGAAGCGTAGTGCTACAAGTGATGTGTACAAGCCTTCTTTTTCCTAATACAAAATTCGTTCGCGCTATTTTGTTTTGTTGTCTTAAAAAAGTTAAAGTACATTCTAACGTATGCATCAACTTATAGGTTTAAAATGTCAAGCTCGAACAAAGAACCTAACGTTTTCGAATAGTTTGGGCACATTCTCGAACAAGTAATTGAGTCGGACCGTAGGATAAATGAAATAGCCGAACTAACTGAACGAATGTCAAAGATACGTGAGAAAACAGGCCGAGCTACAATTTGAAATTAACACGCTTTATGTGTGTTGCACTGAGTCTAACAATTTTAATAAAAGTTAATATGTTTAGATATATTTGTTTTTGGTAATGGTTGATTGCAAATTTTATAATACTTTTTATTAGCAATCAATGATATAATCTAATGTTTAACATTGTGCATTTTACATTACTTCGACAAACTACTATAGTCGGTGACAAAAAGTTGACAAATTAACATTGACGGTAACAAACTCTGCCGCAACGCGGTAGGGCTAACATCTAATTAGAACTTAATTTATATTGAAAGTTTATACGCACCGTCAAGTTAAGGCTATGCGTTTTGGGGTGCAAAAACCGTTTACAAGTGGGGAGCCGTTGGGGCGTGGGGCGGGTGCTTGGGGCAAATCACAAGTGTGAACAAGAAGAAGAAAGTCAACAGCGGGGCTCTAGGGGCATGGAACCACATTAGAGGGCACCGTTGGAAGAAGATGAACGATGGTTGCTTAAGTGGCGTCTACATGGCTTTACTTTTCTTCCCAATGAAGCCCGGTAAAGTTCCTCATAACACATAGTATAAGTTATATTAAAAAGTATACTGAATAATATAAACTAATACATCATATATAATGTTTAGGTTATGTTTTAAGGATTAAAAATACGTAAAGAAGGTTCTCTAATAATAAAACATAAAAAATTTGTTATAATTAAAACATGCTACTTTATGTGTGTATCTATCCCCAAACACAACCTAAGAATATGTTTAGCAAATTTCATTTGTAATCCCAAACTTAAGAAATGTCTTGGATATCACATTCTTGACGTGATAGACACTAATAGCATCCAAAGTCTTCCATCCTTGAGAAATATTACATGTGCTTATAAGTAATAAGATACATTAACATTAACAAATTAATTGATGAACTTATTCGACACGTGGATGCTAGTATATTTAATTGTAAGGGATTAAGGGCATATATATAGTTAATTGTAAGGGAAGGGCACATATATCTGTTTGCCTAAAATATATTTGCCAAATTTTTTTCTCTCTCTTTGTAAACCTTATAAAAATCACATTTTGGTATATGGCTTGTTTATATAGAAAACTTTTCTTATGTTTTATATAAAAAAAACTTTTCTTAATAGAAAGATATTAAGGTGAATCATAAGAGCTGATATTGTGAATTCCCTTTACTCAACCTAGGATCTTTAATTCTTTATAGATGCAAATATGAGAATAATATATAAGTGTTCTTAAATGAGAAGTTTAAGGGTATTGTTTATAAGTTAATTGTTCCCTTCAAAAGATATTGACCATCTACCCAATAATATTCTGTGGACCATAGGGTCATGCAAATATGATTATCAAGTCCCAGCCAATATTGTTTATGTAGGCAATGTTTTGTATGTGTGTAAGTGTTGGACCATGAATTTTTGTACGGCGCTTTAATATTTTTGGGGTGATAGTTTATAGTTAAACACTATTTTTTTTTTTTTTTTTTGGGTACAGGTCGGGTTCGGTCATACAATAAAAATAAAACCAAATTGAATTTCAAATACATAATATCAATATTATTATCAGATGTGTAGACAAAAATACAATATCCCGACACTTAAGTTCTTAACGAGCATGAATGTTTGGTATATTTTTTTATTATTAAACATCCTTTTTTAAAAGGTATTTGTAGACGATAAGAAAATATTCTCTAACTAAGTATATTTAAAAAATGATATAATAACGTATATAAAACTAGAGTAATTAAATGATACAAAATCTAATCTAATCTAAATTATAAGAACATGCGTAGTGGTAAGGGTGAATAATGTTCCCGCCCTTAGGCGTTTTCCGTCATGTGACAGTACAGTCAGCAAGGGGCATTATTGGGCGTTTTTCTAAAATGGGTGTAGTGGGGATGTTGGGAATTATGTTAATAGGGTGTAAACAATTAAATAAAATTAAAAAACTAACCAAAAAAGGTATTGGTCAAACCTAAAGAAGATAGCTGTGATTGGTGGTTTCAAAATTCATCTAGCGTGTTTCAAATCACCCTGGTGGCTTTTTTTTTTTTTTTTTTTTTTTTTTTTTTTTTTTTTTTTTTTTTTTTTTTTTTTTTACAAAAACACGCTGGAAAACGCCCCAGGGGTGGGGGCTCGGCGTTGTTGGGCGTTATTGGGGGAGAAAAACGCCAGAATCCTTACCACTACAGGTGGTCTAATAAAAGATTCCAACTAATGTCACATGACATTCTATACTTTAACCTCAATTTTTTTAACTTAAATTTTATTTTACTATTAAAGATTTGCTTATTTAATTTGGGTTTAAATTTTATCTCCGTTATCCGAACAACAAATATATATATAATATATTATATTTGTTGTTTATACAAACACGGTTTAAATATGGTATCCATAATCCGAACAACAAATACATATATAATATATTATAGGAAAATTGGTTTTTAATAAACCAACCTTTGTCCCGTTGGTAAATAATAATCTTATCTACGTAATTGGTATACAATAATCCTACCTATTAACATGTTGGTACTCAATGAACTTCCGTTAATTTTTTTTAACTGAAGTTAGTTTTTAAGTTTTATTTATTACACAAACAGTCCCTGTAGTTGTAATTTACTAGTTTTAACTATTTTAAAAGTAGTAAATTACAGTCCCTTGAGGTTTTTTTGTTTTATAAAATAGTTAAAACTAGTAAATTACAACTACAGGGACTTTTTGTGTAATAAATAAAACTTAAAAATTAACTTAAGTTAAAAAAAATTAACGGAAGTTCATTGAGTACCAACATGTTGATAGGTAGGATTATTGTATACCAATTACGTAGGTAAGATTATTATTTACCATCGGGACAAATGTTGGTTTGTTAAAAACCAATTTTCCTATATTATAATATATTTTGTTGTTTACATATATTATATATTTGTTGTATAATACATTATCATAAATCTCATGTTCTTAAATTTATAATACATTATCATTATAAAGTTAAACTGTATAAATAAATAAAATAAATTGATATAAATTTATTTATATCAAATTTGGTTAAATAAAATTCTAACTTTTATTTAATCACTCCACTATTTAATTTAAACTTACTTACTAAGTGCAACCATGAGAGAACAATGTAAAGTTTGTTTCTAAAAGAAACATTTTTTACACATGGCTAAATACAGTGGCGGAGCTTGAACCAAAATTCGGTTGGGGCCAGACTATTAAAAATCCAATATTTTACAATTTACACTACAAAAATATTTTTTTTCAAAAATTTCGGTCGAATTTAACTCTACGAGAAAAAACCGGTGGAGGCAGTGACTAAATATATGTGGTATTGTCGAAAGTAAAAAAAATAGACATGGCTTAAGCTATTGATACTTGATAAGGATAGTTAAATTACCAATAAAACAAGATATGTTGTAAACAAACCATAATAAATTGGTTATTAAATAAATTATGTTATGAAATAATGAAATCGTAAAATACAAAGTGTAATATTAATTCCAAACTAACGTTGTTCGGTCAGTATTAAACTCTTCGTTTGTTACATCTACAACATCAGGTTCGATTGAAATTTAAAAAAAAAACAAAGACAAAAAAAAATGAAAGATAAAAAAATATTCACAAAAAGACAAAATTAACTGTAGCTAAAAAGTTCATAAATTATATATATAATAATAATAATTAGGTTATTAAATACCAAAAATTGCCTCTAGGAACCCTAAAATTACCAGTACTTCACAACATATACCAATGTTTGAATTAGTTTTATTAAAGCGCTAAATCAATTTAATATTCATGAAAAAAAAGACCATTTTGCCCATTTAATAACTTCATTAAGTTGTTATATCATAAGCATAGGATGTTGTAATCCTTTTTCAAATGCATTATAATATAACATAGATAAGTCGTAAACAAATTAATACAACAAGAGTTTGGGTAGGTTTAGTAGGTAGACTAGGCGATGTGAATGAATCTAATATGATATATAATGTAACCAATCTTCGTGGTATTGCGGCCGGTGCCGGGAAGTAATTCTAGTATAAAATATAATTATAAGTCTAAAAAGGTTTATACTAAATCAAAGGTTACGTTTAATTTGTAAAAATATACAAAAATAAATAAATAAATAAATAATGATGGTCCTTGATGTATAAATTATATCTATAATAATGAACATGGATAACAACTACCACTTTTTGCCGTAATTAATAAATTCTATTTATATAATTTTATATCTTACTTTAAATTAAGAAAAGTTATTAAGTGATAGTTTATTATTTTAATTAAAATTTGTTAAATAAATACGTATAAAAATTAGGGAAATTGGTTTTTAATAAACCAACCTTTGCCAAATTGGTAATTAATAATCCAACATACAGACTTGGTACCTAATAATCCTACGTTTCAATATGTTGGTACTCAATAGACCTCCGTTAGTTTTTTTTAACTCAAGTTAGTTTTTAAGTTTTATTTATTACACAAACAGTCCCTGTAGTTATAATTTACTAGTTTTAAGTTTTATTTATTACACAAACAGTCCCTGTAGTTATAAAAAAATCAAAAAAATTCTAAAAAAATTCAAAAAAATCATAAAAATTCAAAAAAAATCAAAAAAACTCTAAAAATCATACCGTTTCGACCCGGACCGTTTCGACCCGTACCGTTTCGACCCGTACCGTTTCGACCCGGACCGTTTAGACCCGGACCGTTTTCGACCCGGACCGTTTTCGACCCGTACCGTTTAGACCCGGACCGTTTCGACCCGGACCGTTTTCGACGCGTACCGTTTAGACCCGGACCGTTTCGACGCGTACCGTTTAGACGCGTACCGTTTAGACCCGGACCGTTTCGACGCGTACCGTTTAGACGCGGACCGTTTAGACCCGGACCGTTTCGACGCGTACCACCACCACCACCGCACCGCCACCACCACCACCACCACAGCACCGCCACCACCACCACCACCACCGCACCGCCGCCACCACCACCACCACCACCACAGCACCGCCACCACCACCACCACCACAGCGTCGGTGTCCGGTGGTGGTGGTGGTGGTGGCGGTGCTGTGGTGGTGGTGGTGGTGGCGGTGGTGGTGGTGGTGGCGGTGCGGTGGTGGTGGTGGTGGTGGCGGTGGCGGTGGTGGTGGTGGTGGTGCGGTGGTGGTGGTGGTGGCGGTGGTGGTGGTGGTGGCGGTGGTGGCGGTGCGGTGGTGGTGGTGGTGGTGGCGGTGCGGTGGTGGTGGTGATGGTGGTGGCGGTGGCGGTGGTGGTGCGGTGGCGGTGGTGGCGGTGGCGGTGGTGGTGCGGTGGCGGTGGTGGTGGTGGTGGTGGTGGTGGCGGTATGATTTTTAGAGTTTTTTTGAATTTTTTTGATTTTTTTAGAATTTTTTTAGAATTTTTTTGATTTTTTTTTGAATTTTTTTGAATTTTTTTGATTTTTTTTGAATTTTTTTTTATTTTTATGAATTTTTTTATAACTACAGGGACTGTTTGTGTAATAAATAAAACTTAAAACTAGTAAATTATAACTACAGGGACTGTTTGTGTAATAAATAAAACTTAAAAACTAACTTGAGTTAAAAAAAACTAACGGAGGTCTATTGAGTACCAACATATTGAAACGTAGGATTATTAGGTACCAAGTCTGTATGTTGGATTATTAATTACCAATTTGGCAAAGGTTGGTTTATTAAAAACCAATTTCCCTAAAAATTATAATACAAAGTTTATATTAAAAAACAAAAAATAATGTATAACTTGTATTTACTGTTAATATAAAAATTACATTATAAAGTAAATTTGTATTTTTCTATTATATCTCAATCCTAATATTAAATACAAAATTAATTATCTTTTGATTAATTTGAATACATGAATACACATTTCTTTAAAAATAAATACATAAAAAATTTAAGCTATATTTTTGTTATAATACGTGAGGTAAAGTTATTCTACGAAGGCTCCAAAATATAAGAAGTGTACGGAGACTCAATCGATCACAAAATATAACATAATGTCGAGCAAAATATAGCAAAATGTCGAATAAACAAAGACACAATGAGTCACAAAAAGACATAATAACGCAAATACAGAAAAGACACAACGATAAATAAATTAAAAAATTAAGTAAACAAAAGTTTAAAATCTATAAGATAAACATCTATAAACAAAAACCTAAAATCTCACATCGTAGAGTTCGATGAGACGGTTCCAATGCCGCTTGAATGAGGTCAATCGGAGTGCGTTTCATACCATTCTTATGACTTCTTATTTTTAAGAAACTTTGTATTTGATACTAACCAATATGTTTATTTTATAATTAGAAAACAAGATTTATTTGATTTATAGCTTTTGCGAAGATATATTACGTTAAAATAATTGAATCTTAGATTTATTGAGTAAGGTTACGGTGCAAATGAGTCATAACACAAAAATGGGTCTTAACATGAAAAGTGAAGAAGATAATTTCTTGTCAAATACGTATTTTAGTTCTAAAATTTAAAAAAATTGTATATTTACACTAGTAGAGTAATTACACGTAATTACTATGCTAGAGTAAAGGCACGGTTTTTTTACATTTTGCAACCGCACATCATGCTTAAGTAAATGGAAAAATGCTTAAGTAAATGGAAAAAATTCAAAATAAATAAATTATTCATTTCTTATGTTAAGACTCATGTATATGTTAAGACTTATTTATATTAGTAAATGGAAAAAATATCAAAAATATTTAATAAATAAATAAATTCTTCACGACTTATATCAAGAACTATTTGTATTTAAAACTCATTTCTATTTAATCTTTACACTAAAAGTCTATATTTAGGTTCCTTCTAAAGTATTGTAGGATTCATTTGTATATTAAGACTCATTTAAATTTAATCTTTACATTAAAAATCTATATTTATTCATTCTAGAGTATCGAATATGTGTGTTATGAAATTACTTATACACCTAAGATATGACCCATGGTGTTTCACAACTATTTTTCTAAATCTGCTTTTTTTAAAGGCTTCTGGTTTTTATCTAAATTATTTTTTTTGACTTTTCATTTATAACCTTTAGTTAATAAAGTTTTATATAAATTCGTATATATTGCTGCGAAAACTTTATTGAGTCGCATTAAATACCATGTATCTTTTATTTAATCAATCCTATTGTGGAAACATTGATTAACAGCCACTTGATGTTAAAGATACGCTCTCGGAACTGACCGCCGGAGGTGCTCGACAAGAAGGTTCTTTCCGGCATAGCGGGTGAGGTCTTGTCGGTGATTTACCTTGAGATTTCCTCTCTATTCTGTACTGTTCTGACTTCATTCGCTTCTTCGGGGTCAAGTCATTCACTAGTAGTTTTCTTCTTCACAACATTCACTGCATCTATATCGCCGCCGGAGGTGCTCGACAAGAAGGATCTTTCCGGCATAGCGGGTGAGGTCTTCTCGGTGATTTGCCTTGAGTCTACCTTCCTCCCTATTCTAGATTGATCTGACTTCATTCGCTCTCCGGGGCAATCCGAAGACAAAAACAAACAGCAATATCAACTTGTGGTTTGTGTGGATTGAAAATGGAAAGAGAGGTGAAAGGGCTCAGGCGGACCCAAGGCGGTAACCGGGGTTATGAAGACTCTCGTCGAGTCCATGATAACTGGGGACGCGAGGAGAACATCAGGCATTATGAATATGAAGACTTGGCCAATGATGAAGACTGGCAGGTGGCAAAATACAAAGGTAGGCGTCTCGTCAAAGAAGATGGTAGGAAGCAGTCGGTGCAATGGAGGCCGAGAATCGAAACGACATTCTTCATTGGCAATCTCCCGGAGAGGTGTTCCAGTTACCTACTATAGGAGGTGTTTGCAATCTTTGGTTCAATGTCCGACGCTTACGTACCAAGTAAGAAGGATAAACTGGGGAACACCTTCGGGTTCATCCGCTTCAGAGGGGTACGTGATGCTATAGTGCTTCAAAAGGAACTGGATAAGGTTAGAATCGACAATAGAAGAGTCTTTGCCAGACTGGCGAAATTTGTAAAAAGTCCGAAAAAACAAAGTTATGGGAAAAAGGACATGAAGGCACCTAAGAAGGGGAAATCGGACTATACGAATGCATGGGGGGTCAAGAATGCCAATAAGCAAATAGGGGTAGCAAACGTTGCTGCTGGAGCAAAACAACCTGCCCCTGTGGATACGGTAATTCAAGATAGGGAGAAACCGGAGATCTTAGCACCAGCAGTAGAACTTGAACTTCATTTGGAAGAAGGTATGGCTTCCCGGAACTGGAGAAATAGGTCACTTATAGGAGAAATCAGAAACCCCTATGACCTTAAAGATCTGGGGGATCTATTACAGTCGACAGGTATATCTGGTTTTTCGCTGCAATACTTGGGTGGATTAAGAGTGTTACTTACATTCCCCAGCATGGAATTGGCTATGGAACTGAAGGATAATTTAGAAGGACTTTGGGCTATTTGGTTCAAGTCACTGTGTCCGTGGGTGGGTCAACACTTGCCGTTTGAGCGACTTGCTTGGATCTCCATCAAAGGGGTACCTCTGCAATTATGGGATCCAAATGTCTTCAACCAGATCGGAGGCCTGTTGGGAAGAGTAGTGTCACCTTCGACAGCCTCGTCGGAGGATTTTGACCTATCCAACAATCATCTATGTATTCTAACCTCTAGGGTGGGTAGGATAAACAGCAAGCTGAACATCATGTGGGATGATGTAGAATACTCAGTTAAGATATCGGAGGATGTCGCATACGAGGTACCGGACTTCACGATGAAGAATAAAGCCAGGGTTCCGGTGAAAATTCTGGTGGTAAACAATGTAAGGTCACCGACCGGCGGGTTGGTAGATGAAGAGTTGGCCTCGGTCACACAAAAGCATGGGGGGGAAACGATTATGGCTTCCCCTGACAAGACGGCGGGCTCAGTTTCCAAAGGAGATTCTCTCTCCAACGCTTCCAGTTCCTGCAAGGTGGCCCCTGTTGGGTTGTAGACTTCTCGACACCTATGGGTGTGACGCGATAGTTAGGGCAGTCGGCCTATGTCGCGGCCCATTGGGATTGAACCCTAATTGTGTAGTCTATATATTGATCTCTTGTACTTGTAATGTTTAACACCTCAAATAAAATATCCTAGTTGTCACCCATGGACGTAGGTCAGTCTAGACCGAACCACGTAAATCCCCATGTTTGTTTATTGCTTTCGGTGTCGTGTTCGTGTGTGCGCTCGATCCTAACAACTGGCATCAGAGCTTTGGCCCGTTACACACGATAACACGGTTGCGAGAGAACGATTGTTCGATCTAGGGTTCATAGGCGGCAGTCTCGCCTCAGTTCCGAACGATCCGGTTTTGTTTGATCGAACAACTAGAAGAAACAAAATACATCAGTTTCCAGTTTTTTGGTTTATGACTTTATTCTCGTTGACTAAAAGGCAGCAGTAGGTGTATTGTTTTCTTATAGTGACTTTCAAGAAGCAATAAAAGCACAAAGAATATTGGTTTAGTTTTGTCCTCTTGCGTTAATCACCAAAGAAAGGAAAAGAGTTATTTTTTTTCTTTTGTTGCGCCGCAAAACTTGAACAACAGGTATTTCGTTAGCCAAGGGCTTAAAAGGTCCCGTTTCGTCTAAGCCGTTATCTCGATCAGAAAGGAAACCAAGAAACAGATTTGCGTTTCTAGTTTGTTTTTTTTAGTTTCTGATTATTGAGTAAGGTTTGCTCATCGGTTGAATCGAATCGGGTTTTGTTGCGGGTGTCGATTGTTTGGCGTATTTACCAGGCAGTTTAGCCGGGGTGGTTTGATTAGTGGGGTGCCGCGTTGATCTAGTTTTTTTTTTTGGGTTTCGTTCTGAAGAACAGTTTCTTTTACCAGTTTGACCAGCGAGTGCTTAACCGTTTGTTTGAAGATCAAAGAAACTTGAATCAGATGTTTTCTATTTCTATTTGTTTCAGTGTTGGTTTTCTATTTGTTTCAATTTCAGTTTTCGTTTAGTTGTGTTTGTATTATCATGGCAGAAGACGGGAAAATCCAGATTGAAAATTTTGACGGGAAGAAGTTTGGTTGGTGGAAGATGCAGGTGGAAGCACTACTTTGTCAAAAAGATTTAGATGTAGTGCTCGAGGATGAAAAACCAGAAAAGACATCACAAGCAGATTGGGATAGGTTGGATAAGAAAGCCAGAGCAGTGATAACGCTTTCTCTATCGGAGAATGTTGCATTCAATATCCAGAAGGAGACCTCAGCTAGAGGAATGATGACAGCATTATCGAATATGTATGAGAAGCCTTCTGCAGCGAACAAGGTTTATCTTATTCGAGAGCTTGTGAATACTAGGATGAGGGAAGGTGATTCAGTTACAGCGCACATCAATAACTTAAACTCGATCTTGTCTCGGTTGGTGTCTGTGAATATCAAGTTTGATGATGAGGTCCAAGCCCTACTGTTATTGTCCTCATTACCCGATAGTTGGTCCGGAACCGTAACTGCAGTTTCGAGCTCTTCAGATACGAGTAAGTTCACATTTGCGAAGATGCGAGATCTTATTCTGGGCGAAGACGTCAGAAGAAGAAATTCAGGTGAGTCATCGGGTGACTTAATGCATGTTGGTAGAGGAAGAAAGAATAACAGAGGTAGTGGCAGCAAGAACAGAAAGAGGAGTCAGTCCAGGGCTCGGAATAATGTAACATGTTGGAACTGTAAAGAGGTTGGACATTTCAGGAATCAATGTCCAAATGAAAAGAAAGAAGTTAACGCTGCAGTAGACCATTCAGATGATGAAGCTTTGATTTGTAGTGTGGAGAGCAGTGTGGATTCCTGGGTTATGGATTCGGGTGCTTCATTTCACGCTACCCACAGCAGTGAAGCACTACGGAATCTTAAAATTGGGGATTTTGGTAAGGTACGACTAGCAAATGATGAAGTCCTAGATGTTACAGGCATGTGTGATATTGACTTAGTTACTTCAGTTGGATCTACTTGGACTTTGAGAGACGTGAGAGTTATTCCAGGCTTGAAGAAAAGGCTTATTTCAGTCGGGCAGCTGGATGATCAGGGTCACGAGGTTAAGTTCGGTAGTGGACAGTGGAAGGTAACTAAGGGAATTCTAGTGGTTGCACGTGGCAAGAAGAGGGGCTCATTGTACATGGTCAGTGTACCGCCTGAGGGAGAGGCCATCCCAGTTCAGAAGAAGACCAAAATTCAGTTCACAGAATCTCGAGGGCAGAAAAAGGTTTGTTTTGCAGGAGATAAACCCAGAGTTACAGGTCAGATTCAGGTTGAACGTGCTAGGAAAGGTTCAGAGAAGCCAGTCAAGAGTTTTCGTGGTAGTGACATGTAGTGCTTCAGTCAGAGCTCCTAGACGACAGTGGGTTAAGAGAACTTGTATTCCAGCGGTGAAAGTCTCTCCAGTGAATTACCTGCTTATGATGGAGAGTGTTAGTTCTCAGGTTTTCTCAGGATCCGGCAGTTCGGTTAAGTGGGAGCCTGAAGGAACAGAGAACGAGTCACGAGTAGTGACTGATGAGTTGAAACTCAGTGGGAGCTTCAACGAGCCTTCAGGTTAATTGACGAGAAGGCTGGTGGCAACTAGAGGTGGAACATAGAATTTCCGTTGACATATTACAGAAGTACAGTGGAGCGCAGTTGATCGTGTCTTTGAAGCCTCCAAGTGGGAGATTGTTGGGCTGTAGACTTCTCGACACCTATGGGTGTGACGCGATAGTTAGGGCAGTCGGCCCAAGTCGCGGCCCATTGGGCTTGAACCCTAATTGTGTAGTCTATATATTGATCTCTTGTACTTGTAATGTTTAACACCTCAATAAAATATCCTAGTCACCCGTGGACGTAGGTCAGTTTAGACCGAACCACGTAAATCCCCGTGTTCGTTTATTGCTTTCGGTGTCGTGTGCGATCGATCCTAACAGCCCCTCTTCCAAACTCTAAGGAGTCTTTGGTGGACCCCTTCGAGACTCCACCTCCACCGCCTCGTGTCAGGCCCACAGACCTCTGGGCCAGTAACTCCATTTTGGGCTTGCATGCGCTTTTTACTGAAGCTGGTTGTGTTATGGAGACTCTACCCTCTAAGCCCAACTCCACTTCCTCTGGGCCCAGGCCTGTTGCGACGAACATGGTGGACCCGGAATCACCAGACCCATTTAATATTAGGGAATTACTTATCAATGAGGTAATCCCTGTACCCCCAATTGACCTGAATAACCTGCCTACGCAACATCCATCCAGCAACGTTCCTACCTCGGTGTCACCCCCTACAAACAGGAGGGCCAATACACGAAAAGGGAAGTTTCGATTTCCTTCCAAGAAGATGAAAGACTCTCTGTGGGTTCCGAAAACCAGTGATGGTCTAAGAAATAAAAGCAAAACGGACGGAGGTTCCGTCACCAATATCCACACAGTCTCTAGTGATGGGGAGGTATCATCGGCGAATCTTAAAGACGCGTTGGAAGCAGCTTTAACAAAAGAAGTTGGTGAGTGCCTCGGTTTCAGGATGTCGGATCAAGAAGACAAACTGAGGAAGCACATCAATCGTGAGCAGGTGTCAATCCTCCCCCAATGAATTATCTCACCTCAAACATTAGGGGTGCAGGGGACACCAGGAAGGCAGAACACGTCAGGGAATTAAAAAGGAACAACAACATTAGTTTCATTGCTATACAAGAGACACAATTCACTGATTCATCAAGCCTGCAGGTCAGCTCCTTTTGGGGTAACACCCCTTATGAATCTGATTTTGTAAATGCAACGGGTAGCTCGGGCGGGCTTCTGAATTTATGGGACCCGGGGGTGTTTGTAAGGAAGGAATCTGTGTCAAACAGATTTTTCCTCGCTACGATGGGTGAACTCAGAAATGGTGGTGAGGAGGTTAACATCATAAATATATACGCCCCACATGACCTGACACTTAAAAGGCTTTTATGGTCAACATTGCATAATCTTATGAACTCCTCAAATGGTATGTGGATCCTCCTGGGGGATTTCAATTGTGTACGCGAGCCTAAAGAACAGAAAAACCCGAAATTTAATCCTCAAGCAGCTGAGGATTTAAATAACTTCATCCATTCAGCGGCCCTGTCTGAATATGCTATGCTAGGATGTTCTTTCACCCGCAGATCGGATGACGGTAAACGGTTCAGTAAAATTGACAGGGTACTTGTGTGCCACTCGTTTCTATCTAAATGGTCCTCTGCAAAACTTACGGGCCTGCCCAGGTATCGCTCGGACCACCGTCCTCTACTCCTATCCTGCTGTGATGTGAAATTTGGAGCCCCACCTTTCAGGTTTTTTAATTCTTGGTTAAAAGATGAGGGGTTATCGGATATTGTAAAAACCGCCTATGCTAGCATTGAACCTTTCGGCACAGCAGACAAACTACTGGCTGCTCGTTTAAAAGCTGTCAAAATAGCACTAAAACCTTGGTGTGCGGACCTGAAAAAAAGAAACAAGGAAATTACTTCAAACTTATCAAGAAAGGTTGAGGCTCTCGATCTCAAAGCTGAAACAGACGACTTGTCAGAGGAGGAGATAAAGAACAAGGACTTGTGGGTTAAAACACTGGGTGAATTGGAGGATACATACCTAGATGATCTGAAACAGAGGGCGAAAGTAAAGTGGATTGTGGACGGGGATGAAAACTCTTCTTTTTTTCACGGTGTCGTTAAAGGACACCACAAGCACAACAGGATAAATGGGCTTGATTTCAATGGGGTATGGGTTTCACAACCAGACGAGCTAAAAACAAACATAAAATATTATTTCCAAAAGTTTTTCGAGGAGGATGATCACAACAGGCCAAAATTCGTAAATGGTGGGTTCAAATCACTATCATCGGTCCAACAATCTTTGCTAATACAACGTTTTTCGAAGTTAGAAATCAAAGAGGCTGTATGGGAATGTGGAATAGACAAGGCACCGGGCCCTGATGGGCTTACATTCGGCTTTATCAAGCAGTTTTGGGATATTCTCGAAATCGACTTTATCAAAATGCTCTACTACTTCTATGTGTCCGGAAGACTGAACCACGGGTGTAATTCCAGTTTTATTACCCTCGTACCGAAATCGACGAACCCACAAACCATAAAAGACTTCCGACCAATCAATCTGATAGGTTGCATCTCGAAGGTGGTTTCAAAAATACTTGCAAACAGACTAAAAAAGGTAATCGGAGTGCTTGTCGGTGATACTCAGACCGCTTACATAGAGGGTAGAAGTATTACGGAGGGGCCACTCATTATAAATGAATTAGTGTCATAGGGGAGGAAATGCAAAAAAAAGATGCTACTCTTCAAAGTAGACTTCGAGAAGGCTTTCGACTCTCTTAGTTGGGAATTCCTTGATTCTATATTCGCACAAATGGGTTTCCCGGCGCTTTGGCGTAAATGGATCATAGGTATTCTCTCTTCGGCTAGATCCTCCATTCTCGTCAACGGTTCACCAACACATGAGTTCAATGTTCATAGAGGGGTTCGGCAAGGCGATCCGTTGTCTCCATTACTGTTCATCCTTGTCATGGAGGCTTTGCATGTGGCCTCGGTTAGTGCCACAGCGCAAGGAATCTTCAATGGTATTAACACTCCTTACAATGAGCCTACGATTTCGCACCTACTATACGCGGATGACGTGTTGTTTGTGGGAGAGTGGTCCGTTACAAACTTCAATAACCTCGCGAGATTATTAAGATGTTTCAATTTGTCTTCCGAGCTAAAAGTGAATTTCTATAAAAGTAACCTTTACGAGGTCGGGGTTTCGGATAATGATATCAATAACATGGCGTCCATACTTCATTGCAAAACGGGGTCGTTCCCGTTCAATTATCTCGGCCTTCCGGTGGGGGCTAATATGAGTTTGGTGCGTAGTTGGAAACCCATAATTGAAAGATTCGAGAGCAAACTTACCATTTGGAAGGCAAGAACGCTTTCCTTTGGAGGAAGGGTCACCCTCATCGAAGCGGTTCTAGGCAACCTACCTACCTACTTCTTCTCACTGTTTAGTGCGCCATTGCAAGTTATTAAGCAATTAGAGCGTATACGTCGTAAATTTCTTTGGGGTGGCTGTTTGGATAAGAATAAAATAAGCTGGGTTCCCTGGTACAAAGTGGTTGCACCTAAGGAGGTAGGGGGTTTGGGAATTGGGAGTTTGGAATCAACTAATAAAGCACTGATGGTAAAATGGTGCATTAGATACAAGAACGAAAACTACATGCTTTGGGCTAGGCTTATCACGGCTCTACACTGTGGCGATAGATGCCATTCTTACATCCCGTTGAAAAGTACTCTGGGCGGGGTGTGGAAATCCATCATCAACTTAGGAAGGGCTTCGAACAATCCGGCGATAAACGTTAAAAACAGAATGGTTCCGAAACTGGGAGTGGGTGATAAAACATTATTTTGGCTCGATATCTGGGCTTGCAGTTTACCGCTGCGTGAAGTTTTCCCAAGACTTTTTGCTGCGGAAACGGACAAGAGATGCTTGGTACAGCAGCGTTATCAGTTAGTAAATGGTTCGATAAATTGGGTTTGGGGTAGTACAACGCCTTTGTCACAGCCTGTTCTGGCAGCCGATTGGTTGATGTGCACAGGTCTTCTAAATACAGCTGAACTTGGACCAGGGTTGGACGTTTGGCTTTGGAAAACAGGCTCCACAGTGGACGTCTTCACTGTTCGAGACCTTCGAGGGGAACTGGACCGTATAAACAATATTCCGGAAGCGAAACTCATCTCCTGGCTGCATTGGATTCCAAAGAAGGTCAACTGTTTTTTATGGAGAGCTGTACAGGATCGGATCCCGACACGAGAAGCACTGGTGCTAAGAAGGATTACGCTCCCATCCGCGGACTGTGTACTTTGTAACGAAACTACGGAATCAGTGAATCATCTCCTAGTAACATGTGACTTCGCTCAGAGGGTTTGGATTCTGATTTTTCCAATGGATGAAGATCACGCTTCCACGATTTATCTTAAGCATAGTACAATTCCTAGAACTCGTTGCGTCTCACAAAGCTGGTAAGGAAAGAAAAAGGGCGGTAATGGTGGTCCTGGCGGCTACATGTTGGCAAATTTGGTGCACAAGGAATGACTACATTTTCAAACAAAAATCACCACAGATGTCTAAACTAATTGGCGACATTAAGGCGGCTTCTTTTCTGTGGGTACAATCTCGAGGGGGCATCTCGGAACTAACCTGGGACAAATGGTGAAGTTTCACGTTTTAAATTTCGACGTTTTTTTTAGTATGTGTACTATTGTTTCTCTTGTACTTCCTTTCATGCAGTGGCGAAGCTTGGATTTTTCGGCCGGGGGGGTGAAAACATATATACCCAAAAATTTCTATAGAACCGGGGGGGTGAAAACCTATATAACCACAAATTTCTATACGAAAACTACATATATAACACTACTGAGCGAAAAATCCCGGGGGGCGGGCGCCCCCCCCCCCCCCCCCCCGCCCCTTGTAAGCTTCGCCCCTGCTTTCATGTACTATGCTCTTGAGCTCCTTGCTTAAGTTGTTTTTGATGAAATTCCGCCTTTCGTCAAAAAAAAAATGTATCTTTTATTTATTTTATACATTGGAAATCTCTATTTAATCGGTAATTTTTAAAATACAAGCCAATTTTATTGTTTTGTTTGGTCAACATTAAGATTCTCGTGATTTTCTCTTTTATTAATTATCCAGCAAAATAAGAAAATCAAGATATATGTATAGCTTTAATGAATACAAGTTTAATTTTATCAAAAAAAAAAAATTGTATCTTTAGTAATAAAATCTTAAATCATCGATCAAAATCAACACATTAAAATCAACATCAAATATTAACGTTATAATAATTAATTTTGGTTCAATATGTTAAGAAAATAAACGTTTTCTATTTTTAGATATGGATGCAAAAATAGCATGTTGTTAAAAAAGCACTTGAAATATTTGAAAACGAAACTTCAACAACAATACTAGCTTTTTGATTTTTTCATCACAACATTAAAAGATGAACCAACAACAACCGATATCAAGTTTATTTAATTCTTCGATCTACCATCTTCATCAATCCCACATCACAACCCGCAACCAAATCATGTCGGGTTGAGGTACACACCGATAGCATCGAGGTAGTCGCTGTTTCGGCCAAAGAAACCCGCAAATCTTGCTTTGGAAATTGGCACCGAGAAATGGGTCCCATTCTCGACACCAAACGGTCAAAACTTGTTTACATCGGTCGAAAACGATAGCGATGTCACAACCAACTTTGAGTCAAACCATCCAATCGTGCCACTAATGCAGTTTAACTCCTCCACATCAATGTCGATGTTAACCTTCACATGTTAAATAAAAAAATATTAAGGACTGATTTGAATGTATCAGAGACTGATTTTACAGTATTACGTAACACTATTTTTTTAGTGATACATGGTTAATATGTTAAATAAATAAAAAATTATTAACAACTGATTTAAATGTATCAAAGACTGATTTTTAGTATCATGTTACACGTAACACTATTTTTTTAGTGATACATGGTTAATTAATTAATAATAATAATAATAATAATAATAATAATAATAATAATAATAATAATAATAATAATACCTCGGTGTAATCGCCACCATAACCACCATACTTTGGTGAATGGAGGACGTTACCCTCGTCGTCTTGGCTAGCGAAGCCGATGGCGTCGATGACTTCTCCATGGTTGATGATTATTTTTGTGATTTTTCCTTCGGCTTTGAAGGACCAGTTTTGTCCATCAGAGCTTCCCCATGGTCCGATCAGGGCGATTTTTTTCTGTAAAGATGGATTAAATATGAACATCAAACAAGAACATTAAACAAATACAAGAATTTTTTTATTTGAAGGTGACAAGAAATTGAAGAAATACTATACCATTTTGGGAGGTGAATGAGAGGATTGTGAAATGTGATTTGTTGTGTGTTGTGATGAGTTGTATATATAGACAGATGAGATGGATATATAGAGTAATTAATATTTTATAAAAATGTTTTTATGTTTATTGATGCAAATATAAAAAGTGTGTGAATTTGGAAATGCGTGAGGCGAGTGATTATAGGTGTTAAATGGTGTGACGACGAAGTGACGGTGCATGCAACCAATTACAGTCTCTCACACTGACCACCAATATTCACCATAACTCTTTTTCAGTGTATAACTTTAAGGATCTTTTTTTAAAAGTGTGTATTTATTAATTAGGGTAAATTACACTTTTCGTCCTTTATGTTTGTACAGCATTTCAACGGATAACCTTTAACTTCAATAATTACAGTCACAATCCTTTTTTTTTGTTAAAAGCATTACACCATAGGTCCTTTAGCACTAACCTTGTTAAAATTATCAGTTAAGTCTAGTCATGTGAAAGCACATAAGGGCATTTGTGTCATTTTACCCTACCATTTTATTTAAAAGCATATTTATATCTATTTATCAATAAAACAAAAACCTAAAAACAAAAAAAAAAACAATATAAACCCAAACTTCACCTTCTTTATCCCAACTGTTGAACCAGATTTCACACCCAAAACCAATAGCTTCAAGCCTTAAGAACACGATTTCACACCCATTCAGACCAATAGCTTCAAGCCTTAAGAACATGATTTGAAGTTTGCACATGAGTCCTCAGTGAAGAGACCACCACCAGCCACCACCACCATCGTAAGCACCGCCACCACCGCCGTAAGCACCTCCACCGTCTAAGAGATTAATTACCCCGGCCCTTCCCCAACTCCGGTCAGCCTCTCTCCGGTCGTCTTCTCCGGCCACTTTTTTGACGGAACTCGGACATCTTCGGCGGTGGGGGTGGTTATAGAACCGGCGGTGGGGGTGGTTGTAGATTGACTGGTGGTGGGGGTCGGATTGAGCAGTTGCATCTTCTCCTCATCGGACGTCGTTTTATCGAATCTCGACACAATTGTATGCATTCTCTCTTTATCTTTTCTTCAATTAGATAATGATTAGATAATTATCGAATTGTTTGTTTCCGGATTTCATGTTCTTCACAGTTTAATTTGTTGATTGATATTTGTTGCTTCATGTTCTTCACAGTTTAATTTGTTGAAGTTTGTTGAAAATTGTGAAAAATTAGATGTGAAGGCTGACAGAAAGGGTGGTGGTGGTGGAAGAAAGGTAGAGAGAGGGGGGGGGGAGTTGCAGAGGCGGTGGTGGCAAGATTTGGTGGTGGTGGTGGCAAGATGTGGTGGTTAGGGTTTTAGGGTTAGGAAATTGGGGAAGATAATAAGTATATGCAAATTTTTTTATTTCATTTATTAAACATTTAAATAAAAGCATGAATTGACTATAATACCCTTAATTGAATAAATTTAACAAAAGAATTTAACCAGGTTAGTGCTAAAGGACGTAGAATGTAATGGGTTTTGCAAATAAAGGTCTGTGATTGTAATTATTGAAGTTAAAGGCTATCCGTTGCAATCTGGTACAAACTTAAAGGACGAAAAGTGTAATTTACCCTATTAAATATTATCGATAAAAGTTAATTAAAAGTTATATCAAACATGTATTAGACCATGTGTAGGGTACACATGAATAATGCCCCACCCTAAGGTGTTTTGCGTCATGTGGCAGTCTAGTCAGCAATGGGACGTTTTTCATAAATGAGTGTAGTGGGGATGTGTGACATTATGTTAAAAGGGGTTTAATAATATAATTAAATAAAAAAAAACTAATAAAAAATGTTATTGGACAAAAAACCATAAAAAAAGGTGATTGGTGAATACACAAGGGGCTATGGCGTTCTAAATACAACACCATTGAAAAAAAAACGCCCCGGGGGGCCGTAAGGTGGGCGTGGTTTGGCTTTTTTGGCAAAAAAACGCCCACAATCCACACCACTACACTTGGTCTTAGGGTGGTTAGGGCGTTCTCGAGTACCCAAAACGGATATGCTTACTGATTCGGGAATACAACCGCCACCTATTTTGGATACACCAAATCGTTGAGCAGTTACCAATCGCATTAAACCTTTAGTGACCGTTGTTTCTGGTCAAATTTGACCGTTAGGTATGGTTACCGATTTGGTACTACTGTCGTCACCTATTAAAGTGTTTTTGGATAGTTGAAGATTAAAATGAGGTGCCAGTACAGGATTGATAGAATTGAGAGTAGACTCGTTAAGCACCCCTCCCACCTATACTAGAAGGCAGGAGGTTCTCTTTCTTTGTCACGTCACCCCCTTCATCCTAAGCCTCTCTTTTTCTTTCCTTTCTTTTTTCTCTTAATCACCAATCAACATGAATATTACGAGCCACCATGTATTGATTTTGTGGTACTTAGAGGTGGGGGTTTGTGTTCCCGCATGGTACCAACTTGCAACCTCATTGCCACATCCTCTATATTGATCTTCATCCCTTAGCCACCCCCCACCTAAGAGTAATTCCACAACACAAGCTCTCTATAAACACACAAACATTGTTAACACATCATTTTTCTCTCCTTTCTCTCCCATTTTGATATATATGTTTATTGGTGCACAAGAATTACATCATTAAGACGTTTCAATTAACATTTTCAGCGCTCAATTGCTTTAGGGAACTCATTATGAGTTCAATTTATATTTAGTTTATTCAAATAAGAACTTGTATACAATAATCATATTGTTCTTGAGAACTTACTTTACATGATTTTGATAATTTAAATCCTTTATGGACTTTTATGTAAACTTTCAGTATTTATATCTAGTGATGCTTAACATTCATAAAATGTCTGTCAATTCTCTCTTTATATATTACCAGACTAATATGATACTGAAAAGTCAATACATACACTACTAGAGAATATGTCTTCTCATAATCAGCCACAGGTCTTTACGAAAATTCATGTGCCACAATTTTTTCTTCATATCACTTAATTTGATTTTAACATGATTCGCATAAAAGACTCATTTGCATCCAATATATTTTACAACTTCAGTTGTATGGACTGTGGGTCTAAAAACTTTACATTTCATTGTATTTCATTGTAAACAATATACCGATCAATGATATAAAATCTCTCTCCCTAAATCACTCCATCTCTATTGGCACAAAGCCGCAGTACATAGCCGCTACCACAACCATCTCACCCATCTTGTTTTATATCTAGTTTCCTATAAGGGGGAAACTAAATTTTGTTAAGTTCTGGGTGGTTCATTTTTTATTAGTTTATTCTCAAAATGATGCTGATGAAAAAACATATTTACTGACATAGGTGATTTGAAAAATATTTCGTAAAATAATATTTGTTCGTATTTCTTTTTTATTAACTAATTTGTTATATTTTTTTTTCTATTATTTTTATATTATCACGTTTTTCTTTCTTTGAACAACTCATTATACATTTTTTTACTTTTTAACTTATAATAATTGTTCGTATTTCTTTTTTATTAACTAATTTGTTATATTTTTTTCTATTATTTTTATATTATCACGTTTTTCTTTCTTCGAACAACTCATTATACGTTTTTTTACTTTTTAACTTATTATAATTATTTTCTTTTCATTTTTTTAATGTTTTTCCTTTTATTCCCTTTTATTTTAAATCATATTAATATAGAGTTTACTCCTACAATTTCAGGATTGTAAATAAACAGAAGAGTTAAGTGTCATTTTAGTCCCTGTTGTTTGGGTCATTTTGTCAGTTTAGTCCAAAGGTTTCATTTTTCACATATGGGTCCAAAAAGATTTTACCGTTGCCATTTTAGTCCACTGGGTTAACTTCATCCATTTTTTTCTGTTAACGAGAATGACAATTCGGTCATTTTATATGTAACTGTTTACTAGAAGGGCAATTCGGCCATATAAAATGACTGAATTGGCCTTCTTGTTAACAGAAAAAATGGATGAAGTTAACCCAGTGAACTAAAATGGCAACGGTGAAACCTTTTTGAACCCACATGTGAAAAATGAAACATTTGAACTAAACTGGCAAAATGACCCAAAACATAGGGACTAAAATGACATTTAACTCTAAACAGAAAGAAAACGAACGGAGCACATCTATGCTCAGTCATTTAACTTTAACAAACAATCGAACACGAACAATTAAACGAACATGGTTTTTCTTGTTCGTATTTGTTCATTAAGAAAATGAATGTGTTCATGTTCATTAACAAATAAAAGAACGGTTAAAGAACGTAAACGGATAGAGACGAAGATAACTAAACAAAATTGATCAAACACCAATTAAAAGCAAACATGAACAACATTCTATTTGACCAACTTTTTTTTATAAAACTATATTAAATTGTAACGGGTAATATTTTAAATTTATAGAACTAGAGTAAATTGTAGGCAAAAGATCAAATACAAATAATCTTAACATACTAAACATACAAATTGAAGGAAAACCCAAAAAGACAAGGTGACATTTTTGTAATTACCACCAACTATCAAAGTTACAACCAAAAATACCTAAAAAAACACAATTTTTTTTAAAACATTTTTTATTAAAAAATCGCTACATTTCGTTAGCAAAAAAAAAAAAAAAAAAAAAATTTTTTTTTTTTTGCTGCTACTAAAAGTAGCGATTTTTTAATAAAAAATGTTAAAAAAATAAAATAAAATAATTTGTGTGTTTTTTTTTTATTTTTTTAGATTTTTTTAGGTTTTTTTGGGGTTTAGTTTTTAGCATTTTAGCTTGGGGGGGGGGGGGGGGGGTTAGGTTTTTTTAGGTTTTTGGGAGGTGGGGGGGGGGGGGGGGTAGGTTTTTTTTAGGTTTTTGGGGGGTGGGGGGTTTAGGTTTTTTTTTTTTTGTGGGGGGGGGGGGGGGGGGGGGGGAGTGGTTAGGTTTTTTTAGGTATATTTGTAGAGTAACTTTGATAGTTATTGATAATTACAAAAATGCCACCTTGTCTTTTTGAGTTTTCGTTCAATTTGTATGTTTAGTATGTTAAGATTATTTGTACAAGAACTTTACCCGTAAATTGTAATGGAACTAAAAGATTTAGATGAATACGTACAGAAACGTAAACGAACAAATTCAAACTTACTCAAATTAACTAAAACAAATTAACATAAACAAATAAAAGTGCCCACAGAATCACATGCACCAAAGATGTAAAGCTGATTTGTCTATTACAAATTTTTAATCATTAAAGTTCAAACCGAATGTGATGGGATACCAGAGTTTGAA
Source organism: Helianthus tuberosus (assembly GCA_030545235.1). Lineage (NCBI taxonomy): Eukaryota > Viridiplantae > Streptophyta > Magnoliopsida > Asterales > Asteraceae > Helianthus > Helianthus tuberosus. Next base: position 18,907,348 of record CM060398.1, read on the forward strand.
GCTAGTGTGTTCATTTGAAAGGGTGCGACCCCACCCCACCACCAAAGTTTTTTTTAAAGGTCAACGTCTACTATACAAGCCTGTTTATCTGGACAAACCTATTGGCGAAATACCACCCATGTCCTATGTATGTAGACAACGCTGATGACCAGGCCCGCCCACCATTCCAGGGTGAAACCCACCACCCAAAGACCCACTCTGGTAAAACCCTATTGATCGGAGTGTCGCGCTCCGGTCAAAGATAATATTCATAGTCCCAAATTACCCTTAACAATACGTTAGTGATTGTAAGGGGTCGAACCACGAAGAGTTTGTGGTTTGCGTATGGATGTGATTGATTTTAGATGTTGTCACTTTTATAAAGCTTGCTATTGGTTTTAATTTGTTTAACTGTTTGGTTGAAAGAGGTGTCGGATTACACTGACAATTTGTTTAAACTAATTAACTTTGAAAAACGAGAATGATTGTACGAAAACTAGATTGATGATGTAAACAACAAGTGAGAATCAAGGTTCACACCCGGTTCAACAATTGCAAAGCCTAGGGTTGCTACACATTTTTAGATTGATTCAATTGAATTTGTCATTAACGATTTTCTCTCACGAAGCTTAGGTGCCAATTGCTATCAACGCGTATAACAGACCGCAATGCACTTCGTTACCTCGGAGAAGTAAAACCTCTTGAAAGATAAAACATAAATACACAAACTTATTTCTTAAAGTCAAATTTTATAATCATTCAACAATTCACAAATTTAGTTCAAATGTGAGACAATTATCAATCAATTCAAAATACAAAGCAATTTGTCACAAATCAACTAAGAAACATAAATCAAACCCTAAACCTTGCAAAAGTATACACCGGGGTGAAACCCGCAAGAATTAGCCGCTCATGGTGAACAGAACTTGACCAACGATTGATGAGAGCTTGAATGTTGACATCTTGGAGCTTTGAAGGTGATGAAGATGATGGTTAGGGTTTGTGGTGGTGAAATGTAACAACCTGACTTTTCAGAAAGTGAAAGTACAAGTTAAAGTCAAAGTCAGGTTGTTATTCAGATTTGACATTCCTTGCCTAATTATTGCCTTGTACTCTCGAATTCGATAATCGATATATTAGTTAACGCTATTAGACTACAATTTATTATTATGTGTGAAGTAACAATGCGATAAACGCAACTAAACGCTATTCTACTAAACGTTAGCACATCGCTATCGCATCGCAACTTAAATCGCAACTTTTGGTATTTGTTCTGTGTGTTATTATGTGCTTTACTTGTGTGTGATGATGATATGTTTTGGGATGTTATTCACAAACGCAATCGCAACTCTATCGCAACGCAATCTCATCGCAAACTCTAAACGAAAATTTACTTACTTTTATGCTTTTATGTGTTAGTTATGTTATTTGTGTAACTATTCTATATTATATTGCCATTGTTGTTTGTAACCGCCATTTGGGTTAATTACAGCCGTTTAAAGTCATCAACTTTTAATCTCAGCCGTTTAAAGTCACTAAATTCCTTCTAGAAGCACCAGTTCATGGCAGTTCCACGCTCTCTCTCCCACGATTATTCAGTTAGCAGCAGTTTCCTAAGATGAGCCAATAAAAATACAGAATAAGAAACTGAAAAAAAATAGGGTTTAAGTTCCTATATTTTAGCAAGTTAGTGGAGTAGTGGAGGGTGTAACTACCCAGTATGATGATTATATAATACGTACCCCACACTTCTATATTCCTTGCTCACATATCATTTCCATTCATACAATAAAGATTTGCAGCCATGGATGACCACACCCTAATGGATGACTACTACCTATTCAAAGGCCAAAGCAGCCAACTACGCAATGAAGGTAATACTAAACCAAATACAATATTGTACATATGTTAACTGTAGATTTTTTAGGTTCCTGTATAACTAGGGTAGGATTATGTTCCTATGAGAATTATTGTCTGATAAACATGAAGTTGTATGGAGCAAGAATACCAGACTGAAAAGGTACATACCAATTATCTTCTTGCTTCGTGTTGATTTACAACCCATGTCTTTAATAAGTATTTTACTTCATGTACTCACCAATTATGATTGAAGAGCAACAAACTAATGGAACAAATGACCTACAAGTGAAGGTAAGTATTGGTTTTGTTTCGTTAACATTAGTATTGTAAAGTCTGATAGTGTTAACATAATCATCCACAATCAATTTTAATAAGATTGAATCTGCAATTAACAAATAGCAGTAATTCTCAATCAATTTCTTTCTTTGTGTAGGCAACAGTTCAAATAACAGTAATTCTCTAATCAATTTCTTGCTTCGTGTAGTCACTAGTTATAAAGGTAAACTTTTTAAGTTATTTTTTTTTACAGTTTATGCTTCCTATAATAAACACGTTAAACAGTTAAATTCTTATGTCACGAATTCGAATTTCAAGCCAGAAAAGTGAACCACTGATAAACAGATCCTACACCTAATGACACCAATGTATAGTTAAATTACTTGTATCTAAAGTTGTTTTGGTTTTTATTATTTCTTAACTAATGTTTTTTTTCAAATTGTAGGGAAATAGTGATAATGTGCAAATCATTGAGTACAGTTGCCATTTCAGTCCATACAAATTTCAAATGCATCATGAGTTTAGTGTGAGGTAAAATATTTTTGTGACTTATGCACATGTTTTCGGTAATTAACCAGTTTTAGGATCGAGTTTTTGAAAGAGAAAACAAAATATTGAGGTTATTGATATCTTTAGATCTAAATAAGAGGATTAAAAAGATTATTACAATGATAGAAAGGGAAGTTAAAGGCCCTAAATTAAAGGCTGATATGATTTTAAAAGATTCTAATCATAGTTGTTAATAGCGAATAGCGACAAAGGACCTATATGCTACATAGCGAATATCAACAAATAGCGACCACTATTTTATAAATAGCGGTACACTAGAAAAAGAATTTTGAAAATTTATATATATATATTATATTAAAATACCTTGGTATATGCTATTTTACATGTATATTTAACAAAAACCTATAAATGCGGCTATTTTATAGCTATATCTAATTGTTATTTACATAAAAAAAAGTAACTGTTGCTATTCACGCTATAGGTTGCTATGACCCAGATTGCTGACACTTGGTCGCCTCGCTACATAGCGTGCTATAGCGGTCGCTATAGCCGCTATTGACAACTATGATTATAATCCCTTTTAAGTAAGCATGTTTTGTAAACATTCTGCCTATTATTTAGGAAACCATGGAGTGGGGTAGGATAAATCCCTTTTATTTGAATCATGTCCCATATCCCCAGTTATATCTAAAAAAACTAGAAAGATTATCAATACACTTAAAAATAAAAAATGCATGTGTTTACCTATATGTCAGAAACCTTTAAAGATTTTATTTTTATCTTATACGCATTGCCTAAAAAATCCCTCGCTTTTTGAGCGCCTCGCACTAAGGCCCCAGGCTCACCCTTTGTGCCTTGAGTGCGCTTCGCGCCTTCAACAACTATGTTTAAGAGTTAAAATGAAAAGAACTGAAATATGGGTAGTTTATGATATATAACTTTCTAAGAAAATAAAATGGGTAATGAACTTATTGTTTGTGATTGTAGAACATGATATGTGCAGGCTCATAAGCTCATTTAGTTCAGAGATTTTGTGTTCATGTTGCTCAAATTCTAATTATAGTGACTATGTATAGAGTTAGGTGATTACAGATGTTTATGTGGAATTTTGGAAACATTACAAAACAAAACATGTTGATATGACTAGTGAGTTCATTACTGAAAAGTACCTTTAACATCTTTTCCAGCCATGAATCCCTTCACAGCTTATCCTTAAACTAAAATAACATGACAGACAACAGGACATATAACCATTATGCATGATATTCATTTTTATGTTACATGATCATGATAAGCTAGTAGTGGTAGTTTTGAGCCATTCAGGCATTCACTGCTGATTTGGGTTTTATTTTGACTCTTATTAATTCAAAAGCGGAAAATTAAAGAAATAAGTTAACATGAAAAAGGGTCGAATGGGTCGAAAGGTGTCCAATTTGTGCTTTTAATGCATAGAAACTTTTGATTAAATTAATGCATAATTAATCAAATATTTGTTGTAAAACAACGGTCTATTAGCAATCCATATACAACTATACTAAACATGAGAGAACAAGACTATAGAGAATAAGTGAATAGGAATTCTTTTCATTGAGATGTAAACATGCAATACAAAGAACTCTATATATAGCGTTCTTACATTAATACAAAGGACATGAAGAGATGGGAGTTAGAATGTGGATAGTCACCATAATATAGTTTATTTATAACACTCCCCCTTTACTATCCACATGATAATATACTATTCTTTAATACGCTTGGTGATGCTGCCTCGATAAAAACCTTGCTAGGAAAACCCAGTGGGACAAAACCTCAGCTAAGGGAAAAAGAGTGCAGCGCGTATTGTCTCCCCCTAATACTTCTGGATCAGGTATGTTGTCTCATTAAAAACCTTACTAAGAAAACCCAATGGGATAAAACTTAGTCAAGGGAAAAAGAGTGCAACTTGAATAAGTCTCCCCCTCATTTTAAACTGTATCCTTAAGTGACATGTGTCCATCTTCCTTGAAAGTCGAACAAAGCTTTTGTAGCCAATGATTTGTCGCTTGATCCCTTAATGTGCACGACTGTGTTTTTTTACATTCCTGCATCTACAAGACTAACCAAACTTGTTTTGAAAGGTTAGTAAAATATAATCAAATATCGTTTATACCTGAAATATTTCTTTGAACTCATTCCAATGTCTCTTCACTTGACAAAGGTTATATCATGACAACAAGCTCAAGTGAAAAATATTATAACTATACATAACTAGCAAAATATATTAATGCACTTATGCATTTAATGATGGTACTTCTAGAATGAGAATCTCTACTATGGTAGGAGATGATAATAGGCATTTCTTATAACAAATGACTTAACAACCTTTAACATACTTTAAGGTTCAACTATGTCCATACTAAAATATCCAAACATCATCTTCTAGATGTACTTGAGGGATTAGTAAAATATAATTACAAATATACTCGAACTACAGTTTGAGTAATAATTAGACCGTGCCAAGGTCATTCAAAAATTTTCCTCTTTAGTTTGAGAGTTCCCTCTCGATGATGTTTACATTATCACTGTAAGAGTGAAATCTTGTTAAATAGATGTAGCTCATTTTATCAAAATTATACCTCTCTTTTCAGAGTATAGTCGACTGTACCACATACGAGTAGTTTCCTTTAAAATTCATATATATAACACATATGGGGTTATTGTTTCATAATGCTTTGAGCATTTTTAATCCTTCAGGGGTTTTCATACAGATGTCATTTGCAATTGCCTCGTACATGTATACGGTGATGACATCCATAAGTTGTTTTATCTGAAGTCATTCTGAGATTGCGAGGCCGCTCAAACATCTAAAGATTATCGCATCCACTACAGGGGTATACGTTTCCTCGTAATCAACTGCTGGGATTTGGGAAAAATCTTTATGTTAAAATGCGTGCCTTACATCGCAAAAAAACTCATTATTTACGTTTCCTTTTATTTAAAGACACCCATTTATAATCTACTGGTTTGACGTCTATGGGTGTTCGAACTGCTGGTTCGAAAACGTTTAGTTTGTTGAGCAAATTTAGTTCAATCCTTAAGTCATGTAGCCATTTTGGCTATTTGTGTGCGTACACTCTTGCACAATTTCTATATACGTAATCTTTTTTTTCATCGATTACATCTATTGCTATAGCATAATCAAATATATCATTTTACACGTGTTTCATTACGGTTCCATATTATACTTATTTTGTACATAATTCATCGCGATCTCATATTTTTTTGGTACTAGAGTTCATTTAGAACTCCATTAGCCTCTTTTGGGGTTTTGACAACAACCTTCTATAAGGTTTAGTATGCAACCACTTCTGGGGTTTTGTATGCAACCACTTATGGTGTTTTATGTGCCACCTCTTTTGGGGTTACACCAACTGCGTTACTCTGCTCTTTTTGTGTTTTATGGGTTTTATCTTTTTGGAACCGATTTATCTCTCACAATTTATTAATATGATAATCATTTTGTGAGTACTTCCATTCGAGCAGATAAGTTTAAGCTGGTATATGTGACTTTTTCACCTTATTTGTGTTAGTGAATGCATCTTATATTTCATTTGTTATTATTTGCAAATACACACTCTTTCTTTTGGACTTCAGATTTGCATTGACCACTTCAGGGGTCGAAAAATGGAAACTTGGTTCTCTTCAGGAGACCAGTTGTAATGGGGAGTATTTGTGTAACACCCCAACCCGGAAGGGCTGATGTGTCACTTTTACGGAGTCAGATTAAAAACATAATTCCATTTATACTTAAATGTATTACAAGGCTTTACAACTTAATGAAGGATATCTAATCCATTACAATTATTTCTACCGTCTTTTCCAAACACTCGGGCATTCTTCCATATCCCTTCCCAGATTGTCTTGATAAGCTGACGTAAAGAAGAAAACACAAAAACGTACGTCTGAGCAAAATTTTGAAAGTTTTGCCCAGTGTGCGGATAGAGGAAAACAAAAGCTTATTTTATTTGATATCTGGATGGAACTTTATGATGCAAGTAACGAAATTTCATAATCATATCTTACGGATGTACCCATGAGCAAACTTAAAACGTGACAATACACAGGTAGCTACTCCTGCATACTTATCACACGAAATGGCGAGTTGGCATACCCGTTATCCATCTCCTTAAAACTTAAATCCTAGGATCGATCCATACGCCTCCTAATAGCCTTATGTACCACACTTGTACTTAAGAGACGCCGTGAACTGATCTCTCCGTCACGGATGGAGCACATGATGTTGATGCCACAACAACATGCTCGTGGGACACTCCACGAGAAGCGATACTCAGGGTATCAGAGCACAAATGGTCTTATTCACATAACTTATAAAACTTATTTTCATAACAAAACGGAACATATATTGGAACATGCGATAATGAGTATAACAACATAATACTATCGCATGACATGAAAGCTAAATCAAATGATTAGAATATGAATCGAACGGACTGTCAAATGAATCGATAATCAAAGACGTGAGGAGTTTTAAAAAGACATAGTAATATAATGGTATTATAATAATTTGACTTGAGTAACATAATACTTGTATATAATATTAAACTTGTAATTTATTTACTTATAACTTGTAAGCCTTAAGATATTTAACTTGTAACTTGTAAATAATAATTTGATTGAAAATACGAATCTTTGGCGAGATTAAAATCTAAGAGTTGAACCAGTCACCAAGGTATGGATATCAATCCTATCTTGACAATTTCGTCCCCAAAATGTGGTTTATTAAACGAACAAGATAAAACCTTTACTCGTTAATAAGGAACCACTAGAGTATGAAATTTGATTTGTAAATTTATAAACAAATAACTTACAAACATGTATACTTGTAAATACGAAAAGAATATTTTTCATAAACCATTTTCTAAATAACTGATGTAAAACAAAACCTTTTTCAAAACGTTTGTAACTTCCAACACATATTTCATAACTTAATCTTAATACGGAATTTAAAATCAGGAATGATATACTTGTATCCAAACGACATAAATCGAAAGAAAGGATTCTATCCGTACCTTAAAATTTCCAAGTGATGCTACCTTGTTTTCAATTGTAGATTTATACGGGTAGAGTTTAGCCTACTGATTATCCTCTTAACCTAATTTGCACACAAACTAGGTAATTAACTGATATAGCTTTTACGATAACTCACGAGATTAAACCTTCACAACAAATGACAAAGTGCGATACTTAAACATCCAGCGGATTCATAACTAAGGACAGAGTATAGTCCGTTTTCGGACAGCACTCAAACATCCCATCGAAATCACGACGAATGACAAAGTATAAGCCCAATTTGAGCAGCACTTAAACATCCATTGGATAGTTCCAATCGATCGGACATTGAATCATAGCAGCGATTGAGTTAATACCCTGTTTTGCAGCACCCCGCTATACTAATTAGTGTTTCGTGGGTGTTAATTGAAGTAAATAGAGCATAACTCCGTGTATAATTGGAATTTCTTCGTCGTTTTTGTGCCCAGAATCAAGTCCCAGACACCCCTATTTATATACGAAAATTGGTCCCTGTCGCGTGTCGCGACAGGTCCCCTTGTGCCTGTCGCGTGCCGCGAGGGGTTGCTTTTCTCATACGGTTGCCACGTGTGGGACTAGCCTGGCTGAATCGACAGATTTTAAAATTTCAACTTCGTCCGCAAGTTATTAAGATAATCGTCAAGTAGGGAATACCCCCCCTGAGTTTTAGGGGCCCTAATCCTGATTCTGAAAATTCTGAAATTTCTAGGGTTTGTGCAGAATCACTTGGGTGTCTCAATTAGGGTTTCCTATTGGACTATAAATCATAAGAAATAATAATTTTTAATGAGGGTTGTTACATTTTTGTTTTAAAATTTTCGGGTGTTACAATTTGTGATAAGCAGTTGGTTTTGAATTGATATAATCAATCGACGAATTTCGTCTCGACTACGTATGCCTCTCACTATATTTCACATTGTGCCCAACAATGGTCCCTACAATTGGGTTGTCAAAGAACCGTGTTAAACCATGTCCAAAAAACAACGTTCCATAGTGTTGGGCATATGCTACATATGGGTAGCTAAAAACTCACATGTAACCATGTATGAATGCCACAATCCACACAACTATACATTTCAATGGTACCATATAAGAGGGATTGTTTGTAGGAGTTTATTATTTGGTTAAAACAAACAGGACTTTGTATACATTTTAGAGAACTTCGGGTTCTCAACATTGATTTAGGATTTATGTGAAATTCAGTATAAATGAGCATCAACACCAACTCAAATGAATCATTATCTATCAATTTAAGTAACTAACATCAGAGTAGTTTACTTATAAACAAGAGAGCAAACATAAGAAAAAGATTTCCCTCATTATTTACCATGATCATGACCTTTATAACGATCATTATATCATCACATTCACTTTTAGGGAATGGATTATAACCACACAACTTTCATAGTGCTATCATTACAATTGCTTTGGTTATGTACATGATCTCGACCTTTCACTAATCTATCATTGCATTTACCTTAAGGAATGGCTTAGAGCCACACAACCTTCATTATGGTTGTTTTAAACCTTATATATATATATACATACATACATACTAGGTTATCACCCGTGAACTTCACGAGTTAAACCATTTCAATTTTGTAAAAAGAAAAAAAGAAAACGCTTTAAAAGATACCTGGTAACCATTTACATTAGCAGACGAGCACCAACTATTATTACCATTTTTGGTGTAAACAAAATACGATCAATTTTTTTTTAGTATGGTAAATGTTCAAGTGTCTAAGCTCCAGAAAAAAGTATTTAGTATTTTGATGATTTGTATGACAAATTAAATGAACATATCTAAACATGTAGCCATGAAAGAATAACATATTATTTGTTAGCAAATAGTAAGTAAACAATTGATTAGAAGCTACATATCATACATGATGTGAAGGTTGTTTAGTATATGTAAATGTATAACTACGTACGAGTTGTACAAATGTAAATGTAAAGTAGCGAGCTCATCCCAATTTGACAAGGGTTACGTGAAAAGTACATATAATATATCATCAACTAAGCATATATATATACTATATAAAGATTTTAAATACAATATATCATGGTACCTCTTGTTCCTTGCAGATTTTTAACTTGACATTAGATTTATTATTATTATGTAGCAGTTTGATGTTTTAGGAGGTGCTTATAAATCATCATTTAGGAAAAGATGAAATCAGTAGCCCTTGCACAAACTCAGTTGTCCTAGTTTTCTCCTCCTAACCTTAACAAACTCGCTTCTCCTCCTGATCTTCACCAGCAAACTAACTGCTATTGCTCACTGCTACAAATGAAGGACCTATGTGAAAAAGTCAAAGTCATGTCTAAGTGCTTGGTTTTTCAACATTTATATTCTTCATGACTGAATCTGCGTTTGGACTCTCATCGCTCCGTGCAGCCTCACGAGACCCCTCAAAGCTTGAAACTCCTCCTCTCCTATATGATATACTCAACAAATGTGTTATGCATATGTAATACCAACCCGCCTGTTTAGCTACCTGAATGGATGAAAGAAAACCAAATCATGGATATGAAGATCTTGCAGCAACTCGTGCTGATAACGTGTTGTAAAACAACGGTCTATTAGCAATCCATATATAACTATACTATACATGAGAGAACAAGACTATAGAGAATAAGTGAATAGGAATTCTTTTCATTGAGATATAAACATGCAATACAAAGAACTCTATATATAGTGTTCTTACATTAATACAAAGGACATGACGAGATCGGAGTTAGAATGTGGATAGTCACCATAATATAGTATTTATAACAATATTAAGTTTTTGTAATCATATTCGACAACAATGCTGGTAAGTTTAAATATATTGAGAAAATGGTACTTCAGCTCAACTCAACATAACTAATTTTGACACATACAAAAGCCTACCCCTTTGACTCTTTACTCAATCCGCCTGACCCTCCTAATCAGGTTTAAGCAATGATGTCAAAATGAAGTATGCAACTGTTTGATGTTTCTATGTTATGCGTAGAAATTTCGTTTTATGTGTTTTTGCAACTGTTTTTTTTTCTTTTTCTTCATATCACCACACGCTAATTAATTTTTTTGGGGTCATATGTGCAGGCTGATGGTTGGATTGTGACGCCAATCAGTCTATTGAAAAATCCTAATGAAGTTCGACCAACAAGGTTTTGGGGTGTGTACATGAAGCTCAAGATTTTCAACATGACTGATTACAAAAAAGGTAACACTATCTGTTTACAATAAGCTGAATAATTAATCCTTAATGGGTAGAGGAAAAAGATTTTCTTAAAACTATTATCACACATAACACCTGATGTGATTGGACTAACAGAAATAGATTTCAGCATGGATAAGACACTAGAGATATCAAATATATGGAAGCAATCCAAAGGTGTTCTTAATTTCTCATAAGACAAACCAAATTAGATAACCAAATATTGTAAGCAAGTTGCATTAAAAAGTGTAGCAATTAGATGTAAAATTAATGGGTACCTTATAAATTACATTATCACACAACGAAGATTGGTCCCCTGTTGTTCGACCAGATCCAGAAACGATATCCCTGCAATTACCCGAGTAAAGTTTATGAAAATAAACAGCTAACAACAATGATATAAGGCAATCAGATGGAAAATCAATGGATACCTTTACCGAGGGCCAAAATGAAGTGAGTTTCGATGATGTTAGGGTAAATCTGGATACATTAAGACGTGCAGAGAGTAACGATTTGAGTGTTTATCAAGCCACGCGCCGATTGACACCGCAAACCCTAACAACATCGGAAATAACCCTACAGTTGTTTGGGAAGAAATTTCAGAGAGAGAAGAAGAAGAACACGCAGCGCCGATCAAACACAGAACAACCACCATCGTCGGGGTAGATCTTTGATGATCTTGGGTTTTCGCCGGAGTTCACACGGTGGCAGAAAAGTGTATGAAACCCTAGGTTAGAGCGACGAGAGAAAGAAAAATAAGTTAGTAACAACTGCACTTTAAAATGGGTTGTCATTCAGTTGTGTATGGATGACCCGACTTACCAAGATTCGTGTGTTTATTTACTCCTATTCGACCCAAGAGCAACCCGTGGTCTATGTAACTACCTACACGCTCCAAGTTTTAAATTGGAGTAAATTACTTTTTAGCCCATGTGTTTTAGTGGTTTTAACCACTTAAGTCTAAAATCAAAAGATATAACGTCCCGAGTCCCTAACCGCTTATTTTATAATGTTTTGAGTCCAATTTTGTTCATTTTATAACGTTTTGAGTCCAATTTTGTTAACAAAAATTGGACTCAAAAGGTTAAAAGGTCAACTCAAAAGGACTCAAATGGTTATAAAAATCGTCTAGGGACTCGGGGCGTTAAACATTTTGATTTTGACCTCAAATAGTTAAAACCATACTGACCTAATTCCACACAATTTAGCTCTCATTTAAACAAATAATATTTTTTTAGAATGCAAAAAAATAAATTAAATTACTTAGCGTTGGAGTTAAATTTACATTTTATTTTATATTATCATGTACTACGTATTCATTATGAATGTTTTATTGTTTGCATTATCATCTACTATATATTCATTATGAATGTTTTATTGTTTGCATTATCATGTACTACATATTCATTATGAATGTTTCTTAGTGTACATAGTAATGTCATTATACGGTGATAATACCCGGCCTATGGACGGGTTCTCAACTAGTTGTTTAAAGCTATCGCATCGCTTACTCGCAATTCACTTAAACGCAATGCAACGCTCAATGCATGAAATGAAAGTTGGAAAACTAATCCGCACGAGACAACCGATCGAACTGCCAAACGATCGAATGGACATCCGACTGGATGACCATCCGATCGGATGACCATCCGATCGGATGGCCATCCGATCGAACGGCTGTCTGACCCACGTAACTTTCCACCGCCTTTCACCCTCTCACCTATAAATACCCCCTGTCACATCAACTATTCATTGATGTGACAGCTCCGTCCGACCCACGCACTCTCAGCCTCTTTTCTCTCGATTCCATGTGATTCTTGTAAGTTTTCTTCCTAAATCTTGTACTTCCATCTTCATTACACACTTTCTCATCATCTTCTCCATTGAATCTTACACTTTCACCAGGAAATCACCTGATTTGAGTTGTTTTAAGGGGACGTCATCACGGGTCCTGATGAACACTGTTGAATGACCTCATTTCATCAAGAACGGTTTGGATCTAAAGGATTTCTACATGTTTTTACGCTGATTTCGTCTAAATCTAAACATTTTCAAACTGTTTCAAACTTTTCTTCAACATTCATCACTTTTTACTCGAAAATTCGATGGAATCTAGACTCGTTCAGGTTTTCTACTCGTACTGTAACACCTCGTAAAATCACGACCAATATAATAAAGACGCGTGTCATGGACTTTGAACGTGTAATGGATTGATCTTGAGGGACTAAAATTGTCAAACAATGTAAATATGTTAGTAAAAGCATCCAAAGTGTCAACATGCCATTCTTGTACCTATAATTGACCTCATACGATGTTCGTATTCTTTAATGAATAATTTGTCGAACATTGGAAGTCGTTTGTGCTTAAATTAAGGACTTTACGAAACATAGGGGCTAAAAGTGTCAATATGTTAAATGTTACCTCTGAGTGGCCTTTTAACGAACCCAAAAACATTGTAGTAATCATATATTTTGCTCTCAAGAATATCGGAGATTAATTTTGTGGAGTTTCGGTGAAAACAAGACTTTTCGGGTGATCGTACAACTAACCGGGAGCTTAACGGAGTTAGATTATGACCCAAGGCCCTTAAAAGTTAACTATGCGGGTCATAAGTGCAATAAACGAAAGTTATTTTAATTAAAAATGGACCAGGGACCAAAACTGCAAAGTTTAAAAGATGTTTTCTGGTTTAGGGGATCCTCGCGGGCCGCGTAACCCTTCTCTGGGGTTTACGCGGGCCGCGTAGAAGTGTCAGATGCAGAAAGAAAAGGACAGCTGCAAGTTCAGCCTGTTCCACCGCCTTTCCAAGCCTGAATTCGATACCAGGGCCTGAGCCAACAGTTTTTCATGCACTAGGGACACCTGGTAACATCTGGGATCAATATACGGACATGTGGTTTGATCTTGATGCATCAAAATTGCTATATAAGGCCTTGTTCTTCACTTGTTCTTTTCACACTTGCAAACTTTCACTCAAAACTCACTCTCTGAAGTTTCTTGGAGCTCTAGGAAGCTTTCCTCAGATCATATTTCATGCTAAGAGTTATTGTAAGCATTCTTAGCCTCCTAAGTACAAGTTTTATTAGTTTAATGACCAAAAGTCAAAGCTATTGTAATTAAGCTTTGACTTAGTGATTAATCACTAATGGTCCAGCCATTTCTCGAATTGAAAGTGGCTATGAGTTGGTAATTATGTAGGTAATAAACCCTTAAAAAGGCATCTACTGATTATCACTTTAACTTAGTCAATTGTCGGGTCAAACTGATTAATAAAAAGTCAACAGAAGCTATTTTTACAAATAAATTCATAACTGATAATGCAGAGGTTATGGAACATGTCTTAACATTAAAATAACTTGGTAAATAATATAAGAACATGTTTAGGCATGTTCAACCCGACAATTCTGAGTTTAGGCTCGGTTCGCAACCGAAAGTCGCAAAAGTAGACTTTTGTTTGACTTTCAGTTCTGGCCCGATTTAGCTTGTTTAGATATGCCTTAAGGTTCCTTTAGGACCATATTATGTGTTAGTAAAACCCTCTGAGGTTATGCTACATGGTTCCTTACTAATTCGATTCATTTGCATGTTTCCGTTAAATGCTTAAATGTTGACCATTATGCCCTTTTTATATAAAAACGAGATTTTTGAAAATGTGAGAGGACAAAAACCTTTATTACTGATTTATAAACATGTCCTCAAAATTTGACATCAGTTCAAGGTCTAAAATGAGAGTTATGCGCAATATCGTAAATGAAAGCCTTTTTATTAATTAAACGGCATTTTCGACATAAATCCTATTTAAACACAAATTTTGACTCCAAACCTTTTACCCACTGATTTAATATAATATTTAGGAATTTTTGAAAATTTTTATTAAATTTTAAACTGATCATAACATAGAGTTCTTGCATAGGCTCGGTAATTGACGATAATGCCCTTTTTGCTAATAAAATGAGTTTTACACATCCTTTACATATCAAACCTTTTTCTGCTGATTTTATATAATAAATAAGTTATTTTAAACTGTAAAGGCTGGTAAAAATCTCAGATTTCTTAAATCAACCCGAATATCGTCAAAGACCGTCTTTTATGCGATTTAGGCGCATAGTATGGTTTAAAACCATATTAGGCACCTAAGACTTGTTAGCTACTGATGTTATGAATAAATTTTTATACTTTAATAGTAAGCAAAAGTTTTGATCTCAGGTTTCCAAATTTGACCCTTATAGCATGTGTGAAATGACCAAAATGCCCCCGCGGTGCATAGTTTGGTCATACAAAGATAAATTTCACATATATGTGATATCCTGCTGATATAACTCATTAAAATAAATATTTTTACTGATTGTTTTAGACCAGAACCTCAGATTTCTATTTAACCTCTTTTATAAATTTTAAAATGACCAAAATACCCCTACAGGGCATAAAATGTTTTTAAATGCGTTTTGGGCATAATGGAAGGTATCCTACTGATATCACAACATATTTAAAGTATATTAACTTATGGAACCCGTTTAGGACTCATTTTGTTACCCGTTATGCATTATACGCGTTCGGTACGGTTTATGTAACTAGTTTGCATAAATCAACCAAAAGAGGTCAAACCTTATAATTTTTACTTCAAAATCCAGAATGTGTTTAGTTTACTTATATTATACAAGTCTTCAAAATTGTCGGGTCTAAATTACATTCTAATCCGGTCTTCGCTTAATCTTGTGTTTTGAACCGTAAACCTTTCATTAAAACTAACCGGTCTAAGTTAAGACTTAAATAAGACCCGTTAGGAATCTAATAGGTTATTAAAACCTTCGTTCCAGATTAGGAGCCCAGTAAAAGCTATCTGTACTTGTTGATTTGATATACGGCTGGGATTAAATCTATATTTAGCTCAGGTAAATACTTTTAACTTATTTTTCGTTATTCGGGCTTGGGATACGGTATTATAAAAAATACCGCTTGGTCGGGTATGTAGTTATTTAAATCAGATTGTGATTAATACAATTGCATAACTCGTTTTAATATGTTTTGTTTGGTCCAATGCCTTTGGGGGGTTAATGACCATTTCCTGGATATCCTCGGCTCATTCATTAGAAATTGCCACGAATTAAGCACGGGGTGTAGGCATACACCTGACAGTTGCGTATGTAAAAAGGTACCCCACTTGTAACGTAACTTCTCATGGGTATTATACCAAGTGGTGTGTCTATTAATCTTAACCGGCTCTTCTAACCGGGTCCTAAATGGACGACAAACATGTAAAACTGTATACAAGATTATTTTTAAATAATTGTCCCAAGTTAACAAAGAATATTTATGCCTTGTGCATTTAAATAAATTTTTATAAACACTTTTCAAAAGAGTCAGTTAATTGTATTTACCAGTGTAAACTAACGTATTTTTCAAAAGGTTAAGTGCAGGTACTACTCGAAATGGGCTGGCTACTCCGAGGGTCAAATAAAGAGTCTTGCAAGCTTTTGATGCTTAAATATGTTGAACAATGTTTCTTGTTATTTTAGATCCGCCTATGGATCCACTTTACAACCGTTTTATAATATTTTATGTTACTTTGAATTGGGTTGTAAGAATTTTACTTTTAGACTTCCGTTGTGCATTGAACTGTGATTATTAACCATGATGATATCAACTACGTCATGATACTCCCCACCGGGCCCATCGGTAATTCGTGGAAATATCGGGGGGTGACACGTACTCTAGTTGAGAGCCGGTTTGAGAACGGATTTCCATCAGAGAAGACGACCGATTCACGGGTTGAACATGAAACTTTATCTTGAACAGTCGAGTCTGATCGAACGGGGAGATTCCCATCCGATCGACTGAGCTGGACTTGGTACGGTTTCCGTTGTTTGATACGTCGTCATGCCATCTCGGTTAAACCACAAAACTTTTAACTTAACTGATTTCACAAAGTTTTTCAAACAAAACATTTGCTCGATCGAATAGCCATCCGATCGGATGACCATCCGATCGAATGACTATTCGACCAGGTGACTTGCCTTGTAAATTCCACACCTAAACAATTTTTCAAACTTCAAAGAATATCAGCTTTTCAATCGAATAACCATCCGATCGAACGACCATCCGTCCAGATGACCATCCGATCGAATGACTTTGTTTATACAGAAACGAAAAGTTTAAAAGTTCAAACATTTTACAAATACACTTCCTCAGTCGAATGACCATCCGTCCGGACAGTCATCCGATCGTACCAACATCTGATCGCTCGTCTCACCTAATGCACTGTTACATGTTGTTCAATGCTTACGCTATCGTTCTATGATCAGGCTAATCTCCCACGCGCTCCCTTCAATCCAAGATTGTGTTTATTTAATAAACACAAAATGTGAGTATACTCGATCCCTTTTAGCTTAACGCACTTTTGGGTGTTACATACTTTACCTACATCAAATCACATCGACACACAACGCAAAAACTTTTAAACGCTAACCGCTCTCGCATGTTATACGTGTTTTCGATGAATGCTTGTATGTTATGTTTACACAGTGATTGTTGCCTGACACCTTAGCAACGATAGTACTATAGTTTGGACTCAGCACCTGTCGTGGACAGGGGTTGTTAAGGGTTTTACTTCACATGGTCACAGTGGTGATAATGTGTTGCGCATTCTACAACTCGCAGTCATGTCGGTTGCATATTTCATTGTCGATAGCTTACTTGCTTCACATTTCTACGTGTTACATACTGGTTATGCGTAAATCGCTTTCGCTAAACTATACTATTAAACTTGTGTACTCACCTTTACACTATGTGTATTGACTTTATTTTAACGTATGTGACAAGTGTCTAGGATGCTATGTTTGCTGAATGTTATGGAATCAAGTTAGGTGGTCTAGAAACCCACGAATAAAATCTGAGTTGTCGGAATAATTATTTGTCTTTGAGAACAATGTCTGTAATAACTATTTATGCTTTATATGTTTATGGTATGGGACGTGAACGTTTAATATATTGCAGTAACAGTGTTATGGATTCTCTTAGACAATATATTTCACTCAGTGCCGCGCCCCGATGATTCCGCCATCGGTTGGGGTGTGACAGATTGGTATCAGATCCATAACTATAGGGAATTAGGAAAGACTCGACCTAGTCCGGGTCGATGTCTTAATGTTGACCTAGTCGATAGTCTAAGCACCAACAGACCGCCTTGTGCGAACCCAGTAGGGGTTCTTCACGAGCCTACCTCTGTTACTCTCTCGACTCGCGAGCATACTACACTCTATCGGCCTTTCCTAACGACTAACACTACCACTTAGCTTTTCCTAAGGCTAGCAACACACACGATTTTCGAAAACACTCGCATAACACAATCGAGTGATTTGATTGAGATTAGGTGTGAAAACCGAGAACTCTCGATAAAATCGCTCGCTCGATGCACACTTTTACTATAAACATGAGAATTTATGTTGTGTCAGGAGTGAAATCCATATCTAGACGAAATTTTCCCTACCTCTCTCGTGGTTTTCCACACAACAGGAATATTGTTGTTAAGTTAGAGGCGAAACCCGCATCTTAATGACTTGTTCCGCTCACTATTTTGGTTTTACAAAATTCTCACCAAAGTCTCGATGGATTCCAACGACTCAGTTCACGTAGTAACCGGAAGGATGCGTGTCGTTCACCGTATGTCGGTGAGAGAGCACAGTCTAAAAGGCCAAAGCATGTACTCGAAGTCCTTGAGAATAGTCGAATCACTTTGGGTAGTCGATGTCTCACACCCAAACACTCTGTTTCGATTCTGAGCTCGCAGCCGCTGACTCTGTAAACTGTCAATTTTATGTGTTTTATGTGGTTTTATGTGTTTATATGTTTCGATTTTGGAGATTTATTCGCTTTCGCCCTTCGCTTGGTTAAACGCGCACAACTCGCACTGCACTATTATCTCAAAACGCTAACAAATCACAGCCAATCTATGAACCCTCGCATGCTATGTTACTCGCTACTCGCACTCGCAACCCTCGAACGCGCTCGCAGACTTGAATGATATGTGAATACGTGCAAAATATGTAGGTGAATATGTGCAAAATATAGTGGAATATGTGCTTACGTGGATTACGTGCTTCTGTGCTTATGTGCCTATGTGGATTATGTGCCTACGTGATTATATGCCTATCTGTTAGACGTGTTCCTGATGCTTTATCTAGGAATAATAAGTACGTTGGTATGGAGAGATTCGATTGTATCCCTTCTGAATCCTATGACGATGTCTGTTACAGACAATGTCGTCATTTGGATCTCACAATTCTTGCGCTACCCGCCGCAACCACGCTGACAAGCGCATCGCCTCTCTAGTCTCCAAGGAAAAGGCTAAGGTCATTCCAGAGATCGTCAGCGAGATCAACGAGGTAAAGAGAAGCTCCTCTGTTGATTCAAAGAGCGACTCGCCAAGGGCTACTTTTAGCTTCAAGCAATTCAAGGCCTATGGCCCTAAAGACTTCACTGGTGAAGACGGGCCCAGCGCCATGTTTCAGTGGTTTGACTAAATTGAAGTCACTCTTCGTTAAAGCGGATGCCCAGACAACCTCCGCATTGTTAACGCAACTGGGATCTTTCAGTCCAGGGCTCTGGACTGGTGGACTGCCGAACGAAACAGGCGAGGTAACGACGCAGCCTAAGGACTTTCTTTGGAGGAATTGTAGGAAATCATGATTAAAGAATTCTGTCTCCCACACGAGTCCCGACCACTCACGCCACTCTTACCTCCCGTTGCAGCATTCGGGTTCTCACCGTGCCTTTCAGGACCCGACCCCCTACTTTCAGAGTCGGTTTAATCCGGTGAATGTGAGTGAAGAACCAATGGGCCATAACCCGTTGGGACCAGAAGACCACTTTCCTGAAGCCCAGGATATGGATAGGGACGAGGATCCAGATCCAGAGCCTGCCGAGCCACCAACTGGGATGCCCACGCATCCCATAGAGATTTCAGACGGATCATCTTTCTATGGTTCGCCTTATAGAGGTCCCGATTCATTTGCTCAATGGTGGAGCATATATCGCTGGAAGTATACACCCTCCCACAACTCATCACCACACCAGCAAGTCCCCTCTGAGGACCCACATCTTGAGGCGGTCACGCCAACGCCACCTCTGCCGCTAGAGCAGCAGCTGCCTCCAGAACCGCCAAGGTGAAGAAGATCAGGAGCACGGATGTCTGTGCGAAGAGGGGATTTCCACGTCAGCACCCCTCAACCCTCCAGTGGCAGCTACTACCCACCACTTTATGAAGACCCGCAAATGGGTGGGCCTTCAAACCCAGTTTCAGAGGTCGACTCAGCTCTAGTCGCACCACAACCACCAATGGGTTATGATAACCCAATTCCTTCCTACGCCGGTGCAGCGGCGTATAACCCGTTTGAGCAGCTAGCTTATCCTGGCTACAACTACTACAATGCCCCTGCCGTCGACCCATACCTCGAGGCGGCCAACTACAATGCTCTTCACCCTGAAGGACCTTTCGCGGCTTCATACCAATCAGGGTGACCAAGCGTATGGGTATCAATACCCACCACCTCCTCAACTTTCACATCAACAGCCGCCGCAGCCACCACAGATCCAATCACATCAGCAACAGGAGATTCTTCAGAGGTTGAGCCAGGTGGAACGAGAGGTTCAAGAGGAGCGTAGAAGCCATCGGGGATTTCATAAGGGGTTGGCAAATCTAATCAAGGGGAAGAAGAAGAAGAAGAAGAGGGATTTTTGAAGATTCCTTATTTATTTGTGTTGTAATCTTTATTTTCAATTAAGTCCCTGTGTGGACATTTATTTAAGTATTTGGTCCCTGCGAGGACTTGTATTGTTGTTTTGGCCCCTGCGTTGGCAAGTTATTTATGTAAAAGTCCCGTTTAGGGCATCTATGTACTCCTTTTTAATTTAGTGGAATGCTTTAATTCAAAATTTCATTTTGTCATTTTATGTATAAATATATTATATGAAATAAATCAAAATAACATTTCATTTTATATTGATCTGCTAAAACATTGAAAGAAAATCTTAAAGGCAAAACCTAGTCCATGTGTCACTTTAAGACAGGTCCGTGATGGTAGTTCCTTTTTAAGATTCAAATCCTTGTTAACATCTGAAAACATGTTAACACTCCAGGCAAATGTGATTCGATAAAATCACACAAGTCATCCTCATATTGGATTCTTCCAATTCTTTTCCTTTATTTATTATTATTTAAACATCCATTAGTGATAAAGTGCCTACGGGCCATAACAATTGTCAAATAAGACAAAAGACAGTTATAGTCTATGACTTCCTGTCAAGAAAATGTAATGAACTATGTTCAAACCTTAAAGCCCCGATCTTACGAGATCAAAGCTTATGAGTAAAATGTCCTTGTGACTATGCCTTTTGTGCCACTCTAATATCTCTAATAAATTATAACTAGGGATAAATTATAAAGAAAATACTAAATAAAATAACCAAATATGGTCTATGTTTACCATGGTTAATGAGTCAGCAAAAAGATGATTCCATATTAACCTCTAATAAAATATTGTCAATTGTTTTGTAGCAATCAAGCTACATGGCTGAATCGGAGGAGGTTAACAGTCACCCAAGAGAGAATAATGATACCACCAGAATTAATGTAGCTGGTGCAGATCTTCAGGCATTGATAGACAATGTTGTTACTAGGGCACTTGACAGACAGTTCAAGGAATCAAGTGGCACACGCTCTAAGACTCATTCTGAGGCTCATAGTAAGCCCCCTTCTAAAACGCACGAGTCAAAAAGGGAAGATGCTCGTCACTCATCAAATCAGCAGAGTGTCCCGTCTAAGAAGATTGTGCTCATTCAAGAGCCCCGTGTTAAGACATGCTCTTACAAATATTTTGTCTCCTGCAAGCCTAGAGACTTCACAGGAGAGAAAGGAGCCACTGATTGTATGACTTGGCTCGATGAAATGGACACTGTGGTTGATATTAGTGGTTGTGCCGAACAAGACATTGTGAAGTTTGTGTCACAGTCGTTTAAAGGTGAAGCGTTAGCTTGGTGGAGGTCCCTAATCCAAGCTATAGGAAAGATCCCATTGTACAGAATGTATTGGGATCAGTTTGTTGCTCTAATCAAGGAAAATTTATGTCCTCAACATGAAGTTGAGAAAATTGAGACTGACTTCTTGACCTTGGTCATGAAGAACTTAGATTGTCAGGCATATCTTACGAGTTTTAATACCATGTCTCGATTGGTTCCATACTTGGTCACACCAGAACCAAAGCGTATAGCTTGTTTTATTGGAGGTTTAGCTCCAGAAATTAAGGCAAGTGTGAAGGCATCAAGACCTACTATCTTTAGGTCAGTGGCTGATCTATCCCTATCTCTTACTCTCGATGCGGTCAGACAGAGATTGCTCAAAAATTCTGAATAGGGAAAAAGGAAACGTGAGGATGAGAACTCACGTCGTTCTGATAAGAAGCATAAGGGGAACTCTGATCACAAAAAGAGTTCCGGGTTTAAAAAGGATAGCCAGCAGACGGGTGAGAAACCCAAGTGTAAAACCTGCCATAAACATCACTTTGGGAAATGCAGGTTGGAATCAAAATCGCAGTCACAATCAAAGATTTTTGGATGTGGGATCTGCAAGTCCAAAGAACACAAGACTTTGGATTGCAAGAAGTTGAAAGACGCAACTTGTTACAACTGTAACAAGAAGGGGCATATCAAGACCAACTGCCCCAAATATGCGAAGAAGCCTGAGGAAGTTAAAAAGACCAATGCTCAGGTCTTTTAGATGAATGCTCAAGAGGCCATTCAGAACGACAATGTGATAACAGGTACCTTTCTTATCAATGATGTTTATGCTAGAGTATTGATTGATTCGGGTGCAGACAAGTCTTTTGTAGACAATAAGTTTTGTAAATTGTTAAATCTGCCTGTTAAGACTCTAAGCATAAAGTATGAAGTAGAATTGGCCGATGGTACCATAGAAACTGCCTCAACAGTTCTAGATGGATGTTTTATATCCATTAGGAATCACTCTTTTCCGCTATACTTGCTTCCGATGAAATTAGCAGGATTCGACATAGTAATAGGCATGGATTGGTTATCTCATAACCAAGCCTAAATTCAAGGAGATACTCAGTATGGATTGCCTAAACAAGTGTCTATGCTTAAGGCATCAAGGTGTATGAAGAAAGGTTGTGTCATTTATATGGCATAGTGAACCAAAGCCCAAGATTGAAGACATTCCTGTTATTTCCGAGTACCCAGAAGTATTCCCTGAAGAACTGCCTGGTTTACCCCCAGATAGGCAAGTGAAGTTCAGAATCGATATCATTCCTGGAGCTGCACCAATTGCAAGAGCACCTTATCGGTTGGCACCGACTGAGATGAAAGAGTTAAGGACTCAGTTGGACGATTTGTTGGCAAAGGGTTTTATTCGGTCTAGCTCGTCCCCTTGGGGAGCACCAATTCTGTTTGTAAAGAAGAAAGATGGCTCGATGCGTCTGTGCATCAATTATCGCGAATTAAACAAGGTTACAATCAAGAACAGGTATCCATTACCCAGGATCGATGACCTATTCGATCAGCTTCAAGGAGCAAGTTACTTTTCAAAGATTGATCTAAGGACAGGTTATCACCAGTTGAAGGTCATAGATGAAACCGTGCATACGACTGCATTCAGAACTTGTTATGGTCACTATGAATTCTTAGTAATGCCTTTTGGGCTCACTAACGCACCTGCATCATTCATGGATCTCATGAGTCGCGTTTGCAAGCCATACTTGGATAAGTTTGTCATTGTCTTCATTGATGACATTCTTATTTACTCAAAGAGTCAAGCCGATCATGAAAGACATCTTCGGTGTGTCCTTAAACTTCTTCAGCAAGAGAAGCTCTACGCCAAGTTTTCGAAATGTGAGTTTTGGCTTCGAGAAGTCCAATTTCTTGGACATGTGGTAAGCGAGCGTGGTATCCAGGTGGATCCCACTAAGATTGAGGCAATTATGAATTGGCAAGAACCTAAGACTCCTACAGAGATTCGCAGTTTCTTGGGTCTAGCAGGTTACTATAGACGTTTCATTGAGAATTTTCAAGGATTGCTGCACCTCTAACTTCATTGACCCGCAAGAATGTCAAGTTTGATTGGGGTCCCAAGCAGCAAGAATCCTTCGATATTCTTAAGAAGAAATTAAGCAAGAGAAGCTCTACGCCAAGTTTTCGAAATGTGAGTTTTGGCTTCGAGAAGTCCAATTTCTTGGACATGTGGTAAGCGAGCGTGGTATCCAGGTGGATCCCACTAAGATTGAGGCAATTATGAATTGGCAAGAACCTAAGACTCCTACAGAGATTCGCAGTTTCTTGGGTCTAGCAGGTTACTATAGACGTTTCATTGAGAATTTTTCAAGGATTGCTGCACCTCTAACTTCATTGACCCGCAAGAATGTCAAGTTTGATTGGGGTCCCAAGCAGCAAGAATCCTTCGATATTCTTAAGAAGAAATTAAGCAATGCTCATGTGTTGACATTGCCAGAAGGAATTGAAGAATTTGTTGTGTACTGTGACCCATCGCACACAAACATGGGGTGTGTGCTTATGCAGAAGGGCAATGTTATTGCTTATGCCTCACGTCAGTTAAAGGTGCACAAGAAGAATTACACCACCCACGATTTGGAGTTGGGTGCCGTTGCATTTGCACTAAAGCTATGGAGGCATTATCTGTATGGGACTAAGTGCGTGATCTATTCAGATCATAAGAGCCTTCAGCACCTGTTAAACCAGAAGGATCTTAACATGAGACAGCGTCGATGGATGGTGTCACACCCCAACCGATGGCGGAAACATCGGGATGAGACGAAGTGTGTATAGATTGCAAGAGACTTCATAACACTTTGTGACAATATTTAATTAAATTCGAATTTCATTGCAAGTGCTAAATTGTCATACAATAATCAAAACGAAATACAACATTGTCTTATCAAATAACATAACATTAAAAGATAAACGATTTATAGGTGTGTATCTAGTCCACCCTATTCTTGTTTCATCTTTCATCATACTTCAACAATTTAACCTGCAACATGTATTAAAATAGAGTTTCAATGCAAAAGCAAGAGCGAGTATACAAGTTTGATTACATAGCATAATAGAATAAAAACTCAAATCCAACATGATTCATAATATGTGATTACTAGTATGCAATTTTGGCGTACAATATGATCAAACCCTAGAATACAACGCATAAAATAGCCTAATCCCAATAGTTTAGCGGGGTGGTAATGTTTAACTTAACAATACCCAAAAGAATAGCGGGCAGGGCGTTAATCCTATAGCGCTATAATTG
Organism: Helianthus tuberosus; assembly: GCA_030545235.1. Lineage (NCBI taxonomy): Eukaryota > Viridiplantae > Streptophyta > Magnoliopsida > Asterales > Asteraceae > Helianthus > Helianthus tuberosus. Next base: position 18,932,587 of record CM060398.1, read on the forward strand.
TTAAGGTGGGCGAGCAAAGTTAATGAGCATATAACGTTCCAAATCGTTCACATAGCATACGAGAATAACAAGTAAGTCACATTAGTTTCATGCTTGATCAAGGATTGAGTATGTTTAGTTTAAAAGTTGTTTGCATAATTATACATGTTGCATCCCAAAGTGTAAAGGGGAAAAAGGGATCGAGTATACTCACGGTGGTTGCAAGCTTTCCTACTTGAAATCCCGCGAGTGAGTTGGTGGATGGATTAGTTTGGAGCACCTAGTCCTTCTACACGAGGAAACATAGGTGTGTGAGTTTGGCGTTTAACGGGAGATTATGGATTCGGATTTAACATAGCATAAAGTACAATATATAAAAATAATCATCTTTAACTTATACTCTTATATGACACTATGTAACCACTAGGGTTATATTGTATTTCATGGGTAGTGCACCCATTAGAATCATATCAAGGTTCTAAGTCTTTAGATGATATTCTACTACTTTAACATATAAACACAAGTTCAACATTAAAGGTTCGAATGAGTATATATATATATATATATATATATATATATATATCTAGGTTACATATTATTTAGTCCAATAATTCATGTAGGAGGTAGAAGATTAGGATCTTCATTTAGGCACCTCGAGTTATCATGGATGTCATGTATGGGGTAGGAAGAGCAAGCTTCCATTTAGGAACCCCTTGAATGTTCACCACTTCACTTGATGTAAAAACAACCAAGGAGGGTCATGAACTAGGATTTGTACAATAATGTAAACGACCTAACTAAAGAGAAATCATCAAATCATGTGAGGATTGTATGTTTGGACAACCCAAGTTGTTCCATAATCACTCTACATCAAGACCTAAGCTTGAACATGACTTGTGGGCGAAATACCCTAAATAAAACAGAAAGTATTTGAGGTTTATCCTCTGATTTTACATGGCTCAATCATGTTATTATACCTAAATAACCATGGGAAAGGTTGTAGGCATTGTTACATAAGTTTGAGATGTGTTAGACACAAGTTTGATAAGTTTAAGCAAGCTTTTGAATAACTTAAAACAAAACAGAAAGTTTTGGTCCTTTTTAGGGCAATTCCAGGTCTGATTTCTCCACGGAGAAACCAAGGAATCAAACCCAAGGATATAACAAAGCAATAGAAGAAAGAATCAAGTGATTTGGAGTGAAAACAAGCAAGTTACACTCACTTTTGTTAGGATGTATGAATCTGTCCAAGAACTCTGATTTGCAATAGATTGAGAGTGGATTTGTGAAGTGTAATGAGTTGTGAAAGTGTAAAATGGGTTGGAGAAGGTGTGTATTTATAGTGGAAGAGGTGATTGGAGGTGATTAGAGGTGGATTAAAGGTGATTGGATGAGATTAGAACTTGGGATTTCGTGCAACCAGCTGAAGAAAACACAAGTCTGTCGAAACAGGGGCCTAGCGTGACGCGAGGGGGCTTGGCGTCACGCGGCGCCTCATGTTTGACAAGTTTTGTTTTATTACACTTTAGTCCCTGTAGTTTATGTTGAGTCCCTTTTATGCCGTTTTGATAGTTTAGGGACTTGTTTTGATATAAAAGCATAGTATAAGGCATAATCAAGCATGGCAATCATAATTAAAGTATATTTGAGCGTATAAGTGTCATAATCAAGTATCGTTTGCGTTCAAAACACGTTTCACGCATAAGCTTAGTTTAACTACAAGTTTAGCACATAGTTTCCGAGAATATCGTTTAAGCATCAATTGATTCACAAAATCAAACATACGAGCATATATAGAGTGTGTATAACATATTTGTAACAAAATACGAGTTTCATTAATGATCCAAGTCTCGGTTTTACAATGATTACAAAGAAAGAATGATTACAAGAATACAAGGTTTCCCAAAATAGAAATACAAACAAAACTTTCTATAAATGGAAAGTACAAAAGAGCCGGGCGTTACAGTCTCCCCTCCTTTAGGAAATTTCATCCCGAAATTTAGGAAAATGTAGTGAAAAGATGAGGGTACTTGGTCGATCGTGAAAACTTGGATGTTGAGTGCGAGGAAACAATAAAGGAAAATAAAGTCAATGGTGATGGACTTGCCATCAGAAATTTTGACTGGAAATGACATAGATTCAAGTTTAACAAATACAAAGCCTTACGCGAGTATAGAGGTAATAAGGTTATTAACGAAAAAGCGTACCCTCAACGTCTTCATTGTCGTCTTGGGCTTGCTGTCGTTCTTGATTCCATAGAGGACATTGTGGGCGAAGATGAGTAGTGTCTCCACACTTGTAGCAAGCGCGTACCTTGTTGACTGACTCTGGGTGTTGAAACTTTCGTTTCCTGTCTTCGCCACCACTTGCTTGGGCTTCATGGTCAGTGGTAATCTGATTGGCTATCTTGGTGGAGGTTGCAACCTGTTTATCGCGAATGCGATTGCTGTTTAGGGAAGCAGCGAGACGGTAAACAGCTTCGATATTGTCGAGTTTGGCAGCCTCGATCGTATCGCGCATAGCAGAGGGTAAGCCATTGATTTACTTCCTTATCTTGCGGTCGGTGGTCATAACGAGGTGAGGAACAATGAAGCTAAGTTGTTTGAAACGGGTGGTATAAGCTAGGTTCTCATCTCCCACTTGCTTTAGCGCCCAAAATTCTTCCTCTAATCTTTGTTGCTCGTGCGGAGGGCAAAACTCGTCCATCATTAGGGCCTTAACTTCTTCCCAAGTCAACGCATAGGCCAGTTCGTTCGAGCGGATGTTCCTTTTGTTCGTCCACCATTCGAGAGCTCGGGCTTGGAATACCCCAGTCGCACTACGCGTTCTGAGCTCATTGGGGCAGTCACTGTTGATGAACGTGACCTCCATGCCATCAAACCACTCGAGCATGGCGGTCACCCCATCATTGCCGGTGAATGGCTTGGGATTGCACGATGAAAAGTGCTTGAAGTTGAACGAAGCGGGCTTGCGTACTTCGACCTTAGAGTCGACGGAAGAGTGAGGAGTTTTAGAAGCTCGAATCTCGGTAATGACCTTTGGAACGACGCGCGCAAATTGATCGGCCATGAAAGCCATCATCTTCTTCGTAGCACGGGACTTTGACTTCTTAGACGAGTTGGAGTGACGAGTAGACATCTAAGATTCAAAAGAACGAATAGGTGAGACTTGATCATAATGTTTGTTTAAGAAAATTTGCTTGCATAAATTGATTCACATAGCATAGAGTGTCACATAGCATAAAGGGTTCAAATTAATTCACATAGTGTAAAGAGTTTAAACGTCACGTAAAGCATAGTTATGAGTTCAACATAGCATAACATGGATAAATGAAAGCATTGTAAATTTAGTTTGTTCACGAGGGATCATTATTGTTTGTGATTGCGATAACGTGCGAATCGATTAAAACGAAATTTTGAAATGAACGAACGTTCAAGTATAAAATCACATATAAATTGAGATACATAAAAGAGAGGCTCAATAAAACATAGGATTGTTTCGGGTAGAGAAACGGCGACTATTCCAAAGTGGGTCGAAAGTCCTTTCGAATTAGAGAAAACGTGCTTTGGCCTATAGGTAAGATACTCTCGTCGAGAAGCGATTAACGGTATCTTACCCTTCCGGTTACTACACATCTCTAATCGATTGAAACAATCGGGACTTTGGCGAGATTAAAAATCGAGGAATGGGACTTAATCGACGAGATGCGGGTTTCACCCCTAACTTGACGATTTCGTACCCTAAATGTGGTTGGCACTCGTCGGGTCAAAATAAAATTTCGACACTTTGACGAGGGTCCACTAGAGTTGAAATGGAAATTACCATTAAGTTGTGGATTTCTCTCCTAGCTTAATGGTGGAATTTCGTGCGAAAATAGTTTAAGGTAGAATGAGAGTCGTTTACCAAATTGTGGGTTTCACGCCTATTTCGGTAAAGTTGTCTCGTTTGTGTTACAAGAGTATACAAATAGACAAAAGTGTATTCATGTTAACCTTAGGAAAGGCATATAAATTTAATCAACAAGAAGTATAGCTAGGAAGCATGCATGGTAGAGTACAAAAGTGTTAAACAACACATAAGAGGCAAAATTCCTAAAACTATAGATTAGGGCAAAAGCATAGCAATTTTCCTAATTCCCTATAGTTATGGCTCTGATACCAATCTGTCACACCCCAACCGATGGCGGAAACATCAGGATGAGACGAAGTGTGTATAGATTGCAAGAGACTTCATAACACTATGTGACAATATTTAATTAAATTCGAATTTCATTGCAAGTGCTAAATTGTCATACAATAATCAAAACGAAATACAACATTGTCTTAACAAATAACATAACATTAAAAGATAAACGATTTATAGGTGTGTATCTAGTCCACCCTATTCTTGTTTCATCTTTCATCATACTTCAACAATTTAACCTGCAACATGTATTAAAATAGAGTACACTCACGGTGGTTGCAAGCTTTCCTACTTGAAATCCCGCGAGTGAGTTGGTGGATGGATTAGTTTGGAGCACCTAGTCCTTCTACACGAGGAAACATAGGTGTGTGAGTTTGGCGTTTAACGGGAGATTATGGATTCGGATTTAACATAGCATAAAGTACAATATATAAAAATAGTCGTCTTTAACTTATACTCTTATATGACACTATGTAACCACTAGGGTTATATTGTATTTCATGGGTAGTGCACCCATTAGAATCATATCAAGGTTCTAAGTCTTTAGATGATATTCTACTACTTTAACATATAAACACTAGTTCAACATTAAAGGTTCGAATGAGTATATATATATATATCTAGGTTACATATTATTTACTCCAATAATTCATGTAGGAGGTAGAAGATTAAGATCTTCATTTAGGCACCTCGAGTTATCATGGATGGCATGTATGGGGTAGGAAGAGCAAGCTTCCATTTGGGAACCCCTTGAATGTTCACCACTTCACTTGATGTAAAAACAACCAAGGAGGGTCACGAACTAGGATTTGTACAATAATGTAAATGACCTAACTAAAGAGAAATCATCAAATCATGTGAGGATTGTATGTTTGGACAACCCAAGTTATTCCATAATCACTCTACATCAAGACCTAAGCTTGAATATGACTTGTGGGCGAAATACCCTAAATAAAACAGAAAGTATTTGAGGCTTATCCTCTGATTTTACATGTCTCAATCATGTTATTATACCTAAATAACCATGGGAAAGGTTGTAGGCAATGTTACATAAGTTTGAGATGTGTTAGACACAAGTTTGATAAGTTTAAGCAAGCTTTTGAATAACTTAAAACAAAACAGAAAGTTTTGGTCCTTTTTAGGGCAATTCCAGGTCTGATTTCTCCATGGAGAAACCAAGTAATCAAACCCAAGGATATAACAAAGCAATAGAAGAATGAATCAAGTGATTTGGAGTGAAAACAAGCAAGTTACACTCACTTTTGTTAAGATGTATGAATCTGTCCAAGAACTCTGATTTGCAACAGATTGAGAGTGGATTTGTGAAGTGTAATGAGTTGTGAAAGTGTAAAATGGGTTGAAGAAGGTGTGTATTTATAGTGGAAGAGTTTTGAGGTGATTGGAGGTGATTAGAGGTGGATTAAAGGTGATTGGGTGAGATTAGAACTTGGGATTTCGTGCAACCAGCTGAAGAAAACACAAGTTTGTCGAAACAGGGGCCTAGCGTGACGCGAGGGGGCTTGGCGTCACGCGGCGCCTCATGTTTGACAAGTTTCGTTTTATTACACTTTAGTCCCTGTAGTTTATGTTGAGTCCCTTTTTATGCCTTTTTGATAGTTTAGGGACTTGTTTTGATATAAAAGCATAGTATAAGGCATAATCAAGCATGGCGATCATAATTAAAGTATATTTGAGCGTATAAGTGTCATAATCAAGTATCGTTTACGTTCAAAACACGTTTCACGCATAAGCTTAGTTTAACTACAAGTTTAGCACATAGTTTCCGAGAATATCGTTTAAGCATCAATTGATTCACAAAATCAAACGTACGAGCATATATAGAGTGTGTATAACATATTTGTAACAAAATACGAGTTTCATTAATGATCCAAGTCTCGGTTTTACAATGATTACAAAGAAAGAATGATTACAATAATACAAGGTTTCCCAAAATAGAAATACGAACAAAACTTTCTATAAATGGAAAGTACATAAGAGCCAGGCGTTACAGATGGAGACACTGAATTATTATGATTGTGAAATCCGATATCATTCAGGCAAAGCGAATGTAGTCGCCAATGCCTTGAGCAGAAAAGAAAGGGTTAAGCCTATTAGAATCAACGCCAAGAGCATTGAATTAAAGAACAGCTTGAATGAAAGGTTGTTAGCCGCTCAAGAGGAAGCTGTGTTAGAAGCTAACTATCCGAATGAGAAGTTAGGCGTAACTGCTGAGAAATTGTCGTATGGCAAGGATGGAATCCTAAGATTGAATGGTAGAATATGGGTTCCAATTCATGGAGGCCTTCGAGATATGATTCTTCAAGAAGCTCATAGCTCCAAATATTCCGTTCATCCTGGCTGTGATAAGATGTACCAGGATTTAAAGGCAAATTATTGGTGGATAGGTTTGAAGAAATCTATAGGCACTTATGTGGCTAAATGTCTGACGTGCGCACAAGTTAAAGCAGGACATCAAAAGCCGTCAGGTTTGCTTCAATAGCCTGAACTTCCCACATGGAAATGGGAAATGGTAACCATGGATTTTATCACTAAGTTACCAAAGACAAAGCGAGGAAATGATACTATTTGGGTTATAGTTGATAGATTGACCAAGTCAGCCCAATTTTTGCCTATTAAAGAAACCCACAGCTCCGATAAGTTAGCTCAGCTGTACGTGGATGGGATAGTATCTCTCCACGGAGTGCCAGCATCTATTATCTCCTATAGGGATACAAGATACACGTCTCACTTTTGGAAAAGCTTTCAGCAATCTTTAGGCACTTGATTACATTTCAGCACTGCTTATCATCCTCAGACGGATGGGCATAGCGAACGTACGATTAAAACGCTTGAGGATATGCTACGAGCTTGTGTTATCGATTTAGGAGGGATTTGGGATGACCATCTTCCATTGATTGAATTTTCGTACAATAATAGCTATCATTCAAGTATTCAAGCAGCACCTTTCGAAGCCTTGTACGGAAGAAAATGTAGAACGCTAGTTTCTTGAGCGGAGGATTGGAGATGTCTAACTGTCAGGACCTGATATAGTCCTAAAGACGATGGATAAGATTGTCCAAATCCGTGTTCGTCTGAAAGCTGCCAGGGACAGGCAGAAAAGTTATGCTGATATGAGGCGCAAACCTTTAAAGTTTGAAGTTGGTGATAAAGTGTTACTTAAGGTGTCACCCTGGAAAGGGGTGATGCGTTTTGGCAAAAAGGGCAAGCTAAGCCCAAGGTACATAGGACCATTCGAAATCATCGAGTGTGTCAGAACTGTGGCCTACAAGTTAAATTTGCCAGAAGAGCTCAGTGGAATTCATAATGTATTCCACATCTGCAACCTAAAGAAATGTCTAGCCGATGAATCGCTAGCAATGTCACATAAGGACGTGCAGATAGATGAAAGCTTGAAATTTGTTGAAAAACCTTTGTCGATTGAGGATCGACAGGTTAAGAAGCTTCGAAAGAAGCATGTGCCGATTGTAAAGGTGAAATGGGATGCACGAAGAGGTCCAAAATACACGTGGGAGGTTGAATCCACAATGAAACAAAAGTACCCTCATTTATTTCAGTAAATCTCGAGGTCGAGATTTCTTTTAAGGGGGTGAGGATGTAACACCTCGTAAAATAACGACCAATATAATAAAGACACGTGTCATGGAATTTGAACGTGTAATGGATTGATCTTGAGGGACTAAAATTGTCAAACAATGTAAATATGTTAGTAAAAGGATCCAAAGTGTCAACATGCCATTCTTGTGCCTCTGATTGACCTCATACGATGTTCGTATTCTTTAATGAATAATTTGTCGAACATTGGAAGTCGTTTGTGCTTAAATTAAGGACTTTACGAAACATAGGGGCTAAAAGTGTCAACATGTTAAATGTTACCTCTGAGTGACCTTTTAACGAACCCAAAAACATTGTAGTAATCATATATTTTGTTCTCAAGAATATCGGAGATTAATTTTGTGGAGTTTCGGTGAAAACAAGACTTTTCAGGTGATTGTACAACTAACCGGGAGCTTAACGGAGTTAGATTATGACCCAAGGCCCTTAAAGGTTAACTATGGGGGTCATAGGTGCAACAAACGAAAGTTATTTTAATTAAAAATGGACCAGGGACCAAAATTGCAAAGTTTGAAAGATGTTTTCCGGTTTAGGGGATCCTCGCGGGTCGCGTAACCCTTCTCTGGGGTTTACGCGGGCCGCATAGAAGTGTCAGATGCAGAAAGAAAAGGACAGCTGCAAGTTCAGCCTGTTCCACCTCCTTTGCAAGCCTAAATTCGATACGAGGGCCTGAGCCAATAGTTTTTCATGCACTAACGACACCTGGTAACATCTGGGATCAATATAGGGACATGTGGTTTGATCTTGATGCATCAAAATTGCTATATAAGGCCATGTTCTTCACTTGTTCTTTTCACACTTGGAAACTTACACTCAAAACTCACTCTCTGAAGTTTCTTGGAGCTCTAGGAAGCTTTCCTCATATCATATTTCGTGCTAAGAGTTATTGTAAGCATTCTTAGCCTCCTAAGTACAAGTTTTATTAGTTTAATGACCAAAAGTCAAAGCTATCGTAATTAAGCTTTGACTTAGTGATTATTCACTAATGGTCCAGCCATTTCTCGAATTGAAAGTGGCTATAAGTTGGTAATTATGTAGGTAATAAACCCTTAAAAGGGCATCTACTTATTATCACTCTAACTTAGTCAATTGTCGGGTCAAACTTATTAATAAAAAGTCAACAGTAGCTATTTTTACAAATAAATTCATAACTGATAATGCAGAGGTTATGGAACATGTCTTAACATTAAAATAACTTGGTAAATAATATAAGAACATGTTTAGGCATGTTCAACCCGACAATTCTGAGTTTAGGCTCGGTTCGCAACCGAAAGTCGCAAAAGTAGACTTTTGCTTTGACTTTCAGTTCTGGCCCGATTTAGCTTGTTTAGATATGCCTTAAGGTTCCTTTAGGACCATATTATGTGTTAGTAAAACCCTCTGAGGTTATGCTACATGGTTCCTTAGTAATCCGATTCATTTGCATGTTTCCGTTAAATGCTTAAATGTTGACCATTATGCCCTTTTTATATAAAAACGAGATTTTTGAAAATGTGAGAGGACAAAAACCTTTATTACTGATTTATAAACATGTCCTCAGAATTTGACATCAGTTCAAAGTCTAAAATGAGAGTTATGCGCAATATCGTAAATGAAAGCCTTTTTATTAATTAAACGGCATTTTCGACATAAATCCTATTTAAACCCAAATTTTGACACCAAACCTTTTATCCACTGATGTAATATAATATTTAGGAATTTTTGGAAATTTTTATTAAATTTTAAACTGATCATAACATAGAGTTCTTGCATAGGCTCGGTAATTGACGATAATGCCCTTTTTGCTAATAAAATGAGTTTTACACATCCTTTACATATCAAACCTTTTTCTACTGATTTTATATAATAAATAAGTTATTTTAAACGGTGAAGGCTGGTAAAAATCTCAAATTTCTTAAATCAACCCGAATATCGCCGAATACCGTCTTTTATGCGATTTAGGCGCATATTATGGTTTAAAACCATATTAGGCACCTAAGACTTGTTACCTACTGATGTTATGAATAAATTTTTATACTTTAACAGTAAGTAAAAGTTTTGATCTCAGATTTCCAAATTTGACCCTTATAGCATGTGTGAAATGACCAAAATGCCCCTGCGGTGATATCCTACTGATATAACTCATTAAAATAAATTTTTATACTTTAACGGTAAGTAAAACCATATTGGTCATAAAAGATAAATTTCACATATATGTGATATCCTACTGATATAACTCATTAAAATAAATATTTTTACTGATTGTTTTAGACCAGAACATCACTTTTCTATTTAACCTCTTTTATAAACTTTAAAATGACAAAAATACCCCTACGGGGCATAAAATGGTTTTAAATTCGTTTTGGGCATAATGGAAGGTATCCTACTGATATCACAACATATTTAAAGCATATTAACATGTGGAACCTTTTCATGACTCATTTGGTTACCCGTTATGCATTATACGCGTTCGGTACGGTTTATGTAACTAGTTTGCATAAATCAACCAAAATGGGTCAAACCTTATCATTTTTACTTCAAAATCCAGAATGTGTTTAGTTTACCCATATTATACAAGTCTTCAAACTTGTCGGGTCTAAATTACATTCTAATCCGGTCTTCGCTTAATCTTGCGTTTTGAACCGTAAACCTTTCATTAAAACTAACCGGTCTAAGTTAAGACTTAAATAAGACCCGTTAGGAATCTAATAGGTTATTAAAACCTTTGTTCCAGATTAGGAGCCCAGTAAAAGCTATCTGTACTTGCTGATTTGATATACGGCTGGGATTAAATTTATATTTAGCTCAGGTAAATACTTTTAACTTATTTTCCATTATACGGGCTTGGGATATGGTATTATAAAAAAATACCGCTTGGTCGGGTATGTAGTTATTTAAATCGGATTGTGATTAATACAATTACATAACCCATTTTAATCTGTTTTGTTTGGTGCAATGCCTTTGGGGGGTTAATGACCATGTCCTGGATATCCTCGGCTCATTCATTAGAAATGGCCACGACTTAAGCACGGGGTGTAGGCATACACCTGACAGTTGCGTATGTAAAAAGGTACCCCACTTGTAAGGTAACTTCTCGTGGGTATTATACCAAGTGGTGTGTCTATTAATCTTAATCGGCTCTTCTAACCGGGTCCTAAATGGACGACAAACATGTAAAACTGTATACAAGATTATTTTTAAATAATTGTCCCAAGTTAATAAAGAATATTTATGCCTTGTGCATTTAAATCAATTTTTATAAACACTTTTCAAAAGAGTCAGTTAATTGTATTTACCAGTGTAAACTGACGTATTTTTCAAAAGGTTAAGTGCAGGTACTACTCGAAATGGGATGGCTACTCCGAGTGTCAAATAAAGAGTCTTGCAAGCTTTTGATGCTTAAATCTGTTGAACATTGTTTCTTGTTATTTTAGATCCGCCGGTGGATCCACTTTACAACCGTTTTGTAACATTTTATGTTACTTTGAATCGGGTTGTAATAATTTTAATTTTAGACTTCCGCTGTGCATTGAACTGTGATTATTGACCATGATGATATCAACTACGTCACGATACTCCCCACCGGGCCCACCGGTAATATGTGGAAATATCGTGGTGTGACACGTACTCTAGTTGAGAGCCGGTTTGAGAACAGATTTCCATTAGAGAAGACGACCGATTCATGGGTTGAACATGAAACTTCATCTTGAACAGTCGAGTCTGATCGAACGTGGAGATTCCCATCCGGTCGACTGAGCTGGACTTGGTATGGTTTCTGTTGTTTGACACGTCGCCATGCCGTATCGGTTAAACTGCAAAACTTTTAACTTAACTGATTTCACAAAGTTTTTCAAACAAAATAGTTGCTTGAATGAATAGCCATCCGATCTAATGACCATCCGATCGAATGACTATTCGACCAGGTGACTTACCTTGTAAATTCCACACTTAAACAATTTTTCAAACTTCAAAGAATATCAGCTTTTTAATCGAATAGCCATCCAATCGAACGGCCATCCGTCCAGATGACCATCCGATCGAATGTCTTTGTTTATACTGAAACGAAAACTTCAAAAGTTCAAACATTTTACAAATAGACTTCCTCAGTCGAATGACCAACCGACCGAATGGTCATCCGTCTGGATGACCATCCGTCCGGACAGTCATCCGATCGCTCGTCTCACCTAACGCATTGTTACATGATGTTCAACGCTTACGATATCATTCTATGATCAGGCTAATCTCCCACGCGCTCCCTTCAATCCAAGATTGTGTTTGTTTACTAAACACAAAATGTGAGTATACTCGATCCCTTTTTGTTTAACGCACTTTTGGGTGTTACATACGTTACCTATATCAAATCACATAGACACACAACCCAAACACTTTTAAACGCTAACCGCTCTCGCATGTTATGCGTGTTTTCGATGAATGTTTGTATGTTATGTTTACACAGTGATTGTTGCCTGACACCTTAGCAACGATAGTACTATAGTTTGGACTCAGCACCTATCGTGGACAGGGGTTGTTAAGGGTTTTACTTCACATGGTCACAGTGGTGATAATGTGTTGCGCATTCTACAACTCGCAGTCATGTCGGTTAAATATTTCATTGTCGATAGCTTACTTGCTTCACATTTCTACGTGTTACATGATGGTTATGCGTAAATCTCTTTCGCTAAACTATACTATTAAACTTGTGTACTCACCTTTACACTATGTGTATTGACTTTATTTTAATGTATGTGACAGGTGTCTAGGATGCTATGTTTGCTGAACGTTATGGAATCAAGTTAGGTGGTCTAGAAACCCACGAATAAAATCTGAGTTGTCGGAACAATTATTTGTCTATGAGAACAATGTCTGTAATAACTTTTTATGCTTTATATGTTTATGGTATGGAACGTGAACGTTAAATATATTGTCACTATTAGTGTTATGGATTCTCTTGGACAATATGTTTCGCTCAGTGTCTCGCCCCGATGATTCCGCCATCGGTTGGGGTGTGACAGATTGGTATCAGAGCCATAACTATAGGGAATTAGGAGAGACTCGACCTAGTCCGGTTCGATGTCTTAGTGTTGACCTAGTCTATAGTCTAAGCACCAACAGACCTCCTTGTGTGAACCCAGTAGGGGTTCTGCACGAGCCTACCTCTGTTACTCTCTCGACTCGCGAGCATACTACACTCTATCTGCCTTTCCTAAGGACGAACACTACCACTTAGCTTTTCCTAAGGCTAGCGAAACACACGATTTTCGAAAACACTCGCATAACACAATCGAGTGATTTGATCGAGATTAGGTGTGAAAACCGAGAACTCTCGATAAAATCACTTGCTCGATGCACACTTTTACTATAAACACGAGAATTTGTGTTGAGTCAGGAGTGAAATCCATATCTAGACGAAATTCTCCTTACCTCTCTCGTGGTTTACCACACAACAGGAACAAAGTTGTTAAGTTAGGGGCGAAACCCGCATCTTAGTGACTTGTTCCGCTCACTATTTTGGTTTTACAAAATTCTCACCAAAGTCTCGATGGATTCCAACGACTCAGTTCACGTAGTAACCGGAAGGATGCGTGCCGTTCACCGTATGTCGGTGAGAGAGCACAGTCTAAAAAGCTAAAGCATGTACTCGAAGTCCTTTAGAATAGTCGAATCACTTTGGGTAGTCGATGTCTCACACCCAGACACTCTGTTTCGATTCTGAGCTCGCAGCCGCTGACTCTGTAAATTGTCAATTTTATGTGTTTTATGTGGTTTTATGTGTTTATATGTTTCGATTTTGGAGATTTATTCGCTTTCGCCCTTCACTTTGTTAAACGCGCACAACTCGCACTGCACTATTATCTCAAAACGCTAACAAATTGCAGCCAATCTATGAACCCTTGCATGCTATGTTACTCGCTACTCGCACTCGCAACCCTCGAACGCGCTCGCAGACTTGAATGCTAGGTGAATACATGCAAAATATGTAGGTGAATACGTGCAAAATATAGTGGAATATGTGCTTACGTGGATTACGTGCTTCTGTGCTTTTGTGCCTATGTGGATTATGTGCCTACGTGATTATGTGCCTATGTGTTAGACGTGTTCCTGATGCTTTATCTAGTAATAATAAGTACGTTGGTATGGAGAAATTCGATTGTATCCCTTCTGAATCCTATGACAATGTCTGTTGCAGACAATGTCGTCATTTGGATCTCACACTTCTCACGCTACCCGCCGCAACCACGCTGATAAGCGTATCGCCTCTCTAGTCGCCAAGGAAATGGCTAAGGTCATTCCACAGATCGTCAGCGAGATCAACGAGGTGAAGAGCAGTTCCTCTGTTGATTCAAAGAGCGACTCGCCAAGGGCTACTTTTAGCTTCAAGCAATTCAATGCATGTGGCCCTAAAGACTTCACTGGTGAAGACGGGCCCAGCGCCATGTTTCAGTGGTTTAACTCGATTGAAGTCACTCTTCGTCAAAGCGGATGCCCATACAACCTCCGCATTGTTAACACAACTGGGATCTTTCAGTCCAGGGCTCTGGACTGGTGGACTGCCGAACGAAACAGGCGAGGTAACGATGCAGCCTATGGACTTTCTTGGGAGGAATTGTAGGAAATCATGATTAAAGAATTATGTCTCCCACATGAGCTCCAGAAGCTGGAGAACGAGTTTTTGAATATCAAGCAAGAAGGTGGCGACAATGCTGGTCTCACTGCTCACTTTAAGCAGCTCAGCATCATCTGTCCTGGACAAGTCTCAACTCCCGACATCACAATCAAGAAATATATTCGCGCTCTACTTGATTTTGTTGCCGATTTTGTTCAAGCGTCCAAGACTACTACCATCAAAGAGACTTATCAACTCGCCGCTGAAATCAACGATAAGCGAGTTATGGCTGGTTAATTCAAGAACACAACCAAAAGTCTCCATCAAGCCACCGCTACCCCCGCTTCTAAAACCGCCGCATCTCAGGGATCGAAGTCTTCACGCCACAAGCGCAAGAGCAACAACAAGAACTGTGCTGTCATCGCCGCTCCTCTCAATGTTGTTCCTGCCCAACCCAGAACCAGAACCGCCAAGTAGCCGCACCTGTGACCAACGCACCGCCGGCTAAGCGTGCGTATACCGTTCCTCACCCTCAGTGCCCTACTTGTACTTACCATCACCCAGCTGGGATAGCTTGCCATTTCTGTGTCCACTACAACCTCTACAGACACTTTACAACTAAATGTCATACTGGTCCTCGTCAGCAAGCTCAAGTTCAAGCTCATCCTGCACTGCCAGCTCATCTTCCCGCTCCTCAGGGTACTCAAGCAGCTCCTGCACCCGCTACTCATGCACGAGCCTGCTTCGCATGTGGTGATCCTAGCGACTTTGCAAACGTCTGCCCGAATTGAGTTGTGAAGCAAGAGCCGCAGCAGCAACCGGCGCAGCAACAACATCAACAGCAGCAACAACATCAACAGCAGCAGCAGCAGCCGCCAGCTCAACAAGCAGCCCACGGCCGAGCATTCAATATCAATGTCCGCCAGGCTTAAACTGACAACAACATTGTCAATGGTATGTTTCTTGTCAACGGTATTTATGCTTCATGTTTATTTGATACTGGAGCCGATAACTGTTTTGTGTCGTTTGAATTCGAAAAACTCCTAAACCGTAAACGCGTTAACCTCCCAACAAACGTTCGACGAAGAAATTGCCACCGGAAGAACCGTCACCGTTAGTTCTATTCTCCGTGATTGTACCCTCGAACTCAACAATCACGTTTTCCCAATCGATCTTATTCCAATGCAGCTTGGTAGTTTTGATATCATAGTAGACATGGATTTTCTTCGTGAAAATCGTGCTGAAGTCGTTTGTTTCGATAAGATGGTCCATTTCTCTCTTGCTAATAGCAACCAACTCTGTGTATGTGGCGAAATATCTTCGAAGGATCTTAAACTCATGTCGTGCATTCAGGCAAGCAAGTATCTCCGAAAGGAATACAAAGCTTTCTTGGCATACATCGTAGTAGCAGAGGAAAAAGAAAAGAAGTCAATGGAAAAGGTACTTGTCGTTCATGATTTTCCTGCTGTCTTTCTTGACGATTTACCTGGTCTACCCCCGAGTCGTGATATTGATTTCCGTATCGCCCTCATTCCTGTAGCTAACCCTGTTGCGAAAGCCCACTATCGCCTCGCTACGTCTGAAATGCGTGAACTTTCGAGTAATCTCCAGGAATTGCTTGATAAAGGCTTTATACGCCCTAGCACATCTCCTTGGGGCGCGCCTGTCCTTTTCGAAAAAAAGAAGGACGGATCGTTCCGAATGTGCATCGATTATAGGGAACTCAATAAGCTTACTATCAAGAATCGCTATCCCTTACCCCGAATCGATGATTTGTTTGATCAATTGCAAGGCGCTACGTGTTTCTCTAAGATCGATCTACGCTCAGGTTATCATCAATTACGAATTCAAGAGGAAGATATCCCTAAAACCGCTTTCCGTTACGGCCATTATGAATTTGTCATTATGCCCTTTGTACTAATCAACGCACCCGCGGTTTTCATGGATTTGATGAATCGCGTGTGTAAACCCTTTCTCAACCGCTTCGTCATCGTGTTTATCGATGATATCCTTATTTATTCAAGTCGAAAGCCGAACATGTGCAACATCTCCATTTGGTTCTCGAATTACTCCAAGGGAATCGCCTCTACGCCAAGTTCTCCAAGTGTGAATTTTGGATTGAGGAGGTTCTATTCCTCGGTCACATCGTCAATAGTCAAGGTATTCACGTCGATCCCGTGAAGATTGAAGCAGCTAAGAGTTGGATTACATCGAAATCCCCGTTCGAAGTTCGTTCTTTCCTTGGATTGGCAGGTTATTACCGTCGATTCATCGCCGATTTCTCTAAAATCGTCGTTTTGCTTACCTCTCTTACGCATAAAGTCAAGCCTTTTGTTTAGGGAACTGAACAAGAGGAGGCCTTTCAAACTCTCAAGCGTATGCGCTGCAATGCTCCTATCCTCGCTTTACCGATGGAAACGACGACTTCATAGTCTATTGCGATGCCTCTAACCTCAGTCTTGGTTGTGTTCTTATGCAACGGGACAAGGTTATCGCGTACGCCTCTCGTCAGCTCAAAATCCACGAGAAGAACTATACAACCCACGATCTCGAACTAGGTGCAGTTGTTTTTGCGTTAAAGATTTGGCGACACTACCTTTATCGTACTAAGTGTATGGTCTTCACCGACCATAAGAGCCTACAACACATCTTAAATCAGAAAGAACTGAATGTGCGCCAACGCAGATGGGTTGAACTTCTCAACGGTTACGACTGTGAGATCCGTTACCACCCAGGCAAAGCGAATGTCGTTGACGACGCTCTTAGCAGACAAAGCTATTTGCATAGTGTTCGTAACATTCAAGCCCAGCATGACCTCAAAGCCCTAATTCGTGACGCTCAGCACGCCTGCTTCATTGAGAACACCTTGAAAGAGGAAATGAAGAAGTGTGGTGCTGAAACCCGGCTTGTCACCCAATCGAACGGTATCTATTACTATCTCGATCGCATCTGGATCCCTAGTCGCAATAACCTTCGGGAGATATTGTTGACTGAAGCCCACAAATCCCGATATTCCATTCATCCCGGTGCCAACAAGGTGTATCAGGACCTTCGTCTTCGGTATTGGTGGCCTGGAATGAAGAAGGATATCGCTCTCTATGTTTTGAAATGCCTGACTTGTTTGAAAGTCAAGGCTGAACAACAACGACCCTCTGGCTTACTCGTACAACCTGAGATCCCTATGTAGAAATGGGAGAGTATAGCTATGGACTTCATTATGAAACTTCTGCGCACGCCATCAGGTCACGATAGCATTTAGGTTATCGTTGATCGTCTTACTAAATCCGCCCACTTTCTGCTGATACGAAAAGACTATAAGGTGGAACGATTAGCACGAATCTATACCTACGAAGTCATTTGTCGACATGGGACACCTCGTGAAATCATCTCTGACCGCGATGGTCGATTTACCTCGCGCCTTTGGGAAACTTTTCAATCCGCTCTTGGTACAACTCTTAATCTAAGTACCACTTTCCATCCCCAAACCGACGGTCAAACATAAATACACAAACTTATTTCGCGAAGTCAAATTTTATAATCATTCGACAATTCACAAATTTAGTTCAAATGTAAGACAATTATCAATCAATTCAAAATACAAAACAATTTGTCACAAATCAACTAAGAAACATGAATGAAACCCTAAACCTTGCAAAATTCTACACCGAGGTGAAACCCGGGAGAATTAGCCGCTCATGGTGAACAGAACTTGATCAACGATTGACGAGAGCTTGAATGTTGACATCTTGGAGCTTTGAAAGTGATGAAGATGATGGTTATGGTTTGTGGTGGTGAAATGTAACAACCCGGCTTTTCAGAAAGTCAAAGTACAAGTCAAAGTCAGGTTATTATTCAGATTTGACATTTCTTGCCTAATTATTGCCTTGTACTCTCGAATTCGATAATTGATATATTATTTAACGCTACTTAGACTACGATTTATTATTATGTGTGAAGTAACAATGCGATAAACGCAACTAAACGCTATTCTACTAAACGTTAACACATCGCTATCGCATCGCAACTTGAATCGCAGCTTTTGGTATTTGTTCTGTGTGTTATTATGTGCTTTACTTGTGTGTGATGATGATATGTTTTGGGATGTTATTCACAAACGCAATCGCAACTTTATGGCAATGCAATCTCATCGCAAACTCTAAACGCAAATTTACTTACTTTTATGCTTTTATGTGTTAGTTATGTTATTTGTGTAACTATTGTTTAATGCTATCGCATCGCTTACTCGCAACTCGCTTAAACGCAACGCAACGCTCAACCCACGAAACGAAAGTTGGAAAACTAACCCGCGCGAGCCAACCGATCGAATGGACATCCGACCGGATGACCATCCGATCTGATGGCCATCCGATCGAACGGTTGTTCGACCCACGTAACTTTCCTTCGCCTTTAACCCTCTGACCTATAAATACCCCCCTGTCACAACAATTGTTCATTGATGTGACAGCTTCGTCCGACCCACACACTCTCAGGCTCTTTTCTCTCGATTCCTCGTGATTCTTGTAAGTTTTCTTCCTAAATCTTGTACTTCCATCTTCATTACACACTTTCTCATCATCTTCTCCATCAAATCTTACACTTTCACCATGAAATCACCTTATTTGAGCTGTTCTAAGGTGACGTCATCACGGGTTCCGATGAACACTGTTGAATGACCTCATTTAATCAAGAACGGTTCGGATCTAAAGGATTTCTACATGTTTTTACACTGATTTTGTCTAAATCTAAACATTTTCAGACTGTTTCAAACTTTTCTTCAACATTCATCACTTTTTACTCGAAAATCGATGGAATCCAGACTCGTTCAGGTTTTCTACTCGTACTCTAGTTGAGAATCGGTCTGAGAACGGATTTCCATCGAAGAAGACGACCAATTCACCGGTTGAACATGAAACATCATCTTGAACTGTCGAGTCTGATCGAACGGGGTAATTCCCATCCGATCGACTGAGCTGGACTTGGTACGGTTTCCGTTGTTTGACACGTCGTCATGCCGTCTCGGTTAAACCGCAAAACTTTTAACTTAACTGATTTCACAAAGTTTTTCAAACAAAACAGTTGCACGATCGAATAGTCATCTGATCGGATGACCATCCGATCGAATGACTATTCGACCAGGTGACTTGCCTTGTAAGTTCCACAATTAAACAATTTTTCAAACTTTAAAGAATATTAGCTTTTCAATCGAATAGCCATCCGATCGAACGGCCATCCATCCGGATGACCATCCGATCGAATGACTTTGTTTATACTGCAAGGAAAACTTCAAAAGTTCAAACATTTTACAAATACACTTCCTCAATCGAATGACCAACCGACCGAATGGTCATCCGTCCGGACGGTCATCCGATCGAACCGAAATCCGATCGCTCGTCTCACTTAACGCATTGTTACATGTTGTTCAACGCTTAGGCTATCGTTCTATGATCAGGCTAATCTCCCACGCGCTCCCTTCAATCGAAGATTGTGTTTATTTACTAAACACAAACTGTGAGTATACTCGATCCCATTTTGCTTAACGCACTTTTGGGTGTTACATGCGTTACCTATATCAAATCACATCGACACACAACACAAACACTTTTAAACGCCAACCGCTCTCGCATGTTATACGTGTTTTCGATGAATGCTTGTATGTTATGTTTACACAGTGATTGCTGCCTGACACCATAGCAACGATAGTACCATAGTTTGGACTCAGCACCTGTCGTGGACAGGGGTTGTTAAGGGTTTTACTTCACATGGTCACAGTGGTGATAATGTGTTGCGCATTCTACAACTCGCGGTCATGTCGGTTGCATATTTCATTGTCGATAGCTTACTTGCTTCACATTTCTACGTGTTACATGTTGGTTATTCGTAAATCGCTCTCGCTAAACTATACTATTAAACTTGTGTACTCACCTTTACACTATGTGTATTGACTTTTTTTAACGTATGTGATAGGTTTCTAGGATGCTATGTTTGCTGAACGTTATGGAATCAAGTTAGGTGGTCTAGAAACCCACGAATAAAATCTGAGTTGTCGGAACAATTATTTGTCATTGAGAACCATGTCTGTAATAACTATTTATGCTTTATATGTTTATGGTATGGGACATGAACGTTAAATATATTGTCACTAATAGTGTTATGGATTCTCTTGGACAATCTGTTTCGCTAAGTGTCGCGCCCCGATGATTCCGCCATCGGTTGGGGTGTGACATGAAAGGTTTGATGGAATGATGGAAGGGATAATGATTAGGGTTATGAAATGAGAATGGATGATGACTTCGGATGATTGTGGATGAATTGGATGGATTGGAATTGAAGTATATGGTGTTCTTGGCTCCAATAAGGCTTTTCAAACTCAAACAATACGTAACTCCTCGAAAAAGAACCCACAAGTGCATTTTAACTCGTCCAAAATTGAACAACAAACAAAATTCACGTCGGGCACCAGGGGCAGGCATCGTCGACGCCCCCCTGGCGTCGCAGACGCCCTGTGTAAACTGCATTTGTTTGCTGACGCGTTATCTTGCTGCCTACGCCAATTTCCAACGACGCAATGCGTCGTCGACGGCCCTTTTAAGGTGTATTTTCCTGTTTTCTCATTTCTCGAGTTTTCGGTTGATCCCGTTCACTCCCGGTGCTTCGAATAGCTTCCAAATAGCTCCTTAAACTCCGTTAGACCTGCAAAACACAATTCCAATCAAAAGTAGGCTATTTGAAACTGTAAAAACATAAACTTAAACGTATTAGAACACCGGTATTCGACCACGCATCACCTACCCTATGGAAAAATAAAATAAAACTAAAAAGTTTTAGGTATATGTGTCGAGTATATGTTTTTAGGTAAAACATGTATATGATTTCGGGTAATTGGGTTAGTATCACCAAATCTCATATTCGTCTCATACCCACGATTTTGGGTCCTACCCATCCACTTACGATTTGAATGTCATCCATAAACACATCTATGTTTTTTCTAATAAAAAGAAGTTAGTATATTTGGTCTTAGTTTTTCTAAAAATTTTGAAAACATGATTTTTTTTCTTTAAGGCTGCGTGATATGAGCGTCATTGCCCTCCACCTCAGAAAACTTTTAGTCAATAGTGCCCTCTACACCATACCACGAGTGCTATTTAGGGCTCGTCAACGTAATAGCGGAGAATAACGAGATAATGGTGGTGGGATCCATGTTTTCAACCAATCACAACTTTTGTTTTATTATTTCTCTTTTTTTTTCCTTTTAAAAGGGTTTTTATTCAATTGTATGGGTGTTATTCGGAAAAGGCAACAGAGCCTCTTGTCTATGTGGCGCTAAGGTCACGCAGAGACTCCATTACATACCCTCCAACCATGAGTGATGACCCGTCGTAAGGAACTAAATAGAGTACTTACAAAGTTACATCCCACTTTTATGAACAATAACTTATGTTGAAAACTAACGTAAACTTTTGAAAACGCTTCCCCATTGTGTGTTAGAATTAAAAAAATTGGGACCAAATATAGGATTACAAATTGAAAAATATCATAACAAGAGTTTATGAAAGTATTGATGTTACAAGGGCCGGCCCAATGGGTTTGGTACTAAAGCAAGGTCACTAGGCCCACAAGTTTCTTGTGCCCCATTTTGGCATTTTTGACTTTTTTTTTTAATTTATTTGAAATGCGACCTAGAATTTGAATCATGAATTAAATGAAACTGGATGGTTCATGCATGAGGCGCGAACAAGCCCGGTTAAGTGATCGATCTGAACTACCTAGTTTCAATGCTCGCAAAAGTAGGTCACAATCACAACTCACAGCTCACAAAAAGTCGTCGGCAGAAAAAAAGAGTTAGAAATCAAAACGTACCTTGAGCAATGAAATGTCGAAAAAAGGCTTTCATCGAGATGCGGAGATGTCAACGTCTAAGTTAAAAATCTCGAACGACATCGGCAAGTAAGAATTTAATAAATCATTTCTCCAATTTCGGTAGTTTAAACTTTCGAATAAACTTCTCAAAATTAAAGTCCAAACTTCGCTATACATACGTCTACATGTTACAATCGTCAACCAGTTTGGAGTACCTATGATCCAAACTTCCGCTATTTCATTGGTTCCTACAAGGCTAAATAAAAATTGCTTTTTCAACCTTAACTTTTTTCCTAATTTTTTTAACGGCAAATTTGGATCACTGACGGACCACTGGACTATCATCGTGCCACTATCGGAACCTCCCGATCATATCCATCTCCACTAGGCATAATGTTTATACACCAATTCAGGAGGAAACCCAATAAATATGAGAAAAAAAAAACCCTTGTGGGAATCGAATCCAGAACCTATTGGTCCCAAAGCCTTATCCTATCCCAAGATGGCACTAGGCTATAAAGCCATGGGCTTTTTCCTAATTTAATTGTTTCGTAACTCTGTTAATTTGCTCAGATACTAAGAAAATGTGCGTTTCAATAGTGTTATTATTATTCTGTAATTTGTGAATGGACTTTTAAGTTTAGGAAATGATATTCATTAACTATCTTTAGAGTGTTCTTTTCTATCTTTATTTATAGATGATAAATACATGCTAGATTTTTCTTTTTTCATAAAGTTCTTTTCAATCATTATTTATATATATATTTTTTCGAACGGCGGCATTTTATAAGTGAAAGATAAAATACAACGAAGGGGCCAGCCGGAAGCTGGGAGTCCCGAAAGAGAAAAACAGAATTACATAATAATATCCCTAATATTAAAGTCTCTCCATCTCATCCAATCGAGCTTATTAAACGGGGACCGATGTTTTAGCCAAAAGTATGAGTCTTCTTTAATCTCCTCGACTACCTTCAGAACCTAGAAAGGAATGTTTTCAAAAACTTTTCCGTTTCTACTTTTCCAAACTCTCCAGACAGAAGCGTACAAAACCACTTCAATGGTTTTTTTTTCCAAATCTTTGAACCCTTGTGTTTGTAAACTTCATCCAGCAAACAATTGAAATCCGACACTTGAGCGCTACCGCTGATCTTGATCCAGTTGAAAACATGCCACCAAACCGCTTTTACCAAAGTGCATTCGACCGTGAGATGGTTAACTGTCTCAACATCACCGCGGCAAATACCACACTCCAAGTTCCCCAGATAAATGCCTCTATGATCCAAGCTGCTTTTGTAGCGATGTTCCCCAGAATGAGTCTCCAAACAAAGAGTAACACTTTATTAGGGACCCATCTATTCCAAGTAAAATGCCCCACCTCGGTTTTATTACTCATTTTCTCAGCAACAAAAGACCGAAAAGCCGCTACAGAGAAGGTCTGAATCGGGTCGTTGTTGTTGACGATCCCGGTGTTATCCTTGATCTCCACCCCAGCTTTCTTAAGCTCATCATACACCGAGTTAATGTCTTTCCATACACCCGGTCTGTCTCACTTGATCGGGATGTCTAAGGGAGAATTATCATGGCCATGTATTGCCTGTAAAACCTTCGTCCAGAGTTGCGTCGGGTTGTTTCGGAACCTCCATTTCCATTTAACCAACAAAGCCCAATTTAAACTTCTTATTTCTCCCAAACCTAGGCCTCCCATCCTTATTTATAGATGATAAATACATGCTATATTTTTCTTTTTTCATAAAAAACAGTACAGGTCCATTCATATAAGCAATCATAGCCCAATTACAATACAATGATAGGTAAACAGGTAAGCTATGTCGCAAAACCGACTAAAAACAAAGCTATATAATTTAGAAATCACAATACATGACCATATTCATCTTCATCAGTAAATCTCACACATAGCAAACCATCTCATTCTAAATATAATCTAATAAATTACACAAACATATTCTAAATATAATCTAATAAATTACACAAACATATTTTAAATAATAAATCGAATATTATTCAACGTCTCTATTTCCAAACCACTGACAATAGTGTAAAAAATCTTGACCCGACACCAGAGTTACTAAAATAATGTTGGTGATGGTGCGTGTGCCTTATGCAGCGAATTAGACGAGACGGTGGATCATTTGTTCTCCGGTTGTAGGGTTGCTTGTGGTGTGTGGGACGCTATCGGATCATGGTGCAAGGTTCCTCGGTTCTTTGTTTTCTCGTTTTCTGATGTGATCCATGCTATTGACGATTTGCCTTACACAAATAAGAAGAAGGAGATTCTGCGTGGCATCATTTCTATTGCTTGTTGGCAAATTTGGAAGGCTAGGAACGAAAAGGTTTTCAACGGTTTAGCTATTAACGTGGTGCGTATTGTCTCGGATGTCAAGTCTTTGGCGTATCTTTGGTTTAAGAGTAGACATAAGGAGGGTTCGATAGATTGGAGAAATTGGTGTATGTTTGATTTTCCGTTGATGTAATCTTTTCCGCGTTTCTTCGATCTCGATCTTAGAGATCGTTGGCGCGGGTTTGTGTTTTAATGAAATTCGCCTTCCAAAAAAAAAAAAACTAAAATAAAGTCAAAACTTTCCAACCAATCAGCATGAGTATTGAGTCAATGGTAGTGGTCAGCACGTGATTCGGGCGTGCATATCCTTCAACGGCCATATTTTCAGTTTTTCCATCAGAGTATGTGTTACTGTCATCTGACCGGACAGGGCTATTATAGTAATTGCACATGTCCATCTGCTATTCTGCTTAACTTATTTATTATCATTAAGAATAAATTAAATTTTGAAATCCCCACATTGACCATGCTCAGGCTCAACAACAAGAATATCATAAACGATGAAACTATTGTCCATGGTTTTATATCCTAAGGTTATCATCAAATAGGAATTTTATTTTGGCTAGAAAGCAATAGAATTAGGACATTTGGCAAAATTTAAAATAAAGAGTAAGGGTATTTTAGTCAATCTTATCCTTTCTTCTTCATTCTTCTCCTCAGTAACTTCAAAACCCGTCATTTTCAAAACCCACAATCTTCAACCATTTCTTCACTTTCTATCCCAATAATCACTACATTATTGTGCGATTTTCGTCACCAATCAATGATTCAAACACCCGATCAACGTGTTCTTCAGCTTTTTTGAAGAAAACTCAGTTTTAATAAAAATGCATCAGAACATTTAATTTTCTGTAAATTGCCTCTGGAAAACTGCATTCGTAGACAGCCTTTTGATCTCTACTTCCTGGTTCAGACAATTCACAAACAAAACTATTGTCCTGGTTCAATGCGTTTTAGAGAGAGAACAGTTTCTTTGGTGTTTTTAGCCCATTGCGTTTTAAGAACTAAGATATTTTTATGTGTTTTCTGGCCATTGCGTTTTAGAGAAACACATATTTGAAGTGTTTTTAGTCATTGCGTTTTAGGTAAAACACAATTTTAGGTGTTTTCAGTCCATTGCGTTTAGAGAGAACACTTTCTTTTGTTTTTTTAGGCCATTGCGTTTTAGAAAGGAGACATTTTTAAGTGTTTTCTGGCCATTGCGTTTTATAAATAAGACATTTCTTTGTGTTTTTTGTGCATTGCGTTTTAGGTAAAACACATTTTTATGTGTTTTCAGTCCATTGCGTTTTAGAAAACAGACATTTTAAGTGTTTTCTGGCCATTGCGTTTTTGGTGCATTGCGTTTTAGGTAAAACACATTTTTATGTGTTTTCAGTCCATTGCGTTGTAGAAAGTACACTTTCTTTTATGTTTTTAGGCTATTGCGTTTTAGAAATAAGACATTTCTTTGTGTTTTCTGGCCATTGAGTTTTACAAATAAGACGTTTCTTTGTGTTTTTGGTGCATTGCGTTTTAGAAAAATGTCATTTTTTAGGTTTTTTTTTCCATTGCGTTTTACGCAACTGGGTTTTAGATTTTTTTTTTCAAAATATAGTAATAGTATACTCGTTTTAAAGATAAAAAACGCTCGTTTTTTGTGCAATTTTTATAAAAAAATAATGTCGTATGAAAGAGTTATTAACGTTTAAAAAATGTGGGGGAATTGGAGGAGAGAGAAACTATTGCCTTGGATTGACTAGAATGCCCCTAAACAAACTCACGCGCCTCTTTTCTTCCCTTCAATTTCCCTCGTTTAATCTTAGCCATTGATTAAATAAATGGATGGTCAAGATTACTTCCTAGCCTTCTTAGCCAAATAAACTTCCTATTATATCCTAATAGTATTTTGAGGTGAGATAATACTTTGGACCAATAGGTCTTGAGTTTGATTCCTATAAGGAGGTTTTTTCCTCATATTTATTGAGTTTTCTCCTGAATTTGTGTATAGACATTATGCCTAGTGGAGATAAATATAATCGGGTGGTTTCGCTGGTGGCACGATATTACTCCAGTGGTACGTCAGTGATCTAAATTTGTCGTTCAAAAAAATAATGAAACCAAGCTAATGAATAGTGCTTTGTTTATTGCACTATTCATTAGCTGTCACGTGGCAACTTTTTTTATTGTTTTTTTCCGTTACGGTCCTATTCGATATCGGTACATAAAAGTAAAATCAGGCACCAGCTTGGTACAGAATACACCAAAAGTCGGTACTGAATTGATATTTAAATTCTTTTAGTTCAGGAAATTCTGTCCTGCTACCCAATATCATTTGTTCATCCCTGGTCACGGACACCGTATGAACAACGGTATCATACAACTTTTTTTTGTTGATTTTCTTCAACTTTTAATGATTTTTTTTTTAGTTTTAGGGGTAGGGATAAGCTCGGTCCCAACCGATACCGAATCGGTACTTGTACTGAAAATACCGGTTACGATACCGGTATATGAAGGTAAAAAACGATAGCGAACCAGTACCAGGAACACCAAAAGTCGGTACCGAATTGGTACTTAAGATCTTTCGGTTTGGGAAATTCGGTACTAGTACCCAGTACCATTTGCTCATCTCTGTCCACGGGTTTCATACGAACATCATTACCATACAACTTTTTTGGTTGATTTTCTTTCGGTTATCTTTTAGTGTTTTTTTCTATATTTTCTTTTTGTTCTTGTCAGCAGTTCCATGTGCAATGCGCTCGTTACATATTTACATACAATTGTAAGTACCATCATGTTGGTTCAGTTCTGTTTATACATAAGGGAAAACATGAAAAATACATACCTGTTACAGCAGACAGTGCAGTGGAGAATCCAGTAATGGAGTTCGACATGCTTGTCATCGTGATCTGGTTCCTCCTTAGGGTGCTGACTGATGATGGTGACTTAGAAAAACCGAAAAGGGTATCGGTTAGGAGAGGAGGTCGAATTATGATGTTGTGACTAATGGGGTGTTTCTAATGTGTAATTGTCTAACCCCTTAACCTCCACATAATTCTTCTTATATAAGCACCCAGGAGGAAACCTAATTAGTTAATAAGGGTAATATGGTCCATCAACAATCACCAACTAATTATTTAATAGGTTATTATATATTTTGATCTATATTATGTAAATGATTATAATGGCTATAGATTAAATATTAATACATAATATATTTAATCTTACATTCTCCCACTTAGCCGAGTAATCATTTACTATGAGTATTAGATAAGCCTGATCAGGAGTTAACACTCATTTTAGCCTTAAACAAGTACTATAGCAGAGAAATACAGCCGTTGAATCATTATGCGACTCAGGACCCCCATTAATCATACTATAGCCTTAATTTAAAACCTAATCGTTATGATCAAAATAAGCAGAAGCCCTTTGTTTGATTTGTAACTTTATTTGTCTATATGCCATTATACCGGTTGAACATATTCTAAGAGACATACAAAATCAAACTGAGGAAATTTCATTAATATAAAACATAAGCTAGTACAATATGCTCAAATAAGGTCTTTACTAAATCCCATATTCCCAACATGTTCTTCATAAACCTTAGGAGGGAGACCTTTAGTCATCGGATCCGCAAGCATATCCTTAGTACTAATATACTCGATACAAAGATTATTTTCCTCAACTCGTTCACGTACAAAAAGATATTTTGTATCGAGATATAAACCAGCTCCAGTCGAACTGTTACTGTTCGAGAAACTAACGGCAGCTGAATTATCACAGTAAAGCTTCAATGGTCTAGAAATGGAATTAACGATTTTGAGTCCAGTGATCAGATTTCTAAGCAACATTCCATGACAGGTTGCGTTATAAACAGCAATGTACTCTGCCATCATTGTGGAAGTTGTGGTCAACTGTTGTTTATGACTCTTCCATGAGATAGGGCCGCCTGCTAACATAAAGATATAGCCCGAAGTGGATTTCTTGTCATCTTTGCATTTTGCAAAGTCAGAATCAGAATAGCCCACCACTTCTAAATGATCACTTCTTCTATAAGTCAGTTTATAGTCTTTCGTCCCTTGCAGATATCGAAGTACCTTCTTAGCTGCTTTCCAGTGATCTAGGCCAGGATTAGTCTGATAACGGCCTAGCATTCCAGCAATATAAGCGATATCTGGGCGAGTACAGACTTGAGCATACATCAGGCTCCCGACTACTGACGCATAAGGTATCTGGCTCATTTGCTCCTTCTCAACCTCTGTTGTCGGACACTGGAATGAACCGAAAACATCTCCCTTAACTACTGGAGCGACGGAGGGTTTGCACTGTTGCATGTTATATCGTGTAAGGACACGATCTATGTAAGCCTTCTGGGACAATCCTAAGATCCCTTTGTGTCTATCTCGGTGAATTTCGATGCCAATGACGTAAGACGCATCTCCAAGATCCTTCATGTCGAAGTTATGCGAGAGTAACCGCTTCGACTCATGCAACATGTCTAAACTATTACTTGCCAATAGAATATCATCTACATAAAGGACAAGTGTAGTAAAGTTGCTCCCACTCATCTTGAGATAGGTGCATTGATCCACTTGATTCTTCATAAAACCTTGTTTCTTCATGACTTCATCAAACTTGAGGTACCACTGACGTGATGCTTGTTTTAACCCGTAAATGGATTTCTTCAGCTTACAGACTAGATGCTCCTCACCTTCAGGTTTAAAGCCTTCAGGTTGTTTCATGTAAACATCTTCGTCCAAATCTCCGTTAAGGAAAGCGGTTTTAACGTCCATCTGATGCAGCTCTAAATCAAAATGAGCTACTAGGGCCATGACGATCCTTAATGAATCTTTACGAGAGACAGGTGAAAACGTCTCTTAATAATCAATTCCCTCTTTCTGAGTGTAGCCCTTTGCAACCAATCTCGCTTTGTAGCGTTCAACGTTCCCATTCGGATCCAGTTTTGTTTTGAACACCCATTTGCATCCTACGGGTTTGACACCGTTGGGTAATTCTACCAAATCCCAAACGTCATTTTTCTTCATGGATTTAAGCTCTTCAATCATTGCTTTATTCCATTCAGAAGACTGATCACTGCTAATGGCTTCATTGTAAGAGATAGGATCATTGAGCTTTCCGGGATCCATTTCAGTCAGGTAGGTAACGTAATCATCCCAATTAGTAGGCCTTCTTTGCCTAGATGACCTCCTGAGTGGATTATTGGGTTCAGCGTTGTCTTGGTGTTGAGTGTTTGATGTGCCTTCGTCATGAGGTATAATGGGTTCTGATTGTAGAGGTAAATTTAGAGTTGGTGCAGTAGCTTCAGGTACAGTAGTTGCATTGGGTACAAGAGGAGTAATCGGAGTAATGGTAAGCGACGAGTCTCTCCCCCCCCCCCCCCCGCGTCTTGTACTTCTTGCAATTCTTCGTAAGGGTTGGTACTGCTCCCACTGACCTTGAAATCCTCCAGGAACACGGCACGCTTGGTTTCAACAATACGGGTGACATGGGAAGGACAATAGAAACGATAACCCTTAGAGTTCTCAGGATACCCGATAAAGAAACAGGTAACTGTTTTAGGGTCAAGTTTCCTTAGGAAAGGATTGTAAAGTTTTGCTTCAGCAATGCAGCCCCATACTTTCATATATTTAAGACTCGGTTTCCTTCCTGTCCAAAGTTCATAAGGAGTTTTAGGGACAAACTTAGAAGGAACTCTATTGAGTATATGAACAGCTGCTTTTAACGCTTCAGTCCAGAGGAATAATGGTAAATTAGTGTTGGCTAACATACTGCGCACCATGTTCATAAGGGTACGGTTTCTTCTTTCAGCGACACCGTTCTGCTGAGGTGTACCAGGCATGGTGTATTGGTTCACAATCCCCTGGCCCTTACAAAACTCATAAAATGGACCAGGAGCTTGTCCCACATCAGTATGTCTTCCATAATATTCACCGCCTCTATCTGATCTCACAACTTTAATCTGACGATCTAATTGCTTTTCAACTTCAGCCTTATAATCTTTAAAAGTTGTTAGAGATTCAGACTTTTCCTTAATAAGATACAAGTACATGTAACGAGAATAATCATCAATAAAAGTGATAAATGAAGTATGTCCTGTTATGCCAGCGATTTGGTAGGGACCACTAATGTCAGTGTGAATGAGTTCTAATAAATTAGAGCTCCTAGTGGCACCTTTCTTATTCGCTAATGTCATTTTACCTTTAAGACATTTGACACATGTTCCAAAATCAGAGAAATCGATAGGAGGTAAGACTTCATCCTTTACAATACGATTTAATCGTTCTTTTGAAATGTGGCCTAAACGCTGATGCCACAACATGGATGAAGTCTCTAAGTCTCGTTTCTCTTCCATCTTTGTGAGTGATTCATTAATGTTATATGACAACAAAGATTTGGAAAAGTTATCTTCGAGTTCTAATCTATAGAGACCACCATCCAGAATACCAGTACCATAAAGAACAGAATCATAAAGGATAGAGAGTTTGCGATGACCATGGGAAACAATAAAACCGTCCATGTCTAACTTTGGTCCTGATACAAGGTTCCGAGTTACCTCAGGAACATATAAGGTATCATAAAGTTTAATACATAAACCAGTTTTCATAACTAATTGTAATGTTCCAATGGCCTTCACTTCTAATTCTCGATCATCCCCAACCTTAAGCGTTCTTTGGTTTCTTTCCAGCTTCCGGATTGAAAGGAATCCCTGAGTTGAATTGGTAACATGAACCATAGAACCAGAATCAAACCACCAAGAATTAGCAGGAACACTTAAATTATAGGACTCAAGTATCATAAAATAATCGTTACCTTTTTTAGCCAGCCACTCCTTAAAGTCAGGGCATTCCTTCTGCATGTGTCCTGTCTTTTTATAGAATTTGCAACGGATACTGCCTAAGGAGTTCTTAGAGCTGGAAGGTGCACTTGTATTAGGATTAGGATTAGGCCTTTGGACTTTTGAAGCATCCTTCCTCTGATGATTGTTCTTCCTCTTCTTAGAGTTGGAGGTAGTGAAGTTTGCAACATCAGTATAGCGATCTATCCTCATACGCTCTTCCTCCTGTACGCACATGGCGACCAGTTCACTCATTGTCCATTTGTCCTTCTGAGTGTTGTAATTGATCTTGAATGCTTCAAAGGACGAAGGAAGCGAAGTAATGATGAAATGAACAAGGAAACCATCACTGATTTGCATTTCCAGCCCCTTCAGCTTATTGGCCATGCCATTCATCATCATGATGTGCTCGCGAATGCCGCTCCTCCCATCATACTTAGTTGTCACCGGCTTGAGAATAAGAGTACTAGCGTGCGCTTTAGACGTCCCTTTGAACTGTGCCTCCACGTGTTCCAAGTAGGTTTTAGCATCTTCAGAATCAGGAATAGCTCCTCTGATTGCATTGCTGATGGACTGCTTCATAAACATGAGAGACGTGCGGTTACACCTAGTCCACTTATCATGAGTCAACTGCTCAGCAGCAGTACTTTGAGTGGTAAGATCCGCTGGCTTATTCTCTCTTAGAGCATAATCAAAGTCCAGCAGCCCAAGAGTAAGCATGAGAGCATCCTTCCATGCAGCAAAGTTATCACCAGTCAAAGTGGAATCCCGCAATTGGGCGCTGATAGTGGAAATAAGATGAGCAAGTTATGATACTAAGGAAGAAGTCCTAATGTGATCTAAGGGCACGTTAAACTAAGGCAGGCATAAATAATGACCATTTTACATTATGAAGCTGTGATATTGTCTATTACTAACATCAAAATAATAGACTTAGCTAAAAAATTCTACTTAAACGAAGACAAAACAGCTTTGGCCAGAAGTGTAATCATTTAAGCATATGTGCAAAGTGGTTGTAACAAATCAGCTTTGGCCAGAAATTGAAACAATCACTTTAGTTATGCACTTGTTGAGTATGCCATCTATGAATGAATTAAATCAGCTTTGGCCAGAAATTAAGACATTCATGCTTATGATGCACACACAACATAGCTTTCGTAATACTTGAACGATAAGTAGATGTGTCAAGTCAGCTTTGGCCAGAAATGATACATCAAAAGCTCATTCAAGTTAAGCTATTTTTTTTAGTTCACATTAAACAACTTAAAATAATGAGGTTTCGAGTCACAACCTTGTTGTCTCGAGTCGAGACCTTTGTCTCGAGTTATGACCTTATGGTCTCGAGTCGAGACCTTTGTCTCGAGTCATGATCTAATGGTCTCGATTCATGATCTAATGGTCTCGAGTCGAGATCTAATGGTCTCGAGTCGAGACCTCTGTCTCGAGTTGTGCAGGTTTAATAGCCTGATGATTTCGAGTCGAGACCTTGTTGTCTCGAGTCGAGACCTTGTTGTCTCGAGTCGAGACTGATGGTCTCGAGTCGTAATCTGATGGTCTCGAAACTTCCTGTTAACAGCTGTGAATGTGGAAACATAACTGAAAATTCGAAATCTAAGGGATTTTGAGGTATGGTTTCCTGTTTTAGTGATGATCTAAATTTATCAAATATTTCAAAATTATAATATGTTTATCTTTTAACAGTTTTCGAAAAATCTTTAGAAGACAAAATCAGATCAAAACAGGAAAAACACTTAATAATCCGAATCATATTCCAAAACATAATAGAATTTTTGAATTTTCCTAAGAACATGATGAACCCTAAAAAATAAAACATAAATTCTGGAACCCGAAACCTGAATTTTAATAGCTTTTCTAAACAGATTTCGGTTAAAACATAATCCAGTTAATTTCGAATGAACATATGATTAACCTTTTTTTTGAAAACAATGATCTCGAGTGGACATGACCGACTCGAAACCGGCTGTTAGATTCATAAGGTTTCAAAAAATTCCGTTTTCCAAGTTTAAATCCCAGAATTATGGATACGAAAACAGAACTGACTAATCAACATATGCTCTGATACCACATGTTGGTTCAGTTCTGTTTATACATAAGGGAAAACATGAAAAATACATACCTGTTACAGCAGACAATGCAGTGGAGAATCCAGTAATGGAGTTCGACATGCTTGTCATCGTGATCTGGTTCCTCCTTAGGGTGCTGACTGGTGATGATGACTTAGAAAAACCGAAAAGGGTATCGGTTAGGAGAGGAGGTCGAATTATGATGTTGTGACTAATGGGGTGTTTCTAATGTGTAATTGTCTAACCCCTTAACCTCCACATAATTCTCCTTATATAAGCACCCAAGAGGAAACCTAATTAGTTAATAAGGGTAATATGGTCCATCAACAATTACCAACTAATTATTTAATAGGTTATTATATATTTTGATCTATATTATGTAAATGATTATAATGGCTATAGATTAAATATTAATACATAATATATTTAATCTTACACATCATTGATACACAACGTACAACGTTGTCTTGACTCATGAACTATATTATGTTTCTTTATGTTTCAAAAGAACCTTTTAAAGTGTTATGTTGTTTTGGACATTTTATGTTTCAACAGAGGAACTTTGTGATGAAACAATTTCGATATCTAATGTTATTGCTATGCTACTGAGCTGGTGGGGAAATGGTAAGGGAGAAATCTGTGTTCCAAGTGACTCAGGTTCGATTCCTGCTTCCACCATTTTGTTTCGGCAACACCTGGTTGATAATGGAAGACTAGGCGAGTAGGCGGTGATCACTAGTTTGATCCTTGAATTGAGCGAGTTTTACCTCACCGCTCTGTCGTGTCTTCGGGCGAGTGTTCACAGGCTTCGGCCCCAGGTGAAGGTTTTCTCCGGTTCGGAGACGAGTGTATCCCAATATCAGCGATCGACATCGGCAAGTAAGAATTTAATAAATCATTTCTCCAATTTCGGTAGTTTAAACTTTCGAATAAACTTCTGAAAATTAAAGTCCAAACTTCGCTACACATACGTCTACATGTTACAATCGTCAACCAGTTTGGAGTACCTATGATCCAAACTTCCGCTATTTCATTGGTTCCTACAAGGCTAAATAAAAATTGCTTTTTCAACCTTAACTTTTTTCCTAATTTTTTTAACGGTAAATTTGGATCACTGACGGACCACTGGACTATCATCGTGCCACTAGCGGAACCTCCCGATCATATCCATCTCCACTAGGCATAATGCTTATACACCAATTCAGGAGGAAACCCAATAAATATGGGGAAAAAAACTCTTATGGGAATCGAACCCAAGACCTATTGGTCCCAAAGCCTTATCACACCCCAAGATAACACTAGGCTATAAAGCCATGAGATTTTTCCTAATTTAATTGCTTCGTAACTCTGTTAATTTGCTCAGATACTAAGAAAATGTGTCTTTCAATAGTGTTATTATTATTCTGTAATTTGTGAATGGACTTTTAAGTTTAGGAAATGATATTCATTAACTATCTTTAGAGTGTTCTAATCTATCTTTATTTATAGATGATAAATACATGCTAGATTTTTCTTTTTTCATAAAGTTCTTTTCAATCCTTATTTATAGATGATAAATACATGCTAGATTTTTCTTTTTTCCATAAAAAAACAGTATAGATCCATTCATATAACCAATCATAGCCCAATTACAATACAATGATATTTAAACAGGCAAGCTGTTTCGCAAAACCGATTCTACTAAAAACAAAGCTATGGAATCAAGAAATCGCAATACATGACCATATTAATCATCATCAATCGTATCCAGTAAATCTCACACATAGCAATGCTATGTAGGGTCTGGGATGGGTGAGATGTAGACAAACCTTACCTGGAAATAGAGAGGTTGCTTCTAAAGAGACCATCAGCTTAAGGACAAACAAACAATACTAAAAGAACATAGGTAGGAATGTACCAAATAACAGAAGTAGTGATCAAAGAGTACCATTGCAACATAGACATATATAGAATAAAGAAAACACATATAGGTAGGCAATCGCAAGCACAGTTTCCTTAAAGTGTAAGATAATCTAAACCCCTAAGACCCAACTAGAGCACTACGATACTCTACCCTAAGGCTGCTCGGTATGGGGCTTGTCCCCGGTTAGTCTTGGTCCGGCGCCGTTCCTCACACCGCCCCGCCCCTAGCTTCGTCGTGTCCGTCTCTTTTGAGACGTTGGGGACGCTCCACAAGAAGACAAAAACCGGCCCTCTCCCTCTCTCACACACCTATACATAAAATATATGCATATACATTTTAGGTGCATCCCACCATTTCCATACCTCCATCCTCACACCCATCCTATGTGGATCCTACTTGGCGGATCATCCACCAAGGGAGGACCATCACCATATCGCATAGCCTAAAAGTCCTTAACCTTAATCTTTCGCCTCAAGAGCTCCTATCTTGGACTATGTCCTCAGAGAGGTATAACTTTAGTAGATCATGTCTAATTCGCTCATATAGGGTTGACACTAGATATCTGTATAAGACACGATTAGACCTGTTTACTGAAAAAGTACCCAATGTGATTTTTTTTACTTTTTAAAAATAAATATAATTATGAGGTTAGGATCCATCATTTCTTCTTCTTTGTACATAAAACGTAAAACTGTGTTATAAACATGATATATAAAGTAGTTAAACGAGTTGTATTCATAATTAATACTTGTGTTACACGCGTCGTTAGAGACCTGTTAAACCCGATAAGACACGATTTGTCAGCCCTTCCCAAGTCAATTTGGGTCCACCTTTAATCCTCCTCTCTTTCACAGTTAGGATTTCCACTGCTCTAACCAGTGACGTGGCCTGCCTCCTCTTCACATGCTCAAACCATCTCATGTTCCCCTCCTTTATTTTATCCGATATACTAGTTACTTTTAATCTCACTCTAAGTATAATCTAAAGTAAACTTCCGTTTTGCTCCCTGTGGTTTGGTCACTTTAACGGTTTTGCCTCAAACCTTTAAAAATAACCATTTTCCTCCAATAGTTTGCTATGGTTTTTCCATTTTGCTCCATGCGGGGAGCAAAATGAAAAAATAGACAATTTGGATGGAGTTAGAGGTGGGGAGCAAAGTGGAAAAACCATAGCAAACTATTGGAGAAAAATGACTATTTTTAAAGGTTTAAGATAAAACCGTTAAAGTGACCAAACCACAAGAAGCAAAACGGAAGTTTACTCTATAATCTAATAAATTACACAAACATATTTTAAATTATAAATCGAATATTATTCAACGTCTCTATTTCCAAACCACTGACACCAGTGTAAAAATTCTTTTTTTTTAACGGCCAAAACTCTATATATGTATATATATAGACCCAGCAAGAGGCTGGAAACTCAGAGTACACCCCAGAAAAACGACAATAAGAAAACAAAAACGTTACAGCAGATCAACAACATCAAACAATAACCAATTATCCCAATTCAGCGGGGTGAGCTTGGACCGTTGTTTGAGCCAGATAAACGTGTCTTCTTTAACCAGATCGACCGACTTCACAATAGGCAGAAAAGTACCTTCAAAAGTCTTCGAATTCCTGGCCTGCCACACTCTCCAGGAGTCGCCAAAGCCACCATCATTACCAACTTCTTCCACGTCTTGTCGCCCGGACTCTCCTGTAAAGCGTTAACCGAGGCCCGACACCAGAGTTAGGGTGAACGGGGCGCCCTCAGGGTGGCGTGCGGTGAGTGAGTTCCCCGCTCGGGAACACCGCCGCCGACCCCTCGGGGAGGCTAAGCGGGGACAGGTCTGCGGCATTGATTCACCGCACAACTTTTCAAATGTTTTGATTTTTTGAACGTTTGGCAACGGCTATTCCTTAAAAAATAAAAAATAAATCCAATTTTAACCTATAAATACCCCATTAAATCTAATTTTTTACCACACAAATTTTCAATCTTATTCCTCTAAAATTCTTTCAAATACAACACAAAGCCAAACCGAGCAATGGAGAACCAACCCCGCGAAGCCAAGAAAAAGTCCGTTGGCTCTAACACTTTACGAGGACGAGGACGAGGAAGCAGTGCCTGAAACTCAAAATTTGGGCGACTATGAAGATGACACCGGCGACGATCAAGATAATGTGAATGAAGACGCCGGCAACGAAGAAGATGACGCTCGGGGTAAAAAGGCAAAAATGGAGCGCCAATCTTGGTCAAAATACCAAGAAGAGGCGTTGGCGAAGGCGTGGGTACATTGCTCTACCGACAAAAAGAAGGGCAATCAACAAACCCGCGAGGGTTTTTGGCGTAGGATTTTAGATCATTATAACGCCACCGTTGGTGGAAGTAACCAGACCGTGCATCAAGTACGGTCTAAATGGCTACCGATGATGACGAAAATAAACCATTTCAACGGCCTATACCAACAAGCGGTAAAAATTATATTTTTTAACGTTGTATATTTTTTAAATTTGTTTACTAAGTTCATATTGTTAGGGGAGGATTTTTGAATGATCAGTGATCCTCATTTACTATTGGGTTTAGTGATCCTCAATTCTGTCTGAATTAGTGATCCTCAGAAGTGTTGCAGGATCAGGATCAGGATCATGGATCATCGTAAGGATCCTTATACTAACGATTGTCTGCTTTGAATATAATGTTGTTTTGCAGGAGTACAAGCTTGGACTTGGTCTTGGCGATATTCCTGGAGCATATTCCATATTTATTCCGCACGTGCATGGCTGAAATGGACGTTATGGAGGTCGTGGAGGACTTGCACCATTTGCGGAATGTTTGTTAGCTTAGATATTTTCCATTTTTAAAAGGGATAGCGAGCTAAATAGAAAACACTTGGCTATTTTTAGCTTAACACACACACTCGCAACTGCTCTCACCAGCTCTCAACAATTCACTTGGCGATTACACACTTTTTTGCACATTACACTATAGTGATCCTTGTAATTAGCTCGCTATCATCCGAAGTTGTAACACATTTCTTGTTTAAATTGAGTTGGTGATCGGTAGTTTCCATCACCCGAGGTTTTTTATGCCGGAGATCATTCATTGATCAAGGGCTTTTTCCTCGTATAAATCTTTGTGTCACTTATTAATTTCATTTCTGAGTGATCCTTAGTATTGTTCATTGATTCAAGCATCATACCTCACAACAGAAAGTTTGGTTGCATTATCATTACTTGATTTTTGACCAAAACAGTTTGGCGCCCACCGTGGGGCAATTGGTGCTTCATTCCTAAGAAGATTCGTATTTTCGTGGTCATTTCGGTTCGTTACAACCAAGCAGATGGCTTCCTCAGCGAAGAACACTTCAAGTTTGATGCCATCATTCAGTTCTTCACAAGGCGTTCCTCCTTTGCCTCCACCACCTTCTGGATCCCAGAAGAATGCTGATAATGCTGCGAAGAAACAAACCCCCATTTTCCAAAAACCACCAACTTCTTCTGTTTCCACCAATCCTACTACTAATGATCTTTTTAATCTGATTTTGCAGATGAGGGATCGTATGCAAGAGCAGGATAAAACCAACGAAATGATCCTCAGGGAGATAGATGATATCAAGAAACAGAAGAAATCGATGGAGGATCATTCCCCATTGATGCCCAGGTCGCTGAACTTTAACACTCCAGTCATAACTTCCTGGCAATCAACAGCTCCGGACGTGCAATACTTGGGTGAATTACCAGGAAGACGTTATGGAACAACAACAATGACTCAGGCTCCTGGATCTTACCTTCAACCTTCCGGAGCCTCTGTTCAGCATCAGGGATCCTTCGTCAGCTCAGGAGGATATTTGGGAATCCACTCGGTCCAAGGATCCTTCCCGGTCCAAGGATCCTCCCAGGTCCAAGGATCCTCCCAGGTCCAAGGATCCTCCCAGGTCCAAGGATCCTTCCCGGTCCAGGGATCCTCCCAGGTCCAAGGATCCTCCCAGGTCCAGGGATCCTTCCCGGTTCAAGGATCCTCCCAGGTCCAAGGATCCTCTCTGGTTCCAGGATCCTTTCAGGTTCAAGGATCCAACATCTTTCAGGATCGAGGATCCTTAAGGAGTATGCAGCCTCCAAGTTCGGATGTTCAACAAGGAGACTTCATACCAATGCAGACCATTGCTTCATCTGGTCCTTCGATCATACCGGAATCCCATCAATACGGATTCACATCTGGAATTCCAAACATGAATCCTCTGGGATGTAATACTTTCAATAATTCTTATAACACTAACCATGGTTCCATGCAGGATACAGGGATCAATCAAGCTATGGCTAGGGAACTACAGAAGCTTAAGGATATGATATCCAGTGTACCAGGAGTGGTTAAACCCATTCCTGAGATTGCAGATGGTAGCCATAGGATATCTCGTTTTGCACCACCCTTATGTGATGCTGAGATACCCAAAAGATTCCAGATACCATCCATGAAGCTCTATGATGGTTCGACGGATCCAGAGGAGCATGTAGCTCAATACAGGGAGAGGATGGAGATCAATCCAATTCCTGAGAGGTTAAAAGAAGCATGTCTATGCAAGGGATTTGGATCCACACTCACAGGATCTGCTCTTAAATGGCTGCTAAGTCTTCCCCCTTACTCTATTACTTCATTTGCTAATCTAGTTAATTTGTTTAATAGTCAATTCTCTTGCAGTAGAAAATTTGAACGATTAACTAGTGATCTGTATAGGGTAACACAAGGTCAAAATGAATCACTTAGAGATTACATCACTAAGTTTAGTAAAGAATCCTTAGATATTCCTAATTTGGATATTGCTACGGCTGTAGAAGCCTTTAAAATGGGATTGCTTAGGGATTCATTATTCTATGATGATCTTGTTATGACACCTTGCAGGAATCTTGATGAAGTAAGAACCAGGGCCCTTAGGTTCATCCGCCTAGAGGATGACAAAAGGATCCAGGATAGATTGACAGGATCCTCAAAACAGGAGAAACAAGGATCCTACTTCAGGAACAACAAATCAAAGTCCTACAACAGATCTGATAACCAGAATGTGCATGCAGTGGAAGAAGAAGAGGATGATGAGGATTATCCTCCTATTTCTGAATACTGTTTTTCTGTTGATAACAATGAACTAATCCTTGCAATGCAGAATCTAGGTGAGAAAGCTTGGTGGCCGAGAAAAAGTGATAAACCAGCTGCTACAAAGGATAAGTCCAAATGGTGTGCATATCATGAGGATTTCGGGCATCTCACTGAAGAGTGTATTGCACTAAGAAAGGAAATTGGTTACTTGTTGAGCAAGGGGCATTTGAAGGAACTTTTGGGACGGAAGAAATCAAGGATCCAGGATCCTGAAAGGATCCCGGAAAGGGCTCCTGCTCCTCCAGCAGATGCACAAGTTATAAACTTCATATCCGGTGGATCAGACATTTGTGGTACTTCCTTCTCAGCAGCCAAGAGACATGCTAAGGAAACCAAGATGGATAATGGGGATAGACCCATTCGGACCTCCACCGTCACCAAGGATAAGATCATAACTTTTGATAAGGACGATCGTGTTGATGTCCAGGATCCTCATCATGATGGCCTTGTAATTACATTGTTTATTTCTAACCACTTTGTTCGCAGGATCCTTATAGATGGAGGAAGCTCTGTGAACATCATCCAGCTTGATGTCCTCAAGAAGATGAATATCCCGGAGTCTGATATTGTCCCAAGATCCTCAGTACTTGTGGGATTCAGTGGAGAAACTAAGAATACATTGGGGGACATTAAACTCCCAATCTATATTGAAGGATTGCATTCTTATCAAAAGTTTTGTGTTATAGATTGCTTATCATGTTGTAATGTTATCCTTGGCAGGCCGTGGATACATGATATGAAGGCAGTCCCATCCACCTATCATCAGTGTGTAAAGCTTCCAAGTCCATGGGGAGTGGTAAAAATTGAGAGTGATCAGCAAGAGGCTAAGAATTGTTATACATCATCAATGAAGCCAGCCTCAAGACCAAGGGAGCAATAGCAATTAAAGTATCCTTCAAGAGATGTCTTGGAGGCGAGAGAACAGGATTTGAAAGAAATCCTCATGGATCCTGATGATCCTGAATCCAAGATCTTCATAGGATCAGGGATCCTTAGCGACATTGAACAGGAGCTAGTATCCTTCCTTAAAAGAAGGAAAACTACCTTTGCCTGGAAACATGAGGATATGACAGGTATATCTAAAGATATAATTACTCATAAACTTGGCATTGACAGGTCATTCAAGCCAATTCATCAAAAGAGGAGGAAATTTGCACCTGAAAGGAATGCTATTATCCAGGAAGAGGTGGACAAACTACTTCGGGCAGGTATGATAAGAGAGGTTAAGTATCCAAGATGGTTAGCCAATGTGGTTGTTGTTAAAAAGAAAAATGGAAAGTGGAGGGTATGTGTCGATTTTACTGATTTAAACAAGGCATGTCCCAAGGATCCTTTCCCATTACCCCACATTGACTCCATGGTGGATGCTACCGCGGGTCATGAGTTGTTGACTTTTATGGATGCTTCATCTGGATTTCAACAAATTCAGATGGAACCATCTGATCAAGAGGATACAGCCTTTATGACCCCAACTGGTATATATTGTTATATTGCTATGCCATTTGGATTAAGGAATGCAGGTGCTACTTATCAAAGGCTAGTCAATATGATGTTCAAGGAACAAATTGGACACACTATGGAAGTCTATATAGATGACATGGTGGTTAAGTCCAAGAAAGCTGAGGATCACCTTAAAGACTTGGAGGAAGCATTCAATATCCTTGACAAATTTAATATGAAACTAAATCCTTCCAAGTGTCATTTTGGTGTTAAGGCAGGTAAATTCTTAGGCTATATGGTGACAAAGAGGGGCATTGAAGCAAGTCTAGAGCAAATCAAGGCTATTGTGAATATCAAATCTCCTGCCAATGCTAAGGATGTGCAAAGATTGACAGGCAGGATCGCAGCCTTGAACAGATTCATATCCAAATCCTCAGAAAAGTGCAAGGAATTCTATGACATCCTGAGGAAGAACAAGAAATTTGAATGGACTGAGAAGCATGAAAGTGCCATCAAAGCTCTTAAGGATTACCTATCCTCAGCCCCGGCCTTGATGAAACCAGAAAAAGGGGATATATTATCCTTATACTTAGCAGTATCCTCAA
Organism: Helianthus tuberosus; assembly: GCA_030545235.1. Classification (NCBI taxonomy): domain Eukaryota; kingdom Viridiplantae; phylum Streptophyta; class Magnoliopsida; order Asterales; family Asteraceae; genus Helianthus; species Helianthus tuberosus. The sequence continues at coordinate 18,975,180 of CM060398.1, forward strand.
AAGCAGTAAGTGCGGTCCTTGTTAAGGATCACCAAGGTACACAACATCCTGTCTATTATGTAAGTAAGAGTTTACTTGATGCTGAATCCAGGTATTCACACTTAGAGAAACTTATCCTTGCATTAATAATGGCATCTACTAAATTAAGACATTATTTTGAGACTCATGCCATTATTGTTAAGACTAATTTTCCAATTAAGAATGTTCTCAGGAAACCTGAAATGTCAGGAAGGATGGCTAAGTGGGCAGTGAAGCTGAGTGCATATGATATAAGATATGAACCAAGGACTGCCATAAAATCCCAAGCCTTAGCTGACTTTGTGGCAGATTTTAGTAGTGATTTGCAAAAGGAGGCTGAGTTAGAAGTCCAACAGCTTGAAGAAACTAAGGATCCTTGGATACTCTTCACTGATGGAGCCTCTAATGTAAAAGGAACAGGGCTTGGAATACTACTAAAATCTCCACAGGGGGACATAATACCCCACTCCATAGCTTGTGAATTTCAAACTACCAACAATGAGGCTGAATATGAAGCCTTGATAGCTGGTTTGCAAATTGCCAAGCATATGAGGATCAGGTATCTTGAGGTACATGTAGATTCTTTATTGATCACTAATCACTTTAATGGATCCTATGCTGTTAAAGGTGAAAAGCTAATCAAATATTTAGAGATAGTCAAAGAATTGGCACTCTCTTTTGTTTCCTTTAGTTTGACACAGGTACCAAGGGAAGAGAACGCAGAGGCTGATGCATTAGCCAATCTAGGATCATCCTTGAAGATCCCGGATGATATAAGGATCCCTATTATCCATATCCTGACCCCTGCTATCGAGGATCATGTAGCTATGGAGATAGGAGAAGATTCTGCAATCATCCCTAGTGATGATACTCAATCTCATTCAGGATCATGGATCCTTCCAATCATGAGATACATACAACATGGAGAGATTCCTACAGGAGAAAACCCTAGGGCTTTCAAAATTAAGGTATCTCAATTTACAATATTGAATAATATGTTGTATAAACGATCTCTTGCAGGACCATATCTAAGATGCATTGAGGATCCTGAAATCCAAGAAGTCCTAAAGGATTTCCATGAAGGAGATTGTGGAAACCACACTGGGGGCAGGGCATTATTCTCAAGGATCCTGAGGATAGGATACTATTGGACCACTATGAAGAAGGATGCTGTGGAGTATGCCAAGAAGTGTGATCCTTGTCAGAGACACAGTAATATCCTTCACCAACCAGCAGAGCTTTTGCATCCTATATCCTCTTCTTGGCCATTTATGAGATGGGGAATGGATATAGTTGGTAAGCTTCCTAAGGCACCTGGTGGAAAAGTATTCATGCTTGCTATGACTGATTACTTCTCCAAGTGGATAGAGGCTGAAGCCTTTGCTCAAGTCAGAGAAAAGGAAGTTATATCCTTTATTGGGAATAGAACTACTAACTTTTGTGACAGCTGGGGGATTAAGATGATAACATCAACACCAGTCCACCCACAAGCTAATGGTCAGGCAGAATCATCCAACAAGATCATCATCAACAGTTTGAAGAAGAAGCTTAGATCCAAGAAAGGAAAATGGGCAGAAGAACTACCTTATGTGCTTTGGGCTGATAGGACAACTCCCAAGAATGCTACTGGCCAAACTCCATTTTCTTTGGTATTTGGGGCAGAATCAGTGATCCCTACAGAGATGGTGGTTCCAACTGCAAGAACAAGCATTCGTGATCCTGAAGAAAATGCTGAAAACTTGGTTCAAGACTTGGATACTATAGAAGAAATCAGGGATTTGGCAAGGATAAGGATGGCTAGTTATCAGCAAAGGATGGCTGGAGCCTACAACAAAAATGTCAGGATCAGGAAATTCCAAGTTGGAGATATGGTATTAAGGAAAGCATTTCAGAATACCACCAATCCTGCTGAGGGAAAGTTGGCACGAAAGTGGGAAGGCCCTTATTTGATCGAAGCTGAGGCAGGAAAGGGGGCATATCGATTGCTAACAATGGAAGGTGATTTGCTGCCCAGAGCTTGGAATGTTATCCATTTGAAGAAATACTTCATGTGACAAGGGTCCATGATCCTTACATGACGAGTATCCTTGAAGGATCCTTACAGAACAGATGATCCTCATTTTGGTAACATTCTAATCTCAAACTATTTCATTCTTTTATTCTCTTATATAAGGATAAGGATCATGCGTCCTTTATCCTCCTTTCACTTGATTCTGAGTTTTGAAGGTTCAGGTTGTGACAACCCTCAAAATTTCAGGTACTGTACAATTAATTAATTTTAATTACGTGCTTAATGACTGTGCTTGATTACAACTAACAATTTAAACTGCCTTATGATTTTTGTATCATACATACATATGCATCACATTTCATACTGTCACTCCATTCATTACACACAAACATTAGTGACATACCTGATGCACTCAGCACAGTTAACACACTGAACAGTTGATTCAGAATTTATGCTGACAATACCAGCACTTAGACAGACAGTGTTATTATGGCCAGTATGAGTCAGGGATAAGGTACTACACTAGTATGGAGTTTAGGGGAGTGAGGACCGTAAAACTGCGTCACTAGGTGATAGTTATAGTGCCGGGAAGTGCCAAAAACCTACTTTAAAAGCAGAATTCTGCATTCTTTTATAAAATTCAGCATTTTATTATACCAGTAGAATACACAAACATGACAGATTGGTCCTGCATACTTTCCTAAGTACCAGGTATGATTTCGTTACAAAAAGATGCATAAAAGACACTATACGGTACAATTTAGGACTTTAACGGAACGATACTTAACCGAACAACCGGACATTACCCGGGACACCAAAATTTTGTCAGAAACATTATTTTATTTTTCCTAAATAATCATGGTCACAAAAATCCCCACACACTATAGAAACATGACATACACCCACTATTCTAGAAAATACCCTTAACCTCCTACTTAATTACCTACTAATAACCAAATTTTACAATCTACCCCCCCCCCAACCGAATTTTCAGCCATTGGGACCCACCCCATCATTACATTATATTTTGTTTAGATTTTGTGTTATTCTCTCAAGTTTTGGTTGGCCAAAATCTAGAATATCATGACACTAGGGTAAGGTGGCTCATGAATTCCAAGAAATCCTCATCATCACCTTAAGATCCACACTCCACCTCACTCTCTCTCCCTATTTTCGGCTCCACATAACCGAACCCACCCCCATCTCTTTCATACATTCATCTTCATCATACACAAATCCATTCAAGCTTCAAGAAGATTCAAGGAAGTTGCAAGATTGAAGGAACTTCAAGGAAGCTTTGATCTAATCTTTTCACCATACTTTTCTCGCCATCATCTTCACTAGATTTCTACCCTAGCCTTGTGCTAGTAGTAAGTCTCTACACCTTGTTCCATCTTATTCTTAGTTAAAATGTGATGTATGACGTTATTTGTTTAAATCACAAGAAATAGAACCCTAAAAGATGAACATGGAACTCTACATAAAAACCCTACATAAAAAGTTTGTATGAAGTTGAAATCAGGTTGGATTAGGGTTGGTTAAAGCATGCATAAGGTTTGATCATTAAATCATCGATAAACCCTGGTTAGGACCCTTGTTGATGCGTTTTTAGTAACTTTTACATTGTAAACAACATGTTGATTGGAATTTCCAGCCAACTTCAACAGGCTGTAACTGGGTCATTTTAAATCGAAAAACTAAACTTCTGGAGTCTAAATTATGTATTTTTGAACAACCGAACAAATGGCACTGGAATCGTAATTTTTCGAGGTCGTTTACTATTTTTAAAGAATTGTTTTAAGACAGCAGCTCAAGCTGAAATTTTCCTGCTGAAAAAGTGTGTCGTATTCAGAGTCATAACTCGAAACCTGAGTAGAGTCAGCTCATGGGATTTTTACTGTAGATGTTCATTGTTGTTTCCGTGATCCTCCAACTGGAATTTCGTCGATTAGACTTACGATTAATTTTTAGTGAATTTTTTTCCGTAAACTGCAATCAGAAAGTAACAAATCTGATTACAGTCGGGTAAATAAATTTTTATATATTATTGATAATGAACTGGGACCCGATATTTTTACATAATAAAATTTGGAACGTTTATGACATCCTGTAAAAATTTTAGAATTTTTGGAAAAGGTTAACTATTTTATTAAAATGCTTGAAAACAGTCCAGTTTTGTTTAATAAAGCTGAAATGACATAAGTAGTGTATTGCATGTATGATTGCCGGGTTGGCTACGTGGGAACACTCTACGGGATATATGTAAAAGAAAATGATATGTTTTTAAGCATGGACACCTCCATTTACAAAGGAGACTATGGCGAAATTTTCCGAAAATCCTAACACTTAGTAAATATTTTCTTTCTAAGACAAGAGTTTACTAGAACATTGAACGAACAAATACCCCAACATGACACATTATTAAGTTAAAATATTAACTATTTTGACAAATATTTATCACGCGAATCAATATAAGTAACGTAACTCTAAACATTAAACTCTAAGCCAAGGCACGGCCCGTTCGTCTAATAGACATTAGTACGTGTAGGTTGTCGTGTAGCAGACAGAATTGAGATACGGTACAAGACGCACTACAGTGAGTTCATGTCCCCCTTTTCTCTGAACTATTTTCAGTTTTATACTTCGGGGGTGAAATACATGTTACAATTATTACAGACATTTACAGACATTTACAGACATTTATTTACATGGTATGGTTAGCTTAAGGAGGGTTTTTTATTACGCGATCATGTGAGTGGTGGGCATGACACTTAAGGCCATTAATCCTCATTGTAGGACCAAGGGACATGAGTGATAGATCTATTTGGGTGTAGCGAGCCCACACCCATGAGGCCGGGGCGGCCCATAGTGTTGACTATGTCTTCATACCGGAGACAAATTTGCTAGGTTTGAGTCTTCCTGCATCATTTCACACATACTATTGGCTTTGCAACCTAATGGTGATCAGTTTTTCCTTAATTGCTACATACCAGGGACTTTTACTTATACAGACATTTTAAAGGTTTATACATACTCACTTACACATGAACTCACTCAACTTTTGTTGATTTTTCAAACTACATGTATTTCAAGAAACTAATGGATCTGGCATGGTATGCACGTATTTTCAAGCTGCGTTTGAATAAAGAAGTCATACAGGGTCGTAGGGTTTAGAAGGTGTAACCTCTACCTGGACGGGTTACATATCTCTAAACCTAGCTTTGTTTATGGTCTCTGCTAAGTTTTTTTACGAACTCATTTAAACAAGTCATGGTTTGTAACTTATTTTGGAATTGATGTTTTAAGACAAGTATAATATGGTATTTTTCTAAACTCTATTTATGGATGAACATCTCATGTTTTTATCATATAGCATTGTTATGATTGATTGCTATGGTATTAAGAAGTCACACCGATAACCCACGCTTCCGCAAAAGTCAGGGTGTGACAGCTTGGTATCAGAGCCTCGATCATAGCGAACTAGGATTCTTTCTCGAGTCTAGACTATGATCATCAGGGCTCTCACGAAAATGTTTTCAAACAATTTTTACATCGCATACACTAAACGTCCAGATCCAGGGCACAAACATTTTTATAAACAAAAGGCACAAATACACATTTCCAAATTTATATTTATAATTCAGTCTTAGAGGCTGAGGGAGGATCAGTCTTAGAGGCTGAGGGAGGAACGGTCTTAGAGACCAGGAATTTAGCCATAGAGACTAGGGAAATTTGGTCTTAGAGACCAGGGATTAGGGAAATTTGGTCCTAGAGGCCGGGGATTTAGTCTTAGAGACTGGGAGGATTGGTCTTAGAGGCCAGGGAGTTGGTCTTAGAGGCCAGGGAGTTAGTCTTAGAGACTGGGGAGATTTGCTCTTAGAGGCCAGGGAGTTAGTCTTAGAGACTAGGGAGTTGGTCTTAGAGGCCAGAGATTTAGTCTTAGAGACTAGGAGGATTTCTTGCTTGCGTTGATTGTGACTACATACTTTTATTATTGCTACCTACATGCTTAATTGCTAATTATTGATAAACGGGCATATGTGGTAGTCATTGCATACACTAATTGTTAATAATTACTATGGATATACATGCTACTCACCGGCACACATGTCACTCTATTTAGAGAACGAGTTATCAGACATTTATAACCTTACGGCCACCGCCACAGATAGTGAGACTACATCTGCGCCAGAGACATTTACGTCAAACACGGAGAGTGATCCTGATATGCTGACTAAGGATGGGGACGACTTCCAACAGTCTGCGCTACCAGATTTTGGTAATACTTTATCTTTGATGATGGTTTCTCTAACAAGAATCTTTCTGTCACTCTTGTCTCAATCCATGACCACTCTATCACTGGTCACCCCGAGGGTGAACACACCATGGCTCCGATCCTCGATGATGCGCCTCATGTGGACATTTCTACTGAAGGTTGGATACTCGACAAACAACTTATGACGACGTTGACATGTTTTAACGATGGTCCTCCTGCCGACGCCCATGATGATAGAAAATTAGACGAGAACACTGCTGCTAATTTCACTTCTTAAGACCCCTGTTAACAAGCTATCCTCTGATTCTTGCTTGCATTCGATTTCAGACTCCTTTGAGTCTGTGACATTTACAGCCTCATAGATGGTCGGAATACAACTTTTTACTACTGACACAGACGACGACGCCATCATGACTGTGGCACTATCACTTGCTCGAGGCACCACACCGTTACACGACCTAGAGTCTACCCCTGAGCTAGCTTCTGCACCTTTGTGGGACAGTTTGATGTTGCACCTGCTGAACCCATACCTTTACTTGACCATGACCATGTTTCTTTTGGTTTACCAGGCATTGCATCCCTTATACCCGACCCAGTACCTGCGCCCAATGCTCTTCCTATCAGTTGAGACGTTTGTTCCTGCACCTTCACCCGCTGATGTTGCTCTTGTGAAAACCGGCGTCCGTTGCGCCAAATTCCCTATTGCTTGCTTTTAAGACATACCCGCACCCCGGGAAGGTACCCAGGTCAGCACCCGTGTAACGATCCCATTCGCTACTACGGTATTTTCTCCAACCTCACAGGCCGCACCGTTTGCTACATTCGCCTCTACATCGCTGGACGAGCCAATTTGATGATTCCTATAATAAACTATGCAAAATTTTGACCCTTACCATCCCTCACATTATGGAGGCCACACACAAGAGGAGTTGCCCCTGTAACATCAGTTACAGTTTGAAGTTATGCGTCGCGGAATGTTGGAGCTCGAGCTGACACCACGTTTGGCAACTCCAAATGCATAACATTGCACAACTGAATACATGATTTAAGTGTTTACATCACAAGACAGCATATTGTCTGAAGAGTTTATGTTTCAGATGCTCATTTCTTTACTATCAAACGACAGAGCAGATAAGTACTTCGACGTGTACACAAGCCCGAGGAGGAAGTCCACGCGTGTTAACGGTTTACTTTCTTTTCCTCCTCTTCCTCAGTCACCAGTATAGTTGGTTTCTGGATTCATGCGGATTGCATTACACTTTGGTAAAAACACTAGTGATAAGCCGAGATCGTGGAGACTTTTGAAGACCACATCTGACTACGAAATTTTGATACACTAACATATTTAATAGACAAGGGTAGGGTGACCCTGTATTCCTGTTAATGTGATACATTTTGGAAGACAACACAATGGTAGCCAGGGAATAATGAGAAGCCAATCATCTTTAAAACATGCGACCATACTTATGACTAATAACCAATGAAAAACTCAGTCGCTGTGTTCTCACTAAGCACGTTGATAATCTGCATATTTGTGCTATAACTATAATGCTACATGCTTACTTGCTACGTTCTATTTACAAGTTGTGTTATAATTGTGGTGATATGTGATTAATTGTTATAACGACTGCATATATACATATATGTAATACACCTTTGAGGTCTTATTCGTTAAATAGAGACTTGTGTGCTCGTGTCCTTAACAAGACTTGACCTAAATACCCTCCTTCTAGGAAGATGTCGACTCAAGGGAACACCAACATCAACAACCCTCTACCGACAACAGAGGCGGAAATGCAAGAGCGCCTCTTACAGGCCATCGCATGGTACGAGGCCCTTCGCTCCGATTGCAGCGGAGGTACCTCAGGAAATAACTCCCCCAACGACTGCACCTACGAGCATTTCTTGAGCTGCCAGCCCCTACATTTCGACGGCACAGGGGGTGCCGTAGCCTTCGTACGCTGGGTTGGGAAGACGGATTCTGTTTTTCGCGCAAGCAAATGTGCCACAGAGCATCAGGTCACGTACATTTCCAGACTATTCCAAGATGGGGCTCTCTCATGGTGGAAACTCCAGGTTCAGATGATGGGCGAGGCTGCTGCTTATGCTTTATCATGGGACGAGCTGAAAGAGCTAATGCATAAGAAGTACTGTTCAGGAACAGGAAGCCAGGAGGTGGAAACTGAGTTCTGGAACTTGAAGATGGAAGGTTCAAAAATAGCTGAGTACGTGGAGAAGTTCCAAGTTCTATCGCATATTGTTCCCTACATGGTAGATTCAGAGTTTAAGAAGATTGAGTGTTTCATTTGGGGATTGGCACCCCAAATCATGAGCATGGTGGCGACATCAAAGCCTGCAACGATCGCTGAGGCCATCAATCTAAGTGTGGCCTTAGCTGAAGAAGCAGCCAAGACGAACAAATTCTCCACTTCGGAAGAGAAAAAGGAGACTTCTGTAGAGCCATCTGGAGATAACAAGAGAAAGCTTGCAAATCTCAAGAAGGTCACTCGGGCGAATAACAAAAAGAAGGCCAAAAGGGGAAGGATTACAAGGGTATCCTACCTAAGTGCGACAATTGTTTACGTTATCATGTAGGGCGATGTAAATATGGAAAATGTGATAACTGTGGCAAGAGGGGGCATCCCAAGGAAACTTGTAGGCAAGGTACTGAAGGTAGAAATGGAGGCCAAGATAGTAGTGAGAATCACGGAGGAAACAACAACAATGACGAATATCAGGGCAGAACGTGTGACAAACAGAAACGTGCACAAGGTTGTTTTAACTGTGGAAGCAAAAAGCATTTCAGAAGATATTGCCCTAAAAACGATCAGACGTAAGAATGAAAGCTCAACACCGGAGCTAGGGAGCCACGCCAGGAATTCAAGTATTGGTACGTCCCATAATAGTCAACATGATGCATCTGTGCTACTTGTTATTATTACAAATTTAGCTTCAGAGTTTGAAAGTGTACATGGTTTAGTAGTAAGTAAGTAGATAATCCGCACTCGAAAGAACTAGCTAATGGGAAGCTAGTGGAAGACAACGCAGTAACTAGAGACAACAAGATAGAACCCGGAGGGCATAAGTTTACGGTTACTCTACTACCAATTGGGTTGGGAGGCTTCAACGAGGTAATTGGGATGGAGTAATTTCCAAGTGATCAAGTGGAGATTGATGTCCGCACCCCGATGGCGAATAAAGGAACGATCGTGACTCATGAAACAGGATACGCCCCTACAAATTACAAATTGCTGGAGGGCACGAAAGCTGTTGTGTAAAGGATGAGTTCTTTTCTTGGCTCATGTCGGGGACAAGGCAGCCAAAGAACCAAAACTCGAAGATATTCCTGTGATAAGGAATATCCTGAAGTCCTTCCCGAAGACTTACCAGGAGTATCTCCTCAACGATTAGTTAAATCTCGCATCGATTTAATTCCAGACACCGCACCTGTAGTCGCTGCACCTTAGCGACCTACACCTTCGGAGATGCAAGGATTGGCAGTGTAACCTCAGAGGTTGATGGAGAAGGAAGATAACAGACCAAAATTCCCTTTTTGGGTAACCCCATTTCTACTCGTCAATAAGAAGGACGATAGCTTTCATACGAACATCACACAACCAGGATCCGAACGAGCTAACCCATGAGAGTCGATAACTCTTGTTAAGGATCAACGAATTTCTTACTAAACTAACTATGAGGGTGGTCGAACTACTATTTCACAATTGATCGGCGATCGAGTGTCATTAACTATAAATTCAGGAAGAAAGCATACCGGGGGAAATTGTGGGACAATAACTTGTTTTTAAACGTACACAAAGATAGTGCTTCCTACACAATGCACAAACTGAGTTACACGGAATACGAAACCTTGGGGATTTAGAAAGCTTATGCTTAGGACCTTTGGGAACCCAGGTCCAAACTCGTAAAAGTTGTTACCTAGGGACCACACTTGTTAACCCAAGCAGACACCATTAACCTGACATACATACTATTTCAGTTAACCCAAACAGAAAGTACCTAAACTTCTCTTGTCGGAACCTTCACTTTTGCTTTTAGCAAGTAGATGTTTGCATCTCTACTCCCCTAATGGTAGTTGCATTACGTTAATTTTCTTCGCTGAGAGCGAACACTCAATTACTTCAAATACTTTGTCGTTTCTCCATTTTAGTAAACACTCATTATTTCAAAACTCACATGTTACGCATGCACCACCTGCTACGCATGCGATTTCATTTCAAACGCTTCATTGAAATTCAAATATTATGTTACTAAATCTAACTACTGGTTTGTGATTCGAATGGCCTACATTATTGTAACGGTTGACTCTTTTGCTATCAAGTCAACACACTTTCTCGAAAACTTCTTTTGTTTCAAGATACATTCATGGTTTATTTTTGTAGCCATGCTGAGATTTCCTTTATGGGTGCATACGTTTATTGTCGGGTTACGCTGAACATAAGTTCAATTGCTTGAACTTATCCATTTCGCATATTCGGTTTAAGACGTCATATGATGTATTGGGAGCGTCATATTCAAACATGTTTGCAAAGATTCTTTCATTACGAGTCGTAGTAGATTCGGTTGATCTACAACTTCACTAAATCGTTTGATTGACTTCGACACCTAGAGGTGATATTTTCACAGAATTGAAGCTTGTGCTAATTGGGTTACTCACTTCATATACGGATTTAAATTATTTATTTGCTCTAAATCCATCTCGTTTATCACAATTAAAGCAGTCTCAACACGATTGTGTGTTAAGGCAATGGTACATAGATTCATTTCATAAGCCCAATGTACCTCCTAACGATACTTTCATTGTCAATCGAATACCTTGCGGTACTTAATACTTTTCACCTTCGATCAAAAATAGTGGTTCTTTGATATTTCATATTCAACTGGAAACTTTACGACATTGCGTAAATCAAATCTTCAGATTGTCTCGGTCCACGTTCACTTGATTTCAGGCACGGTAAACTTGTTCAGTCACCATTATCATTGAGTCTCGTCATTTCGACACCCTTTGGTGTCATTATCTTGTGCTAATCATGGTCAACTGTTTCACCCAAAACTACATAAACTTTTGTTGACTTGTCATTTAAACATTTCTGATGCAACTACGAATCAAGACCGTAATACACCAAATTTCGCTTGTATTCCATTCGGTGTACCTTTGAAACTTAAGGGTGCCAACACACTAAACCTTGCCGTTCATTTAGTCGGGAGATTTACAGATCACTTTACTACTACTTTTGAGTTATTGATTTTGAGTTCATATAGCGGATGCTACAGTTGTGAAAACTCGTCTGCATATTGCAACCAATCGTTTAAAATCTTATTAGTCAAACCTCCTCCTTTTGTGGAACACTGCTAGCTGGATTACACTAGACTATACGTCGATACGTCTTGTACCCTCGACACCAAATGCTAAAAGCACATACCTTTTAACCATTGGATTCGTGATGTTATATATATTCTTGGACTCACTTGATGTGAATAAGGTTTGATTCGGTTTGGTGATTATCTACCTCGGTAGTATTCATATACATACATACATCACGAAACCCTAAGGAATTAAGGTAGTACAAATTTCGAGGACGAAATTTTCTTAACGGGGGGAGAATGTGACAACCCTCAAAATTTCAGGTACTGTACAATTAATTAATTTTAATTACGTGCTTAATGACTGTGCTTGATTACAACTAACAATTTAAACTGTCTTATGATTTTTGTATCATACATACATATGCATCACATTTCATACTGTCACTCCATTCATTACACACAAACATTAGTGACATACCTGATGCACTCAGCACAGTTAACACACTGAACAGTTGATTCAGAATTTATGCTGACAATACCAGCACTTAGACAGACAGTGTTATTATGGCCAGTATGAGCCAGGGATAAGGTACTACACTAGTATGGAGCTTAGGGGAGTGAGGACCGTAAAACTGCGTCACTAGGTGATAGTTATAGTGCCGGGAAGTGCCAAAAACCTACTTTAAAAGCAGAATTCTGCATTCTTTTATAAAATTCAGCATTTTATTATACCAGTAGAATACACAAACATGGCAGAGTGGTCCTGCATACTTTCCTAAGTACCAGGTATGATTTCGTTACAAAAAGATGCATAAAAGACACTATACGGTACAATTTAGGACTTTAACGGAACGATACTTAACTGAACAACCGGACATTACCCGGGACACCAAAATTTTGTCAGAAACATTATTTTATTTTTCCTAAATAATCATGGTCACAAAAATCCCCACACACTATAGAAACATGACATACACCCACTATTCTAGAAAATACCCTTAACCTCCTACTTAATTACCTACTAATAACCAAATTTTACAATCTACCACCCCCCCCCCCCAACCGAATTTTTAGCCATTGGAACCCACCCCATCATTACATTATATTTTGTTTAGATTTTGTGTTATTCTCTCAAGTTTTGGTTGGCCAAAATCTAGAATATCATGACACTAGGGTAGGGTGGCTCATGAATTCCAAGAAATCCTCATCATCACCTTAAGATCCACACTCCACCTTACTCTCTCTCCCTATTTTCGGCTCCACATAACCGAACCCACCCCCATCTCTTTCATACATTCATCTTCATCATACACAAATCCATTCAAGCTTCAAGAAGATTCAAGGAAGTTGCAAGATTGAAGGAACTTCAAGGAAGCTTTGATCTAATCTTTTCACCATACTTTTCTCACCATCATCTTCACTAGATTTCTACCCTAGCCTTGTGCTAGTAGTAAGTCTCTACACCTTGTTCCATCTTATTCTTAGTTAAAATGTGATGTATGACGTTATTTGTTTAAATCACAAGAAATAGAACCCTAAAAGATGAACATGGAACTCTACATAAAAACCCTACATAAAAAGTTTGTATGAAGTTGAAATCAGGTTGGATTAGGGTTGGTTAAAGCATGCATAAGGTTTGATCATTAAATCATCGATAAACCGTGGTTAGGACCCTTGTTGATGCGTTTTTAGTAACTTTTACATTGTAAACAACATGTTGATTGGAATTTCCAGCCAACTTCAACAGGCTGTAACTGGGTCATTTTAAATCGAAAAACTAAACTTCTGGAGTCTAAATTATGTATTTTTGAACAACCGAACAAATGGCACTGGAATCGTAATTTTTCGATGTCGGTTACTATTTTTAAAGAATTGTTTTAAGACAGCAGCTCAAGCTGAAATTTTCCTGCTGAAAAAGTGTGTCGTATTCAGAGTCATAACTCGAAACCTGAGTAGAGTCAGCTCATGGGATTTTTACTGTAGATGGTCACTGTTGTTTCCGTGATCCTCCAACTGGAATTTCGTCGATCGGACTTACGATTAATTTTTAGTGAATTTTTTTCCGTAAACTGCAATCAGAAAGTAACAAATCTGATTGCAGTCGGGTAAATAAATTTTTAGATAATATTGATAATGAACTAGGCCCCGATATTTTTACACAATAAAATTTGGAACGTTTATGACATCCTGTAAAAATTTTAGAATTTTTGGAAAAGGTTAACTATTTTATTAAAATGCTTGAAAACAGTCCAGTTTTGTTTAATAAAGCTGAAATGACATAAGTAGTGTATTGCATGTATGATTGCCGTGTTGGCTACGTGGGAACACTCTACGGGATATATGTAAAAGAAAATGATATGCTTTTAAGCATGGACACCTCTATTTACAAAGGAGACTATGGCGAAATTTTCCGAAAATCCTAACACTTAGTAAATATTTTCTTTCTAAGACAAGAGTTTACTAGAACATTGAACGAACAAATACCCCAACATGACACATTATTAAGTTAAAATATTAACTATTTTGACAAATATTTATCACGCGAATCAATATAAGTAACGCAAATCTAAACTTTAAACTCTAAGCCAAGGCACGGCCCGTTCGTCTAATAGACATTAGTACGTGTAGGTTGTCGTGTAGCAGAAAAAGTTGAGATACGGTACAAGACGCACTACAGTGAGTTCATGTCCCCCTTTTCTCTTAACTATTTTCAGTTTTATACTTCGGGGGTGAAATACATGTTACAATTATTACAGACATTTACAGACATTTATTTACATGGTATGGTTAGCTTAAGGAGGGTTTTTTATTACGCGATCATGTGAGTGGTGGGCATGACACTTAAGGCCATTAATCCTCATTGTAGGACCAAGGGACATGAGTGATAGATCTATTTGGGTGTAGCGAGCCCACACCCATGAGGCCGGGGCGGCCCATAGTGGTGACTATGTCTTCATACCGGAGACAAATTTGCTAGGTTTGAGTCTTCCTGCATCATTTCACACATACTATTGGCTTTGCAACCCAATGGTGATCAGTTTTTCCTTAATTGCTACATACCAGGGACTTTTACTTATACAGACATTTTAAAGGTTTATACATACTCACTTACACATGAACTCGCTCAACTTTTGTTGATTTTTCAAACTACATGTATTTCAGGATACTAATGGATCTGGCACGGTATGCACGTATTTTCAAGCTGCGTTTGAATAAAGAAGTCATACAGGGTCGTAGGGTTTAGAAGGTGTAACCTCTACCTGGATGGGTTACATATCTCTAAACCTAGCTTTGTTTAAGGTCTCTGCTAAGTTTTTTTACGAACTCATTTAAACAAGTCATGGTTTGTAACTTATTTTGGAATTGATGTTTTAAGACAAGTATAATATGGTATTTTTCTAAACTCTATTTATGGATGAACATCTCATGTTTTTATCATATAGCATTGTTATGATTGATTGCTATGGTATTAAGAAGTCACACCGATAACCCACGCTTCCGCAAAAGTCTGGGTGTGACACAGGTATCCTTAACTAAGGATTGAGTATCCACAGAAGTATCCAGTTGTTTGGGCTTGACCCCAGTTATTTGGGCTTGACCCCAGTTTGGGCCTGTCCCTAGTTTCGCCAGTAGCGCACGATGATCCTGGTATAGTTCATGGCAATGGGACCAGTACTCGCTTTAGGGGCTCACAATTTCATTGTACTGGCTATATTCAGGATCCTACGTATAATGGTAGACGTACCATACATCCGTTCCTAAGGTTTCTAACGTTTTCACGTTAGCTAAGGTTTTGGCATTTTCATGTCACTAAGTTTGGATAGTCGCCAGTGAGGGCCATACTCCAGTTTACATACGATCCTTTGGGCTTGTCCCCAGTTATCCTTTGGGCTTGTCCCCAGTATATTGGGCTTGTCCCCAGAATTGTTGGGCTTGTCCCCAGTTACTAACTCTTATCTTATAATTGGCTTAGTCCCAAGTTGTATCCTATTTCAGGTTTTTGGAGATAAACGACCAAGGATCCTTGATCCTTACCTTCTACTAAGGTTTGTCTTTTGGTTATCCTGATTATAAGTGTTAAAGGTTAGGATCCTAACTTGGATTCTCAGGTATGATCCTTAACTATTTTGATTTTATTCATTATTCATTTGAGTAACCCTTATCCTTTGACAACTGAACTTATGATCCTTAAACTATATTAGTTTCAGAACTTATTGGCTATAGGATATGTGATCCTTGATCATATCCTAAACTTTTTGAGGATATTTATTAAATTTTTCCTTTACTTGATAAGTTTAGACAAAATGAATATCACAACAATTGAAAAGTAAAGTACTAACAAGGATAGCAACACGGGAGATAGCCAAAAAGTTAAAGTTATTTTATTCACAAAACATTAAACCCTTTAAGGTTGTCAAAATTGCCAACCCACGTTTCTACCAGCAAAACGTGGCCCGTCCACATGGGTTGGCAAAGGGTGTCCATTGTTTACGGGTCTTTGTAGTGCAGGAAATAAAAGACGGAAGGATAACGAGTGGCTTCATCCCCCAAACAGAGGATCCATCCACCACCCATTATCCTGCCTATTGTTCAAGGATCCATGATCCTTCACCCTAGAAACTATTGTTCAAGATACAACCCATCATTGTTCAACAAAAACACCATAACCAAAATAAACTACCAAATTCTAAAAAAATGGGCTCCGGCTACGTCTAGAAATGTCCTTCATCGCCCATCCATGCAGCTTACACCTTGGCTGCATCACCATCTCCTCCAGCTCCACCTGCTTCTCCACCATGATCCTTGCCACTGCCACCAGCCTCGATTGCCAGAACCTCATCAGCCTCTTTTTCGTCCTCCAACTCAGCCAGCCTAGCCTTCCAGCCCTCAATGTCCCAGTTGCTCCTGTCAAAATTAGGATCCTGAGCTTCTTGGGCCATCTGCAACTTGGTCTTGTACATGGTAATGGCAGCGGAGACTTTGGCATCCTGCATGATCTCGTGCTTCTCATAGTCAGCATTGATCTGAGCTGCAACCGCCTGAGTTTTGGCATCATTGAGGTCCTTTTCGAGGGAGGCAATCTTGTGATCCTTGAGAACCGCCACTTTTTGGAGGTCAGAGTATTTCTCCTCAATCTCTTCGACGTTCCCAACATAGTCCTCGATTTCAGCAAATTTCTGCAAAGAAGACAATGCAAAGTTCAGGATCACGTGATCCTCAAGTGGGCAGGATAATTAAGCAAAGTCAGTGATCCTTACCTCAGCAAAGTACTCGAGGAACTGATGGCGGATCAGATGCAAGCCTTCTAGATTATCAGCTTCAGAGGTCTTCCTCTTCTTTCCACCTCTTCCCTTTGAAGTGGTTGCCTTGGGGATCGTGACAGCTGGGCTGGCAGCAAGCTTCTTCTTTGAGGATCGGACAGTGTCAAGATCAGTGACACTGAATTTGGAGGCAGATCTTGAAGATTTTCCAGCACCTACACACCCAAAACAGATAAGTATCCTTATCCCATTTCTATTTAACTATTTATTTAAACATTTAATTATGCAAAAAACAGGATACTTACTCGACATAGTGACAGAACCTGAGGATACTTCTTGAGAATCCTGGGTATTTGTTTTAAATGACCTTCTTGCAGGATCAAGTCTCCGGAAAGCGGCAAGCCTTTCCTGTGTTGCAGGTGTTGTGATGAGGTGTGCGACAGTGATAGCTGCAAAATAGAAACAAAAGGATGTTAGTGATCCTTAAACAGAAACAAGCTTATTCGGTGATCCTTCTAAGGATCCTCTATCCTACCATGGGTGGTCCATTTTCTAGGCAAATCCTTTCCATCAGGGATGGAATCCCTTCTGACAAAGAAGAATCGCCGTTTCCAGTTGGTGTCATTCTTAGTGGCTTTGAAGATGGGATGTTCTTCACCAGGTTTATGTTTGAGTAGATATCGGTGGGATCCATGGCTAACGAGGTCATACATCTCAGCAAACTCCGACATTCCCAGATCAATTCCTTCATGTTCAATGATCCTTTCAAGGGTATATAAGACCCTCCAGATCATTGGCATTGCTTGAATGTAGGAGATGCCGGTGAGAGAGAAGAAGGATTGGGTGAAGTCTGGAAAAGGATACGAGTATCCTATTGTGAATGGAGTGACCGGGAAAGCTACCCAGGTTTCGGAAGTGAAATCGCTCAGAACGGTGGGATCAAATGGTTTGAAATCAGTGTTTGCCGGAAAACAATGTCGGATCTTGTCTATCTGTGGATTAGTAAAGCAACATCTTTCTTTCGCCGAATCTTTGATGATCCCCGGGCTCTTAAGAGGACTGTCTTTTGTGTGATCCTTAGCCGGAGAGGATCTTAGCATCATCTTGGTCATGATGGTAGAGAAGAAGATGAACAGAGAAAGAAAACGTAAAGGGAGAAGAGGAAGAGAGATACCTGCTTGATCTTCGAATGTGGATTTAAAGGGAGTCTCTCTTGAATTTAAATGCAAATTGATCCCTATCCCTAACTTCAATTTATAATGATGATTTTGCAGGATAGTCACCTCAATGACGTCATGCTCGTAACGGCTAGTCCGACTACAACGGCTAGTTATCCGTTGATTCGTTGCGGATAAGAACAGAAAATATAACTCGTTATTTACATTTTTACTCCTTATATTTTGGGGGCAATTGTTAGGGGAGGATTTTTTTAATGATCAGTGATCCTCATTTACTGTTGGGTTTAGTAATCCTCAATTCTGTCTGAATTATTGATCCTCAGAAGTGTTGCAGGATCAGGATCATGGATCATCGTAAGGATCCTGATACTAACGATTGTCTGCTTTGAATATAATGTTGTTTTGCAGGAGTACAAGCTTGGACTTGGTCTTGGCGATATTCCTGGAGCATATTCCATATTTATTCCGCACGTGCATGGCTGAAATGGACGTTATGGAGGTCGTGGAGGACTTGCACCATTTGCGGAATGTTTGTTAGCTTAGATATTTTCCATTTTTAAAAGGGATAGCGAGCTAAATAGAAAACACTTGGCTATTTTTAGCTTAACACACACACTCGTAACTGCTCTCACCAGCTCTCAACAATTCACTTGGCGATTACACACTTTTTTGCACATTACACTATTGTGATCCTTGTAATTAGCTCGCTATCATCCGAAGTTGTAACACATTTCTTGTTTAAATTGAGTTGGTGATCGGTAGTTTCCATCACCCGAGGTTTTTTATGCCGGAGATCATTCATTGATCAAGGGCTTTTTCCTCGTATAAATCTTTGTGTCACTTATTAATTTCATTTCTGAGTGATCCTTAGTATTGTTCATTGATTCAAGCATCATACCTCACAACAGAAAGTTTGGTTGCATTATCATTGCTTGATTTTTGACCAAAACACATATGTTTTTAACACTTGTTATTTTATAATATGTAGGATCGCACACGAGATAGCGGGTGTGACGATCTCGACGTGATGAAAATTGCTTTAAAGCATTTTCAAAATAAATATCCGAGCGGTTTTCAACATGTCGAGGCATGAGAGGTCGTTCGAAAACACGACAAATGGGCCCAAGTCCCATTGTTGGGTGAGGAAGGGGAAGGTTCGGCACAAAAAAGAAAGTCCGTGGACACGGACCCTTCCATACCCGATATGAACGAAGACCCCTCGCCACAAAGAACACAACGGCGAGACAAGCGTCAAGCGACATCGTCCGAGGGCTCGGCTGAGTTGGCGGCACAATTCAAAGAGCACACCGCCATGAAAGAAGCGAAGCACGTTAGCTCTATGGAGGCGATTGAATTGAGGAAGAAAAGAGAGTCGGAGGCTCGCGATCTCATAACGGAACAACGCGAGACGGTGAGAAACTACGCTCACGATCGAGATATGAAAACATTCCTCAAGCCGCACGACGACGCTCTGCCGGAAATGTTGTCGTTCATCCTCTCCCGAAAGCGCGAGATCGCTAACAAGTACGGGTGGCCGTGCAATTTCTAAAATTTTTATGTAGTATTGCGATGTAATTTTTATTTTATTAAATGAAATGTAATTTTTTATTTTATGTAAATTATGTTTTACTTTTTATAAAAATATTTTCTTAATTAAAAAAACAAGTCCCCCAAGAGAGGAGTGCCGCCATCAAATTGAAGGTGTGAGGGGAGTTGACGTGGCACGTGCTGATTGGTTGTGGGTAAGAGAGGTCACTCTCCACTAAGACCACCCGTAGTGGTAAACAAGAATAATGCCCCCACCATGGGGCATTATCCGACACGTGGCGTCCTAGTCAGCATGGGGCATTATAGCATAAAGTGGTGTAGTGGGGCATTATTCCAATAACGCCCATATTATTTTTAATGGAAAAAAAAGTTTTAAATAAATGGTCATGTGCATGTGTGAGGGGTCCTGTGGATATTTCTGTAAAGTAGTGGGGCATTGTCAGAACCATTTGGATAAAGTCAAAGCCTCCTCCACTCTCATTGGTCACTTCAAATGTGGCAAGGCGTTTTAATTAAAACGCGAATTTGATTTTTTTTCAAAAACAACGCCCTATAACGCTGGGTGTAGTGGGGTGGGGGGCGTTTTTTTTCAATTTAAAAAAAAAAAAAAAACGCCCCACTACGGGCAATCTAAGAGGAGTGCCCCTTACACCGTTACTAAAATAAAGTCAAACTTTCCAACCAATCAGCATGAGTATTGGAGTCTTCGTAGTCAATGGTAGTGGTCAGCACGTGATTCGAGCGTGCATATCCCCCGATCATCCTTCAACGGCCATATTTTCAGTTTTTCCACAGAGTATATGTTACTGTCATCTGACCGGACAGGGCTATTATAGTAATTGCACATGTCCATCTGCTATTCTGCTTAACTTATTTATTATCATTAAGAATAATTAAATTTTGAAATCCTCACATTGACCATGCTCAGGCTCAAGCTCAACAACAAGAATATCATAAATGATGAAACTATTTTCCATGGGTTTATAGCCTAACGTCGGTGGAATAAAGATTGGATCAATAGGTCTCTTAAGTTCGATTCCCACAAAAGGGTTTTTCCCATATTTATTGAGTTTCCTCTTGAATTGATGTATAGCCATTATACTTAGTGAAGATAGATATGATCGGGTGGTTCCGCTGGTATCACGATTGAGTTTCCTCCTGAATTGGTGTATAGGCATTATGCCTAGTGGAGATAGATATGATCGGGTGGTTCCGCTAGTGGCATAATATTACTCCAGTGGTACGTCAGTGATCTAAATTTAGCTTTCAAAAAATGATGAAACAATTACATATTACTATATACATTTAGCAAATGGGGAATAGTGCCAGACAACTGCCTGGCACTCCCTAATTTGACCAACCAGTTTATTATTTTAAATGTATTCTAAAATTACATTTTTCTCCTGTTTAAAATTACCGTTTTGCCCCTAGCTGAAAATAAAATTAAGCTTTTGTCCCCATCTTAAAATTACAATTCTGCCATCAATTCAAAATTACGATTTTACCTGGCACTCCCCCATTGGACCAACCAGTTTATTATTTTATATCCATTTTAAAATTACGTTTTTGTCCCTCTTTTGAAATTACGGCTTTGCCCCCAGCTCAAAATAAAATTACGCTTTTGTCCCCAACTCAAAATTACGATTTTTCCCTCGATTCAAAATAAAATTGTGGTATTGCCCTCAGCTCAGAATTACCTTTTCGCCCCGAGTTCAAAATAAAATTATGTTTTTGCCCCCAGCTAAAAATTACGATTTTGCCCTCTATTTAAAAGTGTGATTTTTCCCCGTTTAAAAAATTATGATATCGCCCTCAGTTCAAAATTACGTTTTTTCCCCAGTTCAAAATAAAATTATGCTTTTGCCCCTAGCTCAAAATTACGATTTTGTCTTCGGTTCAAAATTAAATTGTGGTTTTGCCTCCAGCGTAAAATTACGATTGTGCCCTTAGTTCAAATTTACATTACGCTGTTACCCCAAGTTCAAAATTACGAATTTGCCCTTGCGAAAATTTACAATTTTGCCCCTGGTTCAAATTTACAGTACTGCCATCACTTTAGCTTTTGGCAAATTACGATTTTACCACAGTCAAAAAATACAATTTTCCCTCAGTTAAAAATTAAAATATTGCCATTGTTTTAGTTTTTTTTTATCAAAACTATAAAAGTGTTTTGTTTTAATTGATTGACTAGATTTAATTGTTTTTCGTATCAATGAGCTGCCTAACACTCGCTCATTATTCGGCCATCGTCCCGCAACGCGGGCGGGGCATCAACTAGTTTACATACAATTGTAAGTACCATCATTGATACACAAAAGTACAAAGTTGTCTTGACTCATGAACTATTATGTTTCTTTATGTTTCAAAAGAACCTTTTAAAGTGTTATGTTGTTTTGGACATTTTATGTATCGCTAGCTAAGACTAAACGGAGTGGGGCGTCTCCCCCTCCCACGTCGCCCCTAGTCGCCGGTTACACCGCCCCCGGAGGCGTCCTGAAGGGGTATGGTCCCAAAAAGCCGCGCAACCCCTGAAAGGTCGCGCGGGACCATACTCCTTAATCAGCAATTTTCTTGATTGCCAACCTCGCGCGGCTACAACATATCTGTGTAACACTGGGCGAGGTCCACATAAGAGTAAACTCCACTTAGCAACACTTGGCATTCTAAAAAGAGCAGCTGAAGGCCCATGAAGCTCGCGCGAGGTGATAACGCGCTCACCAAGAATCAGGCGTAACTGCGGCGCGAGGCCTTTCCAGATAGTACACAAGGTACAAGTGGCAGAATAAAAGAGCCAATCAGGGTCCTTCTGTTCCTGCGCAATCATGCTCCACGATCGTCTGACATGCAGGAGACAAAAAGTACTTAAGGACGCCTATGTGGCACCAATCACAGGGCAGAGACAACTGCCCCACGATCTCCACTTACCTGCTGATGGCAGAAGGGCAACCAGGCCGACAACAGTGACACGTGTCTTCAATCACGTTGCGACAACTCCATAAAGCTCCTAGAAGCCACTAACGGTCGACACCAGTGAGACAAGGAGCATATCCTCTATGTTGTCGCCTTCCGGCCCAAGGCCCATCAGCCCACACCCTCTTACACCTCTCCGGCTATAAATAGAGACCTTCACTTCACAGGTTATTTCATTCCATTCCCTCAACTCTCACTTAATACTTAAAATTCTCTCCCCAAATACAGTCGCTTATTCTCACGCCGGAGCCCGGTTAAGAGGGAAACCCCCACATTCCCCTCTTAACGAGTAACGGTGTTTTGTTTTGCAGATAAACCATGGTCATTAAGGAGCTCAGGAAACCATAAAGAAGATTAACCATCATGGCAGAAACATAAACCAAACTGATTAGTCCCGTAATTAGTTCTGTGTTTCTTCATTGGCGCCCACCGATTTTTTTCTACAAACCACTTTCATCTTCTTATTTCCTGAGTTTTCGCTGCTTTTCTTCCTTCGATCATGGCTGGTCAAGGAATCATTCCCGAATTTGTTGGTCTTGGAGCGGACCATAACGCAGCCTTGGGGGTGGATAACCAAAACATCCAACCCCAACACGTTGAAGAAATCGGCGAGATCGAGATGACCAACACTGGGGGTCCTCGCGGGAGCTTCACCCGCATCAATCAAACTACCCCAGGAAACAACGGTGCTGGACCTTCGAACACAGCTCCACCTCAGAATATCTCAGCGCTATTAGGGCTACCAGAGGGCGAAACCCCAGCCTCATGGTACGCCAAGCAACTCGCCACCATTAACGCGGCATATCAATCCTTGAGCGCGCAACAAGCAGTTCTAACGGCAGAACCTTCCTTGGTTACACCAACCGGCCCAAGTCACGGGCCGCGCTAGATGCCACCACCGCAAAATATCCAAGGAAGAGCCAGCAGACCTCCCCCTACCCGGAGACTAAGCGTGCAGGACACGCGCGATACTCGGGGGGAGACAGAAAGCTACTATGACGAACCGGCAAATTTCCAAAGAGGCCCAGTTCATAGCCGGCTCACGCCGCGCAACATGAACGATGAGTGGGAAGAAACTGACCCGAATGATCCAACCTGGGAGAATGATGACGAGTCCTCAGTCTTCAATCGTTTGCAAAGAAATCATGAGTACTACAAACCAAGGCAACACGTTGGTTATACCGAAGAGGCAGAGCGTGACTTTCGCCTCGCCTATCGACCAGAAGAAGCCATAGAGCATTCCAAGTTCATCCCAAAGATAGCACTAACGCCGCTCAAGAGAGAAAAGCTGCCTCCAACTGTCAGAAAGTTCAACGGATTGACTGATCCCGACGATCACGTCAGAGTGTTTACTAGCGTGGGCTGCATGGGAGGTTGGAACATGCCCATGTGGTGTCACCTGTTTATCCAAACATTAACGGGGGCTGCTCGCGCCTGGTTCGATAGCCTTCCTCCAGGAAAGATAAAATCATGGGTAGATTTCAGGACCCAGTTTTTGAGTCACTTCAGTCAACAAAGGCGATACCAGCGCGATACAGCTGAAGTCGAGGATATCTGGCGAAGAGATAACGAGGGATTGGAAGATTTCATTACGCGTTTTAACAAAGAATGTTTAGTGGCGTGAGTGAACAACTCATGCGCTGCCACTTCAAGAAAGCCATCCGCTGCGATAGCCTAATTCGAACCATCACCGGGAAGGATGGAATGCCCAAGGAGTGGGATAAACTCATGGAAGCCGCGAAGATAGTCGCGCAAACGGAAGAGTCACTCGCACGAAACAACAACTACCGTTCTGAGGATAGATTTTCTAAAGGGGGTCACTCGCGCGACGACAACAGGCGCAACAAAGGCAAGAACCCTGGGTGGAAGGCCAACCACTCCAGCGGTTATAACGACCGACCCCGTTACGAAGAACGATCCCGCTATAAGGAAGACGCGCGTGATACCATTGACCGCATCGGTTATAGAAAGGCAGTCCGAGATGATAATCGTGAAAAGCAGTGGACTCCGCTCATAAAAACACCAAAAGAGGTGCTAATGACGGAGAACCATGATTTTAAAGCTCCTAGGCCTATGACGAACAAAAAGGGACAAGACCCCAATCTGTATTGTGATTTCCACAAGGATACAGGCCACTTGACAGATGATTGTTACAGCTTGCGACAAGAGATCGAGAGAGCACTAAAGAGCGGAAAGCTGAGCCACTTAGTGAAGAACGTGCGCAAAGAAACGCGACAGCTCCATCGCCACGATGAAGGAAATCACAAGAAGGTTCGACGCCTGGAGACACACATGGTCAATGGACCAAGGTATAGCGCAAGAGAAAAAGGCAAGAGACCTTATGAGCCTTCATAGCAAGAACAGCAAGTTATTTTCCCGGTGGTGCGCGGGGGTCCCCGAGCCACACGACCCATCGTCATCACCGGTATCATCGGCCATTATGAAACTGAATACGTCTTCATTGACCCGGGGAGTACAGCAGACATCATCTATGAACAATGCTTTAACCAGTTCGACGATGAAGACAAAGCGAGACTTGAACCAGTTGACTACCCACTGTCTGGGTTCTGCAATGAAATGGTCTTCCCGTTAGGCCAAATTAGCTTCCCCGTCACACTCTCTGACGGAAAGCATTCGAGGACAACAAACGTCAACTTCATGGTGATGCCTGTTAAGTCAAGACATGATGTGCTGATCGGGAGAGAGACGCAAGGTGAGCTGAATATGATAACTTCCACCCCCCACTCAGCGATTGGTTTCCCAACCAAGACGGGGGTGGCAATCGTTTATGCAAAGAAAGAAGTGATGTCAACAGAAGAGATGCGCCCAACAAAAGCGGCGAAGGTTTCAGCAACCGAGCCCGAAAAATGGGTTTTAAATCGCAAATATCCGGAGCAAACGGTGACGATAGGTCACGCTATCTCACCAAACATCAGAACTCGTCTCAAGCAGCTCCTATTCAAGAACATGGATATTTTCGCCTGGACCCCGGCCGACATGACCGGAGTCCCGCGCGACATCACAGAGCACTGTTTAAATACCTACCCCTCGGTTGAGCCGAAAGTCCAAAGAAGGCGCAGCCTAGGGGCAGACAAGACGAAAGCAATGAATGAGCAAGTATGCGAGTTACTTAAAGCCGGCATCCTGCGAGAAGTACGTTATCAGAGTTGGGTTGCGAACCCCGTAATGGTAGAAAAGTCTAGTGGTGGATGGCGAATGTGCGTCGACTATACCGATCTCAACAAGGCATGCCCTAAGGATTGTTACTCTTTGCCTGAGATCGACAAAAAGATAGACTCTCTCGCGCCATACAGATGGAAGTGCTTCTTGGATTACTACAAGGGGTACCATCAAGTTCAGATGAAGCTCGAGGATGAAGACAAGACGGCTTTTCGCACTGATCTGGGGATTTTTTGCTATACAAAGATGCCATTCGGCCTGAAAAATGCTGGCGCCACATATCAGCGATTGATGGACAAGACCTTCGCGGGTGACATCGGAAAGCATATTGAAGTTTACATCGATGATCTCGTGGTCAAAAGTCCCGAAGAGGACCAAATGTTGAAAGACATCGAGAAAACGTTCAATTCATTGCGCAGCGTAAACATGAAGTTGAATCCAGCCAAGTGCTCTTTTGGCATGGAAGAAGGGAAGTTTTTAGGCTTTATAGTCACCAACGGCGGCTTCAAAGTGAATCCGGAAAAAGTCCAGGCAATAGAGCGGATGCCATCGCCGCGAACAATCAAAGAAATGCAACGGTTGGCCGGCCGCCTCGCCGCGCTTAACCGCTTTTTGTCAAATCACGCCGCGAAGTCGTACCCTTTTATCAGCACGTTGCGCAACTATGTCAAGAAGCAAGAGTTCAGATGGACCCCGGAAGCTGAAAAGGCTTTCCAACAAATGAAAGAATGTTTGATCGAGCTCCCTACCCTGACTGCACCGTTCGAAAAAGAACCACTCGTACTGTACTTGTCTTCTTCAGATAAGGCAGTAGGATCGGTACTACTGGTGGAAAGGAATGGAGTTCAAACTCCAATTTATTACGTCAGCAGGGTACTCACTGACCCGGAAACAAGATATTCCACGATGGAAAAATTGGTGCTTGCGCTTTTACACGCCTCCCGAAGGCTGCGCAGATACTTTACAGGGCACGTGATCACAGTACTTACCAATTTTCATATCGGCACGATACTTCAGAAACCAGAAACATCTGGGAGGCTCGCCAAATGGGCAATCGAGTTGGGAGGTCACAACATTTTGTACAGACCACGCCCAGCCATCAAGGGTCAGGTTCTAGCGGACTTCATCACAGAAGTCCCAGTTGAGAAAATCAAATATTGTGAGCTGGTGGAGACTCCCGAAAAAGACACGACAAATGAGACTTGGATGCTTTATACTGATGGGGCCTCAAATGAGGACGGCGCGGGAGCTGGATTGCGGTTAGTGAGCCCTGAAAGCCATGAATTCACTTACGCCATCAAGTTGGATTTTAAAAATACCAACAACGAGGCGGAATACGAAGCATTTCTGGCAGGCTTGCGCCTCGCCATCAAAATGGGAGCTAAAAACCTACATGCACATGTTGACTCACTCTTGATAGCCAACCAAGTCAACGGTATATACGATGCACGGGGTGAAGTTATGGCCCTATATCTGGAACAAGCAAAAGAGTTGCTTCAACAGTTCAAGTCTCACAAGGTCATCCACATCAATCGCTCTGAGAACAAACCAGCTGACGCCTTGAGCAAGCTTGCTTCAACATCTTTCCAACATCTTGCCAAAGATGTAAGGATTGAGGTACTCAAGAACCCGTCAGTCTTGTTACGACAAGTCAATGTGATCGAGATAGGGCAGCCATCCTGGATGACCCCTATCATTCAGTACTTGAAAGAAGGAATACTCCCAGAGAATTAGGCAGAGGCAAGAAAGATTCAGAACAAAGCTCTGCAGTACGAAATGAATGGTGGTATCTTATACCGCAAGTCCTTCTTGGGGCCACTACTGCGCTGCGTGGACCCCCAAGACGCGAATTATCTGATAAGGGAAATTCACGAAGGAATCTGCGGCATCCATGCGGGACCACGCATGGTCGTTGCGAAGATTATGAACGCTGGGTACTACTGGCCAGGGATGCATGTGGATGCCCTGAAGGAGCTGCGCAAGTGCGACTCCTGTCAGCGGCACTCTCCAAAAACCCTGCGCCCCAAGAATGACCTGATCCCCGTATCCACTGCTTGGCCTTTTCAGCAGTGGGGAATCGACATGGTGGGACCCTTCCCAGAGGCTCCTGGCGCCGTCAAGTTTATAATTGTGGCCGTCGATTACTTCACGAAATGGGTGGAGGCCAAAGCCCTTGCTTCAACTACAGCAATGATGGTGCGCAAGTTCATTTGGGAACACATCATCTGTAGATTTGGGCTCCCACTCAAAATTGTAACTGACAATGGCACCAACTTTGCGTCTGAAGACCTCCAAAACTGGATGAAGGAAATGAAAATCGAACACACTTTCTCCTCCGTTGCGCATCCTCAAGGCAACGGGCAGGTTGAAAGTGTAAACAAGTGTATTGTCGATGGGATTAAGGCCCGACTGGGCACAAAGCGAAGAGGCTGGGTAGATGAACTCCCGAGTATCTTGTGGGCTCACCGAACCATGCCGAAAACAAGTACCGGCGAAACCCCTTTTAGCCTAGTCTATGGCTCAGAAGCGGTTATCCCGGCAGAAGTTGGCCTGCCCTCTCCGCGTTTGACAGCAGTCAACGCAATCGACAACGAGGCAGAGCGTCGTCTTGACTTGGATTTGCTAGAGGAAAGGCGCGAAATCACGCGAATCAAGGAAGCCAAGTACAAAACACAACTGGAGAGGTACTACAATGCGCGAGTCCGCATCTGTACCTTCATTCCAGGAGAATATGTCTTTCGAGACAACGAAGCCTCAAACGCCGAACGCCCAGGAAAACTAGCACCCAAATGGGAAGGCCCATACTTGGTGCACGAAGTGCTAGGAAAAGGGGCTTACAAATTGCGCACCTTGGATGGACACATCATCCCGCGCACGTGGAATGCGCAACAACTGCGCAAATGCTATATATGACTATATTAGGCCCTGAGCCTTTATCCACCAATGTCGGCTACGCGCCCTTTTCTTTCTTATGTTGGCTACACGCCTTTTATGTTACAAGCAATGTATCTCGGCCTAAGCGCATACTTAATCAATGAAAGCATACGACATGCTCTTTTATCACGACTGACTTCTTTCGTTACAAATGCATGTTAAACTTCTGATTAGCACGAAAACACTCCAGTCATGCCTCCAAGGTCCTCCGCGAACATAGCGCGAGACCGGGCAATTGCACTCACAAGAGCCACACTTACATTTATTCGCGCTAACTTAACCGAAGTTTCTAACAACAGTGCAATAATTGTAACGGGAAAGAATACACAAGCATCATATTTAAAACAAAGCGCAAACGCGCAACAGTTGTATAGACAACGGGTAACGTTCATTCCATTTAAAACTAGCGCGACCGCGCAAGAACTTACATTCAAAGTATAGACAAAAAATTACAAGGCACAAAGCCTGTTCCCAAGCCTATTCAAACTCGTCATTCCGATCGCCATCATGCTTATCGCCTTCATCGCCATCATCATCATCAGATTTACCGTCATCACCATCATTCCCACCACCATCACCAGCTGGCTCCTCATCTGATAGTTCAACAGTTATCGGTGGATCAAGGATGGCCTTAAGGCGGTGACACCAGTCATCATGCTCTAAAGCCTTCGCGACCAAGTCCATCACGGGCAGTGACAAATGATCATAAGCATTTTCAGCACGTGTCAGCTCGGCGCTAGCCTGATTAGTCGCTGAACAATGACTAATGTCAAACTCCTGTCCAAACACCTCTTCTACGTGCTGAGCACATTCCAGGTAGCCCCCGCGATGACCGACGGCGCGCGCGGTGTCCGTCAAAGCAGCAACAGCGCGATCCAGCTCTCCAGCATTAAGGACAGAGTTGGCAAGCTGTAATGAAGACAGCGCATTAAAAGCAACTCCTAGCAAATGAAAAACCTTTTAAAAAAACAAAAAAAAAGAGAGCAGCATACCAACACTACTCCACGGCCGCGCATCCATTCGGCCTCAGAAACAAGAGTATCAACGATGCCCTGAGCTTCAGCATAGTTAGTCTGCGCCACATTAAGGGCCTTGGTACTAACATCGCGAGCTTCTTCGGCTCTTTGTTTAGCCTCTTCAGCAGTGGCTGCCTTGACCTTCTCAGCTTCGAGATCGATTTATAAGGATTCGCATTTGTCAACCTGATCGTTTAGGCGACGCTTCAGTTCGGCGATCTCAACATCCTTGGCCTGGAGATCCTTGTCCTTACCAGATAACTGAGTCTTCACTTCAGTA
Organism: Helianthus tuberosus; assembly: GCA_030545235.1. Lineage (NCBI taxonomy): Eukaryota > Viridiplantae > Streptophyta > Magnoliopsida > Asterales > Asteraceae > Helianthus > Helianthus tuberosus. Next base: position 19,005,177 of record CM060398.1, read on the forward strand.
AGCTCAACCTAAAAAAGACAAGACTTAGGCTATTTTGCAAACAAGCACAAAGGGAGAAGGCATGAAAGTTTTTACAAACCTCAATCTGCTCCCTAGCAACCTGCGCAGCTTGCGCATCCTCGACCTTGTCGGTCAACTCAACAACCTTGGCTTCAAGGTTGACAATCTTGTTACGATCCACAGCCGCACGCTCATTGTCCTTCGCACAAATACGCTTAAACTCAGCTTTTTCCTTCGACAAAAGATCCTCGGCAGCTCGAAGTTTGGTTTTCAGGGCCTCGCGCCCCCATTCTTCTGCCTTCTTATCAGCCTCAAGCTTGGCCCTCTCTTCATCAAAGGCAGTTTTTGACTTCTCAAACTCATTAATACGTTTCTGCATCCGCTCGCGGTACCTCTCCTAGTCCGACCGCTCCCTAACCATTGTTCGCCACTCCCGCACAATCTCCTGGTTAGCAGCGCGAGCATTCGCCTCCCCGAGCATATAAGTACGGTATAGCGCTTCATGAGTCTTCGCCCTCTGCCGGTTAACCTCTCCAGGAGTGAAGGAATTGAAGAACCAATCGCGGCAAGGACCGAATTCTTGAAAGGTATCCTTTTGCCTCAAACTCCAGGGAGCCTGATGGGGGGCATTACCGCTTTCCTCTTCGGTATAACTTTTATAATAGATATCACCAAGAGTATCCTTCGCCCCGATAACTTGTAGATTATAACCACTAGCGCCACCAGAGCTCGCGCCACTAGAAACATAAGGGCCCGATCCCCTGGTAGAAAGCCCCTTGGAACGATGGGGAACCTCAGTATGCGCGGGGCGGGCAGGTTCCTCAACCTCAGGCTCTTTCCTCCTCTCTTGACGAGGCTTCTCAGGCCCCGTCGCGCTCTCAACCTCCGGACCCTGCGCCTTCTCAACAAGTTTCTCCTTCTCTTTCTTCTTCTCTTTCTCCTTCTCGATGTCAGGGGCTTTTTTGCGTTTCGCCTCCTCAGCCCTCCTATCTTCCTCGGCTTTCCTCTTCTTCTCCTCCTCCGCCTTCTTCCTCTTGTCCTCATCAGCTTTCTTCCTACCCTCTTCATCAACCTTCCTCTTCTCCTCGGCAGCCTTCTCCGTATCACCCTCAGCAGTATGCTTGTCCTTGGCAGATTTGATGATAATCTTTGGCCTTTTTGGCTCTGGCTCCGTAAACACAACACCCTTCTCAGGGGTCTTCTTCTTGGTTTCTGCAGAAACTAAGGGGTTAAGAAGAGAGCAACAAAAGGAAAGACAAATCAGGAACATACCAGGAGAGAATCTATAAAGGGAACGCAGATTACTCTGTTTCCCAAGCACCAACGCCCCTCCAGCTGCCGGCGCAACAGCCGTACCAGCAGTGGTCGCGCTTCTACTCCTTTTTCTGCTGACCAACTTCTCAGCAGCATCTTCTTCTTCTTCTTCCTCATGCTCGGCAGTGGAAGGAGTAGCGCCAGCGTCCGGGTTGCGAGAACCCGCGCTCCCTGAGCCACCAGTTCCAGTCTTCTTTCCGCCTGCACGCGACAAGCCTTCAAGTGAGTCACTAATAACCACGAAATCTGTCAAGTCACTTTGACGAAGCCGAAGAGTACCTTTCTCAGCAGCACCAGCAGCTGCGCGGCTACTCCCGCCCTTCTTGCTTGTCACTTCAGGCTCGACCGTTTTCTTCTTCTTAGGAGGTTTCTTTTTCTTCTCTTCAGGGTCGATGCCCAAGTCGCGCAACACACCTGCAAAGACGTTAGACCACGAACTTAACTCCCCGTTCGAAGATCCTACAGACTCCTCGCTGGAAAGATAGACAACCTCTTTCCCAGCAGAAGTCACAGAGCGCAGAGGACGGGGTTTAGGTATGTGCGCACCTTCAGTTGCAGTAGGCGGCGCGGCAAATGCATCAGCAACCGGGTACATGAAGTTGCCCCTAATTTGTGCATACCAATACTCCTCTCCAGCTTGAAGCGGGCGCACGCTCATAGACCCGCCAAAGGTAGAGAACGCAGCTTGATACAGGCGCGCCTCTACAAGACAAAGTGTATAAATAAACAGTTGTGAAACGAATATCAACAAAACAAACGAGCTAACTAACCTTCATCCTGGAACTTCAAGACAGGGACGTCTTGGCTCTCAGGCGGCCATTGATCACTCATCCGCGCCGCAACAAGTACATTTTCCCCAAACACCCGGTTGGGGGTGGCAGTAAGCTCCCGATACCAAGCCTCAGTCTTAGGGATCGCCAAGTCTTCTTTCACAATAGCTTCATTCCAGGCGCGAAACGTCATGGGTATCGGAATTACCTCCTCTCGGATATAGAAAAACTTAGGTGTCCAGTCATGGAAACTCTTAGGAGGATTTAAAAGTATCTTCTTCGCCGCGCCTCGACTGGCGAAGGAATAAAAACCCATATTCCTCTGAAGTTGGTAGAAAACCCGGAATCTATCAACAGTTGGCTCTACCCCATGAGCCCAACACAGGAACTCGAAATGTTGAACCCGAACCATTCCGGGTGGGCTCATTTGAGATATATGGAACCCATAATATTGAAGAATATGAGCCATGAAGTTAGTCGCCGGCAACCGGAAGTTGCCCTGATGGAAGAAGTCTTCGAATAAAGTGATGTACCCCGGCGGTGCATCAGCGGCCGTCTGGTTCTGGCCGGGGTACCGGGCATCCCACTTCGGTGGGAACCGGAAACTACGTGAAAGCTGTTCAAAAAGCCCTAAATCCCACCGGAGAACAGGCACAGGGCCTTCTTCTCCGGGATTGTCTTCATGTCGTTCTTCAGCCATCGATAGATAACACAAAAGTCTTGAATGTTCTGGAAACAAGCTTGATAATCTGCTATGATGTTCTTCAAGAACTTGAAGATCTGCTGCAACCGTGTTCTTCAAACTTGAAGATTCAAAGAAGTTCCGAGAGGAAAGAAAGGAATAGTAGAAGAGAAAAGTGATGAGCCTCACATCTCTCCGGATATATATACCCATCGCATTTAATGCGATGGGTAACCGTGCCGAAACCGCCGCAAGTAAGGCCAACCAGAAAGCGCCACGTAAGGCGTGTTTCCCGGAGTGGAGGTTACCACGCGCGCGTGAGCCTCACTCTCCTGACGAAAATCTGAACCGTCAGCAACAAGTTGATGACAACCGTCAGAGGTCAACTCAGTCGTCACCAACCACGACTTTTGCACCAACCTGTCAGAATTCGAATTTCGAGGTTTTTCCCGCCCAAAGTCATTAGAAACTTCCTGTTAAAGCCAACAACAAGCCTGGTAGCCGCGCCGTAGTAACCAACAACTTACACGCGCACCGTCTACCAAAGCCAAAAGCACCATTTTTACTTTATTCTTAAGTCCAGAGCTCCAACCACTTGCCTTGCGCATGGTGCAGCACTGGACTGGGGGGACTTGAAGGGGTATGGTCCCAAAAAGCCGCGCAACCCCTGAAAGGTCGCGCGGGACCATACTCCTTAATCAGCAATTTTCTTGATTGCCAACCTCGCGCGGCTACAACATATCTGTGTAACACTGCGCGAGGTCCACATAAGAGTAAACTCCACTTAGCAACACTTGGCATTCTAAAAAGAGCAGCTGAAGGCCCATGAAGCTCGCGCGAGGTGATAACGTGCTCACCAAGAATCAGGCGTAACTGCGGCGCGAGGCCTTTCCAGATAGTACACAAGGTACAAGTGGCAGAATAAAAGAGCCAATCAGGGTCCTTCTGTTCCTGCGCAATCATGCTCCACGATCGTCTGACATGCAGGAGACAAAAAGTACTTAAGGACGCCTATGTGGCACCAATCACAGGGCAGAGACAACTGCCCCACGATCTCCACTTACCTGCTGATGGCAGAAGGGCAACCAGGCCGACAACAGTGACACGTGTCTCCAATCACGTTGCGCCAACTCCATAAAGCTCCTAGAAGCCACTAACGGTCGACACCAGTGAGACAAGGAGCATATCCTCTATGTTGTCGCCTTCCGGCCCAAGGCCCATCAGCCCACACCCTCTTACACCTCTCCGGCTATAAATAGAGACCTTCACTTCACAGGTTATTTCATTCCATTCCCTCAACTCTCACTTAATACTTAAAATTCTCTCCCCAAATACAGTCGCTTATTCTCACGCCGGAGCCCGGTTAAGAGGGAAACCCCCACATTCCCCTCTTAACGAGTAACGGTGTTTTGTTTTGCAGATAAACCACGGTCATTAAGGAGCTCAGGAAACCATAAAGAAGATTAACCATCATGGTAGAAACATAAACCAAACTGATTAGTCCCGTAATTAGTTCTGTGTTTCTTCACGTCCACTTGGGCGTTCCAAGTTTGGGCGTCCTCTTCTCGTCGCCAAGCCCCTCACACAAGCCGTTGAGCACGCACAAAATTCCAAGAATTCCCCCCTCAAGATGCCCCAAGCCGCCCCAAACACCACACCCCCTTTTTTGCTCAAAATTCTCTGATCTGACGTGGCGCCACGTGTCGCAAGACGCCCCCTCTAAAGGACGCCCCACTCCCTTCAGTCTAATGAGCTGGTGGTGAAATGGTAAAAGAGAGAGATCTGTGTTCCAAATGACTCCGGTTCGAGTCTTGCTTTCACCATTTTGTTTTGGCGGTACCTAGTGATAATGGAAGATTAGGCGAGTAGACGGTGATCGATAGTTTGATCCTTGAACTGAGCGGGTTTTACCTCATCGCTCTGTTGTGCCTTCGGGTGAGTGTTCACGAGCTTCGGCCCCAGGTGAGGGTTTTCCCCGCTTTGTCATGGATGCTTATTTATCGTCATATTATTGATTTTTTAATTAAAAAGTTACTCTAAAACCAGTTTATTCTGTTTTTGTCACATTCCACACTTAAAAGTTAAAACATCACAATTCCCTTATACATCATACCAACAACATAAGTTGAATTTAATAACAAAAGATGCAGCATTACATAGTTAAACTAAAAATGAAAAATAGACTCCATTCATTCACACAATACTTGCATAAACATTAAACATTTCCCCCCTCACATAACTGAACAACTGCTTGTGTTTTCATCACTAAACATATGAGCAGCAGCATTGTCCCCACCACCATTGTAGTAGTAGTAGTAGTTTTGAGGAGGATACTCATTGTAACAATGAGGGGCAGGATTGTAATTGTAGTAGTACCCAGTAGCTGGTGGTGTGATTGGTGACCTGTTGTACATCATCTGGGGTTGCCTATTCTGCAAGTTCATCATCATTGTTGCAGCAGAGTTGTTGTTGTTGTACAGTTGCTGCTGCTGTTGATGGTTGTTGTTGTTGTTGTACACAAGTCCTCCACTGTTCATGTTCATCATCATAGCAGCAGCTTGTGATGATGGGTTGTTGTTATTGTAACCACCACTTCCCATTGGTGGTACTACATTGTTCTTTTGACCCATTTGAAACCCACCAAAAATATTCCCAAAACTACCCCTCTCACCACCACTTCCAAAGCCAGCAAGATTGTTCATTATGGAGCTCATCTCATTTACCTTTTTACCCTCTCCAAGATTCATATTCACAACACCACCACCAACATTGTTGTTATTACTATTATTGTTATTGTTACCTTTTTTATTATTCAAATGATGTCTTGCATTGTTAGTAGCAACAGCAGCAGCATGTTGTTGTTGCAACTGCTGTTGTTGCTGTCTCAACATTGCCATTTGATTTGCTTTTTGGGTTAGTAACCTTAGCTCTTCTTCGTGTTCGTAGAGTCCGTCGTCTTCGTAATCGTCGTCGTCGAGATATTCGTCGTCGTCTTCTTCTTCGGGGATCATCGGTTGAAACTTTTGCTGTTTTTTTAAGGATTCAAGGCCTTTGAGGAAATCTTGTTTCTGGGATTTGTCTTTCTTGTCATCTTTCATACAAGAGCCCTTTTGGTTTTGATGATTTTGGTGATTTTGACTTTCGTTTTGACTTTGGTTTGACTTGTTTGACCAAAGTTCAGCATGTTTACCAGCTCTAACTAGTTTCTTGATCAAAGTTGCAGAATCTAGACTTCCTGAAACTGTTACTTTTTGCTGTTCTGCATCTATGTTCACTTGGTATACACCTACAATTTATTTGCAAAAAAAAAAAAAATAATAATAATAATAATAAATAAATTAATATTAGAGATATAAATACATCTACAAGATGTTTGAAAAGGACATTCTCTGGTCAACAGAAACACTTAACAATTCAACATGTTTCAATAAAGATGAGATCTTTAATGATGACAGGAAGATCAAAGTAGTCAAGATCATGAACATTAAATAAAAATTAAAATTGGAAAATTAATTCAGATTAAAGTTACTTTAATGGCATCATGAAGATAACAAGACAAAAATACATGAAACCTTTGAAAATGTTTTGTTTTTAGGTAAAAAGTATAGCAAATAATTCAAATTTAAGTTAGACTATAGGGTGTGGAGCAGGCAAGTCACTGGAGTATGCCCTCTACGTCATCGCCACGTTAACATCCAAGGACGATGCCCCTCCACGGATAGACCAAGGAAAATGGAGGATGGGCCTCCCCTTTAATTTTATTTTTTAAAATTCAACATGTTTTTTTAACATCTAATAAGTTACAAAGTAAAATCATTAATTAATATAAAAAAACAAACATTACATAGCTTAAAAAATACTAGATTGGGTTCGGGTTGTTGGATTGTATGGATCTATGGCAAAAATTTTTAAAAAGGTTGAAGAATTTTAAAAAGTTGAGAGAGTTTGGGTTAGAATGGTTAAAAAATAGGGTGAAAGATGTGTATTTAAAGATAAAATAATTAATTATTTTTTAAATAGCCGTTTAGAGGCATTAAATTCGAAATTTAATTTTCTTTTTATAAAAAACTAGCCGTTAAACGGCATTTTTTTGAATTGTGGAGGCATAGCAAGAACGGCATGAGGAAGACGGTGAGGACAGGGACGGCTTATGGGCCGCTCTAGGCCGCTCCTCACACCGTGTATTCTTATAATCATTTACATTTTACAATCTATTTTTTTCATAAAATTTTGAATTATCAAAAACCCACAACACAAAATACCATCACTTCCCAAATCCCCAAAAGGCCAAAAGAAAATCACCATTTTGAAATTTCAAACTCACTAACTTTAAAATTTAAAGTTACAACTTTACAAGAGTATACACCAAGTTTTTACCCTTAAAAAGTTCTAACTTTATGTTTATATCAACATGTATACCTTTTTTTTTGCTATCACTAACTTTAAAATTGAAAATTACAACTTTATAAGAGTACATTAAGTTTTTACCCTTAAAAAAGTTATAACTTCATGTTTATATCAACATGTATACCAATTTTTTGCTAGAACTACAAAACATTCATGTCATTTTAAGACAAAAAAAAAGTTATCTTTGACTTAAAAGTCAAATACATACTTTTTAAAAGAAACACCATATGAAAAGAGAGAGAGAAAGAGAGAGCACCATCAATTTTCTGCAGAATTTTCTTCACTTTGTGTTTGCAACCATCACAATGTAAATTCACTCTGAGAACACAAGTCTAAAGTGGACAAAAAAAGAAGCATACACAACATTAAACACAAACAGAAGGAATCAAACCAAAATGCAGACATAAATTACACAAGTATAGTGACAATGTAGCAAGAAAAACACCATTTATGTCACACTTGTGTCATTTTTTTCATATATATATATACAAAAAAAATGAAAGAGGGAAAAGAGAAGGTTCACCTGGATCTTTAGGAGCTTAAAGTCTTCATCTTTAGTCATTTTTGGTGTTTGAATCTGGCAGAAAAGGGAAAGATATGGAGGATACAAGTGATTGTGGTTGTTGAGTTGATTTTTTTCTCTTCACACTTTCTTTCTTTCTTCAGTTGTGAGCTAAAAAGTGAGAGACATGTGTGGTTCTATTTAATAAGTGAAAGCTCCAAAATCCTAGGTTATCTACAATATTATAATATTATAATTGTATAAATTTTGTATCTATTATATTATTTTTTGGGCAACGTGGTTGTTACTTTTATAGTTTTTAGAATAATATAAATACTTTTTATTATTTTTTATAGGATGTAATAGGTATATTTGTGTATGGCTAACAACTTTATGTTATTTTAACAACCTAACTTAAAAGAGAGTTGTATATTATAAGATGGATAAAGTGTTTTTCTAATTGCATACTAGAAAGATTCTCTCTCCATCCATTCTATTGCCAATTATGTGATTTTAAAGTATCAAAATAATAGAAACTTCTATTTTCCATCATTCGCTTTGGATGTAATGTGAATAATACAAAGAACAACCCAACAACATTTCTTTCAATGTGTAACACACCCTAAAGAGAGATTGGTTGATGTCTCATAACATAACTTTTACATGAATAATATTTAATATATCTATAGATTTTTTAACCAACTTTAGTTATTATATAGATTTTTTTTAACCAACTGTAGTTTGGTCATTTTAATAGTTTTGCTCAAATAGTTTAAAAATAGCAATTTTCCCCTGATCTTTCGAGTTTGTCGCTAGTTTGCTCATTGGCTCTAACTCAGTTAAAACATTTAATTAAAGAGAAAAATGCAATTTGCGTCCCTGTAGTATGTCCCAAACATCAACCTGAGCCCCTAAATTCAATTTTTGGTTTTTTGAGCCCCTGACCTTATGAATTCATAACACTTTGAGTCCCTGCCGTCAGTTTGACTGTTTGAGGCAGTGGTAAGACCGTCTTTTGACATATATTAATAACACTTTGCGTCCCTATGATATGAGTGAAATATCAACCTAAGCCCCTAAATTCATTTTTTGTTTTTTTCTTAAGAAATCTAATAATTCAAATTAACTTTTTTTATTTTTAAATAAATGCAATCTAATAATTAACTCTTTTTAAATAAATGCAATATAATAATTAAATGTATACTATATATAACAAATTATTAAAGCCTAAATTCTCTTTTATTTTTAAATAAATGCAATATAATAATTAAATGTATACTATATATAACAAATTATTAAAGCCTAAACTGTATATTAAATGTAAACTTTTAATACATACAATACAGAGACAAAACGTCATACCAACTTCGTAGACTTGACGGGACTTACAGACTCGATAACAAAAGACCGTAACATACAATACATAGACAAAACGTCAAAGATCCACAAGCAATTGTGGATCTTTACTGACGGGTGCACTTCGGAATGTAGCAGATATGAATGAATACAACCCCAGTGTAGGTAATTACATATCTACCACTTGGGTTATATTCATTCTGGATGAATATAACCCAAGTGGCAGATATGTAATTAGCGAGCTCTGAAATTTCAAGGAAAATCGAAGAGCTCCACTGGGGTTGTATTCATTCATATCAATCACTTCCTTATGTGCACCGCATCTTCTAGGAGGTTGTCAAGTGTTCTCGCCTTCGTAGTTGGTGTTTTGCGTATCTTTACATCCGCAGCCATTTTGTACAACAAAACACATTCAAATGAGGAACACATTCAATTCGAAACTGATCCGATCAGTTCTTAATATGAGGAACCCAAATCATGGAATCAAACCAAAAATCAATATGATGAACACACAAGAATCAAAACCAAAACACATTGAAAACCACTGATCCGATCAGTTCTTAATATGAGGAACCCAAATCATGGAATCAAACCAAAACACATTGAAAACCACTGATCCGATCAGTTCTTAATATGAGGAACCCAAATCATGGAATCAAACCCACAAGAATCAAAACCAAAACACATTCAAACCCTCTGTTTTGATACCCTAACACATTCAAACCAAAAATCAAAACCAAAACACATTCAAACCCACATTCAAACCCTCTGTTTTGATACCCAAAACCCTAAACCCACAAGAATCAAAACCAAAACACATTCAAAACCTCTGTTTTTATACGCTAAACCCTAAACCCACAAGAATCAAAACCAAAACACATTCAAACCCACATTCAAAACCTCTGTTGATACATCAAACCCAAAATCAACCCTCTGTTTTTTCAAAATAAACCCAAAATCATCGAATGGAACCCAAAATCAACCCTCTGTTTTTTCAAAATCAACCCAAAATCATCGAATGGAACCCAGAATCAACCCTCTGTTTTTTCACAATATAAACACATTCAAATCATCGAATCAAACCAAAAATCAATATGAGGATGAAGATGAACCTGATCTGTTCGATAATGAAGATGTTCGATGGAGATGATGAAGATGATCTGTTGAAGATGATGATGATGATCGATGAAGATGATGAAGATGATCTGTTGAAGATGATGATGATCTTGGGAGTTGGGAGAGATATTGGGAGTTGGGAGAGCTATTTGATGATGATAATGAAACTGGTTATCTGGTATTAAGTGTAGATATTAAGGGTGGGGGGTATTATGGACTTTTCACAACTGTCAAACGGTAAAACTGACGGAACACTGACGGCAGGACTCATACTGTTATGAATTTATAAAGTCAGGGACTCAAAAAACCAAAAATTGAATTTAGAGGCTCGGGTTGATGTTTAGGACATACAGGGACGCAAATTGCATTTTTCTCTTAATTAAAAGTAGAGGTATTTCGGTAGGTTACTCCTTGTCTCTAAATCAATTAAAACGTTTAGTTAAAAGTTGTGGTAGTCGTGGTCGGCAGGTGGTAGTTGCAAGTGGTGGTGGATGGTTGTGGATGGTGGTGGCCGATAGAAAGAGTGGTTGGAAAGATGGGGGGATCAGAAAAGAATTACTTATATACATGTAAATAAACAAGTTTATAGGTTTATTTAGGCGAAAAGACTTACATGCCTTTGCTTTAATCTATAAAAATACCAAAATACCCTTTTAGTTAATGGATTTTTTAGATGAAGTTAGAGACGGGAAGCAAAATGACAATAAGTTAGAAAAATCAGAGAGAAAAATGGCTATTTTTAAACTATTGATGGAAAACCGTTAAAATGACCAAATTATATGGAGCAAAATACAAGTTAACTCTTTTAAATAATATGAACATGCTACTGCATAAAGAATTAATATTTTGCTAGTATATTAACACACTATTTTTAAGTTAAGTTTGTTAGATGAAAAGAAAAAAGAAAGTTGGGACAGAAGGAGAGTAAAAGGTGGGGGAGTATGGAAAGGAAATGATGAAACCATGGTCAACAAAACACCATAAAAGGTAAAAAGTAAAAAAGTGAAAACCAACCAACCAACAACACACTTTGTCTTTGGCAGCCTTCTGCTCCTCGTCACGTGCTTCCCATGTCCCGATAGTCCTATGCTACTTTACTATTAAGATTCCATCCTACGTTTCCAAAACACACATTTGCACATATATATATAGGGTCATGCTAGCTGCACACGCCCAAAATTATTTTCACACCCCAAAGCGCCGCGCTATAGCCAAAGCGCGGCGCTTCGATCGACAAAACGTACTTCGATTGACGTTTGAAACATTCGATACTGTTTGACAGACATAAAGCTGATTATGATGTTTTGTCGTTAACCCTAAGCGCCGCGCTTTGGCCATAGCGCGGCGCTTCGACCCAAATTTTCACTTTTAAAAAGCAAACTACTGATTGAGGTTCTGCTTCAAAGCTCCAAAGCTCGGTCTTCTTCTTCTTCACGTTGTTTACAAACATACGTGGGTATTCGAGTGTTTTGTTGTTTGTTGTTTACAAAAAACGATGTCGTGGTTAAACAACTATATTTTCGGTCAATATTCTGACGAGACAGTTGTTCCTGATTCTTACGAGGGGACCGCTATTTCTGACTCGTATGAGAAACCGGTCTCGTCCAACTTGAGGGAGGCAGAGGTTGTATCTGGCATTCATTATCGTGATAACACGGTGACGCTGGATTTGAATACCCCTGTGGAGGACCCTTACGCACAACAAGGTTATTCGAATTTCGGTTACGGAGGCGAGTACAGCTTTGTACAGCAGGAGTGTGGTCCAAACGACAGTTACGGTTGTCAACAGAGCTTACAAGGTTATTCGAATTTCGGTTACGGTGGCGAGCACAACTTTGAACATCAAGTATATTCGGACCTCGGTGACGATGGTGAGCCGGGGGATGTGTCTGTTGACGAGGAAGGCTGTTACCCGGTTACGTTTTCGTTTGATACGACGCAGACCTTTTCGTCACGTAAAGAGTTGGTGCGTTGGGTACAAGACACGGCAAAAGACAACGGTTACCTCATTGTGACTAAGAGGTCGAATAAAAGAGGAGAGAATTACAAGATTTGGTTTCAATGTACTTTTGGTGGGGAGCATAAGAGTATAGCTACACAGAGGAAAACGGGTAGCAAGAAAATAGGCTGCCCGTTCGAGATGATCGGGTTTTCGGAATCATCCGGAAGTGTTTGGAGGATCGAGGTGACGAAGGCGAAGCATAACCACACTCCTATTGAAAACTTAGAGGGTCACGCGTATGCGAGAAGGCTTTCTTCGGAGGATACAAAACTGGTTAAGGAGCTGGCAGAGCAAGACATTCCCAACCAAAGTATCTGGCGAACGCTGACAAAAAACAATCCGGCTAGAAAGCTTATTCCGAAAGATATACACAACGCTGTTCAGAAGATCAACGCCGAAAAAAATGTCGGTAAGTCTCCGATGCAAAAACTTGAAAGCATTCTTCTCGAAAAAAATTACACTTATTACATGCGCACGAATGAGATATCAAACGAAGTTGAAGATGTCTTCTTTGTTCACGAAAGATCATTCAATATGTGGTGTGCCTTCCCGCATGTGCTAATTATTGACGCCACCTACAAAACGAACATGTACAACCTGCCATTTGTTCAGGTCGTAGGCATGACGTCGATAAACAAATCGTTTACGGCTGCTTGTGCGGTAATTTCCGCTGAGAAGTCAGAGAACTACCTATGGGTGTTGCAGAGGATCAAGTCTATGCTGGTAGGATGTATGGAACCGCGCGTGATTTTAACAGACAGGGATTTTGCGCTGATGAACGCGTGTGAACAAGTTTTTCCAAAAGCGCATAAGTATCTTTGTCGGTTCCATATTCAACAAAATATTAATAAGAACAGCAAGAAGAAATTCTCTGACAAGGATTGGAAAGAATTCGTACGTAGTTTTTGGTTATTGTGCGAGTCTACGACCGAGGAAATATACAGGTATAACTTGGAAAACCTTGAAGCACAGCTGAAAGAAGATGACCGTGAACGTAGGTATTTCTTACATAATTATGTTCAAATTTTATATAATAACAAAAACTGACTATTTACGTTTTTTTTAATTTTAGAGGTTTTTGATTATATGAAGAAATCCTGGTTGGATCCGTACCGTGAAAAGTTTGTATCATGCTGGATTAACAAAACTATCAACTTTCACCAAACTACGACCAACAGGGTTGAGGGCATGCATGCAACACTAAAAAGTCACTTTCCAAGTCATCGCAACACACTGGATAAACTTGTACTGTATGTTGATCATGTTGTTGATAGACAATACACCGAGATTAGTACAAGCTTTGAAACAAGCCTCCGAAAAGTGATGACGCACCACAAGAAGCAGCCCATGCTTGCATATATTCTCAGAAAGGTTTCAATATATGCGATTGAGCTTTTGAGTAGGGAACTAAAACGTAAGGAAGACGGGTTGAGAGCCTACGGTGCAAGCTGTGGTTGCCAACTTTTTACCAGCTGTGGTTTGCCATGTGCCTGTCGTTTGGAAAAGTTGGAAAATAAAGGTAATTAATATCTTTGACCTTTCTCGTTATGATTCTGCCACCTAATTTGTTTTCATCCACAGGTCAGCAACTCCGGATCACACACATAGACGTGTTCTGGAAGAAGCTTAACTTCAAGCCTGCAAAGAAAAACATAGAGGATATCGATGTAGACGCGGAATTTGAAAAATTGAAACAAAAGATCGATCCAACACCCCCTCAAGTGAAAAGGAGCTTCTTTGAAAAGTTTCAGCAAATCCTCAATCTAGGGAACAATAACAAAAAACCTCCTGCTGTTCTGAAGAAAACTCGTGGTCGCCCAACATTGAAAACGCAGGAAGAAAGAAAGGTTGAAGCCGCTAGAAAAAGCTCGTACATTCCGTCGGAAGAAACTTGGGTCGAGGCCTCAGATGATCTTCCCCGTCACAGCTCGTACATATCACTCGAAGATTCTAGAAGACAAAAGAATACCAAACCGATCAACCTGCACCCTGATTTCCCGATGATCAAGCTCGGTCCTAAGACGGATATAGCGATCCGCAACTACGCATCTCAGATTCCCGAAGTGATCCATCCATACATCGTTAGAATAAAGGACGTGAAACCAGATGGTCATTGTGGGTTTCGATCGGTGGCTGTTGGGTTAGGAGTGAAACAAAATTCATATTTGATGATCCGGAAACAACTTATAAAGGAGTTACGTACGAACGAATCGCTTTGGAGGCAGTTTTTCGATCCGGAAAACATAGGACATTATGATGCGCTGCTTAGACGGATCAATTTCAAGGGGGGTGGGACGAGAAGATATCGAAAATTACATGACGATGCCTGAGACGGGGTTTCTTATTGCCCAACGATACGGTGTGATTGTTCACACCTTCGACATGCGTGGGAGCTGTACAATTTTCCCTCTGCTGGGCGGGCCAAACGGAGCTGAGGAACCTCACCTGGTGGTTGCGGTTGTGTTCGTCGACCATGGGCATTTCATACATGTAGAGCTTGGAGGTTGTTATCCAATGCCTCCCCCAAACCCACTCTGGACAGCACACAGAACAGAGCGCGCAGCAGCCTGGCATACATTATACAGGGATCAAATCAACACGTACGAAATGCTTACGTATCGTGCCCCTGACCTTAATGTAACCCCACATGTTCACGATGTAGGTTAAATGTGTTTAATAATAATCACGTTTGTGTTTGTTCATTATATGCGTTACATCACGTTAAAAACCGAATGTCACCGACACGACCCAATCAGATTCAATACGCACTTGTACGACCCAAAATGACCATAGACATCATAATACTACAATTAATGAAAAAATACGTCATGTTCATGTGCGGTAGGTGGCTGATACACATAACACCTCTCACAGGAGTACTTGTGCTTTCAAACCAAAATGATACGATATAACGGAATAAGACATCACACGTAACCGATTTGATCCGGAAGTTGCAGTATAGTCCATATATAATAAAAAATGATGTATAATGGAAAAAATGTAAAATTTAGACTATTATCGACGCGTTTGTGAATTAAAAACAATTTTAAAAAATTTAAAAAAGGCCCAAAGCGCCCCGCTATGTCCAAAGCGGAGCGCTTTGCCCTTAAATAAGAACAGAAGCGCCCCGCTTTGGCCATAGCGGGGCGCTTCGGTCCATCGTTATACCTGAAGCGAGGCAGCTTCTCCCCCATTTCAACACAAAACACAAAACACATACAAAAGGTGCGATTACACACACTGATCTCCGGATATCTTCGTTTTCAATCTTTCGACCGCTAAAAGGTAAGATCGAACACCCTTAATCGTTTTGGTTAAATGTAGATGTTTGATATTGTTTTGATTGGGCCGGATTTGATCCATTGCTGGATCTGTTCTTCAAAATGAAGAACCAAAACGCCGCGCCAAGGCCAAAGCGCGGCGCTTTGGTTCAAGTTTATTTTTTTTTATTATTTGTTTAATAATATTTGTTTAATATAAATTGTTTATTATTATTATTTGTTTATTATTTAAATTATATTTAATATTATTTGTTTATTATTTTATATTTAATATTATTTGTTTATTATTTAAATTGTTTAAATAATATTATTTGTTTATTATTTTATATTTAATATTATCTTATCAACGTGCAGGGATGGATTCCTCCGATGACGAGATTGAGCATATGGAGGCTGAGGGAGATGAGGGAGAGCAGGAAGAGCCGACATGTCCGTACCTGCAGTTTCCGCCGGGGTCACGGGCGAGGGGGAGATGCGCGAGGTTGCGCGCCATCCCCATTGGGGAGCATGTAGGGATAGACTGGGGCCTGTTGGAGACCGTGGGAGAGGCCGCGCGGGCGCGTGACATAGTTGGACTAGATACTCCTTGGTCGCGCCTATTTGAGTTAGCGATGGAGGACTCGTACCCTGAGCTTACGTGGGAGTTTCTTTCCACGTTTACATACGCGCCGCATCCGGCGGATTACGTGGAGGACCCGGATTTTCCAGTCTACGAGGTTACATTCCGTCTTGCCGGTCAGGAGTTTCGGATGAGTGTGCGGCAGTTTGTTGTCCATACAGGTTTGTTTAAATAATATTATTTATTATTTTATATTTAATATCATTTGTTTATTTAATGTTATTTGTTTATTTAATGTTATTTGTTTATTTAATATTATTTGTTTATACAGGTTTGTACACAGAGGCCGAGCTTGATACTGATTTATATACGCAGGCGGTTACGATGATGGACAGGCAGACGCTTATCAGTTTCTGGAGGTCCATTTCCAGGGTTCCCTTTGGGAGATCCTGGCAAAAGGCCACCACCATTAGAGACCCCTTGTTCCGATACCTGCAGCATGTTATCGCGGCAACTATCGTGCCGCGGGGTGCCAGCAGGGAGAAGGTCAACCTCAGTGACCTTTTCTTTCTATACTGCCTACTGCGCCGCCAGCCCTGCGATCTAGCAGCCTACCTGGCAGATTACTTTGCCACAACATACCACCGGCAGCTCCGCGGGTGGGTGCACACTGGCTCATTCATCACCGCCATCGCACGCTCGCTCGGGATCGTGCCCGAGGGAGATCCGGTGCTGTCCGATCCGGTCCCGTCTACCAGGTTGGGCCGCGCGTCAGTTTCTAGCATGCAGATCACCCGTCGCTTTGATGTTGGTCTGAGGTTTAGGGGCGGAAACGGGCTGATTTGGCAGCCGGAGCCGGTGCCGGAGGTCATCCCGGTTGTTATTGAGGTGAGGCCTGGAGTGTTGGCCCCTCCTGGTGTTCAGGCGGCCGCTCGGCAGGCTCAGCTACAGGCTCTGGGACTTGATGAGTTCCCGGGCCAGCCTCAGGCTGAGGCTCAGGCTGAGGCTCAGGCTCAGCCTGAGGCTGAGCCTCAGGCTCAGCCTGTATTAGAGGATCCGGCTCAGGAGGAGCATATCGAGGAGATCCCGGTACCACCAGTTCAGCCAGCTCCTGAGCCGCCACAGTACCCGCAGCACGTTTACGCTGACCTGCCTCCGGTAGCGCGTGAGGTGGCTCGGGACTTCGACCGGCGCCTCAGACGCCAGGCCGCACGCCAGGACTGGATCATCGAGACGCTCGTTTCTCTACGAGAGCGCGCTGGGTTGCCTCCACTTCCCCTCCCACCGTCCCCACCGCACGAGGATTAGTATCTTAGTTTGTTTGTATAGTGTTTTGTTATGTATTATGCAGTCAGTTGTACCTTTTTGTTTTGTATGTACAAACTGATATATATATATATTGCAGTTAATCTTCTATTTACATCACGTTGGTTTTGGATTGTTTACGTTTAATTCTTATGGTTTTCTGTACAATTTATTTAACGTGTTCGTTTAATTTAACAAAATAAACTAGGTTAACAGTTTATAAAGACGCACTTATATTATATACGTTCTATAAAAATAATGACGTAAAAAACGTAATTATAAAACAACGTATTATAAAACTCAAATACAATTTTTTCCTCCAAAAAACACTACCAAACTAACCCACATCCCACCTATTTAAAAAAAAAAACAACACAAATTCCAGCCAACGCTTTTTGTCTTTTTGCACACTCAAAGCGCCCCGCTTTGGCCATAGCGGGGCGCTTTGAGTGTGCAAAAAGACAAAGGCCGTGTGCGAATAGACCAAGCCTATATATATCGAATAAAATTGGTGAAACACCATATGTTGCTAAAGATACATCCTAGTCCTAGGTGGTGAATGTATTGTTTTAAAACTATGAATCTATGATGTTGTAATTCGGGAGTTGCCCACTCGTTTTGTTTCCTGCATATATAACATGTTTGGCGTTCTCAGGGCCATCCCCGAAAATTAAAAAAAAAAGGCCTTATGCGATACAAAAAAATTTGGCTCATTCCCTATAATATAAACTTATCATTCATATATGAAATCACCACAATGCTATGATAACTTTTATAAAATAAATAAAACAAAAGTAGTGTAGCAAAATGACCAAACTTGCTTATTAAGCGAATAATGAGACTCTCCTAACATTTTTGGAAGCAAAGCTCTCGATCAAGTCTTTATAGTCCATGCCTTATAACATTTCGTTTTCAATAGCTATCATTGCCAATCCGTTAAGTCTTTCTTGGGCCATTGTTGATCTTAAATAAGACTTCAACAACATCAAAGTTTTAACATTCAATCTTTCAAACATTGAAAACACACAATTAAACATGGAAGAAACTATCATTCATCAAGCAATAGATGATCGTTCACCTATGATGATGAATGGATGATCGTTCACTGCTGCTACTGCGTTGATGTCGTTGATGTTCGAGATACCCAATCGTTGTTTTTTTAACGCCCCATCACTATTATTTTTTAAGTGGGATTAAGTTTTGGGCTTAAATGATTAAATGAAGTTTTGAACCTTTACATATTTGGGTAAATTAATATGTAGGCAAATACGTTTTTTAGGCTTTTTATTATATATAATATATAACACTGTTAAAAAAATTGGGCCCACCGGAAATTTGGGGCTCAGGCTAATAGCCGGCCTAGGGTGCTCTAAAAAATATACGTGTAAAAATCAAATACAAATGAGTTTTAACATGAGAAGGCCCAGGGTGCTCTAAAAAACATACGTGTAAAAATCAAATACAAATGGGTTTTAACGTATAAATGGGTTTTAATATGAGAAGTGAAGGAAATATGTATAATTTTGCCACCTACTTAAGCATGATGTTTAGTTGCAAAATTTAAAAAAAAAAAATTCATGTATTTACTCTAGTAGAGTAATTATGTGTAATCACTCGAAAACGATTAGATAATTACTTTACTAGTAAAGGAATATATAATTACTTTACTGTAATCACTCTAATTGCAAAATATAAAAAAAAAAAAAATTCATGTATTTAATTTAGTAGAGTAATTATGTGTAATCACTCTAAAATGATTAGATAATTACTTTACTAGTAAAGGAATATATAATTACTTTACTGTAATCACTCTAGATTGATTACATATTTACTTTACTGTAATTACTCTGAAAGACGTGCTTGGCAAGATGAAAGAAAAAAAACTGTCCATTACTTCTCACGTTTGGTATGTCAAGTCCATTTGTAAAATAACAACTCTCTGTTTTACGAACATCATCATCATAACTCGATTTAAATCTTTTCTCACACACCGAATTCCTCCGATACGTTCCGATTCCATTGCTGCTCTCCGACGAATGATTACGATCAACGTCATAACTAGATCTAAACCGTTTCTCCACCTCCGAATTCCTCCGTTTTGCTCTGTAACAACCCGACTTTTCGGATCGTTACCAATTGTTTCGCTTCGAGTTGTAACCGTCTTGTATTCCGGGATTCGATATAAATAAAGGGTTATGATAAACTAAATACTTTTCATCACACCACACCGCTACACGCTTAAACGATTTATCTTCGCAAACGCTTACGCAACACGAATTACAGAGAATTATGCTATTTAAATTGCCGAGTGTGTTTGTTTGGTTATCATACGCCTCCGCATTCGCTTATCACGACTAACACACTAAATCGCAAACGCTGTTATTAGAAGTAGTAGTGTTACGCTGTGTGTTTTTATATGCTTTACTTGTGTGTGCTTATTATGTGGATTGTTTACTCATAAACGCTATCGCAACGCAAACTCAACGCTACTCGCACAATTTGATTTATCACTTTAACATGCAACGCAACTCGAAACTCAGTACTACGCTAAATACTTGTAAGGACCTGCACGAAAATGTCCTAAAATACTCCGTAAGTGAAAACCCGGACCCCTAAAAGCCTAAATTCCATGAAAAACCAAGAAATCAAGTTTTATTAGTTTGTCGCGGGCCGCGTAAGAGTTAAGCAAGGCTTACGCGGGGCGCGACAGCCTTGCAATTCTCCGGATAAGCTTTAGGCCACGTGCCAGACACGTGGCAAGCCTATACCGTGACACGACAGCCCTAGCCGTAGCTAGGGTGTCCTTCGCGGGCCGCGTAGAATGGCCTTAAGTCCTTCGTGGGCATGGGCAGTTCAAATCTGTCGAAAACTTTCTTCAAAATCACACTCTTTCTGCTCGAAAATTCACTTTTAGGGTCGAGACGCTGCTACGATTACAGGGTAATAACTCGATCACTGCTACGATACAATGTCCGATCGATTGAAACCGATCCGATGGATGTTTAAGTGCTACCCGAATTCGGGCTATACTTTGTCATTCGTCGTGAGGGTTTTAATTTCGTGAGCTTATCGTAAATTTTGTATTAAGTTGCTAACCTAGTTTCGTTGGCATTATTTAACTAGGTTACCAGGTTTAATCAGTAGGCAAAGTCTGTCCAGTAAACTTGCAATGTGAGTCATTCTCTTTTTACCAAATTGTTTCCACAACCCTAATTATTTTCAAAGTTATAAATACAGAGATTAAGTCTTTGTAGTCTTCAATTAGAGCCGGTATGTAGGGTTTTGTATACATTACTTGATAACCATCACCATTGGATAACATGTTAGCCAATGGGTGATAAGACCATAGTCACAGATACGGTCGAGTGACAAATACCGTTGGGTAATTGGTTGATATAAACATTGTAATCGCTCTTAATACTGTATATTATAACAATGTGTCGTTTTGTACAAATTAAATGAGTCGCCAGTATTTCCCCGCTGATAAAATCTTTTTAAACATGTTTCAGGTGATTTACTGTAAACCAGGAAAAGTGCCACGTAGCACTACAGCTTGAAGAAAGTGGCTCAGTAAATAAATAAACATGTTTTTGTAACCAAGGGGTTTCCCAGTGGAAATTCCTTTATTGTAAAGTACGCGGTTTGTCCCGAAATTTGAAATAAAATAAAGTGGTGTTTTCAGTTTAAACGATCCTGTTAAAATTTCCGCTGCCTAAATAAAACACCAATACCACGGGTTTCTGTCCCGCGACTTTCGAACCGGGTAAAACCGGGTCGGGGGTCGTGACAGAAAAAAAGGTGGAATCAGAGCCACTGATTTAAGCCAATTAAGTATTTAGAAATACTTAAATTTTTTTCAGATTGTCATTTTGTGATTCTGTGAAAATTTAATTTATAATAAATAAAATTTTAATTTGAGTTTTGTGTGTTTCTTCATGTGTGCTAACAGCATGAATGAACTGTCGGAAGCACTCAGAAACTTTACAATCCATACTACTGATATGGATACAACAGGAACCCGGTCTGGAACTGGTGGATGCTGGAAATTGGATTCGGGAAGTGGGGGAAAACATCACATGGAAGTACGACGAGAGGGAGCGTCGTTTCTTAAAAGCCGGTTAACTGAAGTTAAAATGTTTTTGTATAATAATAATAATAATAAGAGAAATATATATATATATATATACACACACAATAATAATAATATAATGTATAATAATATTAAAATAACATATCTGTAAATACGTATCTTGTAATGATGGATAATATCATAAAAATATATGAATGTCGCAAGGTCGACGATTTTGGCTATATGTGTTGATTTAATTATGTTGTGATTGCCTTGTTGTGTTTAATTGTTATCCGATTTGTGACACTAATTTATATATATATATATCTTGATAATTATTCAGATGGAAAACGCAATAAACCAACCAGCAACCGAAGTTAACCAATCTGAACAACACAATGAAGATCATTTTCTTAATAGGAAAGATATAGAAAATATCGTTGCTCAGGGAATAGATAACGCTATCCCTGCAATTGTCACTGCTGTTAAGAACCCCGTTGAACCTTCTCAAGCCAACCATCGTAAACGCACTCGAGATGATAATTTCAGTAACAGCGTAAATGGTGGCGGCAATAATGATAATAACGTGGTTCAAGCCCCAATACTTAAGAAAATGAAAGTTGCAACACCTGGTTGCACTTATAAAGAATTCCTTGCGTGTAAGCCCGTCGAATTTGCAGGCAATGAAGGGGCGACTACCGCACTGCGTTGGTTAGAAAAGACTGAAACAGTAATTAAAATCAGTAAGTGCGCAGAGGAAGACAAGGTTATGTATGCATCCCACCTTTTCAAAGAAGAAGCGTTAGAATGGTGGAACACGGTGCTGCAGGCCAAGGGAAGTGACATGGCTTATGCCATGAGTTGGGAGGAATTTAAGGAATTAATAGAAAGGAAATTTTGCCCCGCCTACGAAAAGGAACAAATGACAAATAAGTTCCTAAATCACCGGATGGTGGACGTGGATTGTCGGGGGTATACTTCGAAATTTTTCGAATATGCTAGAATTGTACCAACTCTGGCCTCGCCAGAACCGATGCTTATTTCTCGCTACATTTGGGGACTAATTAGCGAAATTCGTGATATAGTCAAAGTTGTGAGACCCCACACAATTGACGATGCTGTCAAACTGGCCAACACCTTGACTGACGGACTGGTACGCATGAGAGAAGAAAACCGGAAAAAGGAATTAGCTCAAAAGATTACCCAAGGATTCCGTGGGGATTATACTTTCAAGAAAAAGGGAACTGGGCAATCTTCCACACCTCCATTCTGCAGAAACTGTCGAAAGAAACATTTTGGTAAATGTCAAGAGAAGTGTAATTTCTTCAAGGCACCAGGGCACCGAGAGGAGGGGTGCAGGAAGAAATCAACGATTTGCTTCAATTGCAGAGAAGCTGGACATTTTAGACCAGAATGCCCTAAACTGGTCAAGCCAGCTGATAACAAGGCCAAACCTGCCGAAGGAACTAATAAGAAGAATGCAAGAGCCTTTCAGCTGACAACTCAAGAAGCAGATCTGATTCCGGATGTGATAGCTGGTATGTTTCTTGTGCACGACGTTTACGCAAAAGTATTATTTGACTCTGGTGCAAACCAAATTTTTATAAATACTTCATTTTGCCAAGCTCTTAAGCAACCTTTAACCAAACTTAGGCAGATTTATACGGTAGAAATGGCAGATGGAAATTCTGTTAACATAGATAAGGTTCTCCAGGAAGGGAAGATAAAACTTTCAGGCCATAAATTTTCTGCAAACCTTCTACCTTTGAAATTAGCAGGATTCGATGTCATATTACGAATGGATTGGTTAGTAGCCAACCATGTTCGAATCCTATGTGATAAGAATTCCATAGAAATACATTCGCCAGCAGGAGAAGTAATTTTGGTTACAGGAGATAAGCCGCATAAACCATTAAAGTTCATTTTAGTAATGAAAGTTGCTAGTTATGAACGAAAACAAGGAATAATATATATGATTTCGGTGATCACCAACACTAAAAGCAAGGAACTTAAGGAAATTCCAGTAGTATCAGAATACCCTGATGTATTCCCAAAAGAGCTACCTGGATTACCACCAGATAGGGAAGTAGAGTTTAGAATTCATCTAATTTCTGGAACTACACCGATAGCTAAGGCACCTTATCGGTTAGCACCAACAGAAATGTTAGAATTGAAAAAGCAGTTAGATGAATTGCTAGGCAAAGGATTCATATGACCTAGTTCATCCCCTTGGGGAGCACCAGTGTTATTCGTGAAAAAGAAGGATGGTTCAATGCGAACGTGTATCGATTATAGAGAATTAAATAAGGTTACAATTAAGAATCGATACCAATTACCTAGGATTGATGATATTTTCGATCAACTTCAGGGAGCTAGATATTTCTCTAAGATAGACTCGCGCTCTGGATATCATCAGTTGAAGGTACAGGAAGAAGACATACCTAAAACTGCTTTCAGGACTAGGTATGGTCATTACGAGTTTACAGTCATGCCCTTTGGGTTAACGAATGCCCCTGCAACATTTATGGACATGATGAATAGGATCTGTAAACCGTATTTGGATAAATTCGTAATTGTCTTCATCAACGATATACTTATTTATTCCAAAAGCCAGGACGAGCATTGTGAGCACCTGCATGCACTCTTAGCTCTGTTAAGAAAGGAAAAGCTTTACGCCAAACTTTTGAAATGTGAATTTTGGCTACAAGAGGTGCAATTTTTAGGACACATGGTGAATCACGAAGGTATTCACGTAGATCCTTCCAAGATAGAAGTGATCACCAATTGGAAGGTCCCGTAATCAGCTACCTAAGTTAGAAGTTTTCTAGGATTAGCTGGATATTATAGGAGCTTCATCAAAGATTTTTCTAAGATAGCTGTTCCATTAACTAAGCTAACCTGTAAAACTATTAAGTTTGAATGGGGACCCAAGCAAGAAGAGGCCTTTAGGATTTTAAAGCAAAGGTTAACCAATGCCCCAATTCTTGCCTTGCCCGAGGGAACAGAAGATTTTGAAGTCTACTGTGATGCCTCTAAACTAGGATTAGGATGTGTGCTAATGCAATGCAAAAAGGTAACTGCGTATGCATCAAGGCAGTTGAAAAAGCACGAGGAAAATTATACGACTCATGACTTAGAATTAGGAGCAATAATTTTTGCCCTTAAGATTTGGAGACATTATCTGTACAGAAGTAAGTTTATTGTGTATACAGATCATAAAAGTTTAAGGTACATATTTAGGCAAAAAGAATTAAACATGAGGCAAAGGAGATGGATGGAAATTTTAAGTGATTGCGACTGTGATATTTTATATCACGAAGGAAAGGCAAATGTAGTAGCAGATGCCCTAAGTCGTAAGTATAATGAGAAGCAAAGACGAGTTCGTGCTCTTAGATTAAATCTACAGCTAGATTTAATAGAACAACTGAAAAAGGTTCAGGAAACGGCAATCAAGGATGATGCTGACGGAATGAAAGGATGAATAGAGGAATTAGAGCAAGGAACCGATGGAATCTGGAGATTCCATAAGAAAAGAATTTGGGTATCTAGACAAGGAAATTTAAGAGATAAGATTCTAGAGGAAGCCCATAAATCTAGGTATACGATGCATCCTGGTAATAACAAGATGTATCAAGATTTAAAGAATAACTCCTGGTGGATAGGAATGAAGAAAGACATAGCTAGATACGTTTCTAAGTGTCTAACTTGTTCACAAGTTAAGGCAGAACACCAGAAACCTTTAGGGTTACTTCAACAATTGGAAATGCCTGTATGGAAATGGGAACTAATAACAATGGACTTTATTACTAAGTTACCCAAAACCAGGAAAGGTAACAATGCAATTTGGGTGATTGTAGATCGATTAACCAAATCAGTTCATTTCCTGCCAATGAAGGAGACCTTTGGCATGGAAAGATTAGCAAAATTGTACGTAGATGAGGTAGTATCCTTGCATGGAGTCCCACTCTCCATTGTATCAGATAGGGATAGTCGTTTCACTTCGCATTTTTTAGACAAGTTTCCAAGAAGCAATGGGGACACGATTAAATTTAAGTACTGCATACCATCCGCAGATAGATGAACAAAGTGAAAGAACAATTCAAACCCTTGAAGACATGCTCAGAGCATGAGTAATTGACTTCAGTGGAAATTGGGATGACCATTTACCACTAATAGAATTATCCTATAACAACAGTTATCATGCAAGCATCAATGCTGCCCCGTTCGAAGCACTATATGGACGAAAGTGTAGAACTCCAGTATGCTGGGCAAAAATAGGAGAAAGTCAATTATCAGGTCCCGAGATTGTACAGGAAACCACCGACAAGATAACTCAAATCAAGGAAAGACTGAAAATGGCTCGAGATCGCCAGAAAAGTTATGCAGACAGCCGACGCAAGCCGTTAGAATTTCAAGTTGGAGACAAGGTACTCTTGAAAGTTTCTCCTTGGAAAGGAGTAGTTCGGTTTAGTAAGAAGGGAAAACTAAGTCCAAGGTATATAGGACCATTCGCAGTTACCCAACGAATAGGACCAGTTGCCTATCGCTTACAACTACCAGAAGAGTTAGCTGGAATACATGACGTGTTTCATGTATCTAATCTCAAGAAGTGTCTGTCTGATGAATCCCTAGTAGTACTTCTACAAGACATAGAGGTAAATGAAAAGTTGAAATTTGTGGAGAAACCTCTTCAAATAGAAAACAGAAAGGTCAAGTTCCTCAAGCACAAAAGATTGGTGCAAGTCAAGATAATCTGGGATTCGAAAAGAGGACCTGAGTATACATGGGAATTGGAACCGGAAATGAAGCGAAAGTATCCTTACTTGTTCCAGTAAATATCGAGGATGAGATTTTAAATAAGGTGGGGATGATGTAAGGACCTGCACGAAAATGTCCTAAAATACTCCGTAAGTGAAAACCCGGACCCCTAAAACCCTAAATTGCATGAAAAACCAAGAAAATCAAGTTTTATTAGTTTGTCGCGGGCCGCGTAAGAGTTAAGCAAGGCTTACGCGGGGCGCGACAGCCTTGCAATTCTCCGGATAAGCTTTAAGTCACGTGGTAAACCTATACCGTGACACGGCAGCCCTAGCCGTAGCTAGGGTGTCCCTCGCGGGCCGCGTAGAATGGCCTTAAGTCCTTCGTGGGCCGCGAAAAACCTAAAAATTTTCTATAAAAGGGACGTGCATGGGCAGTTCAAATCTGTCGAAAACTGTCTTCAAAATCACACTCTTTCTGCTCAAAAATTCACTTTTAGGGTCGAGACGCTGCTACGATTACAGGGTAATAACTCGATCACTGCTATGATACAATGCCCGATCGATTGAAACCGATCCGATGGATGTTTAAGTGATGCCCGAATTCGGGCTATACTTTGTCATTCTTCATGAGGGTTTTGATTTCGTGAGCTTATCGTAAATGTTGTATTAATTTACTAACCTAGTTTCGTTGTCATTATTTAACTAGGTTACCAGGCTTAATCAGTAGGCAAAGTCTATCCAGTAAACTTGCAATGTGAGTCATTCTCTTTTTACCAAATTGTTTCCACAACCCTAATTATTTTCAAAGTTATAAATACAGGGATTAAGTCTTTGTAGTCTTCAATTACAGCCGGTATGTGGGGTTTTGTATACATTACTTGATAAGCGTCACCATTGGACAACGGGTTAGCCAATGGGTGATATGACCATAGTCACAGATACGATCGAGTGACAAATATCGTTGTGTAATTGGTTGATATAAACATTGTAATCGCTCTTAATACTGTAGATTATAACAATGTGTCGTTTTGTACAAATTGAATGACTCGCCAGTATTTCCCCATTGATAAAATCTTTTTAAACATGTTTCAGGTGATTTACTGTGAACCAGGAAATGTGCCGCGTAGCACTACAGCTTGAAGAAAGTGGCTCAGTAAACAAATAAACATGTTTTTGTGACCAAGGGGTTTCCCAGTGGAAATTCCTTTATTGTAAAGTACGGGTTTTGTCCCGAAATTTGAAATAAAATAAAGGGGTGTTTTCAGTTTAAACGATCCTATTAATATTTCCGCTGCCTAAATAAAACACCAATACCACGGGTTTCTGTCTCGCGGCTTTCGAACCGGGTAAAACCGGGTCGGGGTCGTGACAATACTTAATGAACCAATACTACCTAACGCAACAAAACGCATTAAACGAGCATCTTACACGCGAAACGAGGAAAAGGTTGCACAAAACAGCACCTTTGTACGAAGCTAGGCAGCTTCGTACGAAAGCACTGCCTTCGTACGAAGGCAGCCTGTTCGAACCAGGCCTTTTTGTGCGAACCCACTCTCTCTATAAATACCCAAGCCCCTCCTCATTCATTCTCACTTGTTGATTTTGAGCCGAAACTCTGCCGAATTGCCCTCCGACCATTTTCAAGTAAGATTTAACAGTTTTTCTTCAATTATACAACGTTTTCCACTTCGATTTTCACAAGAATCACTACGTTTTCATCTAAACTCTTCTGTTTTTACCCAAAAACAATCAACTTTTCACTTAACTTCTTCTTTTCTGTAACAACCACTTAATTTTTATTCGAATTTAATAAAAATATGCATGATTTTATATAAAGAGTACTTCAATTCAACCCAAGTACAAAATCGAAGTTTTAAAGTGATCATATACTAATTAACTACTAACTAGTTTAAACCTTCAAAACATGATTATTTAATTGTTTACATCATAAACATTGTCTAAACAAAGTTAATTTAACGCGGAAGCTTCAAACATTCATGTTCGGTTCTTCAAAACATGCTTGATTGCCATCTGGAATGACCCCATCATCACCTAGAGTCAAAACCACTTAAAAAGTTAGTTTTGACATTGTTTAAATATGCATAAACAAGTTCTAGCATCAAACCATCAAAAATAAAATAAAATTTCAAAACTTAGTCTGTCGCGTGTCGCGCCAGACATCGTTTACAAAAAGTTTAACAAAAATTGGATAAACTCACATTGCTATTTTAGACTTCGCTTAAGGGTTTCCTGGATATAATCTATAATTTATACAAATGTACATAGGTTAGTATAATAACCCTTTGAAAATATTAATGATACCCTCCCCGAGACGGTATTCCAACAACTACGTCGGGCAGAACCACGACAGTTGTTACGGAACTCTAAATCAATCGGGAAGCGTATCTAATACGAAACTGGGGTTATAATACTTACAACGGAGCAGAACCTTGCTAATTAGGGGGGTATAATACCAGCTTTATAAAGCCTATATTCAGAAATTGAGATTGAGAAATGAAAACTGAACGAACTGAAATGAAATCCGATGCGTTCTATTTATAGGGGCTGAATCTGGGTCTCACGCGGCCCGCGTAACACATAAGCGGAGCTTTACGTGGCCCGCGTCAAAGCTGGGTCAACGCGTAGCTCGTCCGGATCACCAACTAGGCTTGACACGATGATGACACGTGTCATCACCAGGCTGCACCACTATTCTTGATCTCACGCGGCCCGTGTAAGCTTAAGGGGGATCTTACGCGGCCCGCCTTAACTAAAGAAATCAACGAAATCAGTTTCCAACCTTGATACTGCCCGCGTAAGGTTAGGGTGGGTCCTACGCGGCCCGCCTCAACTTAAAATTTTCTGATTTTTAATTATTTTAATTACTATAATGTATTTCGGTCTTGGTTTTCACATACGGGGTGTATTTTAAGACATATTGGGACATTTTCAAAATATACTAGGGTGTTGGAAATATTATGAGGGTGTCGGGTTATTTGAGGATTGTTACATCCTCCCCACCTTGTTTTAGAGCTCGTCCTCGAGATCTACTGGAACAAGTGCGGATATTTCCTTTGCATTTCAGATTCAAGCTCCCATGTATACTCAGGTCCTCTTTTGGAGTCCCACTTTACTTTGACCAGAACTAATATCTTGTGCTTGAGATTCTTGACTTTCCTGTCTTCAATCTTTAGAGGTCTTTCTACAAACTTGAGTTGTTCATTTACCTCTATATCCTTAAGAGGTACTATCAATGATTCATCAGCTAAACACTTCTTGAGATTAGATACATGAAATACATCATGTATTCCTGCCATTTCCTCTGGCAGTTGTAGCTGATAGGCTACAGGTCCTATTCTTCTAATAATCTCAAAAGGTCCAACATACCTGGGACTTAACTTTCCCCTTTTGATGAATCTTACTACTCCCTTCCAAGGAGAGACCTTCAATAATACTTTATCTCCTACTTGAAATTCCAAGGGTTTGCGTCGGTTATTAGCATAGCTCTTTTGTCGATCACGTGCTGCTTTTAGTCGTTCCTTGACTTGAATAATCTTGTCAGTTGTTTCTTGCACTATCTCAGGTCCAGATAGTTGCTTTTTTCCAATTTTCGCCCAACAAACTGGGGTTCGGCACTTTCGTCCATAAAGTGCTTCGAATGGTGCAGCATTGATACTTGTGTGATAACTATTATTATAAGAAAATTCTATTAAAGGTAAGTGATCGTCCCAATTACCTCCGAAATCAATTACACAAGCTCTAAGCATGTCTTCCATTGTCTGAATTGTCCTTTCGCTTTGTCCGTCTGTTTGAGGATGATAAGCTGTGCTTAGATTTAACTTGGTTCCCATTGCCTTTTGGAAACTTGACCAAAAATGAGAGGTAAATCGACTATCTCTATCACAAACAATTAATAAAGGAATTCCAGGTAAAGAAACAATTTCATTTACATATAATTTAGCTAGCTGTTCCATACTGAAAGTTTCCTTCATTGGTAGGAAATGAGCTGACTTAGTTAGCCTATCTACAATCACCCAGATTGTATCATTACCTTTCTTTGTTTTGGGTAGTTTGGTAACAAAATCCATTGTTATTAATTCTCATTTCCACACTGGCATTTCTAATTGCTGTAACAAACCTGAAGGTTTCTGGTGTTCAGCTTTAACTTGTGAACAAGTTAAACATTTAGAAACATAGGCTGCTATGTCCTTTTTCATTCCTATTCACCAGAAATTCTTCCATAAATCCTGGTACATTTTATCACTACCTGGATGCATCGTATACTTAGACTTATGGGCTTCTTCTAATATACGATGACGTAAGTTTCCTAATTTAGGTATCCATATTCTCTTTTCATGGAATCTCCAAATTCCATATGTTCCTTGTTCTAATTCCTTAACCATACCTTTTAATTTTTCAGCATCATCCTTGATTACCGATTCTTGTGCTTCTCTTATCTGATCATTTAAATCTACTCGCAGATTTAATTTGAGAGAACGTACCCTTTTTGGCTTTTCATGATACTTTCTGCTTAAAGCATCTGCCATCACATTTGCTTTTCCTTCATGATACTGGATATCACAATCATAGTCACTAAGCATCTCCATCCAACGTCTTTGTCTCATATTCAACTCCTTTTGCTTGAAAATATACCTTAAACTCTTATGATCAGTGAATATGGTAAACTTACTACCGTAAAGGTAATGTCTCCAAATTTTAAGAGCACAAATTATAGCTCCTAACTCTAAATCATGTGTTGAATAATTCTCTTCATGATTCTTAAGTTGTCTAGATGCATAAGCTATAACCTTTTTTCGTTGCATCAATACACATCCATAACCTAATTTGGAAGCGTCACAATAGACTACAAAATCTTCAGTTCCTTCTGGTAACGCTAACATGGGTGTATGGGTTAATCTTTGCTTAAGGATTCTAAATGCTTCTTCTTGTTTTAATCCCCATTCAAACTTAACAGATTTACAAGTTAACTTAGTTAAAGGGATGGCTATTCTAGAAAAATCTTGAATAAATCTTCTATAATAACCGGCCAATCCTAGGAAACTTCTAACCTCGGTTGGTGACTCAGGGGTTTTCCATTTGGTAATTGCCTCGATTTTTGTGGGATCCACATGAATTCCTTCATGATTCACTATGTGTCCAAGAAACTGTACCTGCTCTAACCAAAATTCGCACTTTGAAAATTTAGCGTAAAGCTTTTCCTTTCTTAATAAACTTAAAAGTGCGTGCAAATGCTTTGCATGATCCTCCTTATTTTTAGAGTAAATTAGAATATCATCTATGAAGACAATTATGAATTTATCCAAATATGGCTTACATACTCGGTTCATCATGCCCATAAATGCAGCTGGGGCATTGGTTAAACCAAATGGCATAACAGTAAATTCATAATGGCCATACCTTGTTCTGAATGCGGTTTTAGGAATATCCTCTTCCTGTACCTTTAACTGATGATATCCTGATCTTAAATCGATTTTAGATAAAAATCGAGCTCCTTGCAGTTGATCGAACAGATCATCGATTCTTGGTAATGGGCATCGATTCTTAATCGTGACCTTATTTAATTCACAGTAGTCAATGCACATACGCATTGATCCGTCTTTCTTTTTAACAAACAGTATCGGCGCTCCCCATGGCGATGAACTTGGTTGTATAAATCATTTCTCCAACAATTCGTCCAATTGTTTCTTCAATTCCTGCATTTCTGCGGGTGCCAAACGATAGGGTGCTTTGGAAATCGGTGCTGTTCCTGGTATTAAATGGATTCTGAATTCAACTTCTCTATCTGGAGGTTGCCCTGGCAATTCTTCTGGAAATACATCTGAAAACTGAGATACTACTAGAATATCTTTTAAATCCTTTCCTTTAGTGTTAGTGATTATGGAAATCAAATACACTATAGAACCTTTTCTTATATAACTTGCAGTTTTCATCACAGAGATGAATTTCGTGGATCTAGATGGTTTCTCCCCTTTAATTGGGATCGTTTTACCTTTTGGTGAATCTACTTGAATTAACTTTGGATCACATAAAATACTGGCTTTATTGGTTATTAACCAATCCATTCCTAAAACAACATCGAATCCTGCCAGATTCATGGGATAAAGGTTTGCAATAAATTTCTGATTTAAAATTTCTATGCTTGCTCCCTGCAAGATTTCAGAAATCCTAACAGTTTCTCCATTAGCTGTCTCTACTAAGCATTCTTGTGGTAGTTTAGTTAATGACTGATTTAGAAATTTGCAAAATGATGTATTAATAAAACTTTGGTTTGCACCAGAGTCAAATAATACTTTAGCAAAGACATCATTAACTAAAAACGTACCAGTTATGACATCTGGAATCATCTTGGCTTCATCTGCAGTCAGAACAAATGCTCTAGCATTTTGAGTATTCTTGTTGTTTGTAGCTGGAGCTAATTTCGGGAAATTAGGCTTGATATGACCTTGTTCTCCGCAGTTGTAACATATCCTGTTATTAGCTTTCTTCCTGCAATCTTCTTCCTTGTGTCCCGACATTTTGCAAAAGTTAGAGTATATGGAGCATCTTCCTGAATGCTTTCTTTTGCAATTCTTACAGTAAGGTGTAGAGGTAGAACCTATATTTTTCCCACGATTAAATTTCCAGAAAGAAATTCTTGTGTGAGCTTCTAGGTTAGGTTCCTCCTTTGATCCTCTTCTCGGGTACGGACTAATTCATCTGTCAAGGTATTTGCTAGTTCTACAGCTTCTTCTATGGTTTGAGGTCTAGCTGCCTTGACTACGTGTCTAATCTCTCCAATTAATCCCCAGATATAACGGGAGATTAACACTGGTTCTGGTGAAGCAAGAGTTGGCACTATTCTAGCATATTCGAAGAATATTTTAGTGTATCCCTTACTATCCACACCAGTCATCCTAAGGTTTAAGAATTTGTTTGCTATCTGTTCCTTCTCATTGGGTGGGCAGAATTTCCTTTCTACCTTATTCTTAAATTCTTCCCATTCCATATTATAAGTTCTATCACTTCCTCTTGAGTGGAGGATAGTGTTCCACCATTCTAGCGCTAAATTCTTAAACAGATTAGAAGCAAACAATATCTTATCTTCTTCAACACACTTGCTTATTCTTAAGACTGCCTCAGTCTTCTCTATCCAGCGTAGGGTTGCAATGGCCCCTTCGTTGCCCGAGAATTCCATTGGTTTACTAGACCAAAATTCTTTATAAGAACAACCGTAAGACACGGTTCTTCTCCTTTTGGGAACGGGCATTTGAAGTACCGGTCCATTGTGCACGCTGTTTTCTGGTTCGATGGGTCGCTTACTGCTATGCTTACTTTTATTATTCGCTTCTTGAATCATTTGAATAATAAATGGCATTGCATCTATGATTCCTTGTGCCACTATATGTTGAACAACACTATTATCCATTTGGTTTCCATTGTTATTGATGCTTGGATTCTCATTAACCACGTTAATGTTACTCTGATTATCATTATTCAGATTTTCTTGATTTCCTTCGTCGGCCATCTGAATTTTAAACATTTACCAATCATTAATAGAGTAATTAAATAGTTTAAGTAACACTCCACATAATACACATATTGGTCAAAAACGTCGTGCATCGCGACTTTACTCTTTTTACTATAGTAGGTGTCAAATACACACTAAAACATAATTTAAAAATTACAATACTACTATGCCTCGTTAACCATAGAGTGGTCTGTACTACCATAGATTTATTATTACACATATTTTATTTATTATTACTACCAACTTTATTATCTCCTTCATGGATATGGATTTTCCCTGAAATCCATCTGGCGCTCATCGTATTTCCATACGAGTTGCTCTCCTACATACCTCATCCTCTCACTGCTTTCTATGATTTCCTCTCCAAAATTTCAGAGTTCTTGCAAATTCTCTGCACTCATTGGGGGTTCAGGTACTGGTATTGGCTTTGGGTACTGAGGTACTGGATTCTCCTAAGGGTATGGATTCTCCAAAATCTCCCTAATATATTCATCATTGTCAAAATAGGGATCTAGTGGGTCCAGACCTGGATATGTTGCTAAGTTTGGCAAGGTTTCTTCGTTTAAGTTATAGCGGGGAACATAATCTCTAAGATCATCAAACCATGGATCATAATTTGGATCTAGAGGATTAGGGGCTGGTATCCTAGGTATTTCCTCAGGGTTAAAATCAGGCATTTCTAATTCCATCGGTTGAGTGGGAAACAAAGGTAAGGGTTGTGGGGCTACTAATTGTTCCAGACTTGGGTCAGCAGCAGTTGTAGCTAGGATATGGAAGTTGGCTTGGCTTCTATTAAGCATATCCTGTGTATGGGCATCTGTCTTTCGCTTAGCAGCTGCTAGAACTCTTTGCTGTTGCAACTTTCGCATTCTTTTCCTACGTGCAAATGCTTCCTTACTGAACCATCCTCATTTCTTATGAGGGAATGGCTCTTCTGACTGAGCTTTAAAGGCAAACATCCCTTCTTCCTGATCAGCAGAATACCCAGAAAGGGCAGGCTATGAAGAGGTAACTTCACTCCTAGGTGAATCAGACAACTGACGACACATGTCTGAGGGTCCTTGATCACTCATACTGTAAACTAACAAATAGTCAAATAACACAAAACACATAATCACATAAATTATTTCCTAACACAAAATTTAGAATTTAAGTGTCAGCAGAACACTTCTTTGGCTTAGACCAGTGGCTAGGCTCTGATACCACCTTCTGTCACAACCCCCGATCCCTTATCTGTCCCGGGAACGGGAGGACGCGAACTCAAAATTTTGGTGGTAACAGTTGGTTAATTTGGCAGCGGAAATTACATCAGGACCGTAGTTAGGAAATGTTTATCAAAGTAAAACCACCTTATTTAATATTAATAATCACATGGGTAAAACCCAAGTTTCTTATTACAATACATTTATAGGGATAAACCCTATTTTATTGAATTTAAAACATTGTCTTTTTGGTAACTTTTATAGCCACATTTTTCCCAAGCCTCCAGTGCTCTCTAGCTGGCTTTTTACTAATTGGCTGTCACATTGTGTTACCTGAAACGCGTTTTAAAAATATTTGTCAGTGGGAAATACTGGTGAGTGAATCCCAGTTTAATCAAGAAACATTTTATCAATTAAAATAGTATTGAGAGCGATCACATTGTTTATTTCTACACAATTACTCATTCAGTACTGTCAATCCTGACTGGTGGGTCAGATTACACATTGGCTAACTCGTTGTCCAATGGTAACATATTGTCGTCCCAACTTACTACTCACACTGTATTAAATTTTGTATACAAAACCCCAACATACCGGCAGTAATTGAAGAACTACAAAGACTCAATCACCGCTTAATCACATTGTAAAGCATTAAGGTTTTGTAAAATATTATAAAAAGTTTAACAAAAATTGGATAAACTCACATTGCTATCGTAGACTTCGCGTAAGGGTTTCCAGGATATAATCAATAATTTATACAAATGTACATAGGTTAGTATAATAACCCTTTGAAAATATTAATGATACACTCCCCGAGACGGTATTCCAACAACTACGTCGGGCAGAACCACGACAGTTGTTACGGAACCCTAAATCAATCGGGCAGCGTATCTAATATGAAACTGGGGTTATAATACTTACAACGGAGCAGAACCTCGCTAATTAGGTGTCACACCCCGAATTCCACGAGTCACCGGTGGGGAGTATCGTGACGTAGTTGAGATCATCATAGTCAAACAACACAATATATAAATGCACAGCGGAAGCAAAAGATAAATATATTACAATCCGAATATAAAGTAATATCAAGTATTACAACGGAAAGTAAAGGATCCACAGGCGGATCAAATAAAAGAAAACTGTTCAACAGACTTTGACATCTAGAGCTTGCGAGACTTGATTAATGATGCCTGGAGTAGCCAGCCTATTTCGTATAGTACCTGCACTTTACCTTTTTGAAAAATACGTCAGTTTACACTGGTATATACAACTCAACTGACTCATTTTGAAAAGAGTTTGTAAATTTTTTTGAATGCACTTCGGCACAAAATATCTTTTATAACTTGGGACAATCTTATTAATAAAAATCTTGTATCCGATTTACATGTTTGTCCAACATTTAGGGCCGGTGATTATACAATACAAGCCGGTCAAGATTAATCGACACACCATAAATATAACTCACAAGAAGACACCTTACGAGTGAGTATATCTTTTACATATGCAACAGGAGGTGTTATGCCTACACCTTGTGCTTAAGTTATGGTCATTCACTTTTTAAATGAGCCAAGGATATCCAGGACACGGTCATTAACCCCTAATGTTATTTGTTATCAATCAATACAGATTAAAACGGGATTATGCAATTTAATCATCTCCGATTAAAAGGTTTATACACCCGACCAAGCGGTATTTATATTACCGTATCCCAAGCCCGTAATAGGGAAAATAAGTTAAGAGTATTTACCTGAGCTAAATATAAATTCAATCCCAGCCGTATATCAATTCAGCAAGTACAAATATCTTTTACTGGGCTCCTAATCTGGAATGAAGGTTTTTAATAACCTATTAGAATCCTAATGGGTCTTTAATTAAGTCTTGACTTAGACCGGTTAGTTTTCAAAAGGAAGATACGGTTCAAACGCATGATAAGGCGAAGACCAGAATAGAATGTGATTTAGACCCGACAAGTTTGAAGACTTGTATAATATGGGTAATCTAAACACATTCTGGATTTTGAGATAAAACCGATAAGGTTTGACCCGTTTCGGCTAATTTATGCAAACTAGTTACATAAACCGAACCGAACGCGCAAGAGGCGTAACGGGTAACCATAAGAGTCATATACCGGTTTCCTAAGTTAATATGCCTTTAATATGTTGTGATATCAGTAGGATATCTTCCATTATGCCCAAAACGAGTTTAATCTCAAAATAAGCCTCGTAGGGGTATTTTGGTCATTTTAAAGATTATAAAAGAGGTTAATTAAAATTCTGAGATTCATGTCTGAATACATCAGTAAAATAATTTATTTTAATAGGTCATATCAGTTGATAATAAGTCTTATGTGACATAATGGTTTTAAACCCAAACTATGCGTTTAATACGCTTTAAAAGCCATTTTAAGCGATTTCCGGGTTATACAGGAAATCTGAGTTTTCTGATCAGGTTATAAAGTTCAAAATACTTTCTTTATTATATAAAATCAGTAGCAATTGGATCGGTGTCAAAATATTATGTAAAACTCATTTTATGACCAAAAAGGGTATAATCGGTATTTACCGAATCAATGCCATAACCTTAGGTTATGAGCAGGTTAAAAATAATTAAAAATCTTTAAAAATCCCAAAATATTATATTACATCAGTGGGTAAAAGGTTTGGTGTCAAAAATTGGGTTTAGATAGGCTTTATGCTAATTGCGCCTTTTAATTACTAAAAGGCGTTATAATTACGCTAATGAGCATAACTCCTAATCTAGACCTCCAACTGATGTGAAATTTTAGGGACATGTTTATAAATCAGTATCAAAGGTTATTGTCCTTTCACATATTCAAAAATCTCATTTTATGGTAAAAAGGGCATTATGGTCAACGTTTAGGCAATTAACGGAAACGTGTAAACGATTTGGATAATCAAAGAACCAACCACAGAGGGTTATGCTAACATGTAGCCTGGTCCTAAGAAAACTCTAAGGCATTTCTAAAACATACCAAAGCGGGTCAGAACTGAAGTCAAAGCTTTGCGACTTTCGGTTCCGAACCGGGTCTAAACAGAAAATTGCCGGGTCGAACATGCTTAGACATGTTCTTACATTAATTACTAAGTTATAAAAGTAATAAAATAGGTTGCAAAGCTTCTACATTGTTAATTATGTTTTAAATCACAAATTAGAATCCTGTTGACTTTTTATTAACAACTTTGACCCGACAAAATTCCTAGTTAGAGTGGGAATCAGAGGGTGCCCTTTTAAGGGTTTATTGCCCACATAATTACCAACTTATAACTACCTTCAATTCGACTAATCACTGGACCATTAATGATTAATCGCTAAGTCAACCGTTAATTATGACGGTTTGACTTTTAAGCTAAAACTAAGTTAAAACTCAACTAAGAAAGGGTAAGCATACTTACTGAAGTCCTATGCACGATTAGGAAGGCTTAGGGTATGCTCTTATGCTCCAAGAAGCTCCCCAAATGCAGATGGAATGGTGTGATCACAATTTTGCAACTATGAGGCCCTTTTATAGTGTTCTTGAATCAATTTGATGATGACAACTAAGTCTAAGGGGTGATCCAAATCATTGACAAGTGCCCCTAAGTCCTAGGAACTATTAGGGGTCGCCCATGTATGAGGAAAATCGTTTTTAAGTCGGTTGCAACGTTTTAAAGAGCCAACAGCCAACTTTATGTCGTTGGGCAACCCTTGCGCACCGTAAGGGTATGGCTTACGGTGCGCAAGCCTTCTGCAGCAGCCAACAATTCTTGCAACTTTTGTATCTTGGCTCTTGGTCTTTCCAAAGGTTAACCAAACTTATTCTTTTGCATTCTGAGCCCCTCAATTTTACTTATAAGGGCTTCAAGACTTGTTTAAACATTGGCAAGTCCTTGGTTAACTTTGTGCTTACCCGAAAAGTCATAATTTCCAACGTTGACGCATCTAACCCCTCGAATACGAATTTTATCATAACTTTCTCATACGATAATGAAACTTTATGAAATTTTTATCATGCATTCCAGTGAGCATAATTAATCGTTACAAAGATTCGGGTTTGCTAAAAGGTCACTCAGAGGTATAACTTAAACATGTTGACACATTTAACCCCTGTAGTTTGTAATCTCTCACTTTCTTTCACAATTAGCTTCGCATGATCCATGATTTATTCGTGTAAGGGTATGAGCATCACGTAGGGTTACTGTAAAGTATATTTATCCCTTGTTGACATTTTGGAACCCTTATATTCACATACTTTCCATGTTTGTCAACTTTAGTCCCTCTAGAGTATACTTTCACACGTTCAAGCTTTATGACACGTGTCAATACATTATAGGACGTGAATTTTCGGGGTGTTACATCCTCACCCCCTTAAAAGAATTCTCGACCTCGAGATTTGTTAAAATGCTGGAAGTACTTTTTGTCGCATAATGGACTTAACTCCTATAACATATCTGGAGTCTTTCCAAGCTCCCAAAGTGACTCCTATATTAGGTACATGTATCCTTTTTGGAGCTTCTTAACCTGTCGATCCTTAATCGATACAGGATGCTCATCACATCATAAATTTGCATATCATTATGTGATAGTGCTTCTTGACTTATTGGCGAAACACACCCTTCAGTCACTTGTGTGTAATGTATTGCGAGCTCCGCCAAGCTCTTTAAATAGGTTTTAGCTTATAAGCTACTTGATCTTGATACATTCGATTTCCTTCGAATGATTTTATATATTCAGGGCTTAACTAGCCTGATAATTTAACAAATTTAGTACATCCTTCCTGGGTGATACTTTTTGTTGACCCTTATTCCTTAACAAGAATTTAGGAGGGTTGCTACTTTCTTTAATTCTTGATTTTCTGCCGAATACTGGCAACTTACAGATGATTAGGGATTTGTATGATCTTATTCGTTGTTTCCAATGCAACTTTCAGATCCAGATAAGTGGACTTTCCAAAGTCTCGTCCATCCAACGGATGTTTTGATATTTCATCTTTACAAGGTCTCCAAAGGAGCCACCTTGATACTTATATAACAGCTATTATAGAAAAGCTTATCTTAAGGTGAGATGGTTATTCCAACCATTGCTCAAAATTAATCTTAAGGAATAGCTAATCCTTACAGTTAGTCGAACAAATCGATGATCCTGGGCAGCTGATGGCAATTCTTAATTGTTGCCTAATTAGGGTTGCGGTAATCAATGCATAAGCAAAATGAACCGTCTTTCATAACTAACTACACCGAATTCTCAGGATATTGAGTTAGGCTATATGAATCCATATCTTAAAACTTACTTAACCAGGGTTTTCGATTCTTCCAATAATGGTACTAGCCGTCTTGGAGATTTCATAATAATACAGCCTTAAAAGGGGTATAAACCTTAACTCTACCTGCCTCACAGGGGTAAACAGGGAAATCTAAGGAGAAGATAATTAAGGTACAAGGAGGTTACAGAGACTTCCATATCTAAGGCTCCAGTTCACCCATCATTGCTTGTGTCAAATAAGTGACACCTGTATGTTACAATTCCATGAATTCTTTAATCGGGAACTTTTACTTGGACAATTTCATTCTGGATATCTTCTTTGAATACCATTAGTTGACTTTAGTACCATATGACCATCGGAATATCTTTGTGGTCCCATGCATTAAACCTCCGTACTGATCAGGCATGGAAGCAATCTATGGGACTTATTAAGATACATCAATCCTCATGTGGCGCTTTTGTCATATCATTTGGTATTCGCAATCGATAGAGATCAAGGAGATATCAATTATATATGCTGACGCACTTCCTTTATAGAGAGGATACTTCTAAAATTTTACGATTGAAGGTTTCTGACGGGAACAGAAGAAATGGTTCTTATGATTTCGCCTGTACGTTTTTCCTTACACTTAATGTATGGGGTTCTTACGGAAAAATTTCTAAAAGGTTTGCTAAGCTTATGGTCTTATGAGAGACTTAGCAGCACCTGAACCCAAACATAACTTTTAGCAATAAAATCACAATAAGGGATTTATCCGGTGTCATTATCAATGTGAACTGCCTCTAATCATTTATCAGGAGGGTTAAACACCTCCATTCTTAATCCTTGCAAACTTAGCTGCAAAAATCTTCGACAGATTTTTGGACAGACTCAGCTTTAACTTGCTGTTTCTTAATCTATATAACGTGAGTAGCTGAGGTAGATCCATAATGGGTTTACAATAAGCAGGTTTTGAAACCTTAATGTGCCCTCTTGAGTATTCATTTGAGAGTTTCCAGCTTTGGCCTTCTTAGTCTTCCTAGGCTTCTTGGTTTTATCTGGCCGAGCAGTAATAATTTATTTAATTGCAGTGAATTGTCGAACTTG
This sequence comes from Helianthus tuberosus, assembly GCA_030545235.1. Lineage (NCBI taxonomy): Eukaryota > Viridiplantae > Streptophyta > Magnoliopsida > Asterales > Asteraceae > Helianthus > Helianthus tuberosus. The sequence continues at coordinate 19,046,376 of CM060398.1, forward strand.
ATGATTAAATAGCCATGGTACAAATAAACCATATAGGCCAATAGATAGTATTTAAATTTATTTGATTATGTTTTGCCTAGGTTTTTAAATAAACCATCTTTGCCGTTTAAACGGAATACAATTCTTCATATTTATTAGACAGGGGACATAAGTCACGACTGTCAATGTCGTACCGACATTTTATATAGCACAAGGGCTTTTCCAAGGACTTTTTGATGGCACAAAAGCCTTGTCACTAGGGAAATTTTTAAAACATAATCAATGTTTCCCTTTGGATCGGAAAAATTTCATAATTCATTGTCTTGACAAGAAGTTATGAAATAAAACTATCTTTTCATGTATACATCTTTGCCCGTAGGTATACATCCCAAATGGATGTTTTGATGTTTCATCATGCTCGACGCTTATTAGCCATGATTCCTATTGATCATTTAGGCTAAACTAGGGGTTTGGAAAATTCCTAATATAGAGATGAGAAGTGTGATTTTATCGCATCACTGTTGCCATGAGTGTTAACATATTTTCAGATGTTAACGAGGACCTGAATCTCTTTTTAAACAGGTTTTACCATTTTAGCTAGGTCTTCAATGACATTCAAGCTAGGTTAAACCTTTTAAGATTCTCTTTTAATATTTATACTGGCAGGAAAGGAATGATATTTATTTTTATTCAGGATTTTTATTAATATTATCCTGGATTTAATTAAAATATAACTATAGCACAAAAAAGTCAAGTCACAAGGACAAGTTTAATTTATAAGCCATGATTTCAGATAATCGAGGCAAATTTATAAGTTAGTAATAGCACAAAAGGCCTAGTCACGTGGACAAGATTAATTTATAAGCCATGATTTCAGAGAATCGAGGCAAATTTATAAGTTAGTAATAGCACAAAAGGCCTAGTCACGTGGACAAGTTTAATTTATAAGCCATGATTTCAGATAATCGAGGCAAATTTATAAGTTAGTAATAGCACAAAAGGCCTAGTCACGTGGACAAGTTTAATTTATAAGCCATGATCCTTTGGGATCGAGGCATTTAGGTGTGAATCAAAGTTCATTACTTTTTCTTGACAGGGAGTTGTAGGATACCACTGTCTTTAGTCTCAGAGGACATTAGCTATAGCCCGTAGGCATTTCCCTTCTAAGGGATGTTTATAATATGATCATCTTATAGGATGATATAAGCCATGATTTCTAAATCAATAGACTAGATAAGAAAATTGGAAGAATCCAATATAAGAATGTCTGTTGTGATTTTCTCGAATCACATCTGTCAAGAGTGTTAACACGTTCTTCGGTGTTAACAAGGATTTGAATCTCTTGAATAGGTCCTACCATCTTGGCCTCGTCATATAGGCTAGGTTTACCTTTAAGATTCCTTTTTAATAATTAACGCAGAAAAATCCTATCTCGGGATGTTAATAAGGATCTGAACCTAAATTGAGGAACTGCCATCTTGGCCGGGTCTTAATAATGACACAAGGCTAGGTCTTGTCCTTTTTAGATTTTGCCATTTTATTATAATGGTAGATCTTATAAAAGGAAATGTTATTTTTCATTTATTTCATATTTCATGTTTAGAATGAAAACTTAAATTTAATCAATCCACTATATAAAAATAAAAGTACAGAGTTGCCCTAAGCGGGACTTGAAAGAATAATGTTGTCCTCAAAGGGACTGAAAGATAAATATATCCTTATGAGGAGCAGTTATCTCTTAGAAAGGACGGACTTCTGAAATTGAATGGACGAATATGGGTTCCAATTTATGGAGGACTTCGAGATGTCATCCTCCAGGAAGCCCATAGTTCCAAATACTCCGTTCATCCTGGAGCTGATAAGATGTACCAGGATTTAAAGGCAAATTATTGGTGGATAGGCTTGAAAAAGTCTGTAGCCGCTTATGTAGCAAAATGCTTGACATGTGCACAAGTCAAAGCAGAACATCAGAAACCATCAGGTTTGCTACAACAGCCTGAACTTCCCACGTGGAAGTGGGAAATGGTGACGATGGATTTCATCACCAAGTTGCCAAAGACAAGGAAAGGCAATGATACAATATGGGTTATAGTTGATAGACTGACTAAGTCAGCACATTTCTTACCCATCAAGGAGACTTATAGCTCCGACATGTTAGCCCAGTTATACGTTGATAAGATTGTAGCCTTACATGGCATACCTGTGGCTATTATCTTTGATCGAGATACTAGGTACACGTCACATTTTTGGAAGAGTTTCCAACAATCTTTGGGCACACGTTTGAATTTTAGTACGACTTATCATCCTCAGACTGACGGTCAGAGTGATCGTACTATTCAAACGTTGGAAGACATGCTACGTGCATGTGCGATCGATTTGGGTGGTAGTTGGGATAAGAACCTACCATTAATCGAATTCTCCTACAACAATAGCTACCATACCAGCATTAAGGCTGCGCCTTTTGAGGCATTATACGGTAGAAAGTGTAGATCGCCTATTTGTTGGGCGGAAGTTGGAGATGTCCAGTTATCAAGACCAGAGATCGTGTTCGAAACAACGGACAAGATTGTCCAGATTCGTGACCGTCTCAAAGCTGCCCGGGATAGGCAGAAAAGTTACGCTGATCCAAAGCGTAAGGATTTTCACTTCGAAGTAGGTGACAAAGTCCTACTTAAAGTGTCACCCTGGAAAGGAGTGATGCGGTTTGGTAAGAAAGGCAAGCTAAGCCCGAGATACATAGGACCTTTCGAGGTTATCGAACGTGTCGGGTCAGTTGCCTATAAGTTAAACTTACCAGAAGAGCTCAGTGGAATTCACAATGTGTTCCACATCTGTAATCTGAAAAAGTGCTTCGCTGATGAATCACTGGTAATACCGCATACAGATGTGCACATAGATGAGAGCTTGAAATTTGTGGAAAAACCTTTGTCTATTGAAGATCGACAGGTTAAGAAGCTTCGAAGGAAGCATGTACCTATTGTAAAGGTCAAATGGGATGCCCGTAGAGGTCCCGAATACACGTGGGAGGTTGAATCCACGATGAAAGAAAAGTACCCTTACTTATTTCAGTAAATCTCAGGTCGAGATTTATTTTAAGGGGGTGAGGATGTAACACCTCAAAAATTCACGTCTTATAATGTGTTGACACGTGTCATAAAGTTTGAACGTGTGAAAGAATGTTATAAAAGGACTAAAGTTGACAAACATGGAAAGTATGTGATTATACGGGTTCTAAATGTCAACAGTGAATAAATATACTTCATAATAACCCTACATGATGTTTATAACATCAAACGAATAAATCATGGATCATGCGAAGATAAAAGTGAGAGATTACAAACTACAGGGGTTAAATGTGTCAACATGTTTAAAGATATACCTCTGAGTGACCTTTTGACAAACCCAAAGCTTTGTAACTGTTAATTATACTCACTAGAATGCGCGATATAAATTTCATAAAGTTTCGTTATCGTATGAGAAAGTTATGATCAAATTCGTGTGCGAGGGGTTAAAGCGTAAACGTTGAAAATTATGACTTTTCGGGTTAACCGGAAGTGCCCAGGGACTTGGCAAAGTGGGTATAAGTCCTAAGGCCCTTGTGGGTATATTATAAGGGGTCAAATTGCAAGTTTCTAGCTCAATTGACCTTTCGGAAGGGCCAAAGGGTGTGATGCAACATCAAGAAAACGTTTTTGGCTGATCAGAAGGGCCATGCGGCCCGCGTGGACATTATCAGAACTTGAGGCGAGCCGCGTCAGGCGCCCAGAACCAGAAAATCGTGACAGGCTCCTGTATTCGCGGAATTTCAACCTTTAAATGAATTTTTAACATGGTGGGCGACCCCTAAACTGTTCTAGAGCACTAGGGACATGTGTATACCAGTTGTGGTGTGTGCTAGACCTTGTTGTCAACCAATTGTGGTGAGTTAATCCACTATATAAGTGCCAAGAGTTGCAACTTTGCAATCACATCTTCATCTGCATTCTTGGAACACTTCTGGAACTCAAAGCCTTCTCTCAAGTGTTCTCTAATCAAGCTTAGGACCTTTGTAAGTTGCCTAACCTTCTCTAATTAATTTTAGCTTAGTTATTTAGCTAAAAGTCAAACCGTCGTAATTACGGTTTGACTTCGAGATTAAGTATTAATGGCTCAGTCATATCTCGAATTAAAAGTAGTTATAAGTAGGTATTTATATGGGTAATAAACCCTTAAAAGGGTTCCCCCTGATCACCACTCTAACTAGGTCAAAAGTCGGGTCAAACTTATATTTAAAAAGTCAACAGGAAGCTTAAAATACCATTTATGCATAATTAACATTATAGATCATTTACAAACTGTTGGATCATTGTTATAACTTGGTAATAAGTGTAAGAACATGTATAAACATGTTCAACCCGACAATTTCCTGTTTAGACCCGGTTCGGAACCGAAAGTCACATAGTTTGACTTTCACTTTGACTTTCAGTTCTGACCCGTTTAGGCATGTTTTAGAAATGCCTCAGAGCCTTAATTGGACTAGGTTACATGTTAGTACAACCCTCTGTGATTATACACCTTGGTTCATTAGTTATCCAATTAATATGCGTGTTTCCGTTAATTGCTCATATGTTGACCGTTATGCGCTTATTACTTTAAAACGTGATTTTTGAAAATGTAAAAGAGTAGAAACTTTAATTACTGATATATAAACTTGTATGCAAATTTTGACATCAGTTTGACTTGTAGATTAAGAGTTATGCTCATTTTCGCAAATTTAAAGCTTTATGTTAATTAAACGGCATAATTAGCGTATAGCCTAGTTAAACATACTTTTTGATATCAAATATTTTACCCACTGATGTAATATATTATTTTGGGATTTTTAAAGATTTTTAATTAATTTTAGACTGAGCATAACTCATAGTCGTAGGCTTAATCCGGTAATTGTTGGTTTTGCCCTTACGGGCCATAAAATGAGTTTTACATATCTAAACGACTCCAAACCTTTTGCTACTGATCACATATGATAAATAAATTATTTTAAGTCTTCTGGAAATATAAAAATATCAGATTTAAGTATCGAACCCGGAAATGGCCTTTAATCGCCTTATTTAGCGTTTTTAACGCATAGTATGTATTAAAATCATATTGAACCTACCCGGGTTGATACCTACTGATATTTTAGGCAAATTAGAATATTTTAACAGTAAGCAAAGGTTGATTAACTTAGACTCCGGTTTTGAGCTTTTCGGCTTATGTGAAATTACCAAAATGCCCCTACGGTGCATAGTTGGCTATAAATGATAGATTTCACATAAATACTTTAACCTACTGATATAACTTAGAAAATTGAGTATATTTGCTGATTACATCAGACCTGTAACTCGGGTTAACACTCAAACTCTTTTACAACCTTTAAAATGACCAAACTACCCCTACGGGGCATAGTTTGTGTTTAAATTCGTTTCGGGCATAATAAAAGACATCTTACTGATGTCACAACATATTTGAAGCATATTAACTTAGGAAACCTGTATATGGATCTTACGGATACCCGTTACGCTTATCACGCGTTCGGTTCGGTTTATGTAACAAGTTTACATAAATTAGCCGAAACGGGTCAAACCTTAACGGTTTTATCTCAAAATCCAGAATGTGAATAATAAACCCATATTAAACAAGTCTTCAAACTTTTCGGGTCTAAATCACATTCTATCCGGTCTTCGCTTAATCGTGCGTACGAACCGTATCTTTGAAACTAGCCGGTCTAAGCTTAAGCTTAATTAAAGACCCGTTAGGATTCTAATAGGTTATATTAAACCTTCGTTCCAGATTAGGAGAACCAGTAAAAGCTACGTGCATTTTGCTTATTGTGATTAATACTTGCTCAGGTAAATACTTTTAACTTATTTTCCCTATACGGGCTTGGGTTACGGTATATAGCATACCGCTTGATCGGGCATCAAATCTCCACCATTAGGTGGGTAGTTGAATAATTTGATCGGCTCGTTTAAACAGTCTTGTTACTTAAAGCCTTTGGGGGGTTAATGACCATGTCCCGGATATCCTTGGCATCATTTTACGAAATGGCCACGACCTAAGCGCGGGGTGTAGGCGTACACCCGTCAGTGCATAAAAGAACATTGTGGTGTGTCTATTGATCTTTAACCCGGACAAGATCCGGGCTACTGAACGCACAAGGAACATGTAATTCGTTCACAAGATTATAATATTAAATAATTCTCCCAAGTTAAATAAAATGTTTATGCCATGTGCATCCAAACCAATTTTCAATCATTTTCCAAAATGAGTCAGTTGAATGTATTTACCAGTGTAAACTGACGTATTTTCCCAAAAAGATTAAATGCAGGTACTAAGCGAAATTGGCTGGGATTTCTCCTTAGCATCATTAGAAGTCTCACAAGCTTAAGATGCCTGAAGTCTGTTGAACCATAATATTATTTTATTTCGATCCATCTGTGGATAAACTTCCAGATATTGTGACTTTGATATTACAATAATAAATTCGGTTGTATCATATTTTTATATTTGCTTCCACTGTGCATATTGATATTGTGTTGTTTGACTATTATGTTGCCAACCACATTATGATACTCCCCCACCGGGCCCACCGGTGACACGTGGAAATCGGGGTGTGACAGGTTGGTATCAGAGCCAACACTGAGTGAATTAAACACTAGCCTTTTGTGTTTAATCTCAGTTACACAATTGCACAATTCTAAACTTTCGAGTCTAGACATATAACATAGGAAAAATTCCACTTTGTTTGTGTTGTCCGTCAGTTTGCATATATCTTGTTTGTTATCTCACATTATTATGACAGGATTTCAAAATGCCGCCAAGATTTTTCCGAAGGAGAGGACGAGGCAAGGGGCCAGTCACCACCCCCAATGACAATGAAGCTGGACCATCGCACGCGCGAGCTCCGTCTACTACCGAGAGTGACGACCCTCGGCAGAACAGGAGAAACCTGTTTGAACCAGCAAGAAGATCGGTATCACACAGCTCTACACCGCCGGTCCAAAACCCGTATGGGCCACAATCGGACTACGAGCCGAACAACCCTCAACCGTCCTATATACCGTTGCAGCGATCTCTATCGCATCATTCTTTTGGTGACCCTACACCTGCATTTCGGGGCCGGTTTAATCCGGTAGGCTACATACAAGAACCTGTGGGTTTTAACCCACTAGGGCCAGATGATCACTTCTCTGGAGATAAAGCGGACGACATGGACGAGGATACGGACCCCGTCGAGCCAGCCAGTGGTACGCCGAACCACCCGATCGAGATCTCCGACGGATCTTCGTTCCACGGATCACCCTATGTTGGTCCGGATAGCTTTCAAGCTATGTTCACTCGGCACGAATGGTACTATACACCTCCTCACCATTCGTCGCCTCCTCAGCAGTAGCAGCCGCAGCAGCATCATCAAGATTCCTCTGGGGACCCCCGATTTGTGGCAGTTACGCCACCACCTCCGCCGCCACCAGTTCAGCCGGCACCTCCTCAACCGCCAAGGCGTAGGAGAACCGGTGCCCGCATGTCGGCACGAGCAGGGGACTTCCATTTCAGTTCCCCACGTCAATCCAGTGGCAACCATTACCCGCCACATCAGGAGGACCCACAAATGGGTGGGCCTTCCAACCCAGCGATGCCGCAGCCGCCGCCAATGGGTTTTGATAACCCAATCCCAGCGTATACGGGTTCCATGGCATACAACCCGTTCGAGCCGCCAGTCCACAACAACTACGGGTACGCAGAGGCCGACCCTTACATGGTGCCAGCTAACTACAATGCCCTGCACCCGGAAGGACCATACGGAGCTCCATGGGGAGTTGGGTACCCAACACATGGGTACCAGATACCACCTAGACCTATCATACGGACTCAATCGCAGCCACCTAGGTTCTCCCCACCTGAGCATGAAGAACTCCTTCAGAGGATGGATCAGGTTGAACGGGAAGTGCACAGGGACCGTAGGGAGAGACAGACTTTCTTCCAAGGATTGGCAAGCTTGATCAAAGGGAAGAATAAGAAGGATCATTGAATCCTTCCAATTATTGTTGAGCCCTTGCATGGGTGTGTTTGTTTAAGCCCCTGCGTGGGTATTTATGTGTGTTTGTTTTGACCCCTGCGTGGGTCTACCTTCCGTTAACCCCTACGAGGGTATGATGTTTGCTTAAAGTCCCTGCGTGGACTAGATTGTTTGTTTAAAGTCCCTGCATGGACTAGTATGTTTAAACCCCTGCGAGGGTAAGTTTGTATTTGAAAAGACCCGTTTAGGGCAACGTGTAATATTATAATAAATTTAATGGAATGTTTGTTTTATAAATTTCATGTTTGCCATTATGTGCATATATAAATTACAAATGAAATAAATAAATTAAAATCATTCCTTTTGAAATAATTTGCCTATACAATTATTAATTAAGAATCTTAAAGTGTGAAACCTAGCCTTTTGGTCATTATAAGACCGGGCCAAGATGGTAAGACCTGTTCAAAAGATTCAAATCCCTGTTAACGTCTGTATACATGTTAACACTCCTGGCAGAAATGGTTCGTTAAAAACACACACGTCATTTTATACAAAAGGATCTTTCTAAAGATTCCTAACCCAAATTTTATGATCTCTGAATCATGGGTTTAGATCATCAATTAAGATGATCATATTTTTACCATACGTGGTAATATAGTGCCTACGGGCCTTGCTCATTTCTATATGAGCTAAAAGACAGTGGTAGCTATGACTCCCTGTCAAATAAGGGTAATGAACTAGGTTCAAACCTCAAATGCTTTGATTCTCGGAAATTTTAGCATATAATTTATAATTGTCCTTGTGACTAGGCCTATTGTGCCAGTATACCTTAATGTTTTGATTCTCTGAAATCATAGATTAAATTAAAAGTGTCAACGTGACTAGGCCTTTTGTGCCACAAATAAAACTGTTAATGTTTTATAATTAGGATAAATTATAATAGAAATCCTAAATAAATATGATTTATAAATTAACCAAATATGGTCTCTGTACCATGGTTAATGAATTGCCATAAAAGACAATTCCATAAACTCCCAAATAAACTATTGTCCTTGTTTTTCTGCAACAGTTCATTTTTAATGGCTAACTCAGACGAGGTTAATAGCCATCCAGTGGAGGTTAATAATGAAGCCCGAATTAATCTAACGGGTGCTGAATTAAAAGCGATCGTAGACGGCGCTGTTACACAGGCTCTAGAGCGGCAGTATGATGATTATAGTGGTACTCGAAGTAGGACCCAATCTGCACCGCATTCAAAGCCCAAAACACATTCTGAGGCTCATAGCAAGCCTCTTCCCAAAAAGGATATTCCCAAGAAAGATGGTGATGATCGCCAGTCCACCAACCATCAAAGTGTCCCATCTCAGCATATAGTGCTGAATCAAGAGCCCCGTAACAAGGGTTGCTCCTATAAGTACTTCGTGTCTTGCAAGCCCTGGGACTTTAATGGGGAGAAAGGAGCCATCGATTGTATGACATGGCTTCAAGATGGACACGGTGGTAGATATCAGCGGATGCACTGAAAAGGATGTGGTTAAGTTTGTGTCACAGTCCTTTAAGGGTGAAGCGTTAGCATGGTGGAGTTCTCTGATTCAAGCCACCGGGAAAATCCCATTGTACAATATGTCATGGGATCAATTTGTTGCCCTTATCAGGGAAAATTACTGCCCTCAACATGAGGTGGAGAAGATAGAATCTGATTTTCTATCCTTGGTGATGACAAACCTCGACTGTCAAGCTTACCTAACGAGCTTCAACACTATGTCTCGGTTGGTTCCATATTTAGTAACCCCGGAACCAAAGCGAATAGCTCGATTTATCGGTGGTTTAGCCCCCGAGATCAAGGCAAGCATGAAAGCTTCTCGGCCAGCCACTTTTAGATCAGTAGCTGACATTTCCTTATCCCTCACTCTGGATGTGGTCAGGCAGAGATCGCTGAGGAATAAGGAGGCTGAGAAGAGAAAGCGTGAAGATGATGGTTCACGAAAATCGAGCAAGAAGCACCGTGGGAACGGTGACCACAAGAAAGGATCGGAGTCAAGGAGAGATGGGCATAATTCTGGTGAGAAGCCCAAATGCAAAATTTGCAAGAAGCAGCACTATGGAAAGTGCAGACTCGAGTTGAACTCTCAGACTCAGTCAAAACCCTTTGCTTGTGGTATATGCAAATCCACGGATCACAAAACCTTGAATTGCAAGAAGATAAAAGACGCAACGTGCTACCGTTGCAATGAAAAGGGGCACATTAAGACCAATTGCCCGAAATACAACAAGAAGCCTGAAGAGGCCAAGAAGACTAATGCTAGAGTCTTCAGAATGGACGCAAAAGAAGCGGTTCTAGACGACAACGTTATTACAGGTACTTTCCTTGTAAATGACGTATATGCTAGAGTACTTTTTTATTCTGGCGCAGATAAGTCTTTTGTAGACAATAAGTTTTGTGAACTGTTGAAATTACCTGTCAAAACCTTAAAAGTGAACTATGAGGTGGAGTTAGCAGATGGCTCTCTAGAAACCGTCTCCACTGTGTTAGATGGATGTGTTATATCCATTAAGAACCATTCTTTTCCTCTGTCTTTACTTCCCTTTAAGTTGGCCGGTTTTGACATAGTTCTGGGTATGGACTGGTTATCTCATAACCAGGCCCAAATTGTCTGTAACAAGAAACAAGTGGTAATAAAGACTCCGTCTGGTGAATCACTTACCATTCGGGGAGATACCCAGTATGGGCTAACTGAGCAAGTGACAATGCTCAAGGCTTCCAAGTGTTTGAAGAAGGGGTGTGTCATCTACATGGCGCAAGTGATTATTGATGAGCCTAAACCAAAGATAGAAGACATCCCTGTCATTTCTGAACACCCAGAAGTGTTTCCTGAAGATCTACCTGGTTTACCACCAGATAGACAAGTGGAATTCAGAATCGATATCATCCCCGGAGCAGCACCAGTTGCTAGAGCACCATACAGATTGGCACCCACAGAAATGAAGGAGTTGAGGACGCAGCTAGATGAATTGCTGGCTAAAGGTTTCATTAGACCTAGTTCATCTCCTTAGGGAGCGCCAATCTTGTTTGTCAAGAAGAAGGATGGGTCGATGCGCCTGTGCATCGACTATCGCGAGCTTAATAAAGTCACGATCAAGAATAGGTATCCTTTGCCCAGGATCGACGATTTGTTCGATCAGCTGCAAGGGGCAAGTTACTTCTCGAAGATTGATTTGAGGTCAGGCTACCATCAGTTGAAGGTTAAGGATGAAGACGTGCACAAGACTACATTTAGGACTCGTTATGGTCACTACGAGTTCCTAGTGATGCCGTTTGGGCTCACTAATGCACCAGCCGCATTCATGGATCTCATGAATCGCGTCTGCAAGCCTTACTTGGATAAATTCGTCATCGTTTTCATCGACGACATTCTCATTTATTCTAAGAATCAAGCTGACCATGAGAAACACCTTCGATGTATTCTCAAACTTCTACATCAGGAGAAACTCTATGCCAAATTCTCTAAGTGTGAATTTTGGCTTCGAGAAATCCAATTCCTTGGACACGTGGTTAGTGAGCGTGGTATCCAAGTGGATCCCGCTAAGGTTGAAGCAGCCATGAACTAGCAAGAACCAAAGACGCCTACTGAGATTCGTAGCTTCCTTGGATTGGCAGGATATTACAGGCGTTTCATTGAAAATTTTTCAAGGATTGCTGCACCCCTAACCTCCTTAACTAAGAAGAAGGTTAAGTTTGTTTGGGGCCCTAAGCAGCAAGAATCCTTCGATATCTTGAAGCAAAAGTTGAGCAACGCCCCAGTACTGACATTGCCAGATGGAATAGAAGAATTTGTGGTTTATTGTGATGCTTCACACACTGGCATGGGGTGTGTGCTTATGTAGAAAGGCAAAGTTATTGCCTACGCTTCAAGACAGTTAAAGGTGCATGAAAAGAATTACACCACCCACGACTTGGAGTTGGGTGCCGTTGTATTCGCACTAAAACTATGGAGGCATTATCTTTATGGGATTAAGTGTGTGATCTATTCTGATCACAAGAGCCTTCAGCATCTGTTTAATCAGAAAGAATTAAACATGAGGCAACGCCGTTGGATGGAGACCTTGAATGATTATGATTGTGAAATCAAGTATCATCCCGGCAAAGCGAATGTAGTCGCTGACGCCTTGAGCAGAAAGGAGAGGGTTAAACCCATCCGAATCAATGCCAAGCGCATGGAAATAAAGAATAATCTGATTGAAAGGTTGTTAGCTGCACAGAAGGAAGCTGTGTTGGAAGCTAACTATCCTAATGAAAAGTTAGGAGTTACTGAGGAGCAGTTATCTCTTAGCAAGGACGGACTTCTGAAATTGAATGGACGAATATGGGTTCCAATTTATGGAGGACTTCGAGATGTCATCCTCCAGGAAGCCCATAGTTCCAAATAGTTCGTTCATCCTGGAGCTGATAAGATGTACCAGGATTTAAAGGCAAATTATTGGTGGATAGGCTTGAAAAAGTTTGTAGCCGCTTATGTAGCAAAATGCTTGACATGTGCACAAGTCAAAGCAGAACATCAGAAACCGTCAGGTTTGCTACAACAGCCTGAACTTCCCACGTGGAAGTGGGAAATGGTGACGATGGATTTCATCACCAAGTTGCCAAAGACAAGGAAAGGCAATGATACAATATGGGTTATAGTTGATAGACTGACTAAGTCAGCACATTTCTTACCCATCAAGGAGACTTATAGCTCCAAAATGTTAGCCCAGTTATACGTTGATAAGATTGTAGCCTTACATGGCATACCTGTGGCTATTATCTCTGATCGAGATACTAGGTACACGTCGCATTTTTGGAAGAGTTTCCAACAATCTTTGGGCACGCGTTTGAATTTTAGTACGGCTTATCATCCTCAGACTGACGGTTAGAGTGAGCGTACTATTCAAACGTTGGAAGACATGCTACGTGCATGTGCGATCGATTTGGGTGGTAGTTGGGATAAGAACCTACCATTAATCGAATTGTCCTACAACAATAGCTACCATACCAGCATTAAGGCTGCGCCTTTTGAGGCATTATACGGTAGAAAGTGTAGATCGCCTATTTGTTGGGCGGAAGTTGGAGATGTCCAGTTATCAGGACCAGAGATCGTGTTCGAAACAACGGACAAGATTGTCCAGATTCGTGACTGTCTCAAAGCTGCCCGGGATAGGCAGAAAAGTTACGCTGATCCAAAGCGTAAGGATTTTCACTTCGAAGTAGGTGACAAAGTCCTACTTAAAGTGTCACCCTGGAAAGGAGTGATGCGGTTTGGTAAGAAAGGCAAGCTAAGCCCGAGATACATAGGACCTTTCGAGGTTATCGAACGTGTCGGGTCAGTTGCCTATAAGTTAAACTTACCAGAAGAGCTCAGTGGAATTCACAATGTGTTCCACATCTGCAATCTGAAAAAGTGCTTCGCTGATGAATCACTGGTAATACCGCATACAGATGTGCACATAGATGAGAGCTTGAAATTTGTGGAAAAACCTTTGTCGATTGAAGATCGACAGGTTAAGAAGCTTCGAAGGAAGCATGTACCTATTGTAAAGGTCAAATGGGATGCCCGTAGAGGTCCCGAATACACGTGGGAGGTTGAATCCACGATGAAAGAAAAGTACCCTTACTTATTTCAGTAAATCTCGGGTCGAGATTTATTTTAAGGGGGTGAGGATGTAACACCTCAAAAATTCACGTCCTATAATGTGTTGACACGTGTCATAAAGTTTGAACGTGTGAAAGAATGTTACAAAAGGACTAAAGTTGACAAACATGGAAAGTATGTGATTATACGGGTTCTAAATGTCAACAGTGAATAAATATACTTCATAATAACCCTACATGATGTTTATAACATCAAACGAATAAATCATGGATCATGCGAAGATAAAAGTGAGAGATTACAAACTACAGGGGTTAAATGTGTCAACATGTTTAAAGATATACCTCTGAGTGACCTTTTGACAAACCCGAAGCTTTGTAACTGTTAATTATACTCACTAGAATGCGCGATATAAATTTCATAAAGTTTCGTTATCGTATGACAAAGTTATGATCAAATTCGTGTGCGAGGGGTTAAAGCGCAAACGTTGAAAATTATGACTTTTCGGGTTAACCGGAAGTGTCCAGGGACTTGGCAAAGTGGGTATAAGTCCTAAGGCCCTTGTGGGTATATTATAAGGGGTCAAATTGCAAGTTTCTAGCTCAATTGACCTTTCGGAAGGGCCAAAGGGTGTGATGCAACATCAAGAAAACGTCTTTGGCTGATCAGAAGGGCCATGCGGCCCGCGTGGACATTATCAGAACTTGAGGCGAGCCGCGTCAGGCGCCCAGAACCAGAAAATCGTGACAGGCTCCTATATTCGCGGAATTTCAACCTTTAAACGAATTTTTAACATGGTGGGCGACCCCTAAACTGTTCTAGAGCACTAGGGACATGTGTATACCAGTTGTGGTGTGTGCTAGACCTTGTTGTCAACCAATTGTGGTGAGTTAATCCACTATATAAGTGCCAAGAGTTGCAACTTTGCAATCACATCTTCATCTGCATTCTTGGAGCACTTCTGGAACTCAAAGCCTTCTCTCAAGTGTTCTCTAATCAAGCTTAGGACCTTTGTAAGTTGCCTAACCTTCTCTAATTAATTTTAGCTTAGTTATTTAGCTAAAAGTCAAACCGTCGTAATTACGGTTTGACTTCGAGATTAAGTATTAATGGCTCAGTCATATCTCGAATTAAAAGTAGTTATAAGTAGGTATTTATATGGGTAATAAACCCTTAAAAGGGTTCCCCCTGATCACCACTCTAACTAGGTCAAAAGTCGGGTCAAACTTATATTTAAAAAGTCAACATGAAGCTTAAAATACCATTTATGCATAATTAACATTGTAGATCGTTTACAACCTGTTGGATCATTGTTATAACTTGGTAATAAGTGTAAGAACATGTATAAACATGTTCAACCCGACAATTTCCTGTTTAGACCCGGTTCGGAACCGAAAGTCACATAGTTTGACTTTCACTTTGACTTTCAGTTCTGACCCGTTTAGGCATGTTTTAGAAATGCCTCAGAGCTTTAATTGGACTAGGTTACATGTTAGTACAACCCTCTGTGATTATACACCTTGGTTCATTAGTTATCCAATTAATATGCGTGTTTCCGTTAATTGCTCATATGTTGACCGTTATGCCCTTATTACTTTAAAACGTGATTTTTGAAAATGTAAAAGAGTAGAAACTTTAATTACTGATATATAAACTTGTATGCAAATTTTGACATCAGTTTGACTTGTAGATTAAGAGTTATGCTCATTGTCGCAAATTTAAAGCTTTTTGTTAATTAAACGGAATAATTAGCGTATCGCCTAGTTAAACATACTTTTTGATATCAAATATTTTATCCACTGATGTAATATATTATTTTGGGATTTTTAAAGATTTTTAATTAATTTTAGACTGAGCATAACTCATAGTTGTAGGCTTAATCCGGTAATTGTCGGTTTTGCCCTTACGGGCCATAAAATGAGTTTTACATATCTAAACGACTCCAAACTTTTTGCGACTGATCACATATGATAAATAAATTATTTTAAGCCTTCTGGAAATATAAAAATATCAGATTTAAGTATCGAACCCGGAAATGGCCTTTAATCGCCTTATTTAGCGTTTTTAACGCATAGTATGTATTAAAATCATATTGAACCTACCCGGGTTGATACCTACTGATATTTTAGGCAAATTAGAATATTTTAATAGTAAGCAAAGGTTGATTAACTCAGACTCCGGTTTTGAGCTTTTTGGCTTATGTGAAATTACCAAAATGCCCCTACGGTGCATAGTTGGCTATAAATGATAGATTTCACATAAATACTTTAACCTACTGATATAACTTAGCAAATTGAGTATATTTGCTTATTACATCATACCTGTAACTCAGGTTAACTGATGCGTGTGAAGTGTTATATATATTAGGTGTATATTTTAAGCCCCTTTAACACTTATTTTTAGCCAAGTTTTAAATTTATAAAACACGATATGTTACTAACACTAAACACACATATGGGCAAGTGCACCCATCGTGAGCGTAGTATAGTGTTGGCAAGATACCGAGGTCGTCCAAGGACACAAGAGCTTTTAGTACCGGTTAATCCTCAACGTCTAATCAAAATAAAAAGTTTAGAAAAAGGTTTTTTTGAACTAAGAAAAATAAAAACTAACTAAAATGCTGAAAAGTAAAATAAAAAGAAAAACAGATAGACAAGATGAATCACTTGGTTCCGACTCGTATCTAGTGTAACCTTTGATTATTTCCGCACTTTTGCACATAATTAAGAGATTATCTTAGTTATTGTAGTAGGCCCTCTTTTGAAGGTGACGTTACCCTCACCCCAGTAGTTTGAGTCAGCAAGGATACAATCCTAAAAGGGTGGATTATTGGAAGATAATGAATTAAGTTATTAATGCAATATTTTGGTAGGCCCCTCTTTTGGAGGTGACGTTACCCTCGACTAAGTAGTCTGAGTCAGCAGGGATACAGTCCTAAATAGCCGGGTTATAGTATTAATAGTAGTTAACTTATGAGGGGATCAAAGAGTTTGGACCCCCGCCATCCAATACCGTGAAGTATTGAAGGAGGTCCTACTAAATTTGACCCAGGTCCATTGCAGGACCTCTAAACGCTGAACAATGGCAAGACCTTTACCAAACCGTTCCTTTAACCCCCGACCAGGTAGCCAACATACCTCCATATAGACCGTGGAGATATGAATGGTGAAAATCTTTTATTTTATATAGACAGTAAAATAATGCCAAGACACCACGGACAAACGATAAGGAAAGATCACCTTCAACATAAGCAACTAGTTATTAAAGTCATTAATACAAAACCAAATAAAAAGTGCAAAAGATTAGAAATAAAAAGTATTACACTAGACACTTTGTCTTCACCAAGTGATGTAAGAGACTTAGGCAAACATGGCCTTGATTGTCAAGAACTCTTACGATCAATCTTGGATCCCGAGACGACTCACACACTCTACGATGGACAATGGATGATGGTGGTGGATGATGGTGTTATGGTGGTGGTGGGTGGTGGGTGAAGTGTGAGAGAGGTGGTGTGCCAAGGGATGGTTTGAGCTTGAGCCAAGCACTTCTATTTATAGGCTGAACAGAAGCTCGGGCACGGCCCCGTGTCCAGTGGGCACGGCCCCGTGTCCACATCCTCTCTTTCTTCATTAAATGCAGCATTGTCTTATTAGTTGACCACGCCCCCGTGTCCGCTGAGCACGACCCCGTGTGCAGAAGAATCTTTGTACTATGAAGATTTTCCTGGATTGTGCGAATCTTATAGTTGACCACGGCCCCGTGTCCGCTGAGCACGGCCCCGTGGTGGGCAATAGAAGCTTCTACCACTTTGTCTTTTCTGCTGACACTTGGGCACGCCCCCGTGCTGGCTGAGCACGGGGCGTGTTCAGGCCTCTGATCTCTTGTTTTGCTTGGGAAGATGCTGTTGTGGGGTCGGGCACGCCATGTCTTGCTCCTTTTCTTGTATTTATGTTAGATTTTGGTGTCTTTTTGCTTCTTTTGTTAATTTGAGCTCATTTAATCCTGAAAATACAAAAGGAAGACAAAAGCACACTTTTTCCAACATTAGTACTAAAAAAGGGTTAGTTTTATACCTCATTTGATGAAATTTATATGTTAATATTTGAACACATCATTAACACTCAAACTCTTTTACAACCTTTAAAATGACCAAACTACCCCTACGGGGCATAGTTTGTGTTTAAATTCGTTTCGGGCATAATAAAAGACATCTTACTGATGTCACAACATATTTGAAGCATATTGGCCTGTAATAATCCCACCTACACCTTTTTGGCCAATAATAATCCCACCTCAGAATATTCCCCACACCAGTCCCATTTTTCAGATTTTTGGCCCACACTGGTCCCCAGTTAAAAATCCCTAACTCAGTTAGTAAAATGGCTGATGTGGGATTATTATTGGCCAAAAAGGTGTAGGTGGGATTATTATTGGCCAAAAAGGTGTAGGTGGGATTATTACAGGTAATCAGTTTTTAACACATCATCTGCCATATATCTGCCACATAATCAGTTTTTAACACATCATCTGCCACATCAGCCATTTTACTAACTGAGTTAGCGATTTTTAACTGGGGACCAGTGTGGGCCAAAAATCTGAAAAATGGGACTGGTGTGGGGAATATTCTGAGGTGGGATTATTATTGGCCAAAAAGGTGTAGGTGGGATTATTACAGGCCAATAAGCCTAAATATAACTCACAAGAAGACACCTTACGAGTGAGTATATCTTTTACAGCAGTTGGTACAAATATCTCAACCCATATCCGAAACTCCTCCTGTTTCTTCACAAAAAGAACAGGTTGTACAAATAGGGTCTCCACATCATGATGCTCTGGAAACACTCGTTTCTATCATCCACAGTCCAATGCCCGGGACACATCCTATTTCTACACCAATCATCACATCCACAATTCCCTCACCAATAAAACCACTGTTGGATGCAATTGATTTGAACCAGGCATTAACCAGTCCTTCTCAATCACCTACTAATGAGAATATACCTCAACAACTGACTGGGTCTGATGTATCAATCTTTGCTAACCCACCAACACAACCTGAGGAGGTTACACCCCATGAGTTACAAGTAACTCTTGGTGGTAATCCAAGTGAAGCAGCCACTACAACTGTTGAACCTACAGGTTTACAGTTGGACAGTGGTTACATTAATAAGACTTCCTTGGAGGCAATTCCTTTTATAGCACCTCTGCCAACCACCAGTGGATTTATTTATCCTACTGGCAACATTAAAAGGTTGTCAAGTGTTGAAGGAAGAAGACCCCAGTACCAAGAAAAAGGGGCATCAGTGGTTAATGTTTGGAGTATACTCCCTACATCTACCACTGATAAAACCACTGCTAGTGGGAAATCATATGATCCCATTAACTTGGGTGATGGTTTAAAGTACCAGAAATTGACGGATCGTATTGCGAAGCTTGATAACTCTGTTGCAGAACTCAAAGATATGCTACAACAGGTGTTACAAGTTCAGAAGGTACAATCAACTGCTGTTCCACCTCAAGCACCTGCTCCACAAAGGGCACCTGCTACAAATGAGCTCTGGAATCTATTTCAATCTTTTCTCCAACAACAAGCAAAATTAACAGATCAGCAACATGAAAAACATGTACAACAGCTGAGAAATGCAATGGAGTCAAGGTTCAAGAACACTCAGGCTGATTTAAAGGCTCTCAGAACTCAGATCTTGCACATCACTGGCACTGCTCCTCCAACAGTACGCTACATTTATCAACTCCCAGAAGATAATGCCAAAAAGGGGGAGAAAATTAAGGAGTGGAAAAAGAAGGGTATAGAGGATGGTCTCTATCTTGAACCAGAAAATTCAAACATGACCAAAAAGATCCCTTTGCCAGATGGCAGCAAGAAAATTGATGTGACAACAAATGCACTAGCAGAAGCAGTTGCAAGTGTAAAAAGGGATAGAGAGGCCAAAAGGAAAGCCAGGGTGGACAGAATGGATCATCCAGATCAGGGTACTTCTGGGTCAAAGGATCATGAAAATCCTGTTGAGGAAAAGAAGAAGCCTACTAGAAAAGTAAGGCAACCCAAATCCATTCCAACCAGACGTTCAAAGTCTGCTAAAAAACCACCATACAAAACAGCTGATGCACCAGGAGTTACAAAAACTACTGCTTGCCAAACAGTTGTTCCATCAACACACACCACTTCAACACATACAACATCCACTGCTTTACCATCATCACCACCAAAAACAACACCTGCTGACATACAGCAGAAGACAGCAGATGTTATAACATCTGTTGTAATGACAACAGTGGTTGAAACACCAGTTGTTTCAACAGCTGTTAGTCAATCACAATCCACTGCCACTACATCTACCACCACTGTTCCATTCAAAACATCATCAGTCTCTCCTAAACCAAAAAGGAGAAGGCTAATTTTAAAAGATGATGACACATCTCCATCACCAACATCTTCAAAATCCCTATCACTTGTCACTATTCCAAAACCCATACCTCTCTCTTCAGCTCAAATTGTAAAACCACTACCTCCTGCTGGTGTCTCATTTCCTCTGGAACTCATTGCAGTCAGAGAAGAAATCAAATCCTTTTATTATGAAGATGACCCAGCCAAAAGGAGTTTACCATCAATTGCAAATTATCCCAGGCCTAACAATATTGAAGAATACTTGAAACTCAAGGACAAACAAGCAGAGGATATTGCAATCAAAAATAGAAAAAGGGAAATCTGATAGAGAATTTCAACAAAACTATCAGTTTTTACTCTCACAGGTCAATGCTATGGAGCGTTTTGCTAAAAATGTATGTCAGAAAATTTCAGAAAGGGCAGATGAGTCCCTAAGGAAAGACTACATTGAAAACATCATGACCTACAAGAAATACAAGGGGGAGAAACACATGTACAAGAACTGGACCATTCCTGAGCTTGAAAAAGAAGCAGCCAGGATTCAAGACATGATCAAAAATAAGGTCAAGCAGACTCCTCCTGAAAAATTCAAACAATTTGAAGCCGAGAAGATGTTAGAGTTGAGGAGAATGAAAGATGAGCTAATTGCAGCTGATTATGGGTCAAAGAACTCTGTGACAAAGTGGGGAGAAGATAGAGTCAGGGCAACCTATAAAAAATTAGAGGAACTTAGAAAGAAAGATCCAAGAGTTCCACAAAAGCCTGACTATTCCAAAGCAGAGGTCTCAAAAAGACCACCAAAGCTGCAAGTCAAAAGAACCACTGCTCCAGCTGGTGCTGCCATCTACAAAAGAAGGAGCAAAAACCAGTTTAGCATGGAAACAATTCAAGATCTATTAGCTGGAGATGCCATTGTAAAAGCAGGCACGGAAGTAATGATAAAAGAAGATCTTGAATTGGAACAATCTGCAAGTGCTGCTCAGCCAGCCATGAATAGGCCAGCCTCACCAAATACTTCTGCAAATAAACATCTCCCAAGAAACCCACCAGGCTCAAAAATACAAAAGTGGGAAACTGACAAACAGACCTGCGTATTGACTTTGCTCAGGTCTGGTGGAGTAGTGGAGAAAATATCAAGGGAACAAGCTCTTGGCCTGAGTCTTGAAGATTTGCAGGATCTCCTTGATCTTCCACTTAGCAGGGATAATGAAGATACAGATGCCCTAGACTTTGAATTGCAATTTAAAGGTCAGATAAGGGAACTGTTGATGAGGCAATAAAGATTTCCACAAATAATGAAGAGTTTTGGAATTATCTGTTCCAGGGGGAGATTGTTGGGATTGAACCCTATCAGAGGAACAGATAATTAAAGCCAAAACTGGATCAGAGCAGTGGATCCAGAATAAGCAGACGATTACAGTTAGTTCATGCAAATCTCTCCCCTTGAAAGTGGCTTTGTATCTGCTGACCTCCTATCTACTGATCTTACCAAGTGCTGATCCACAACTGCTGCCTTGCATCTACTGCCCAATGTTAAAGACTGATAGAAGACCAAAGCTCTGCTGATTCAATCTACTGCCTTGAGTCAAGTACTGCTGATCCGGACAAGCACTGCTGGGTTCACAGCAGTGGAAGGATGCAGCAGCTGTTTAAGTGTCTTTTATGTAATGAATTGTAATAGCAGTAGTTAGTACATCAGTGTTTGTATAGATCAGAGGTTAGAGTTTGTTAGGAGGTTAGATGTCACTTTCATGGTGACGTCAGCTAAGATGCTCAGTGGTTTGCAAGTGCCTATAAATAGTTCAGTACTTTGTACTGTTCTATTAGCTCTTTTATCACATCGTCTTCTTTGCACGAACAAACTACTGAGCTCTGGCTGAGGGGGAGTTTTCATTCATTCATCAATCATTGTAATCGTTGTTGAAACAAATTCAATCTTTCGATTCATTGTGTAAAGATGTTTGATTAAAGTATTACTCTCGTTTGATTGTATGCAAAGTTTGCTTTCATCTTAATTCCGCTGCACAACTCTTTCATTTTCATCTTAATTTCAAACGAAAATACAATAAAAAAGAAACTCAGATCCAACAATTGGTATCAGAGCTTGGACAGTCAAATTTGATTTAACAATCATTTTGACGTAAATAGTTCAGCTCATAACAGTTGATACTGATCGTTTGTTCGTCCGTTGAAAAACAGAGCAAGGATTAATCACCATTAAAGTTGATTTCTCAGTGTCTGTAAAACAACAATAATGACGTCACAATCTCAGGATGATAAAAACAACATCGGCTCACTTTTTAAACCACCTATGCTAAAAAGAAATGAGTACAACATCTGGCAGAGGAGGATGGGTCACATCCTCGCTCAACAAAGCACAGGTTGTTGGAAGTCTGTCATTTATGGTCCCCATGTTCCGTCAGTGCCAAGTGCTGAAGATGCTAAAAAGTTCGTTCCAAAACCAGTTGAAAATTATACCGAAACCGACTTTCAAAAGATCGAACTAGATGCTAAAGCGTTTAGCATCGTTGCATCAGCGCTGCCCAATGAGATATATGCTGGACTGTTACATTGTAACAGTGCCAAAGAGTTATGGGACGCACTTAAGGAACAGTTTGGGGGAACTGAAGAAGTCATAGAAAACAATAGGGAAATCCTGAACCAACAGTATGAAACATTTTGCTACGTTAAAGGTGAATCACTAACGCAACAATTTGAGCGTTTCAGTTGTCTCATCAGTGAACTGAGGCTTGTTAACACCACTTTTACAAACTCAACTCAAAACAGCAGGTTCCTCAGGTCACTGCCAGAAAAATGGGACACTATAGCTTTTGTCACCCGAAACTCACCTGAATTCAAGGATCTGACCTTGACCCAACTCCACGGTCGACTCCTGACCTACGAAAGGGAGTTGAACCAGAAAAGGAGGTTACAAGAGTCAGGAAAAGTTACCGATGATTACACTTTCGGTAATACTGCTCTTCTGGGTCAAGAAGAATCTGGGAGCAGTGGTAAGGATCAGGGTTATGATCACTTCATTGACATAACTGCTGGTGCAAATTTTAACAACCCTGATCCTCACTCTGCTAGTTATGCATTCACTGCAAACGAAAACCAGATGTCAGACAATTTGAGTTTTGAACTAAATGATTTGCAACATTTTGATCCCACTGATTTAGAGGAAATGGACATCCTGCACCAACTGGCTTTGCTAAGTGTTAGAACTAGCAAGTTTTACAAAAGAACAGGGCGAAAATTCCCAGGTTTGCATGGGAATCTAAGGGTTGGGTTGGATAAATCGAAAATCAAGTGCTACAAGTGTAATAGGTTGGGACATTTTGCTAGGGAATGTAGGAGTCAAACTACTGGTCCCATAATTACTCATCCTAGCTCAAATCCTAGACCTCAAAACCAAAACACTGTGCACTATGCCCAATATGCCCCAGCAGCTCAAGTGAACACTGCTCACTATGCTGCTGCCCCTGTGCCAGTACATTATGTCCAAACTACTGTTCCACAAATCCAATATGTTCAAACCCCTGCTCCACAGGTACAAGTGCTTCCTGTTGCACCTCAAACCACTGCTCCAGCAGCAGCACAACCAGATCAACAAAGTTTTTTCACTCAAGGGTTTGTTGACTGGAGCAGTATGCCTGAAGACCTTAATGATGAAAATTTTGCACTCTATGCTTCTAATGATTCTTCTCATGATGAGTTTTGTTTGATGGCATTAGAATCAATACAGGAGGGGGTTGAAACTGAGGAGGAACAGCAGTGCTTTGAAACAGTGGAAGAGGTGACTGAAGCAGTGGTTACTGCTGTGGCTGGTGAACTACTGTTGGGAGAAAGTTCAGGTACCCTGATTGAACCAATGACAGATCCATGGTCCGTAGAGGACAAAGAAGAAGAGAAAGAAGAAAAGGCTGGTGAAAAGAAGGTGAAAGCTGATGATGAAGAAGATCATCAATGTGATTGTGCAATGATGGCAGCTGCCAAGGTATCTCCTCAAGTTCTTGAAAAACTGTGTTCTGACAATTGCATAATTGCTTTTGCTAACATTAAAGAGGTGAATGAAAACCTTCGGGATAAAATCTTGTCTGATGAGGTCAAATTTGAAAGGTCTTTAAAAGAACTTAAAAACAAATTGACTGAAAAAGAAAAAGAGAACAGCTGTCTAAAAGAAGAGCAAAGTATAACCAAAACCCAACTTCAAACTATGGTAGAAAAATACCAAGTTTGCAAAAAGGAGTTGGAGTCCGCCCAGATTACTTGTGAAAGATGGGTGGAATCCTGCAAAGGATATGAGGTTATGCTTGAAAAACAGAGAAAAAGCAATGTGAAATTTGGGGTTGGCTATAGAAAAAATGATGATGAAAACACTGCTTTTGAAAAATCTGTTCAAACCACTGATGTAACCACTGAGTTCATCCCCACAAACAAGAATGGCCAAGAAGTGAAAATCACTGACAAACTTGGTAACAAAATCACACTTGACAGACCAATGGAATCCTCTACTTTTGAGGAGCTTGAAGAATACCAGTTTAAACCAAAATGGTCTGATGAGTGTGACATTCTTGAAAATTTCAAGCCAATGGACTTTACATCAACTGATGGTGTCAAGGCTCCAAAAGCTAAAGTCATACCTCTCAAGGACATCCCAGCAGTGGTTAAAACCTCTGCTGAAAAGGAGTCTGAAAAGAGAAAGAAGAAAGAAAAAATTGATAACTTGTTTTGTGAATTCTGTGAGAAAAGGAATCATCTAACAAAAGATTGTTTCCACTTAAAAGCGTATGATTTAAACAGAACAAGTGTCATTGTTTCAGCTGAAGGTTGCATTGTCTGTGGTAAAACAAACCACAAAACTCAAGCATGTGTGTATCTCAAAAACTTTGATGTGAAAAAGAATGAGTACATTGCTAAAACATCCTTGAGTCCATCATCATCATCAACATCTGTCAAATTCACCAAGAAACAACCACTGTTTGTGCCAGTTCAAACAGCTGTTACAAAACAGCTGAACCAAACATCTGTCAAAAGAGATGTTCAGGTTACTGATGCACCCCCTGCCAATCAGTTCAGAAAAGGCAGAGAAAAATAGTCTTACCAAAGGATTCCTCACGTTTATGAGGCCTACAAAAGGCCCTCTAAACCCAAAGTAAACAAGCATCCTTTTGGTTACCAACAGATGATTGGTCAGGACCCACAACAGTGGTTAGAGAAACACTGTCCTAAAACAGTTCAAACTCCCGACCTAACCACTGTCCATCATTCTGCATCCATCCCAGACACTGTTGAGACCCCATCCAAAGCCTTGTTGGCTTTGGAGACCTTAATGAACTAATCCTTTTACTTCATGTGCAGGGAGCTTCTGCATGCTTTGATAGTCTTTGGTATGTAGATAGTGGAGGCTCCAGGCACATGACAGGATGTAAAGCCCTCCTCAAAGACTTTAAAATCCATGGAGGGGGTGATATATCCTTTGGGAATAATAGTAAAGGAAAGTTCTGGGGTCGGGTACAGTGGAGTCTGGAAAAAGTAAAATTTGAAAATGTCAATCTAATAGACAATCTAAAATTCAACCTTCTGAGTGTGTCCCAAATGAGTGACAAGGGATTTGGGTCATTCTTCACAAAAGACTGTTGTAGGATTGTTGGACCAGAAATGGTCAAAAAGATTGAAGCAATAATCAACTCTGGTCAAACTAAACTTGTTGCTCAAAGAAGTGGCAATGTTTATGTTGTTGACATGTCAAAAGAGTGTCCCAGAGCTGATGCCTGTCTGTTCTCAGCTGCCTCTAACAAAGAGACTGAACTTTGGCACAGAAGGCTGGGACACACAAATCTTAAGACAATCACAGAAATTTCAAAAAATGGTTTGGTGAGAGGCCTACCACAAAAATTGTTTTCATGTCCTGAACATTGCATTTCCTGTTTAAAAGGAAAACAGCATAAAAGTTCTTACAAGTCCATTGAAGAGTCCAAAACAACCCAGTGTTTGCAAATGCTACACATGGATTTGTTTGGCCCAGTTCAAGTCATGAGCCTCAAAAAGAAAAGATATTGTTTGGTTATTGTTGATGACTTTTCTAGGTTCACATGGACTTTCTTTTTGCACTCAAAAGATGAAACTGCAGGAATTTTGCAAGACTTTGTAATACATGTTGAAAAGCAATTTGACCTTCCAGTGAAAAGCTTCAGGAGTGACAATGGCACAGAATTCAAAAATAGGGAGTTGGATGCCTTCTGTGTGAAGAAAGGGATTGTAAGGCAGTACAGTATCCCTAGAACACCAGAGCAGAATGGGGTAGTGGAAAGAAAGAACAGAACTTTGATTGAGGCTGCCAGAACCATGCTTGCAGATTCAGGTTTGCCATTAACTTTCTGGGCAGAGGCACTAAACACTGCTTGCTATGTTCAGAACAGAGTTTTAATAAACCCCAGGCACAAAAAGACTGCCTATGAAATTCTGTATAAAATTAAACCACTGATCTCATATTTCAAAGTGTTTGGCTGCCCATGCTTTATTTTGAACTTAAAAGATTCCATTTCAAAATTTGCAGCCAAAATTGATTGTGGTTATCATCTGGGATACTCAACCACTGCCAAGGCCTACAAAGTGTTCAATACACGGACCAAGGCAGTGGAGGAGACTTTGAATGTAAAGTTCAATGAACTTTCATCAACGAAAATCCCAGCAAACCCTGCAGATCTGTTTGATCTTGAAAAATTTACTTTTGAAAATACTGCTGTCAAGACTAACAGTGCAGGTCCATCAGAGGATACAACACCAGACTATGGGTATGAAATCATCATCCCTCAAAGGTCTGCCACAAAGGGAAAAGCACCAGCTGTTCAAAACAGCTGTCAAAGCTCAACCACTGCTACCTCAACAGTTGTTGACCAAAGTAGCCCATCAACCACTGCTTCCACATCCTCAAACACTGCTGACAAAAGTCCTCAAACAGTGGATAAAAGTCAGCAGTTGTCCACTTCATTACCTCCTATCCCACCACCTTTTGAAGCCACTGCTGGATCATCAAAGTCCCCAGCAGTGGTTAGCTCAGATGATACACATTTGCAGCCTTCACCAACCAATGCCATCATACCATACCAAGGAGATTTAATCTTCTTGAGATCTCATCCACCTGATCAAATCATTGGCAACATAAATGAAGGGGTGCTCACAAGAAGTCAAACCCAAAACATTTGTCTTTTTGCTGGTTTTCTATCACTCCATCAGCCAGTCAAGTACCAAGAGGCACTGAAAGACAACAGCTGGGTAGAAGCCATGCAAGAGGAGCTCCAACAGTTTAAAAGACAACAAGTATGGGAGCTTGTACCACTGCCAGAAGAGGTTAGTCCCGTTGGCACAAAGTGGGTCTTCAAGAACAAAACTGATGAAAGGGGTATTGTTGTCAAGAATAAAGCTAGGCTTGTGGTTCAAGGTTACAGACAGGAAGAGGGGATTGATTATGATGAAACATTTGCCCCTGTTGCAAGATTGGAAGCCATTAGACTGTTCCTGGCCTTTGCTGTCAACCACAATATGAAGGTGTTTCAAATGGATATCAAAAGTGCTTTCCTCTATGGTACAATTCAAGAAGAGGTGTATGTTTGTCAACCTCCAGGTTTTGAGGATCCATTTTATCCAGATCATGTCTACAGGCTAAACAAAGCATTGTATGGCTTGAAACAAGCACCAAGGGCCTGGTATGAAACTCTTTCCAACTTCCTACTCTCAAATGGTTTCAAAAGAGGTACCATTGATAAAACACTGTTTTTAAAATGGAGAGGGAAGGATTTAATGATTGTCCAGATTTATGTGGATGACATTATTTTTGGAAGCACATGTAACTCAATGTGTGAAGAGTTTAGAGAACTCATGACAGCTGAGTTTGAAATGAGTGCTATGGGTGAGCTGCAATGCTTTCTTGGTCTCCAAGTACAGCAATTGCAAAATGGAACTTTCATTCATCAAAGCAAATATGCTAAAGAACTTTTAACTAAATTTGATATGAATGATTGTTAACCATGCAGCACACCCATGGCAACAAATAAGCTGGTCATGTCTGATGAAAAGGATGAGCTGATTGACCAAACACTTTATAGAAGCATGATTGGGTCTTTATTGTACCTAACTGCATCTAGACCAGACATCATGTTTGCAACATGTGTCTGTGCAAGAAGTCAATCAGCTCCCAGAAAATCAAATCTCATTGCTGTAAAAAGGATCTTCAGATACATAAAAGGTGCTCCCACACTTGGTATCTGGTATCCAGCTAATGGGAACATCAAGCTTTTAGGTTTCTCAGACAGTGACTTTGCTGGATGTCACACTACAAGGAAGTCCACATCAGGAGGGTGCCAGTTTCTAGGTGATTGCTTAGTCTCATGGCAAAGCAAAAAGCAAGCAGCTGTCTCAACATCCACTGCTGAAGCTGAATACATTGCTGCTGCAAGCTGTACAGCCCAACTCCTGTGGCTTCAAAATCAGTTACTGGATTTTGGTATCACTGCCTTAAAGACACCACTCATGTTGGATAGCCAGGCAGCAGAAAATATCATCAAAAATCCAGTTTCCCATTCAACCACCAAACACATCGACATCAGACATCACTTTGTGAGGGATTGCTATGAAAAAGGTTTGATTTCTCTGCATCATGTCCCAACTAAAGACCAGCTAGCTGATGTGCTCACAAAAGCACTTGATACAGCCACTTTTGAAAGTTTGGTCTCTAGAATTGGGATACTGAACATGGAATAACAAGCAACATCTTGTTTTTCTATGAATAAAAACAACAAAATGTTTTCAGAAAATCAAAACTCCATCCTTAAAAATAGCTAAAAATGAAAAATTTTCATTAAAATCCTTAAAAGTCTGCCATTAACCACTGTTTGTTCAAAAGCAGTGTCTTATCCACTGATATGCTATCCACTGATAGTGAAAATCATCCACTGCTTTCAAACCACTGCCTTCATCTGTCCCTATCACACAAGTACTGTCCTTCACTTTCAACAGGGGTTGTCACGTAGGCAGTACATATTGGTCAGACCTTTTGTAACGGCTGCCACCTCAGCATTCACTTTTTTCCCTATAAAATCCCCCACTCACCACCAAAACAGGGTTTTACTGTCGAATTGAATTCTTAAAAATTTTCTTCTCAAAGCAGTTTTTCTTCCCATCTCTCACAAATTTCTTCGATCATTCATCTTCAAAATGACAAAATCGAAGTCATCCTCAAAACCCTCATCCAAATCATCATCGAAAACAGCCTCTCAAAAGGCAATCTCCACTGAAATTCCAGATAAACCATCTCACAATCTCCTGGGTCTTCTCACAAAACCAGGAACCACCAAAGTTTTCGATTCCATCATTGATCTCATGGCAAAATCAAAGTACAAAACTTTATTCACTGCCGATGCACCAATCTATTTGGCAACCCAAAGGGAGTTCTGGAAAAATGCAACCCTTGAAAAACAAGGAGACACTGCAACCACCATAAACTCTTCGATAAAGGGTAAAATTGTCCAAATCACGCCACAATCCATTTCAGAGGTCTTTCAACTCGGTGATCAGGCAGGTAAAATTTCTTTCACTAAAAACGAGTTACAAACTGACTTCATTGAGAGAGGGTATGAAGCCACAATGATGAAGAAAATTACCTTAGAAAAAGGTTATTTTCCGTCTGCAACCAGATTTCTATTTCATACCCTCCTACTATGTGTTTCAAACAAAACCACTTCTTTCAATGAAATCCCTTTAAAGATTCAAAATCTGGGATATGCAATTCTTCAAGAAGAAAATTTTAACTATTCTCGGGAAATTTTTAAAGATTTGGTTAATAATGTTGAAACAAAATCATTCTTACTGTTTCCAAGATTTTTAAGTTACTATTTTTCAAAGAAATTCAGTAAGGATGATTTAGCTATAATAAATCAAGGTGATTCTACTCAAATAAACAGTTTAACAACTGAAACTTTTTCAAGAATGTTAGCACCTTGCAAAACACAAGCAGAGGTGCCTGAGCAGATTTTAGCAGTTACAACTGCTCCTCAGGTATCTGCTGCTGAGCCCACTGCTCAAGGTGATCAAAGCAGCAGCACAACTGTTTTGAAACCCACACCTACAATCACCAAAAAGCCAACAAAAAGAAAAACACAAAAACCCCCCCAAAACCATCAAAAAGGAATCTCTGGAGGATGAGATACCAGAGCTCCTGCCAGTGACAACACAAAAGTCACAAGAAACCACTGCTGCTACTTCCTCACAGCAGTTGGTACAAATATCTCAACCCATAACCGAAACTCCTCCTGTTTCTTCACAAAAAGAACAGGTTGTACAAATAGGGTCTCCACATCATGATGCTCTGGAAACACTCGTTTCTATCATCCACAGTCCAATGCCCGGGACACATCCTATTTCTACACCAATCATCACATCCACAATTCCCTCACCAATAAAACCACTGTTGGATGCAATTGATTTGAACCAGGCATTAACCAGTCCTTCTCAATCACCTACTAATGAGAATATACCTCAACAACTGACTGGGTCTGATGTATCAATCTTTGCTAACCCACCAACACAACCTGAGGAGGTTACACCCCATGAGTTACAAGTAACTCTTGGTGGTAATCCAAGTGAAGCAGCCACTACAACTGTTGAACCTACAGGTTTACAGTTGGACAGTGGTTACATTAATAAGACTTCCTTGGAGGCAATTCCTTTTATAGCACCTCTGCCAACCACCAGTGGATTTATTTATCCTACTGGCAACATCAAAAGGTTGTCAAGTGTTGAAGGAAGAAGACCCCAGTACCAAGAAAAAGGGGCATCAGTGGTTAATGTTTGGAGTATACTCCCTACATCTACCACTGATAAAACCACTGCTAGTGGGAAATCAGATGATCCCATTAACTTGGGTGATGGTTTAAAGTACCAGAAATTGACGGATCGTATTGCGAAGCTTGATAACTCTGTTGCAGAACTCAAAGATATGCTACAACAGGTGTTACAAGTTCAGAAGGTACAATCAACTGCTGTTCCACCTCAAGCACCTGCTCCACAAAGGGCACCTGCTACAAATGAGCTCTGGAATCTATTTCAATCTTTTCTCCAACAACAAGCAAAATTAGCAGATCAGCAACATGAAAAACATGTACAACAGCTGAGAAATGCAATGGAGTCAAGGTTCAAGAACACTCAGGCTGATTTAAAGGCTCTCAGAACTCAGATCTTGCACATCACTGGCACTGCTCCTCCAACAGTACGCTACATTTATCAACTCCCAGAAGATAATGCCAAAAAGGGGGAGAAAATTAAGGAGTGGAAAAAGAAGGGTATAGAGGATGGTCTCTATCTTGAACCAGAAAATTCAAACATGACCAAAAAGATCCCTTTGCCAGATGGCAGCAAGAAAAATGATGTGACAACAAATGCACTAGCAGAAGCAGTTGCAAGTGTAAAAAGGGATAGAGAGGCCAAAAGGAAAGCCAGGGTGGACATAATGGACAGAATGGATCATCCAGATCAGGGTACTTCTGGGTCAAAGGATCATGAAAATCCTGTTGAGGAAAAGAAGAAGCCTACTAGAAAAGTAAGGCAACCCAAATCCATTCCAACCAGACGTTCAAAGTCTGCTCAAAAACCACCATACAAAACAGCTGATGCACCAGGAGTTACAAAAACTACTGCTTGCCAAACAGTTGTTCCATCAACACACACCACTTCAACACACACAACATCCACTGCTTTACCATCATCACCACCAAAAACAACACCTGCTGACATACAGCAGAAGACAGCAGATGTTATAACATCTGTTGTAATGACAACAGTGGTTGAAACACCAGTTGTTTCAACAGCTGTTAGTCAATCACAATCCACTGCCACTACATCTACCACCACTGTTCCATTCAAAACATCATCAGTCTCTCCTAAACCAAAAAGGAGAAGGCTAATTTTAAAAGATGATGACACATCTCCATCACCAACATCTTCAAAATCCCTATCACTTGTCACTATTCCAAAACCCATACCTCTCTCTTCAGCTCAAATTGTAAAACCACTACCTCCTGCTGGTGTCTCATTTCCTCTGGAACTCATTGCAGTCAGAGAAGAAATCAAATCCTTTTATTATGAAGATGACCCAGCCAAAAGGAGTTTACCATCAATTGCAAATTATCCCAGGCCTAACAATATTGAAAAATACTTGAAACTCAAGGACAAACAAGCAGAGGATATTGCAATCAAAAATAGAAAAGGGAAATCTGATAGAGAATTTCAACAAAACTATCAGTTTTTACTCTCACAGGTCAATGCTATGGAGCGTTTTGCTAAAAATGTATGTCAGAAAATTTCAGAAAGGGCAGATGAGTCCCTAAGGAAAGACTACATTGAAAACATCATGACCTACAAGAAATACAAGGGGGAGAAACACATGTACAAGAACTGGACCATTCCTGAGCTTGAAAAAGAAGCAGCCAGGATTCAAGACATGATCAAAAATAAGGTCAAGCAGACTCCTCCTGAAAAATTCAAACAATTTGAAGCCGAGAAGATGTTAGAGTTGAGGAGAATGAAAGAGGAGCTAATTGCAGCTGATTATGGGTCAAAGAACTCTGTGACAAAGTGGGGAGAAGATAGAGTCAGGGCAACCTATAAAAAATTAGAGGAACTTAGAAAGAAAGATCCAAGAGTTCCACAAAAGCCTGACTATTCCAAAGCAGAGGTCTCAAAAAGACCACCAAAGCTGCAAGTCAAAAGAACCACTGCTCCAGCTGGTGCTGCCATCTACAAAAGAAGGAGCATAAACCAGTTTAGCATGGAAACAATTCAAGATCTATTAGCTGGAGATGCCATTGTAAAAGCAGGCACGGAAGTAATGATAAAAGAAGATCTTGAATTGGAACAATCTGCAAGTGCTGCTCAGCCAGCCATGAATAGGCCAGCCTCACCAAATACTTCTGCAAATAAACATCTCCCAAGAAACCCACCAGGCTCAAAAATACAAAAGTGGGAAACTGACAAACAGACCTGCGTATTGACTTTGCTCAGGTCTGGTGGAGTAGTGGAGAAAATATCAAGGGAACAAGCTCTTGGCCTGAGTCTTGAAGATTTGCAGGATCTCCTTGATCTTCCACTTAGCAGGGATAATGAAGATACAGATGCCCTAGACTTTGAATTGCAATTTAAAGGTCAGATAAGGGAACTGTTGATGAGGCAATAAAGATTTCCACAAATAATGAAGAGTTTTGGAATTATCTGTTCCAGGGGGAGATTGTTGGGATTGAACCCTATCAGAGGAACAGATAATTAAAGCCAAAACTGGATCAGAGCAGTGGATCCAGAATAAGCAGACGATTACAGTTAGTTCATGCAAATCTCTCCCCTTGAAAGTGGCTTTGTATCTGCTGACCTCCTATCTACTGATCTTACCAAGTGCTGATCCACAACTGCTGCCTTGCATCTACTGCCAAATGTTAAAGACTGATAGAAGACCAAAGCTCTGCTGATTCAATCTACTGCCTTGAGTCAAGTACTGCTGATCCGGACAAGCACTGCTGGGTTCACAGCAGTGGAAGGATGCAGCAGCTGTTTAAGTGTCTTTTATGTAATGAATTGTAATAGCAGTAGTTAGTACATCAGTGTTTGTATAGATCAGAGGTTAGAGTTTGTTAGGAGGTTAGATGTCACTTTCATGGTGACGTCAGCTAAGATGCTCAGTGGTTTGCAAGTGCCTATAAATAGTTCAGTACTTTGTACTGTTCTATTAGCTCTTTTATCACATCGTCTTCTTTGCACGAACAAACTACTGAGCTCTGGCTGAGGGGGAGTTTGCATTCATTCATCAATCATTGTAATCGTTGTTGAAACAAATTCAATCTTTCGATTCATTGTGTAAAGATGTTTGATTAAAGTATTACTCTCGTTTGATTGTATGCAAAGTTTGCTTTCATCTTAATTTTGCTGCACAACTCTTTCATTTTCATCTTAATTTCAAACGAAAATACAATCAAAAAGAAACTCAGATCCAACAAGGGTCTGCTCTTATGCTCCAAGAAGCTCCCCAAATGCAAATGGAATGGTGTGATCACAATGTTGCAACTATGAGGCCCTTTTATAGTGTTCTTGAATCAATTTGATGATGACAACTAAGTCTAAGGGGTGATCCAGATCATTGACAAGTGCCCCTAAGTCCTAGGAACTATTAGGGGTCGCCCATGTATGAGGAAAATCGTTTTTAAGTCGGTTGCAACGTTTTAAACAGCCAACAGCCGACTTTCTGTCGCTGGGCAACCCTTGCGCACCGTAAGGGTATGGCTTACGGTGCGTAAGCCTTCTGCAGCAGCCAACAATTCTTGCAACTTTTGTATCTTGGCTCTTGGTGTTTCCAAAGGTCAACCAAACTTATTCTCTTGCATTCTGAGCCCCTCAATTTTACTTATAAGGGCTTCAAGACTTGTTTAAACATTGGCAAGTCCTTGGTTAACTTTGTGCTTACCCGAAAAGTCATAATTTCCAACGTTGACGCATCTAACCCCTCGAATACGAATTTTATCATAACTTTCTCATACGATAACGAAACTTTATGAACTTTTTATCATGCATTCCAGTGAGCATAATTAATCGTTACAAAGATTCGGGTTTGCTAAAAGGTCACTCAGAGGTATAACTTAAACATGTTGACACATTTAACCCCTGTAGTTTGTAATCTCTCACTTTCTTTCACAATTAGCTTCGCATGATCCATGATTTATTCGTGTAAGGGTATAAGCATCACGTTGGGTTACTGTAAAGTATATTTATCCCTTGTTGACATTTTGGAACCCTTATATTCACATACTTTCCATGTTTGTCAACTTTAGTCCCTCTAGAGTATACTTTCACACGTTCAAGCTTTATGACACGTGTCAATACATTATAGGACGTGAATTTTCGGGGTGTTACATTAGGGGTATAATACCAGCTTTATAAAGCCTATATTGAGAAATTGAGATTGAGAAATGAAAACTGAACGAACTGAAATGAAATCCGATGCGTTCTATTTATAGGCGCTGAATCTGGGTCTCACGCGGCCCGCGTAACACATAAGCGGAGCTTTACGCGGCCCGCGTCAAAGCTGGGTCAACGCGTAGCTCGTCCGGATCACCAACTAGGCTTGACACGATGATGACACATGTCATCACCGCGCTGCGCCACTATTCTTGATCTCACGCGGCCCGCGTAAGCTTAAGGGGGATCTTACGTGGCCCGCCTTAACTAAAGAAATCAACGAAATCAGTTTCCAACCTTGATACTGCCCGCGTAAGGTTAGGGTGGGTCCTACGCGGCCCGCCTCAACTTAAAATTTTCAGATTTTTAATTATTTTAATTACTATAACGTATTTCGGGCTTGGTTTTCACATACGGGGTGTTTTCATCGCACCCGTTCCGGCATGCATTTAAGACTTCGTTTTGATTTATTTGGTCGTATTAGCGAAATCCATCGCCTTTACTCAACCAAGTCCTTTATTCTTTCATTCATCTTGTTTGACTTGTTCGTGTGAATTTCATCACTTATGACGGTCAAACTTTATCCCTATGTCTTAACATTTTTATTCATAACCATAATCCATTATCTAATTGTTTCCTAACGTTATCTTGTTAAAATTTTATAACAAGTACCTGCGTTACTCACCCCGATGGGCTTTCTCCCAACTCGTTCATCTCTTCTTTCCTTGCCGTCATCATGGTGACTTGTAGCCTTTCCATGACTCCGGGTTAAACGACTTCAATAGCCTTTTCGACTTTCGCATAGATTCTTTTTGCACGTCTCCTCAGTCATGAGGGTTATCGTGTCGTCGCCAACTGTGGTTGACATTATTCCATTGTAAGAATAACCGATTTCAACTCATTTCATTTTGTTATTCCATGTCGTTGTATGGAATTTACCCACATCGTTTATCAATATAAACGATCTTTTTATGCGTTTTATTAAGTTTAGAGGAGTATGTAACCTTTTCTTCACTACTTACTGTTAGGGGTCATTTTCTTTGCATACATATCCTGACCAATATCCTGCCTTTGTTTGTTTATTTGTGACCAGGATGCTGGAAGAGGATATTGCTAACATCTTGGGCGATATCCTGAGGTTTATTAAATTAACCACGTGCAGGTTAAAGGCTGAGACTTGCTAACGGTCAAGTGGACTTCTTCTCCTCAAGACTCGGGCGAATTTGTTGAAGGAGAGACGTTGAGCCCGAGAGACCAGGTCTACAACGTTCGATGAAGGAATATTCGGTGAATCCCGGAAGTTTAGGGTAGTTTGTTATTTTATCTTTACTATAAATAGATGGGGGCGGATCAGTTTAGAACACACAATTTACACTTACACTCTCGAACACTTTCACTCTCTAGCTCATTGCAAACACCACACTTGTATTCAAATTTCATTGTAACACGTAGTCGATCCGCACCACATCCTGCATTGTATCCTGACGTTTGAAGTAACAAGAAGAACAAGGCAGCTGCGATTGTCAGCTCCCGAGGTTTTATGCCGGCGATCTAGATTGATCAAGGGCTTTCCTCGTACATCTCGTGTCGTTTACTTTACTTTTGCTCAGTGTTTGATCATAGATACAGCTCAATATCCTGAGCCGTATCCTGAATACTGATTTCCTAATTAACACAACAAGCATATTTTCAAACACACTTTCTAGCACACTACCTCACTTTACTAATTTGATCACTTAATTACTTCGGTAATTTTTGACCAAAACACTTACTACTATTACAAATCCCGGGTTCGGGTGTAATTACACTCCTTCCCAATACTTATTAAGTTCCCGGGTTCGAGTGTACGCGCACTCCTTCCCATTATGACACTTATCTTTCATTGCATTCCCGGGTTCGAGTGCACACGCACTCCTTCCCATTGCAATATATATATATATATATATATATATATATATATATATATATATCGAGATTACTTTTACCTCGGTTTCACTTCTTCACCATTTACTTGTTTATATACAGTTATATATATATATATATATATATTTTAACATTATATACTCATTTCGCCAACCTTATATACCCATACGCAACTATTATTCATCAAGTGGGTTTTTATATTCCACTTGTCTTATCGTAATTTAGAACGTGTACCTGATTGCTACTCGCCCTGATGTACTCCGTTGTCTCAGATCATCACTTGATTTAGATTCTTTGCTGGCATGTTTTCTGTCATGCCTTCGAACCTTCCGTCATTTAAATCGTTTAACTCCCGTCATCTTCCAGATGCAGTCATCATATCTTTCGGACATTTCCAATTTATTAATAATCTTTTTATTCAATGTTGCCCATATTGTTATACTTGACATTCAATTATACTTATTTCACAAGTACTTATTTTATAATCAATCTATGGTTAGGCTTTATCCTACCTAATCGTCTTTTACCGACATTAGACGTCTCAACTCTGAAATGTTTATATCAATTGTCAAACATTTCGTTTCATTATCATTTACATCTTTCATTTTGATTTAGCCAAGTTTGTAACTTGCTTAAACCATTCATGTTTAGTGCACTTTCCGGGTTTGAGTGTATTAACACACTCTTCCTATGCACTTAAATTGATATACCTTTCCTAATGTTTCGTTACAATCTACTCCTATAAATAATTCTTACCGGATGTTTAATCAAGCTTCGAACCGAACACACTTTGTCAATAACCTTGAGCTCTGATTACCAACTTGTAACAACCACTTAATTTTTATTCAAATTTAATAAAAATATGCATGATTTTATATAAAGAGTGATTCAATTCAACCCAAGTACAAAATCGAAGTTTTAAAGTGATCATATACTAGTTAACTACTAACTAGTTTAAACCTTCAAAACATGATTATTTAATTGTTTACATCATAAACATTGTCTAAACAAAGTTAATTTAACGCGGAAGCTTCAAAAGTTTGTGTTAGGTTCTTCAAAACATGCTTGATTGCCATCCGGAATGACCCCATCATCACCTAGAGTCAAAACCACTTAAAACGTTAGTTTTGACATTGTTTAAATATGCATAAACAAGTTCTAGCATCAAACCATCAAAAATAAAATAAAATTTCAAAACTTAGTCTATCGCGTGTCGCGCCAGACATCGTTTATACTGTCGCGTATCGCGACGGCTCTCACGTGTCGCGCCGGGTCTAGATGATCCTGTCGCGTGGCGCGGGGGATACGGTTTTCCAACAAGTGCATGTTTTTGACCTGCATTTCCTGCCCAGCTCCGAATTTTACCATTCTAACTTCAAATGCTCATAACTTTTGATCCGAAGGTCCGTTTTAGGTGATTCTTTTTCCTATACGTCTGTAATTTAATTAACGACGTGCCTATTACATTTATTATACCACAATTTCAAGTTACAAAACGAATGTCTAAAATTTACAATTTTAGCTTAATCGACCCACATAGTTTATACTAATTCAACTATCAGTACTATAATAACGTCATGGCGCATTCACCTAACATCCGGGGCTTACGATCATCGGCATTTCTTTACCAAATCTATGGCTTCATGCACTTGTGATCCATTATTGCCAAAAACTAACAAAAATCAAATCTTTCCTACTTAATACACACTTATTTGACCCGTTTGGCTCATTTATGGAATCCTCCATTTCTAATGACTACCAAACGTTTTCTAAGCTATTTTATTTCATTCAATTAAGTAATGATCGCCATCATTTGAACTAATACAATTCCTTATACTAAAACACAATTTCAATTATCTAAAATATCAAATTTACATGATGTAACGGAACATGTTACATACTTGCATAATTCATCGTCATTGAATTCTAACAATAATTTCCCATTCCCGGGCTTGTCCATCTTAGCGTATCACTTCAATTCCATGGTTTACGCTTTTTATAACTCAAATTTAACGAGTGATGTTCAAGTCACTTCGAACACTACCATTTCGACCATTATTTTAACACGTTCTTTATCTAGTGAATTACATCACTTAATATACATTCTAAACATGACTAATTTAAACAACATTATCAATAATCATATCTAACCAATTATTTATTTTGACCCGTTTGGTTTGTCGAGTGAATTCCATCACTTCTTAGACTTTCCAAACGATTACAATTTTCGCTATAACAACAATAAGCATATCTAACCAACTATTTATTTTGACCCGTTTGGTTTGTCGAGTGAATTCCATCACTTCTTAGACTTACCAAACGATTACAATTTTCGCTATAACAACATTAAGCATATCTATGACTAGGCTTGTCTACATAAATGTAAAGAGACGACAAGTCGCGTACCTTTTAAAGCATATCCTTCGAGCGCGCGTCCACTCCGACTTGACCGCTTGAAGATTCAACCACCGAGCCTATAGAGTTCAACCGACACCGTGTTTAGAACTCATATCACTTCATTTTACACGTAATTCACCATATTATTCAATTACGCGTTTCATTCAAAATTTTCAATACATTAGCATTCATTTAGGCATTTAATCAAACACCCTGTGGGCATGATTTCATACAATTAACGATAAAGTTCATGACTAACTATTTAGCCAAGATTAAACATCAAGTAGACAAATTCATGCCTAATTTTCACATCAACATTCTGGATTTACTTCATAGAGATCAAAATACACTAGAGTGACAATCATAATCCTAGTGTTTAACATATTTCTACATAACCCACTAAACACCTATATTGGTGATTATGAATTTCATCATGATGAGCAAAATTCAACAAGCTAATGGCTAGGGTTAACTCCTAGATATGATTTCATTCCAATTTCATCCAAACAACAATCATTCAAGGACAAATTTCGAATCCTATGTGTTCATCCAGAATTTAAGATGGAACCGAATAGTAAAATTTTACATACCTTATGATCCCTTTACTGAGGTGATCACTAATTTGTGCTTGGATTTCGATTTGGGCTTGATTTGCCTTTTCAATTTGATGAATTTCTGAAGTTTAGGGTTTGAGCATGAGAGCCTTTCTTGGCTCTGGTTGAATTCGCAGGAAACACACACGTATGTGTGTGTTTTATGTTTTAATATTTGATTTAATTAAAACTCTAATTCATTTATCCATGTTTGGCCCCTCAACTTTATTCAAGTTTTTATAAGGGTATTTTAACCATGTTTGTCTATTTCAAGTCTTTTAACTAACTAGGTTATTTATTCCTAGTTATTTTATCTTGACCATAAGTGACTTTTAATTTATAATATAAAATTTATATTTTTTGGGTGTTAGATTTTCTTCATAAATTCCTGCTTTTCACAAGAACCGTTCATCTTTTTCACCAAAATCTTCTTATTTCACCTCTAATCTACACTTAACCGGGTGTATTGGGACTAGCTACGGCTTTCCAAGTTATAAATCAATTGATTTCGCACTCACCAAGTGTTGGATCTGGGTGAAAACTCTTTAAAACCTGATTTTTACACCAAACCGGACCAAAAACGACAAGTATTTCGTTCACTGAATAGTGGAACGGGGTAATATCGAAACTGTCTCGAATTGGACTCGGATATGCATCCGATTCAGGCGAAAACA
This sequence comes from Helianthus tuberosus, assembly GCA_030545235.1. NCBI lineage: Eukaryota > Viridiplantae > Streptophyta > Magnoliopsida > Asterales > Asteraceae > Helianthus > Helianthus tuberosus. Next base: position 19,087,004 of record CM060398.1, read on the forward strand.
CAGCACCGAATGCCAAAAAACCACGTTTGTGAACTGGACTATTCTGTGCGAAGGCAGTGAAGCCAGCTTCGTACGAAGGCACTGCCTTCGTACTAAGGCACATGGCCTCGTACGAAGGCACTGCCATCGTACGAAGGCCCCGGTTTTGCACAACATAACCCAATTTCCATCCGTGACACGATCAAAGACCTCTCTGACTCTAAGCTCAATCAATAGCTTAGGATTGGAGGGATGAACACTAGATTTTCCGAAGACGATGCGAAGACACTCGATTTTGGACAACGGAAGCAGCACGTGTACGAAGACCCACCTTTGTACAAAGGGCCCCTTCGTACGAAGGCACCAGCTTCGTACGAAGCTTCTGTTTCCCCACCGACACTTCGATTTTCGACCGTCTCAGCACTCTGGAGGACTTATGCTTCTGTTCCCGTATGCTGGATGACCTGACGCTCGCTTCAATCCATTGAGGATCGTGTTTCTTGATTAGTACACGCTCTGTGAGTATACTCGAACCCATTTTCGTTTAACGCACTTTTAGGTGTTACATACGTGTTCTATCAATACACAACACACAACGCAAACACTTATTAAATGCTAACCGCTCCCGCATGCTATACGTGATTTTTTTAATGCCTGTTACTATGCTTATACATTGTTACACTAGACCGCCTTTAGCAACGATAGTGCTATAGTTTAGACCCAGCACCCGTTGTGAACATGGGTTGCTAAGGATCACATTACTTTACTTCACGTGTTCACTTCGGAGAACATGTGTCGCGCATACTCTACATCGCAGTCACGTGGTTAGGTGGTATCATTGTTGATAGTTACATGCTTCGCCCGTTACGTGTTACATGCTGGTTATGTGTAAACGCTTTTTATACTATTATTTGTGCAAACTTTGTGCTCTCCTTTACTTTATGTATTGACTTTTATTTTAATGTATGTGACAGGTTGATGGTCTGTTTGCTGCAATGGATTTAGGAAGTCTAGAAACCCGCAACAAAAATCTAAGTTGTCGGACTTGTTTTGGTTTTTAGAACTCACTATTTGTAATAACTATTTGTTGAATATTTGTTCGTTGGTATGTGACAATGAACCTTTAAAAATATTGGTAATGGATAGTTGTTATGGATTCTCTTGAGCAATCTGGTTCGCCTAGTACCGCGCCCCGATGATTCCGCCATCGGTTGGGGTGTGACATGCTCCACCACCGCTTTCCGACGATTTATTACGATAAAAAACTGACACATCTACGTTTGAATTAGCGCTGTGCAACGGTTCAGAACCGGACCGAACAGAACCGGAACCGAACCAGAACCGTTAATTGCTAAATTTAAGAACCGAAACCGAATCGTATTATAACGGTTCTGGTTCAGTTCCGAACCGGTTAAATGGTTCTCGTGTAAATGGTTCTCGCGGGAACCGGTTGACAATTAAATCCTAAAATTAACAATTCAATAGAAACGAATCAAACCATTTAAAACATTAACTAAGAGTTGCAACATTCAAGTTCAAACCAACCAAAATAAAAGTAGCAAAACAACAATAAAAAATTTCAAGCTATAAAACAAACTCTAAATAAAACTATTACAACCATCGTGTTAACAATTAAAACAAGCGATACACTATTTACATACACATTTACAATTCGATCAACATTGATTTAATTATTTTTGTTCAATTTTTGTTTTGACATACAGAAAACTATATGTATCAGAAAGCAAACATCTAGAAAGAAAATATATGCAATCATAAAAAAAGGTCATGTAGAATAGCGTACATATATTTGCAGGGTGTTGATGGAGATGAATTTGTATGATAGCAATTAGGGTTAGGGTTGAGAGATGGAGAAGAATTAGAAGATGAAAGATGAGATCGTGGAATGAATATAAGAGGACGGAATAAGAATTATGATGGTCGTATGATGTTGAAAAACCCATTAATAAAATAGGGTTTTAAATATTTATAATCCCAACTGGTTCTAGCGGTTCTTTAACCGGAACCGTGGTTTTAACCAGAACCGAACCGGGAACCGTTTTTACCCAAATGTAAGAACCGGAACCGGACCCTATATACAAAAATACGGTTTGGATCTAGCGGTTCCAGTTCGGTTCTCTGGTTCTGGTGGTTCTGAACCGTATACTGCTCAGCCCTAGTTTGAATCTACCTTCATGCAACCTAGAAGCTAGGGTTTTAGGGTGGTGGCGGTGGGATGCGGTGGTGGTGGCGGCAGGAAGAGGTGTTGGTGGCAAGATGTAGTGGTTAGGGTTTTAGGGTTAGGAAATTGGGGAAGATGAAGTGTATATGTATTTTTTTTTGTTTTATTTATTAAACATTTAAATAAAAACATGAATTGACCAAAATACTTTTAAGTGAATAAATTTAACTAGAAATTTTAATCTGGTTAGTATTAAAGGACTTAGAGTGTAACTGGTTTTGCAAATAAAGAATTATAATTGTAATTATTGTAATTAGAGTGAATAAACAATTTGAAGAAAGGATAGAGAAATTTGAGTTTTTACTTTTTTTACTTTTTATTTTATTTATTTATTTATTTATTATTATTATTATTATTGAGTTTTTACTTTTTTTACTTTTTATTTTATTTATTTATTTATTTATTATTATTATTATTATTATTATTATTATTATTATTATTATTATTATTATTTTGTGTAGGGACGTGAGTTTAGTGGGATTGAAAGGAGAGGGAAAAGAAAGTCTAAAAATTATCCTTTTAGGCTACGGATACCATTTCCTCCTACAACATGCTTCATATTTAGCTTCTTTTTGACTATTTCTGATTACCAACTTTTATAAAGTGTTTTTTAGATTTGACCCTATATAATTAACAAAACCTTCTTTTTTTATCATCTTTTCTTGCAACTTAAAAAAAAAATCAACTGAAAACAAAAACTTCTATTAAAATTCAACAGGGCTAACAATTATAGACCTAGGGGTGGCAATTGTGTCGGGTTGATGGATTGGCGGGTTGACGGGTTATGGGTTGGCGGGTTGGTTGGTTGAAATGTTCAACCCGAACCCGACCCATATTATTATTCGGGTCAAAGATTTCAACCCTAACCCGACCCATATTAATTCGGGTCAACCCGAACCCGACCCGTTTAACCCATATTTTTAAATGAGTGATACAAGTCTACGATTTATAAATGAGTTGTTCGATTTTAAGCGGGTTATCGATAATATGTTTAATGATGATTATGAGTGTGATATATAAATAATATAATGTGTTAAAATTAACATTATTATAACTAACCATTTAAAAGAGAAACAGAAAAAACAAAAGCAAAAATATAAAAGATTTTTTATCTACATAGTTAAACGGGTTAATGGGTCAACCCGTTTTTATACGGGTCAACCCGAACCCGACCCGTTTTTAATACGGTCAACCCGAACCCGGCCCGTTTTTTAAAACGGGTCGTGTAAGTTGACCCAAACCTGTTTTTTTCGTGTCGGGTTCGGGTCGGGTTAACGGGTCGTGTCAAGAATTACCGCCCCTATATAGACCCATACTCGGACAAATAAAAAATTACACCATTAATCCCTGGAAAATGTTTGTGTTCTTGATCGGTTTTTAATCCAAAACAAGCCCAACATCCTAACACCTCCTTAATTTCCTAGGATCTAGCTTGTTTGGATTGAAAACCATCATTTTCTACCTCTCCAACATCCCAATCTAGCTTTTTAATTTTTCTTTTAACTTGAAATTTAAAATCAGTAGAAGTAGAATCTGTTAGCCGATAATATTGCCAACATATTATTGGCTTATGTACTGTGAATATCTCGTAAATGTTAGATTATTTTTAGGAGATTTGTTTCTTTAGTTAGCTTCCAATTTTGTACCTATTTATATTTTTGTAATCCTTTTGAATGAATCAAGGAATTCAATTATTTAAATGGTATCATTCCCAGAGGTTTTTATCTAGATCAACCTCCAACGCCATCTTTTTCCTTCCTTTTTTTTTCTATTTTCAGCAGCAAACATCCTGCCATGGGTGACAAAATCGACCCCCAAAACGGTGCTACCACCGATCCGAAACAACAACCTCTTCATCCTGTTTACACCATCATCAACATACAACATAAGGTGCGTGTTCTTGACGGCGTTAAGGTCTCATATTCTTAGTGGGTAAAACTCTTTTTGCTTCATGCGAAAGGGTATGGCGTGCTCTGTCATGTCGATGGTTCGCCGGCCCCGGATAAAGACACTCCAGAATTTCTAGCATGGGAGAAGATTGATGCGGTTGTTCTCCAGTGGATATATGGGACACTCTCTGATGAATTGCTTGCAAGGGTTTTGAATGATGCATCTACAGCCCATGAGGCATGGCAACGGGTTAAAAGATTGTTTCTTAACAACAAAGGGTCTCGGGCTCAAGCACTTCAACATGAGCTCACTAATCTGACCTTGGCTTCCATGCCCAATCTTGAATCCTACTGCCAAAAGATCCGTGAAATGTCGGATCAACTTGCTGCGGTGGATTACCCTATGAATGACAACCAACGAGTTCTCCATCTCGTTCGTGGTCTTCCCAAAGAATACGACACTATTGCATCGATTTTGAACCAATCACTCCCAACATGGGAAGACGCTATTGACCAACTACAATCTGAAGCGCGGCGTATCGCTGCCAGAGAAGCCGTTACACCCACCCCCATGGTCGCTGTTGCCATCACCAACACCACTCCACCGTCCCGTGACCATCCACCGCCTCCTGTAACTACCCGGGACTACCTGAATCAGCGCCCTTCTCAACGGCGCAACAATAACAACCGATCGGGCCGGCCAAACAGCAATAACTAGCGCGGCCCAACGCCATCGTAAAACAGGCCAACATCACATCAGGCCCAGTTTTATCCACCAATGGCCTAACAACAGTTTTACCCTCCTTATTGGGCCCCACCGTATTGGGCTCCTCCCCCTTGTCCTTACCTGACCCAAGGGTGGATCCAACTGTGGCAGCCCTGACCACTTCCGCAGCCCAACGGTTATTCTAGTTCGCGTACCGCACAAGCACATGTCACGGAAATAGATCCACTACAGCCTACTCAATTGGCAGACGTTGTTCAAGCTCTCTCCATGGACCAAGGCGATGATCAATGGAACTTCGACACATGTGCTACTTCTCATGTCTCTTTTGATAAAAATAAAGTTGACAATTTTTCTACGTTTGCACCAATATCGTCAATAATTGTTGGTAATGGCAATAGAGTTCCAGTTTTGGGTTCGGGTTCCTCTACCTTAACCATTTCCTCAAAACCCTTACACTTGAAATAGATCCTTTTTAACCCGAACATAGTTAAAAATTTAATTTCTGTTCATCAATTCAATATCGATAACTGTCATACCCCAACCGATGGCGGAAACATCGGGGCGCGGCACTGAGCGAAACAGATTGTCCAAGAGAAATTCCATAACAACTAAATTACCGGATAGTTAATATTATGTCCCATACCATAACCCATCAAGAAAAATCAATTATTACAGACATAGATATCTCAAAGATAAATAAAGCTGTTCCGACAACTCAGATTTAAATAAATTGTTCGTTGGTTTCTATACTCTCCTAAGCTCGATTCCCATGAAAGCAGGCTAGCATCCTAAGCAATCAAACACCTGTCACATACGTTAAAATAGAGGTGAATACACATAGTGTAAAGGTGAGCATACAAGTTTAATAGTAATAATAGAGTTCGAAAGCGTTTACGCATAACCAGCATGTAACATGTATAGTGTAAAGCTAGTAGGTTATCGACAATGAAATATGCACAGACAAGACTGCGCGTTGTAGAATGCGCAACACATATCACCACTGTTACACATGAAGAGGTAAACTTAACAACCCCTGTCCACGACAGGTGCTAAGTCCAAACTATAGTACTATCGTTGCTAAGGCGTCAGCCAACAATCACTGTGTTAACATAACATACAAGCATTCATCGAGTAACAAGTAACATGCAATAACGGTCAGCGTATAAATAATGTTCGCGTTGTGTGTCGTTGTGATTTGGAATAAGTAACGTATGTAACACCCAAAAGTGCGTAAATCAAAAAGGGATCGAGTATACTCACAACGAAGGAAGTTAATGGATTGAAGGGAGCGCTAGAGTGATTAGCCTGAACAGTGCACGATAACATAAGCGAATGAATAGTGCGTTAACGGTGAGAAGTGAATAAGGGACGAATGGTCATCCGATCGGATGGCAATCCGAACGGATGGTCATTCGATCGGATGTCAATCCGTTCGGATGGCCATCCGTTTAGATGGCCATTCGGTCGGATTGACACTCGTTTGGGATGGATGTGTTTGTGTATGATGGCTTTGAAGTTTTCGTTGTAGCATTTTGAAAACAAAGAAGTATCTCTACCTTTCAGGTCGTCTGGTTCGATCGGATGGCGATCCGTCGGTTTAGACCTTTCCAGAGAACAAGTTCACAGCAGGATTGTCACTTGATCAGATGGTGTTCCGATCAGATGGAAATCCGTTGGAAACTAATGGTCTTTGAAAATTTATGAAAAATGTTAAGTGTGGTAGCCAAGTGCAATCCGATCGGATGGCAATCCGATCGGAAAACAATCTGTCCCACAACCTGATCGTCTTGAAATTTGAGAAATTTGAAAAGTTTGCGGTTGGCTCGAGATGGTATGAAAACGTACTAAACAACGGAATCTCGTCCAGTCCCAAGTCATCCGATCGAATAGGAATCACCCAAATCCGGTCAGTCAACTGTTCTTTGACGGTTGTTCATGTTCAGTCCGAAATCGGTTGTCTCGTTGATAGGAATCAGATCTGGAACCGACACTCCATTAGAGGATGAGTAGAAGGCCTGAACTAACTCTGATTCCATCGGTTTTGAGTGCATTGAGTGTAAAAGAGTTGAAAGAAAGTTAGAAACCACCTTTCAATCCCTTTTATCATGAAAAAAAGTTTAGATCTAGATGAAAATAGTGTTAAATCATGTGGAAATCATGTAGATCTGAGTTGTTCTTGGTGGAATGATGCCAGAACTTGAAGTTTATAAGACCCCCATGATGATATCATCCTAGAACACCTCAAATCCGCTGATTTCACGGTTAAAAGTTAAGATTCAAAGGTGAAAATAATGAAGAAGTGCGTGTAGATCATAGAAGTACAAGATTTGAGTTGAAAACTTACAAGAATCGCGAGAAATCGAAGGAAAGAAGGGCTTGAGCACGCTGGTCGAGTGAGAGAGAGTTGTCACATCACAAGTGATGTGACTGAGGGGTATTTATAGGGCTTCCAAAAGAGGAAAGGGAGCGCAGGCCACGGATCGGATGACAATCCGGTCGGATGGCCATCCAGTCAGGATGGCCATCCGATCGGATGGCCATTCGATCGAATGGTCATTCGATCGAAGTGGCTCGGCGAGTTTTGTTTCGACGTTTTGTTTTGTGTGTTGAGCGTTGCGATGCGTTTCGGGTGAGCGATGCGATAGTATTTCCCATTAGTTACATAAATAACCTAACTACTATATCTAACATACAATCATTATGAATAACTTGCGTTTAGCGTTTACGATTAGATTGCGATGCGATAGAATTGTGATTGCGATTAACCACCTCAACATAAACATAACATGCACAAGTAACACATAATAGCACATACACGTAAAACAATATTCAGAACACATAATTCGAGTTGCGATGCGATAGCGTTGTGGTTAGCGTTAAGTCGATTATCGATAAAATATGCGATTTAAACCTCGATTATTAACAAGTACTCCACATAATACAACTAAAGCGATTAAATAAGAGAATTCGATTACAAGTCAAGAAGTACAATTCCATAGTTAAGCAAGGAGTGACAGATCATAATTAGAAATCTTTTCTTCCTTTGACTTTGACTTGTACTTTGACTTTCAAGATGCGGGTTGTTACAATAATGTCGCCACCCCCGCCGCCTATCTGTCTCGGGAATGGGCGGCCGCGAGATATCAGTTTTGGTGGTATCGGTGTTTATCATTTTGGCAGCGGAAATTACATCAGGACCGTAGTTAGGAAATGTTTTATCAGAGTAAATACCACACTTTTATGATATTAGACATATTGGGATAAAACCCAAGTTTTCATTACAAACATTTTCATAGGGAAGATCCCTATTTTATTGAATAAAAATCTTCTTTTATTTAGGTAACTTTTATAGCCACTTTTCCAAGCCTTCAGTGCTGTCCAGTTGGCTTCTAGTTGGCTCTTACATTTTGTTACCTGAAACACGTTTAAAAACATTTGTCAGTGGGAAATACTGGTGAGTGAATCCCAATTTAATCAAGAAGAGTTTTATCAATTTTCACAGTATTGAGAGCGATTACAATGTTTACATCTACACAATTACTCATTCAGTACTGTCAATCCTGACTGGTGGGTCATATTACCCATTGGCTAACTCTTTGTCCAATGGTAACGTGTTCCACATTTTGTATACAAAACCCAACATATCGGCAGTAATTGAAGAATTACAAAGACTCAATCACTGCTAATCATAATGTAAAATATAAAAGGTTTTGTAAAAACAGTTTATAAAAAGGAGATTACTCACATTGCTGTCTTAGGTTTTCTTTAAGGGTTTCCTGGTGATTATCTATAATTTACACAAATGCACACGCGTTAGTATAATAACCCAATATTTACATTAGTAATACCCTCCCCGAGACGGCATTCCAATGACTACGTCGGGCAGAACAACGACAGCCATTACGGAACCCTGGATCAATCGGGCAGCGTATCTAATACGTAACCAGGGTTATAATACTTACAACGGGGCAGAACTTCGTTAATTAGGGGGTATTATGCATGGAAATAGCTTTAATTATGCAGAAAGTCGAGAGAGAGAGAAAATGTGAGCGACTGAAACTGAAGGTCGTTGCCCTCAATTTATAGGGCTGATTCTTGACTTCGTCGCGCCCCGCGTAGCATTCCTCCAGGGCTTATGCGGCCTGCGAGGCCAGCTAGGGTAGGCCCTAGCTTGGATGACTCGACTCATAGACTCCACACACGTTATGACATGTGGTGGCTCAGGGGCTCGCCCTGACTCCTTGTTGTCGCGGCCCGCGTAGGTGGTAGCCAAGGGCTACGCACCCAACGAGAGACCATTAATTCTGGTTTTTAATTAATTTTGATAAAAATAAAGGTATTTGAGGCTCGTTTACGTATACGGGGTGTATTTTAGGACATATAGGGATATTTTAAAATATATTAGGGTCTCGAAAATATTTTGGAGGGTTGTTATAAATAACAACACCTCTATTGAATTTGACCCATTTGGATTTTCTATGAAGGATTTCAAGGATGGCACGATCCTGAGTCGTCACAACAGTTCGAGTGATTTATACCCGCTCACACCAAATGCTTCCGCCGCTGCTTGCATTGCTTCTACCAAAGATTCTCCTTTTTGGCACAACAGACTTGGACACCCGGGTCAACAAGTCACGGAGTTTCTTCGTTCAAAACATTTTATTTCATGCAATAAACTGAAATTACCTTTTAATTGTCATTCCTGTCAGTTATCGAAACATAAGCGTTTGCCTTTTTCAGATTCTGTGTCTCATACATTATTACCATTTGCTTTATTACATTGTGATTTATGGACATCACCTGTTTTAAGTCACGCGGGATATAAATATTATATGGTGATAACTGATGATTTTACACAACACACGCGGGTGTATCCCTTACGATTTAAATCCGAAACCTTTAATAAATTTACCCATTTTCACCAATTCGTCACCACTCAGTTTCGTTTACCATTCAAGCGTTTCAATGTGATATGGGGGGTGAGTTTGATAACACCAACTTCAAAAATTTTGCAACTAAAAATGGCATACGATTCCGTTTTTCATGCCCCCACACATCTCAATAAAACGGTAAAGCCGAGCGTATGATTCGACGATTAAATGAGATAATGTTCACTCTTCTTACACACGCGTTACTCCCGCCCACCTTTTGGGTTGAGGCAATCCATATTGCGTCTTACCTACACAATCTTCTACCCACCAAACTTCACCATAACCTAACACCTATTTCTCTTCTTTACCAACGCCAACCGTCCTATGAACACCTTCGTGTGCTTGGTTGCTTATGTTATCCTCATACCTCTGCCACTCGCCCTTATAAGCTCACGCAACGCTCCATCGCATGTGTGTTCCTATGGTATCCGCCTAACTATCGTGGCTACCAGTGCCTCAACGTTTCTACGGGCAAAACAATCTTCTCACGGCATGTGACTTTCGTTGAAGATGTTTTCCCATTCTCTAAACCATCTCCTACTACGTCCCATAACGCCTCAACTGACCTTACCCCCTCGTATTTCATCCAACTACCTTTTTCAGCCCAACATCACGCCACAACCCAACTTCTGGCCCAATTAACGACCCGCCCAACTCTCACCCTCTCACGGGCTCGCATCCAAACACCACCACACACACTGCCCCAACTTCGAGCCCACTACCCCACACTACACCAGGTTCCCCTCTAAGCCCACCCCACGACCCATCGACCGACACTACTACGCCCGATCCCATTTCTCAGCCTCCACTCGCCACTCAACCTACACACTCTATCCTAGACCCTGAACCAAACCAAGACCCTCTCCACTCACCACCACCCGTGGACCCAATGAAAACCCGCTCCAAGTCGGGTATCTTTAAACCTCGCACCCAATTCTCACTACATACCGAGACCTCTACACACATCTCTCCCATCCCTAAGTCTCATCTTACAGCCCTTTCGGATCCTAACTCGAACCTTGCCATGACTAATGAATATGAAGCCCAATTGGCCAACAACACGTGGGAACTTGTCCCGAAATTGGCTAATGCACCTGTCATACGCGGCATGTGGTTATTCAAACATAAGTTTCACGCTGACGGCACACTTGAACGCCACAAGGCACGACTCGTAGTTAATGGTAAGAGTCAAACTGTTGGCATTGATTGTGATGAGACGTTCGGTCCGGTGGTCAAACCCACCACTATTCGCACGGTTCTCAGTCTTGCAGTTTCTAAAGGATGGTCCGTTAATCAATTGGATGTTAAAAATGCGTTTTTACATGGCCATTAAGGAAACTATTTATATGTTTCAACCACCTGGGTTTACCTCCTCTGAACACCCAAAGTATGTATGCAAGTTGAATAAATCCTTATATGATTTGAAACAAGCCCCACAGGCGTGGTATCAATGTTTTGCGGGATACCTTTCCAAGTGTGGCTTCATAAGTAGTGTCTGCGACACCTCTTTATTTATTTATCAACAAGGTGCTCATATGGCTTAACTCCTATTATATGTTGATGATATCATCCTCACTGCTTCTAGTGATTCTTTACTTCAACGCATTATTAAATTATTAACCGCTGAGTTTAGAATGACTGATCTTGGAGACTTGCACCATTTTCTTGGAATTTCGGTTCAGAAACAGCCGAATGGCTTATTCTTATCACGGTCTACTTATGCCGCAGATATTCTAACACGTGTGAACATGTCTAACTGCAAGCCCGTTAGCACACTGGTCGACGTTGGTTCGAAGCTTAGTGCTGATCACGGTGCTATATTTTCCGATGGGTCTTTATATCGTAGCTTAGCAGGTGCTTTACAGTACCTCACTATTACCCGTCCTGATATATCTTCATGCATGTCACACCCCAGATTTCCACGTGTCACCGGTGGGCCCGGTGGGGAGTATCGTGACGTAGTTGATAACATCATAGTCAAACAACACAATATATAAATGCACAGCGGAAGCAAAAGATAAATTATATTACATTCCGAATATAAAGTAATATCAAGTATTACAACGGAAAGTAAAGAATCCACAGGCGGATCAAATAAAAGATAAACTATTCAATAGACTTCAGGCATCTAGAACTTGTAAGATTCCTTATTAACGCCCTGAGCTTCCAGCCAATTTCGTTCAGTACCTGTCACTTAACCTTTTTGGAAAATACGTCAGTTTACACTGGTAAATACACTCAACCGACTCATTTGGAAAGAGTTTAAGAAAATTGATTTAGATGCACCAGGCACAAAATATATTGACACATTGATTAAAATGCACAGAGGCAAAATTAATCTTTTATAACTTGGGAAAATCTTATTAATAAAAATCTTGTATCCGATTTACATGTTTGTCCAACATTTAGGGCCGGTGATTATACAATACAAGCCGGTCTAGATTAATCGACACACCACAAATATAATCTCACAAGAAGATACCCTTACGAGTGAGTATATGTTATACATATGCAACAGGAGGTGTTATGTCTACACCTTGTGCTTATGTCGTGGCCATTCACTTTTTAAAATGAGCCAAGGATATCCAGGACACGGTCATTAACCCCCAATGTTATTTGTTATCAAACAATACAAATTAAAACGGGATTATGCAATTTAATCATCTTCGATTAAAAGGTTTCTACACCCGACCAAGCGGTATTTTTATAATACCGCATTCCAAGCCCGTATAAGGGAAAATAAGTTAAGAGTATTTACCTGAGCTAGCAATGCAATTTATACTCAGCCGTATATTCTAATCAGCAAGCACAGGTACTTCTACTGGGGCTCTCAATCTGGAACGAAGGTTTTATTAACCTATTAAATTCCTAACGGGTCTTATTTAAGTCGTAACTTAGACCGGTTAGTTTTAAGGAAAGGTTTACGGTTCAAAAAGCATGATTAAGCGAAGACCGGAGTAGGATGTGATTTAGACCCGACAAGTTTGGAGACTTGTATAATATGGGTAAACTAAACACATTCTGGATTTTGAGATAAAAACGATAACGTTTGACCCGTTTCGGCTAATTTATGCAAACTAGTTACATAAACCGAACCGAACGCGAATAACGCATGACGGGTAATTATGAGAGTCATATACAAGTTTCCTAAGTTAATTATGCCTCAAATATGTTGTGACATCAGTAAGATGTCTTTCATTATGCCCAAAACGTATTTAAACACAAACTAGGCCTCGTAGGGGTAGTTTGGTCAATTAAAAGGTTATAAAAGAGATTAAGTATTTACCTGAGTTACAGGTCTGGTATAATCAGCGAAAATACTTATTTTGATAAGTTATAACAGTAGGATAAAGTATATATGTGAAATTTATCAATTATAACCAAACTATGCACCGAAGGGGCATTTTGGTAATTTCACATAAGCCGTAAAGCTCAAAACTGAAGTCTGAGTTTATCAACCTTTGCTTACTGTTAAAATATTATAATTTGCCTCAAATATCAGTAGGTATCAACCCTTGTATGTTTAAAATAGTTTTAGTACATACTATGCGTCAAAAACGCTTAAAAGGCGAGTAAATGTCATTTCCGGGTTCGATACTTAAATCTGATATTTTTATATTACCAGAAGGCTTAAAATAATTTATTTATCATATGTGATCAGTAGCAAAAGGTTTGGAGTCGTTTAGATATGTAAAACTCATTTTATGGCCCGAAAGGGCAAAACCAACATTTACCGGATTAAGCCTACGACTATGAGTTATGCTCAGCTTAAAATTAATTAAAAATCTTTAAAATTCCCAAAATAATATATTACATCAGTGGGTAAAGATTTGATATCAAAAAGTAGGCTTAACTAGGCTATATGCTAATTACGCCATTTTATTAACATAAAGCTTTCAATTTGCATTAATGAGCATAACTCTCAATCTACACTTCAAACTGATGTCAAACTTTGCATACAAGTTTATATATCAGTAATTAAAGTTTCTACTCTTTTACATTTCCAAAAATCACGTTTTAAGGCAATAAGGGCATAATGGTCAACATATGAGTAATTAACGGAAACGCGTAAACGAATGGGTCAATCAATGAACCAACCACAGAGGGTTATGCTAACATGTAGCCTGGTCCTAAGGAAGCTCTAAGGCATTTCCAAATCATACTAAAGCGGGTCAGAACTGAAGTCAAAGTAAAAGTCAAAGCTTTGCGACTTTCGGTTCCGAATCGGTTCAAAACAGAAAGTTGTCGAATCAAACAAGCTTAGACAAGTTCTTATGCTTATTATCAAGTTATATGAATGATAAAATAGGTTACACGCCTTTTACATCGTTAATTATGCATTAAACGAAAGATTACATTTCTGTTGACTTTTTTTAATCATCTTTGACTCGACAAATGACCTAGTTAGGATGGGAATCAGTGGATGCCCTTTTAAGGGTTTAAAGCCCACATAATTACCAACTTATAACTACCTTTGATTCGACTAATCACTGGACCATTAGTGATTAATTTTAAAGTCAACCGTTAATTACGACGGTTTGACTTTTAAGCTTAAACTAAGTAAAAACTTAATCAAGGAAGGTCAAGGGTGCTTACCAAAGTCCTAATCACGATTAGGGATGTCTTGGGTCTGCTCCTATGCTCCAGAAATGCTCCACAAATGCAGATGAAGGTGTGATCAAAATTGTTGCACATGAGGGCCTTTTATAGTGATCAATTCACCACAAAATGTTGACACATGGATCTACAACTGACCACAACTGATCAACACATGTCTCTAGTGTTCTAGGAGGCATTTAGGGGCCAAGGAAGATGAGGAAAATCGTTTAAAGGTCGAAATTCGTGTTTAAACAGCAAACAGAAGGTTCTGTTGGAACTGGGCACTGCTTGCGCACCGTAAGCATAAGCCTTGCGGTGCGCAAGGCTTCTGATCAGCTTCCAAACTTTCCATTTTTCGCATAAATGACTCTTGGCCCTTCCGAAAGGTCAAGTAACCTTTATGTATTGCAATTTGACCCCTTCTTATTTATCTACAAGGGCTTTAGGACTTGTACTCACTTTATTTAGTCCTTGATCACTCGGTTATTACCCCAAAAGTCCTAACTTTCAATGTTAACGCTTTAACCCCTCGCATACGAATTTGATCGTAACTTTCTCATACGATAACGAAACTTTATGAAATTTATATCGTGCATTCTAGTGAGCATAATTAATCGTTACAAAGCTTCGGGTTTGTCAAAAGGTCACTCAGTGGCATAACTTAAACATGTTGACACATTTAACCCCTGTCATTTATAATCTCTCACTTTTAGCTTCGTATGATCCATGATTTATTCGTCTAAGGGTATAAACTTCATGTAGGGTTATTGTAAAGTATATTTATCCAATGTTGACATTTTGAACCCTTATTTTGACATACTTTCTATGTTTGTCAACTTTAGTCCCTCTAAAGTATACTTTCTCACGTTCAAGCTTATGACACGTGTCAATACATTATAGGACGTGAATTATCGAGGTGTTACATCCTCACCCCCTTAAAAGAAATCTCGACCTCCAGATTTGTTGAAGTAAAGGAAGTATTTTTTGCCTAATAATGGCAACTTATAGATGATTAGGCATTTGTATGATCTTATTTGTTGTTTCCAACGCAACCTTCAGATCCTGAATATTGGACTTACCAATCTATTGTCTTAACAACAGATGTTTAATATTTCATTTATACAAGGGCTCCAAGGGAGCAACCTTGATACTTCTATATCAACCATTATAGAAAAGCTTCTCTCGAGATGGTTATTCCAACCACTGTTTAACTAATCTTAAGGAGTAGCTAATCCTTACAGTTAGTCGAACAAATCGACGATCCTGGGTAGTTGATGGCGATTTTTAATCGTTGTCTAAATAGGGTTGCGGTAATGAGTGCATAATCAAAATGAACCGTCTTTCTTATCTAACAATATCAAACTCTCAGAATATCGAGTTAGGCTATATGGATCTCCTATCTTAAAATTTACTTAATCAGGTTTTCGGTTATTCCATAATCAGTATGGAGTTCTTACAACACTTTAATCCAAAGCGGGATGTTAATACTAACTCTACTTGCCTCTCGAGAGGTAAACAGGGTAGTCTTAGGAGAAGACAACCAGGATACAAGGAGGTTACAGAGATTTTCCATATCTCAAGCTCCAGTTCATCCATCATTGCTTGTGTCAAATAAGTGACATATTTATGTTATAAGTCCACGGATTCCTTAATCGGGAATATTTATGTGGACAATTCTATTATGTATATCTTCTTTGAATACCATTAGCTGACTTTAGTACTCTATAACCATTGGAATATCTTTGTGGTCCCATGCATTAAACCTCCATACTGATCAGGCATGGAAGCAATCTATGGAACATATTAAGATATACCAATCCTCATATGGTGCTTTTATCATGCTATTTGGTATTCGCAACCGTTTAGAGATCAAAGAGATATCAATTTCATTTGAATGCGCTTATCTGGAGAGAGAGTACATTGGAATTTTATGACTGGAGATTTCTGATGCCATTATTTATGGACTAGCTCAGGCATTTTAGGCGCTTTCAATTTTAGGATTTACTTCCTCAACCGCATTTCCTTTGACAGATTTCGGGCACGTAGTCTTGATGTGGCCTTTCTCATTACAGCCGAAGCAGACTGCATTCTTCATGTCTTTGCAGTCCAACGTTTTATGTCCCTTAGACTTGCAGATCCCACAATGTAGAGGTCGAGGCTCAAATCTGCATTTCCCGTAGTGGCGCTTCTTGCAAATCTTGCATACAGGTTTCTGATTGGACTTTTGTTTATTCTTTTTCTTAGAACTCTGGGAGTTATCTACCTCCCTTTTCCTTTTTAGTTCATCCTTTGCATCAGAGGCATGAACGGGATCCTCCTTAAGAGTAAGGAAGTGGGGTCCTAGATAACATTTGGACCTAGCAGCATGGGGCTCCTTGAACTTTTTCACAACCTTCTTTACAGCTTTTCCAATAGATGCGTCTATCATAGTTTGAAAAACATCTTTGGAAATTCTAAGGTTCACAATTTCAGCATCATTAGCATGCGTCGTGCCATCAATGGCGCGATCGACTGTTGCCTTATCCGAGTTTGCCATACTTTCTATTGGTTCCTAACACCAATAAAACAATTTCTTAGTTGAAATCCAACAACTGCTATTTTTCATTCTGATGGCCTTAATATATACTAACCATGGTGTCAATAACCTATACAGGCTATTATAACACTAACATTCTTAATGAACATTATTTAAAATATATTAATATTACTTAGCCTAGGTCGCAAAAGACCATCAATGGCATTAAAGATTTGGACCTAGTCCATCACTTTTCTGACAGAGGATCAAAACGTCACATCTGTCTTTACTATATTAAAGAATTTAGGTAGCTTGAAAGCTTGCCATAGGAATATCAGAAAAGAGTGATTCCTATTAGATATAAAATATCCATCTAAGGTTTGTTGGAGCATTTTCTAAAGTATCATCAGCCAATTTCTACCTCGTATTAAATGACCGAAGTCCAAATCAGGCGGAGACAACAGTTCTCTACAGTTATTGTTCAATATTGAATCCTATATGCCAGTATCAAGTAAATTTCTGCATAAACTGCTTGATAAGGAAAGGTACCTGCTATATAGTTATCCTTCTGCACCACCTCCTGGCGTTCATCCGGAAGACTCATGCGTTTGTTTTCCTGGCCTCTCCAGGCTTCTTTATAAGCTTTGGGCAGTTGGTTTTGATGTGCCCTTCCTCGTTACAATTGTAACATGTGGCGTTCTTTATCCCCTTGCAATCTAAGGTTTTGTGACCCTTGGTCTTGCAAATTCCACACAATTTAGCACGTGGGTCGATTGTACATTTTCCAAAATGTTGCTTTTTGCAGTTACTGCATTTGGGTTTGTAATCAGACTGACTCGAGTTCTTCCTAAACTCGGAATCCTTCCCGCGCTCAGTGTTTCCCTTCTTCTTCTTGTTATATCGATGAGAGTTTTCCTCCTCTCTTTCTCTTCTTCCCTCGCCTGAAGCCTTAACAGACTTAATTCTGATTGCATCTAAGGTGAGAGATAAGGATAAGTCCACCGCGGACCTATATGTGGTTGGCCTAGATGCTTTAACACTTCCTTTTATTTCGGGTGCTAGGCCTCCAATGAAACGCGCTATGCGTTTAGGTTCAGGGGTGACTAAATAAGGAACTAGGCGGGACATAGTGTTGAAACTTGTCACATACGCCTGACAATCCAAATTCTCCATGACCAGAGTCAAGAAGTCTGATTCTATCTTTTCTACGTCATGCTGGGGGCAATAGTTTTCCTTGACTAATGCAACAAATTGATCCCAAGATAAGTTGTAGAGTAGAACTTTTCCCGTGGCTTGGAGCAATGATCTCCACCATGCCAACGCTTCTCCTTTGAATGATTGTGAAACAAATTTCACAACATCTTGCTCCGCACAACCGCTGATGTCCACAACGGCGTCCATCTCATCGAGCCATGTCATGCAATCGATGGCCCCTTTTTCTCCTGTAAAGTCTCTGGGCTTATAGGAGACAAAATATTTATATGAACAGGTCTGAACTGATGCCTCTTGATGAAACACAACTTGTCTAGACGGAATACTCCTTTGGTTTGACAAGTCATGAACATCGTCCTCCCTTGACTCATGTGTTTTAAGAGGGAGCTTACTACGAGCCACATATAGAGTCTTAGAGTGGGTATCATTTGATTCATCATACTGTCGATCAAGAGCTCGAGTAACAACATAATCTATTATTGCCTGCAGTTATGCTCCAGTTACATTAATTCTGGTAGTATCATTGTTCTCCTCCATGCAGCTGTTAACTTCATCTAATCCAGCCATGTAGCTTGATTACTACACAAATATTAACAATGATTTATTCAGAGGTTTTTATGGAATCATCATCTTTGACGATTCATCAACCATGGTAATATAAACCATATTGGTTAACTTGTTAGTTATATTTAATTAGTATTTTCCATTATGATTTATCCTAGTTATAAAACATTAAGGATATTAAAGTGGCGCAAAAAGGCCTAGTCACAAGGACAGTTCTAAATTTTATAAGCCATGATTTTAGAGAATCGAGGGATTAAGGTTTGAATCAAGTTCATTACCTTCTCTTGACAGGGAGTTGTAGACTTCAATTGTCTTTTGTCTTTTAGGACAATAGATATAGCCCGTGGGCATTTCCCTTCTGAGGGATGGTTATAATATGATCATCTTCTCAGATGCTATTAGTCGAGATCGTATGGATCCTACCGACTATTATGCTTGGACCTGGTCCAACATTTTTAGACAGGAGGTCAAAGACCACCACTGTCGTTGTCTTATCGGACAACAAGTTTAGCCCGTAGGCACTTCATCACTATCGGATGTTTATAATGTGATCATCTTATAGGATGACACAAGCCATGATTTCTAAATCACTCGGCTAGATAAGAAAATTGGAAGAATCCAATATAAGGATGACTGTTGTGATTTTTATCGAATCACATTTGTCAGGAGTGCTAACACGTTCTTAGGTGTTAACAAGGATCTGAATCCCTTGGGTAGGTTTCACCATCTTGGCCGCGTAGGCTAGGTTTCACCTTTATGATTCTTTTTAAAGTGCCTACTGGCAGGGAAGGAAGGATATTTATTTTATTCAGGATTTTTATCATAAATCCTAATTTATAAGTTAATAATAGCACAAATGGCCTAGTCGCGTAGACAAGTTTAATTTATAAGCCATGATCGTTTGGGATAGAGGCAAATTTATAAGTTAGTAATAGCACAAAAGGCTTAGTCACGTGGACAAGTTTAATTTATAAGCCATGATCCTTTGGGATCGAGGCATTTAGTAATAGCACAAAAGGTTTAGTCACGTGGACAAGTTTAACTTATAAGCCATGATCGTTTGGGATCGAGGCATTTAAGTGTGAATCAAAGTTCATTACTTTTCCTTGACAGAGAGTTGTAGGCTACCACCGTCTTTAGTCTCAGAGGACGTTAATTATAGTCCGTAGGCAATTCCCTTCTAAGGGATGTTGTTTTCCATTTATTTCATATTTCATGTTTAGAATGAAAACTTAGTTTAATCAATCCATTATATGAAAATAAAAGTACAGAGTTGCCCTAAGCGGGTCTTTGAAGGGATAACGTGTCCTCGAAGGGACTGAAAGATAAATATGTCCTTATAAGGACTATTAAGGAAACGATCTTCAGCAAAAGGAGTTTCTTTTTCAAGTTATTTCTGAATGCTCTCTCCTTGGATGCTCATTTCATTCTAGCCGCGGTACGAAGCTCAGCATTTCTAGGCTCCGGGTGTGGAGGACTCCTATTACGGCTTCTTCGTTTGGCGACGTATTCAATAAAAAATTTTGGAAGTAAAATTTCCAGATTATGATTGAGAATATTCCTAAGTTAAGTCTAGACTCAGAAGGTCAAGGAATGTGCTACTGTGTCATTGAGATTAAACACATAAGGCTAGTGTTTAATTCACTCAATGTTGGCTCTGATACCAACCTGTCACACCCTGGATTTCCACGTGTCACCGGTGGGCCCGGTGGGGAGTATCGTGACGTAGTTGATAACATCATAGTCAAACAACACAATATATAAATGCACAGCGGAAGCAAAAGATAAATTATATTACATTCCGAATATAAAGTAATATCAAGTATTACAACGGAAAGTAAAGAATCCACAGGCGGATCAAATAAAAGATAAACTATTCAACAGACTTCAGGCATCTAGAACTTGTAAGATTCCTTATTAACGCCCTGAGCTTCCAGCCAATTTCGTTCAGTACCTGTCACTTAACCTTTTTGGAAAATACGTCAGTTTACACTGGTAAATACACTCAACCGACTCATTTGGAAAGAGTTTAAGAAAATTGATTTAGATGCACCAGGCACAAAATATATTGACAAATTGATTAAAATGCACAGAGGCAAAATTAATCTTTTATAACTTGGGAAAATCTTATTAATAAAAATCTTGTATCCGATTTACATGTTTGTCCAACATTTAGGGCCGGTGATTATACAATACAAGCCGGTCTAGATTAATCGTCACACCACAAATATGATCTCACAAGAAGATACCCTTACGAGTGAGTATATGTTATACATATGCAACAGGAGGTGTTATGTCTACACCTTGTGCTTACGTCGTGGCCATTCACTTTTTAAAATGAGCCAAGGATATCCAGGACACTGTCATTAACCCCCAATGTTATTTGTTATCAAACAATACAAATTAAAACGGGATTATGCAATTTAATTATCTCCGATTAAAAGGTTTCTACACCCGACCAAGCGGTATTTTTATAATACCGTATTCCAAGCCCGTATAAGGGAAAATAAGTTAAGAGTATTTACCTGAGCTAGCAATGTAATTTATACTCAGCCGTATATTCTAATCAGCAAGCACAAGTACTTCTACTGGGGCTCTCAATCTGGAACGAAGGTTTTATTAACCTATTAAATTCCTAACGGGTCTTATTTAAGTCGTAACTTAGACCGGTTAGTTTTAAGGAAAGGTTTACGGTTCAAAACGCATGATTAAGCGAAGACCGGAATAGGATCTGATTTAGACCCGACAAGTTTGGAGACTTGTATAATATGGGTAAACTAAACACATTCTGGATTTTGAGATAAAAACGATAACGTTTGACCCGTTTCGGCTAATTTATGCAAACTAGTTACATAAACCGAACCGAACGCGAATAACGCATGACGGGTAATTATGAGAGTCATATACAGGTTTACTAAGTTAATTATGCCTCAAATATGTTGTGACATCAGTAAGATGTCTTTCATTATGCCCAAAACGTATCTAAACACAAACTAGGCCTCGTAGGGGTAGTTTGGTCAGTTAAAAGGTTATAAAAGAGTTTAAGTATTTACCTGAGTTACAGGTCTGGTATAATCAGCGAAAATACTTATTTTGATAAGTTATAACAGTAGGATAAAGTATATATGTGAAATTTATCAATTATAACCAAACTATGCACCGAAGGGGCATTTTGTTAATTTCACATAAGCCGTAAAGCTCAAAACTGAAGTCTGAGTTTATCAACCTTTGCTTACTGTTAAAATATTATAATTTGCCTCAAATATCAGTAGGTATCAACCCTTGTATGTTTAAAATAGTTTTAGTACATACTATGCGTCAAAAACGCTTAAAAAGGCGAGTAAAGGCCATTTCCGGGTTCGATACTTAAATCTGATATTTTTATATTTCCAGAAGGCTTAAAATAATTTATTTATCATATGTGATCAGTAGCAAAAGGTTTGGAGTCGTTTAGATATGTAAAACTCATTTTATGGCCCGTTAGGGCAAAACCGACATTTACCGGATTAAGCCTACGACTATGAGTTATGCTCAGCTTAAAATTAATTAAAAATCTTTAAAATTCCCAAAATAATATATTACATCAGTGGGTAAAGATTTGATATCGAAAAGTAGGCTTAACTAGGCTATATGCAAATTACGCCATTTTATTAACATAAAGCTTTCAATTTGCGTTAATGAGCATAACTCTCAATCTACACTTCAAACTGATGTCAAACTTTGCATACAAGTTTATATATCAGTAATTAAAGTTTCTACTCTTTTACATTTCCAAAAATCACGTTTTAAGGCAATAAGGGCATAATGGTCAACATATGAGCAATTAACGGAAACGCGTAAACGAATGGGTCAATCAATGAACCAACCACAGAGGGTTATGCTAACATGTAGCCTGGTCCTAAGGAAGCTCTAAGGCATTTCCAAATCATACTAAAGCGGGTCAGAACTGAAGTCAAAGCTTTGCGACTTTCGGTTCCGAATCGGTTCAAAACAGAAAGTTGTCGAATCAAACAAGCTTAGACAAGTTCTTATGCTTATTATCAAGTTATATGAATGATAAAATAGGTTACACGCCTTTTACATCGTTAATTATGCATTAAACGAAAGATTACATTTCTGTTGACTTTTTCTAATCATCTTTGACTCGACAAATGACCTAGTTAAGATGGGAATCAGTGGATGCCCTTTTAAGGGTTTAAAGCCCACATAATTACCAACTTATAACTACCTTTGATTCGACTAATCACTGGACCATTAGTGATTAATTTTAAAGTCAACTGTTAATTACGACGGTTTGACTTTTAAGCTTAAACTAAGTAAAAACTTAATCAAGGAAGGTCAAGGGTGCTTACCAAAGTCCTAATCACGATTAGGGATGTCTTGGGTCTGCTCCTATGCTCCAGAAATGCTCCACAAATGCAGATGAAGGTGTGATCAAAATTGTTGCACATGAGGGCCTTTTATAGTGATCAATTCACCACAAAATGTTGACACATGGATCTACAACTGACCACAACTGATCAACACACGTCTCTAGTGTTCTAGGAGGCATTTAGGGGCCAAGGAAGATGAGGAAAATTGTTTAAAGGTCGAAATTCGCGTTTAAACAGCAAACAGAAGGTTCTGTTGGAACTGGGCACTGCTTGCGCACCGTAAGCATAAGCCTTGCGGTGCGCAAGGCTTTTGATCAGCTTCCAAACTTTCTATTTTTCGCATAAATGACTCTTGGCCCTTCCGAAGGTCAAGTAACCTTTATGTATTGCAATTTGACCCCTTCTTATTTATCTACAAGGGCTTTAGGACTTGTACTCACTTTATTTAGTCCTTGATCACTCGGTTATTACTCGAAAAGTCCTAACTTTCAATGTTAACGCTTTAACCCCTCGCATACGAATTTGATCGTAACTTTCTCATACGATAACGAAACTTTATGAAATTTATATCGTGCATTCTAGTGAGCATAATTAATCGTTACAAAGCTTCGGGTTTGTCAAAAGGTCACTCAGTGGCATAACTTAAACATGTTGACACATTTAACCCCTGCCGTTTATAATCTCTCACTTTTAGCTTCGTATGATCCATGATTTATTCGTCTAAGGGTATAAACATCATGTAGGGTTATTGTAAAGTATATTTATCCAATGTTGACATTTTGAACCCTTATTTTGACATACTTTCTATGTTTGTCAACTTTAGTCCCTCTAAAGTATACTTTCTCACGTTCAAGCTTATGACACGTGTCAATACATTATAGGACGTGAATTTTCGAGGTGTTACAATGCACGCCCCACGAGAACCTCATTTTCAATTTCTCAAACGTATACTCTGGTACATCAAAGGAACTTTATCCCCACTAAATTAACGACATATTCGGATGCGAATTGGGGTGGGTGTCCCGACTCACGTCGGTCAACATCGAGCTATTGTGTTTATTTGGGTTCAAATCTAATTTTGTGGTCCTTGAAGAGACAGTCCACTATCTCCAGATCTAGTGCTGAGGCAGAATACTGGGGCGTCGCCAACGTTGTTGCTGAAATTAGCTGGGTTCACAATTTGTTACTTGAACTTCGGGTCCCTATTACTCATGCCACCGTTATTTACTGTGATAATATATCGGTGGTTTATCTTGCGGAAAATCCAGTTCAACACCAACGCACGAAACACATTGAAATGGATATCCACTTTGTCCGAGAAAAGGTCCGACTTGGCACTATCAAATTTCTGCACGCTCCTGCTGACTATCAATATGCAGACATCTTTACCAAGGGCCTTCCCAAACACCTCTTTCAGCAGTTTCGGTCCAGTTTATGCCTTCGCTTACCTACGGCTCAAACTGCGGGGGCGTGTTAGCCGATAATATTGCCAACATATTATTGGCTTATGTATTGTGAATATCTCGTAAATATTAGATTATTTTTAGGAGATTTGTTTCTTTAGTTAGCTTCCAATTTTATACCTAATTATACTTTTGAAATCCTTTTGAATGAATCAAGGAATTCAGTTATTTACAGAATCATGAATGCTCATTAATTAATACTCCTCTAGTTAACGCGATAAGAGAGAACGTAACTTGTAATGTACATATGCTATTCAAAAGGGTTAAATACAGAAAATTCAGACAAGTAATATTTAAATATGAGTACTTTGCTAGAGGTACTTAGAGCACCCACAATGCTACACTTCACAAACCGTCACCTCAACATTGTACATCAGATTTCAAGCCTGCTATAACATCAAACCTCCACCCCATTACCTACGTTTACAATATAGAATAAAAGATAAAGTTGAATTTATTGCTCTAAAGCAAGTTTGAATCTGCGGAGGTCATTGATCTGGAAATTCGGACAAGCGCTACCGGGCTGCGTAGTGGGTGATCTTAGGCATGTGTTATACATATTGAGTATGAATACGTGGGTGCCACACTATCAGATAGACAGTCATTCTCACTCTCACTAATCATGTGTTATACCAAGATGAGTATGAGTTTTAGTGATTTAATTTTAATATAATGTAGTTTTTTCTTAATTGTTTTAATACAATTTAGTAATTATATTTAAACAATGATTATTAGTGATTTTTAAAGAATAAAAAAATAAAAAATTGGTTGAATATCATCTTCAAAAGTTGGGTGCATATGATATTCAAATTTCTGGTTAATATCATCTTCTTCAAGTAGGCGCCAAACTATGAAACCCGTCCAATCAACTAAAAAAGGGTGTTCAAAATAATCCGGATCCGAAATATCCGAAAATCCGTATCCGAAATTTCGGATATCCGAAAACCGGATAATCCAAATTTTTGGTAACCCGAGCGATTAACAAGCACCTTTCCTCAGAGTCCCACCAAGTTTTTTCAAAGTTCGTTATATCCCTTGGTGTAACCGTATTAACTTGTACATCATGTTTTAAATGTGGTGTATTTGTTTGAATGACAAATCTTTTGTTTTTTGTAAGTTTTATTATTTTAGAAATATACCAATACGGTAATCTACCTTACGGGTATAGCAGATAGTAAGTGTTGCGGGTAAGTTTATGATATGTTCACGCCCTCGTACTATCGACTCCGCTGCAACGCGCGGGTCTCCCACTAGTGACATTTAAATAAAAAACAAATACATTTCCATAAACTAAGGTAGCTTAAAAACAAGATCAAAAAATGGCAAACAAGAAAGAGAGTATGAGGAGAGATTCTACAACTAGGAATTGGAAGTAGTGAATAGGCTGGAGGTGTTGGCAAAGGAGAGGTTTTTAATAGAAGAGGAAAAGGAGTTAAGGAAGGTTTACATGCGTTGAGATTAAGAATGCAGTTTGGAGTTGCGGTGGCGAAAAACAACCAGGTCCCAAGGCTCCACCTTTGCTTTTGTACGTAAGTTCAGGTAGTATTTTCTGGGGCTGTTTCGGAAGGTTATGGACGAATTCTATGTACATGGATCTATACAAAAAGGCATCATTTCTTCATCGCCCATATCCTGAAGGTTATGGACGAACTCTATGTTTTTCAAACTCAATTTCAAAAAAGCATATGATTATATGTTTTTCAAAGTCAATTTCAATAAAGCATATATTTCAGGACTCAAGGTGAATCCAAATAAGAGTAGAATTTTTGGGGTGGAAGTAGGCGAAGTCTAGGTAATTCGGGAGGTCACGTTGGTAATGAAGATCCAAAATATGAGGCCGGAGCCTGAGATTGTTGTTTGAACCTTAAGAGGGGGTCGAGTACCTGAACCTGCAAAAGAGAAAACCGTTAGGCTCGCTGCAGAGATGGGAGGGCCCCTCTGCGACCACCCTCCGGTGTGAGGATAAGTATTTGATAGAGAGAGAAAGTAGAGAGAGAAAGTCGGACGAAGGTTCAGGAAATCGTACTTGGCTTGTACTTTGATGGGGTATTTATACTAGTCAACTGAGATGACGTCACCCGGCAGGACGCACTTATCTGATGGTCCGTCTTCGGTGGTCTGGGGAATGGAGGTCTTTGGAACGTACATCCCGCTATGTTTCGGTCCGTCCATCAGGGGAAGGTCCGTCTTCGGTTATGTATCTTCAGGTAAGATGCAAAGTCGGATCTTTCCCATTAACTTTCCTAGGACTTCCAATGGGGGCACACATGAATAAGGTATCAAATTGGAAACTAGTGGTTGATCGGTTTTAGACCGGTATTGGGAAATCTACCTTTGTTGGCTCAGATTGGGGCTATGGTGGACGACATCAAGGAGTTATTAGTTGTGGCTGTCAACAAGGTCAAACATCGAGTGTAAGGACTAGGGATTATGGGGGAGGTTTGAATTGAGGGTGTAGTTCTTGTTTGTAATTTAGTGGTTTTTTTTTACTTAAGGGTGTACCTATTGGCACACCCAAATGCATATATGCACACCAAAAAGGGTTTTTTTGTGCTATATGCACACCCTGCAGTGTCGAGCTGTGGCTAAAGCGCGACGTTTTGGTCAGGTCAACCAGACAAAAGATTGACGAGTGTCTGACGGGTCTGTTGACCGAACCAAAACGCCAAGCTTTGGCCGCGTTTTGGTCCTGTCAACCAGACAAAAGACTGACCGGGTGTCTGGTTGACAGGACCAAAACGCGGCCAAAGCTCGGCGTTTTGGTCCGATCAAAAGACCCGTCAGACACCCGTCAGTCTTTGTCTGGTTGAACGGACCAAAACGCCACGCTTTGGCCACAGCTCGACAGTGCAGCCGTGCAGGGTGTGCATATAGGACAAAAAAACCCTTTTTAGGCTGACTGTCTACACACCAAGTGTGCAAATAGTCTCCCCCTAACTTAAACTTTGTTAAAACCACCGAACCAACCCACAAAACGAGACGGCTACAAACAAAACGAACTACATATTAACAAATTTACCCTAGTCCTCTCACAAGAGATTGTTATGGATTTGTTTTGTACTTTGCCCACTTGGACTTGTTGGTTTAATAAGGATTAATTAGCTTTGCTGTTAAGAAATGCATTTCCATAATAAATTGCTCACGTTCGTGAAGAGACTCACGGTTTCACGACTCCCCCTTTTGCTCTTTGATGTTATGCTAATTAGGTTCTCAACTCTTAACCTTTTTTAACCGGTCATTAAATTTACATATTTAGAGTTAAGTTCATGTACAAAGTGCCGTATCGTACGAAAGGTATGAAAAATCTAAAAAAACGCAATGATATTTTCGTAATTATTTACCCGTAGAGTAATTTTGTAAAATGTTCTTGTAGTTAATTTTGATCTTGTAGAGTAATTTTATAGCGTATCATAATCACTCTACAAATGATCTTATATGATAATTTTGATCTTGTAAGGTAATTTTGTATAGTATCATAATTACTCTACAAATTTGCAGAGTAATTTTGAATTGTATTTTGTTTGATAAACTTGCAGAGTAATTTTGATACCCTTGTAAAGTAATTTTGATAATTACCATACAAGATCAAAATTATTTATCAAAATTACTCTACAAGATTCACTTGTAGTACAAATGATTTTGTAGAGTAATTTTGAATTGTATGTTGTTTGATAAACTTACAGAGTAATTTTGATATACTTGTAAATTAATTTTGATAATTACCCTACAAGATCAAATTACTCTACAAAATCAAAATTACCCTCCAAGAACATTTTACAAAATTACTCTACATGATCAAAATTACGCAACAAGATCATTTGTAGAGTAATTTTGATAATTACCCTTACAAGATCAAAATTACTTTACAAGATCACCGTATTTATTTATATTTTCACCCTATTCATACGTTTTGTAAGATAAGAGTATTTGTATTTGATCTTTTATCTACATATTTATACGGGAAATAAATACTTTTAGCATGAAATTTGATAAGAGGGTTTATATTGCATTATATGGTATTTTAAGGGTTTATGTCATAGTGATATCAACTTAGGTTTATAAAGATCTTGTTTCAGGTTGAGATAAACTAATTTCTAGCTCATATTATGGATGAGATCTGTACCATACTAGTGTTGAACACTTGAATTGCAACCGCACCTAAATCTATCATATTAAAAAACTACTGATCGATTTTGTCGGTTTGATACCGGTATCACTATTAAAACCAAGAAACATAGAAACCGATGGGTACTAAAACCGAAATCATGAAAAATGTATACATGTACGGATGATGTTCGGTCGGTATTAGTTTGATACGGTACTAGGTATCGAAACTCAGCCAAAAATTATCATCCCTAGCACAGATATAGTTACTTATATTTTTTTTGAATGGCCAATAGAATCAATCCCGAGCACTCTCGGGGCACCCACTGGACCAAACGGAGTACTCCGAGAGTAACCCGAGTCCACCACCAATTCCGGGGAAAACCCGATAACCCACCCACCCGTAGGAACGACGGTGAAATTACCGGTAAAACCCGTTTGGCTCAAGGATCAAACTCAGGTTTCCATGGGTCTCTTATCATTCCCACCAATTCTTCACTCTGCACCAAGTGAGAATTGAACATGCATCTCTAAAAAAAAATACAAGCATTCTACCACTTGATCTAGATATCATTGGCACTTATATTGTTATTACTAAAAAAACTTAATGGAGGTCATTATTTTTATTGACACGTGTTCATAATGTAGATGTTCACTTAATAATGCTAAAAGTTGATTCATGTTGTAAGAACACCTATAGTGGAGGTTTTGGACGTTTTTCCAAAAAAAAAAAAATGCCCCACAACGCCTTCAAACCGTCCCATGGGTGTTTTTTTTCAAAAAAAATTGTATAGGCATTCTTTTTTTCACGCCATGTTCATTTTGTGTTGGGTGCATCCCTTTTTGTTTGGCCAATATAAATTTTTGATTGTTTTTTTTATTTAAATTCTATTACACCCCTTTTAACATAATGCCCACATACTCACTACACCTACTTTAGAAAGACGTCCCATAATGCCCCATTGCTGACTGGGCTGCCACATGACGCAAAACGCCTAAGGGTGAGGGTTGTGTCTTCCACTACACATGGTCTAATTATGCCAAATAACGATAGCGCATATAACAACGAATCAACACAAGCTAAAAAATATGTGATGAATCAACAATAGATCATCTGCAACGGAACCAATACATAATATCAGTGAAGTTGAATACAATCAGTTTTAGATAAATAATCATGAAAATCACATAAACACACTTGTATATCCATTCAAAAGAGATACGTAAAACAATTTATAACCGTCTAACTTTCTCATGCTACATACGACTATTTTTCATGTATTGCGTCCTAATGTATATATGATTACGGTAATTGTAGATTTTATATTAAATGTTGCTCATAGTATATGCAATGTTGTATATACAATTATGAATTCTCTTTGTTGAGTTGTATCATACAACATAGGGTTATTGGATTTTATCACCACCAACTATTAGTTATTGGCCGCTGCCATACCCAACTATCACTTTGACGCCCGTTGCCCCCAACTTAACACTTAGTATGTTCTGTCACCATGCCGTTAGCTTATCACTAACGTTTGATCATGTTACTATACTTTTGGGGTGTCATAGGGATCTTAGGACACCTCCAAAAGTATAGTAACATGATCAAAAGTTAGTGATCAGTTAACGACATGGTGACAGAACACACTAAGTGTTAAATTGGGGGTGACGGGCGTTAAAGTGATAATTGAGAGTGACAACGACTAATAGTCAATAGATTGGTATGATAAAATCCAATAACCCTACAACATAAATAAGTGCACGTACAGACAAAGAAGAAAAGCAAAAAGCTGCAAGGAGAGGAAGATGATGACTTGCTTCACTTTTCTTCTAATTTGAACACTCATTTTTTCAACAATCTTCATTATTACACAAACTGTCGTCACCCCCATTCAACTTTCTGCAAGTCCCAAAGCAACCAATTCAATATCACAGCAAACTATTAATTGGGTGCTAAATCCAAGAAAGTTAGTTTTTTTTTTTTTTTTTTTTTTCTGAAAAGTAAACTTCATTAAAAAAAACATCTCCGACCCAAACAGGCAAATTGCCAAACAACAGACACACCCCCGACCCAAACGGGCAAAAGGCAAAAATTACATCATATACAGAGGGTATTTACACCAATCACCCCAACTAATATAATTACAGGACGTTCTATTTTTAAACCAAGCGTAACCTCTAGATTTAATCTCCCCAACAATTTCTCGAGGACTACGCCTAATTTGATTGAAAACCAACTCGTTCCTTCCATTCAATATGCACCACCACGAAATTATCACCAAGCCTTGAATGATTTTTTTTGCTTTATTTCCAACTTGATAATAATTATGGATATCCAGAATGTCTTTGAAATCGAAAATAAATATCGGGGGATTTTACACCAGGCACAAATCTTCGCCCAAACCCTATTTGCCAATGAGCAAGCGGTAAAAAGATGCTCCACCGTTTCCTCAAATTCGTTACAAAAAGGGCACATCGCCAATATAATGTCCACGTTCCTTCTTCTTAAGTTCACTCTTGTGGCAGGCCTGTCCAGGTTACCTCTCCAAGCCATAATGTTGCATTTAATTGGTACCCATTTGCACCACTCGAAATTAGGAAGATGACTATTCACCCTTTCTTCAATAAGAGCCTTTTTGACTTCCTTCACCGAGAAACCATCTTGGCTATCTTCATTCCATGCCCACGCATCCTTAGAGTTGATAAGCACAATCTTATTAAGGATCTCTTTGCATTCCTGCCACTCCTTTAGCTCCACTTCCGATTCTGGCGGTCTAGACCAGTTCCAAGTCAAAACACCATATCCCCTGTTCATCTCCATTCTATCTACAATCGTGCAAGTTTTAAACAAATCCAAACCGAACAAGTGTGGCCATCTAACCATAAACGGCATATCTCCCTCCCATAAATCGATCCAAAACCGAATCTCCTCCCCGTTCCCAACCTTTCCCAAAACCAAATGATTTATATCCTTTCCTTTGATTTTAATAAGAGATATCGTTTTGACAATATTTTTCCAGCATCCTCCCATATTACCATTCAAAGGAAGAAAACTCCTTTGATTAGGTTTTCCATGACACGCGTCGACCACTCTTTTCCACAAACTTTGATTTTCAACCCTATAACTCCATCCCCATTTAAATAAAAGGGCCACGTAACCCACTCCCAAGCCACCCAATTAACTTTGTTATAGTCGCTAGAACCCGCCCAAATAAATTTTCTCATCTTAGCTTCCAACAGCTTAATGACACCCGCTGGGACTTTATAGAGCGAGAAGTAATAGATAGGAAGACTTTCCAACACAGAATTGATCACAGTAATCCTCCCCCCTATCGAAATAGTTTTAGCTTTCCAAACCGATAGCCTTCTGTCAAAAACTTCAACGATTGGGGCCCAGTTATTGATTTTATTCATGTTGGCACCAACCGTAATCCCCAAGTAAGAGAGAGGGATATTACCAGTGTTACATCCCACCACTTTGGCCATATCATTAATTTTACCGTCCTCTACCCCCGTCCCATATAAATTAGATTTATCCAAGAAAGTTAATAGCGATTGAGATCGATCGAATTTAGTTAACATTATTTCATTTTCCTTATTTTTTTATAGATTCCACTATTCCCACCATCCTAAAGTCTTATTTTCACATCTATAGATTTTTATGTATATGATTATATGGGTCGTATGTAACACCCCGAAAATATAAATCTTTATATTAGAAATTTAATAATTTCATAAACAAGAATTGACCATCTAGAAATTTTAACCTAGTTAAAATTACAAGCCTAGAAATAACTAACACTAGGTTAAAAACACTAGTACTTAAAGTTAGATGATAAGTGAGGGACTAAACTTGCAAAAAATGAAAGTTAAATGCTGAATTATAACAAAACTCACCAAACACACCATTTTAGGTGTGTCTGGTCGATCAAGTGAAGCAGGGGGCGATCCCCACTTCTCCAAAACCCTAAAACTTCATAAATCTTGCAAATTGAAGGATTAATCCAAGTCAAAATCGAAAATTGAGCTTAGAATCATGATCCTCATCACAAGAGGATTGTAAGGTATGTAAAATCTGATGAAATCTCTCAACTTGAAATCCTCATGATTTTGGAAAATCTGAAATTAGATGTTGCATGTGTGTTATTTGGTTAGATTAGAATTGATATGGTGTTTAGAAGTGAAACCTAGCTAACTACATGTGAAATCATGACCAAATTCAGGAAGTTCCATGAACACTTTGAAGGTGGGTTGTGGGTTTTACATGATGATGATGAACACTAGGGTTTAGAATGATTATTCTAGTGTAATTCGATCTTAGAAGGTAATTTCAGAAAAATATGATGTTTAAATGCTATATGATGGCTTTATTGAAGTTAAGTTAACTAATTAGCAAGCTATAAACATGAATATGAAAGATGTAAGAATCCTGCCCTTATAGTGTTTGTTATAATGCCTCAAAGAAGGCTTGAAACTGAATTGTTAAGTTAAAAACGCATAATTATGAAGTAGGACAAATATGCGTTATGTATGTAAAACATAGAGTTCTAAACATAAAGTGATTGAACTCTATAGGAAAGGAAGCCGGGGCATCTAGCGGACAAACCGGTGTGGACGCACGTTTGAAGGGCTTACTTTAAAGGTATGTAACTTGGTTTGTTACATTTGAGTTAAATTTTGTTGTCTAGTACGTTTGTAATTCTTTGGTGAATAAAAGTCGAGTTGGAATTAAGCGATGGTGTTCGTTAGTTCGAATAATAGGCCAAGAAATTGTTAGACCTCATTGGTTGTCATCAAAAATTGAGGAATCCCTTAGATGAGCCCATTGGGTCAAACAACAAAATCAAGGCATGGAATGTAATGTAGTACGTTTATTTGGTCTATGTTAACAATCATAAAAGACTTATTTGATCATGAAAAATCAGTGTATTGGTCGAGGTAAAAGAGGAAATTGAGAAATAGGTTGGGCAAAACAAATAAAATACCAAAAACAGAATGTTACAGTGATTACCGTAAGTTACGGTATCACCGTAACTTACGGTAGATGTCAGGTGTTTACGGTGTGGGTCTTCTGTTTTACGGTGGATCCTTATTGACAAAAATTGACCACCGTAACTTACGGTGTACGGTAGGGTCTGAAAATTTATAAATTTTGTTAAATTGTCAAACCTCAAATTCATTTCGATTGTGTTTTCAATCAAGTATTATTTCCAACTATTCTAACATAAATGTTTATGTAACATTACAGTTTTAGGTACTCAAAGATTCACGGATGATGATCAAGCAACTTTTGAAGAACTGAACACATACCTTTGAAGCTTCCGCACATATTGACTCGGTTTAAACAATGTTTATGATGTAAACTGTTTGTTAAACAACTTTTGAAATCTTCCAACTTAGTCGTTAGTTGACTATGGTTTTGTTACTTGTGAACTTTTGTAATGAACGTTTAGGTTACTTAATCAATATTTTAATAATAATAGTAAAAACTATTATTAAAATCAAGTAAAATTAGATGGGTGTTACATCGTATAAGAGATTTTTTCATAAAAAATACCAGAAAATGTTTTTCCATCTCTATGTATACGAGACTTATAACATTATACGACCATATAGAATGATATACGACACATATAATGTTATACGACCTAAACTTTATATAGTGTTATGCGTCCAGTATAAAATGTTATAGGACCTAATATTTTTCTATCTATACGAGAGCCACATAGTATTATACGACCCAATATTTGTCATGTCAAATTATTCTATACGGACTGTGTAACCCTATACGACCTGTATAGAGAGTGTAAGAATAAGATTTTGGAGTGTGGCTTTATCGCCCTTATTATATTGTATCTAAAACATTCACTAAAACTGATTTATTTCTGAGTTATAAATCCGTTTCTTTACTCTTTTTTTTTTGGTATTTCTATCAATTTTTGTTATCCAAGTTATCGAACCATACCGGAAACCACCATCTTTCTCTTTAACAAAATGAGTGTGTTCTTGTTTATACATTCGTTAGTATTGCCTTGGTTTTACAGTTTGATTGTGTTGAAGAATGATGGGTCAGGGGCGCAGCTTAGAAGGCTTCCGAGGGGGCGCCCAACCCCTCGAACTTTTCGATGCGTACTGTTATGAATAGTACTTTCGTATAGAAATTTTTTAGGTATATATGTTTCCACCCCACTGTTTCGGAAAAATTGGGGGGGGGGGGGGGGAAGCTTCGCCAATGGTTAGTAGTTAGCACTACTAATAACTAATTCAGGAAAAAGATGTTGAACCGTAGATATTATTTTATTAAAATTAACTGGATTCTAGCAGGAAGCTAGAACCAACATCATACACTTTGAAAAATGGAACACATCAATGTGACTATTCTAAAGTTAGTTTTGCTGGTTCGCCCTATTCTTCACTTACAAAAATCAGTTCACCGTATTTTCTTTAACTAATTTAGAGATAGATATTAGTATGTTGTTAAATTCTGGATGATTTTGTCGTTCCTAGCCAGTCATATACACCAACATATTGTCAAGAAGATTGTTTAAAATGTCTTTTTTTTTTTTCTGGAAATCCTATGATGCTAATTGACTTGGAAGCTCTAAGGTGTTTCGCGCAGAACTTTAGCTAAATGAAGGATGCTTACACCATTATCTGATTTTAAGCCATGTTACACTTGTAAAATCACAAGATAAGTTTGTGGTTTCTGGTACCATACGGCAAACTGCATTGTGGTTTGAAATTTTGTTTATCTTTGCTCTTCATACAAAGAAGTTGACTTTTCATGGAATCTATTTTAATATTTCATCAATACATGGTTGTGAATTACTTTAGGTCCCAATAGAATATTAAACGAGCATCAAAATTATGGCTAACTCCCATAATGTTATTAGATCAAGAAAACTATGCAACAACCTGATTTTTACAAATTCTTACCCAATGCACGGTATGTGTTAGACTATAACTAGGATACTAATTAATTAATTCCACAATAATTATCTAACATACATCCTAACATAACACGTATAGGATACTAGACAATTATCCACTAATTAATTAAAGTTGTTAATCTATAAACTCATAAACTCGAGCTGATCATTATCTCTAACCGCCTCCACGCATTGAAGACATGAGTACGTTTAGGAATTCCCAACATTCACCGCTTGAATGTATAGGGGAGATCTTCAACGTCAAGAACATTTTCTTTGCCTTGTTTCTCTCATAATTCCTTTTGATCTTTAGTTGTGTTTTCCAGCTCGTTCCTAGCTCGAACATTCTTCCAACCTTGTACTCGACTAGTCCTTTGTCCGCGACTCGTCCTTTAGTCATAAGAACTTGCACCACCATTTACTCAGCTACGATATTGAGCAAATACTGGCTTTCTTGGATCATACACATTCCCATAAAATTTAGGCTCGTCTTTAACTTAAGCCTTGATCAAACCCATACACGTTCAACCCGAATCGATATCTTTTGATTAAACCAACTCGTTTAATCCCATTCGAATATCAAACGAGCATAAAACTATGGCTAACTCCCACAATATATTTTTAATTATTATATATATGTATTTTTATATATTTTATATATAACATAGTACATATTAGTTAATTTTGTCATAAGTTTATATATAAGAGGAGTTATTAAAAATATGTCTTTTTAGAATATTATATAAAAAACTGTATAAATAATAAACATAATAGACTCGTTTAAGCTAATGAATTTGCTCGAGCTCGATAAGCAAAGATCAGACTCATATATTTAACAAGATTATTTTTAGACTCGAGCTCGTTTAAGTTCGACTCGATTCGAGATTTTAACTAACTGGTCTCGAGTAACTCACGGGCAGCTCCCCTATGGTTGGCATGTATTTAAAGATGTGGTTTCTTGCTTTTTTTCTGTGCATGCGTGCGTGCAGGGTCTGATCTTGCAGTCTAACATTTGAGCTAATGAGGCTCTTTCGTGATGACATCTCATTTAGTTGTGGTGGTTCTTTGACGGTTGATGGCCATTTTGTGTTTTATGACTTAGGTAGAGAAGCAATTAAAGGGACACAACATTGTTGATATAGAACGAAAATTGGCAACCCAGTGATCCACCCTACGATGATCCTGATCATCCAGTCATGAGAAAACAATAAAATTGTTAACCTTGCCGCTTGAGTAATTTGTTCACACGACTCAACTTTGACATATGAATAATACCGTCTTTCTGAGATGATTTAAGAGATGTTAATTAGAACCATTTGCGTTGTACCTTGTAGTTGGTGTCACATTTATATTTTATAGTCTCCCCTATAAGACCACATGATGTGGCAGCGTGGAAGATGGCGTGGAGGCCTCAACCACGCCGCCACACCGGCCCGACGGTGGCGTGGACAACAACGTGGTGGTGAGGGTGGTTAATTCTTCATCGGTGTGGAGGGGAGAATGGTGATGAGGTGTATTGTCTTGATTGGGTGGTGGGTTTTTTTTTATTGATTTTCTGTTTTTAAAACAAAAGGTAAATATAAAAGTGTATGTCACATGTCACACTACGCCGCCATTCCACGCCATATCCCGCCCCACGTTTTTTGGGGCTTGAAGGAGAATTCTGACACTTCTGATGTGACTACCACATGACGCTTCATGTCTAAGGTAAAAGGATGCTAGACATTAGACATTAATTGCGTCTTCTTGTCAAAAGATAAAATGCATATCACTAAAAGAACACATTTCTAACAAGTGACAGCAAATGACATGGTCTCAAATGCTCAGTACTATGTCAAGCAACAAATTTTCTCTTATTTATTGTTGTTGGCGTATAAAACCAATTTAGCTAGTAAATTAAATCAGTCTATTTGTGTTAACATATAATATGAAGGATGTTAACGTTATTTTTCACTGATAATGCTATATAATATCTTATAGATTGATGTAATATTTTTATGCTAAAATCAACGAATAATAAGCCATTTAATTAACCACTATTATAATAGCTACAAAACGTTGTCAAGTGTCAAGATTCAACACGTATGAATCTTATTACCGTGTTACACTTTATTTTAATATATTTTTCTTTATCAATAATTAGATGTTTGATGATTTTCAATTAAGATATACATATAATCTTAGTTGGACATTCAAGAAAAAAAAAAAAAAAAAACAAGACCAACATAAGTGATTAAATAAACAAAGAAAGCGACTTGTGCCACTTATTCAATCATCCATGCCATGCCGACATTGTGGTTTTTTTTTATTGTCTAAATCAATTGTAATAGTTAAACTAATAATTGATAATCAATCTTTTTGACATTTTAGACTTAATAAAGCACGTTGGGATCAAGGGAAAACTTTAGCTTAACTTTAACACCCTCAACTTTAATTTCATAAAATCTGCATAATTTCAAGAAATTTGGAGACTTTCTAAAGAGGCAAAACTAATATCTGTTGAGAATGATTAATTTTAATTTTAATTGGCCAATATATAATAACCAAAAAACGAAAAAAATGTACATGATTCAATTATATTTCGGGTCAAATTAAAAAAAAAAAGCAGCAAGCATGCTAATTTGTAAGAATAACGAGGGACAAATAATATGCCATTTATTAAAAATTATAAACAATTTTTTATTACATAATATGTTGTTTATAGAGAAGTGCAAGATACATTGGTTCTTTTAATGACGGATGGATTCAATTATTTCAGTTGTTCATACAAATATAACCATAACTAAATCATAAAATCCATAAAAAGCTTACAACCGAATCATCGCCCAATTTCTTAATTTACTTACATATTTTGATTCGGCTAAATCGACATGGTTCAAACCTCAACCTTTCAGTTTTATCATCACCATGCGTGTTAGCCCCTGTTGAAAAATATTTCAATCAAACAGTAAATTAATTCAAACTTTATTAATTACCGAGTTATTGGCCAAACCAGTTTGTTCCAACTTGAACAAACTGATTAAAGAAAGGTATAAGAAGACTGTCATGTTATCGGACGAATTAAAGAACACACAAAATTAAAACCAACCTGGCGATTAAGAAAGAAAATCCTTGAACTGCACGGATGATTCCTGTCCTTAAAGGATTTTACGCGCTCGTATTGCTGTGAGCTGCAGCGTAAACTCCCAGGATTTAATGCAGAACTGATATGGTATTCCAACAGCAATGGAAACCAGAAAAACACAGAAGCTGGAGAAGAAACTGAAGGTTGCGAAATTGTATATATTGAATGGGTAGCAGGAGGCTTTTATTTATAGGCTGTGATCACACCAAAGAATGAGAAAAACGGGGAGTGGGATAACCATCCAGAACCAAATTCGGTTGCTGGAGATATCCCATACGAATTCGAATTACTAGAGATAATGAGATAACCCCCCACTGTTTCGAATTCACATCTATCTCCTTATCTCATTCGATCCACAGATCTGACACACCTGAACCGGACCCTAGCTAAAAATAACAGCTCCTCGCGATGATGCGTACGTGCGAAGTGCAAAGTGCGCCTCAAACGCGCCCATTCGCGCCTCAAACGCGACCATTCGCGAGCTCGCGGCTCGGCTCGGCGCGCGCGTGGGCTTTATCCACTTCTCAATCCATCTAACACTTTGGTGGCCCATAAGGAGTAATCCCTTATAAACCACTCAAACTTCACTCCCCCCACCAATGTGGGATGGAGGAAACATACCAACTTGTATGTTCACCTTCAATATTTCCAACAATCCCCCACCAAGTTGGAATGTTTCCTTTCACTTAGACTGATGATGTCACTAGGTCTCACGAAGATTAAACCCAGTTTATGTTGATAAACAAGAAGAGACAGATTTGATGGTGTCCTAAGGAATTAAACCATTAACCTGATAGCCCCCTTCGGTTTACCCCCACACATCACCAGCTGACTTTGCGTTCTCACTGAGCGCGAATATGGTCGTGCGCTATAAATCCTTTTCATGACCCTTTAGAAGATAAACCACTAATCTTCACTTGAGGCGGCACCACCCCTTGATCATATAGGCGAAGTTTACATCATCCACGTTGCTTGGATGCCTCCAAAACTTTGTTAAGAGCATAAGCTCACCCTTGTTCTCGGCAACGACGTACTATCATACCTCATATGGATCTATCAAATTTGATAGTACCTTCTATCGATAAGTGACTTCGTTTTTACCCAT
This sequence comes from Helianthus tuberosus, assembly GCA_030545235.1. Taxonomy (NCBI): domain Eukaryota; kingdom Viridiplantae; phylum Streptophyta; class Magnoliopsida; order Asterales; family Asteraceae; genus Helianthus; species Helianthus tuberosus. The sequence continues at coordinate 19,126,763 of CM060398.1, forward strand.
TAAACTTGAGAAATAGGAGCACTAAGTTCAAGTTGGGTTTCCATCACTAACGATTCTATTGTGGTTTTAGACCCATGTCTCTCGCGGTATTCACAACCAAATCTCCCATTAGAGGTTTAGTAAACGGATCTGCCAAGTTTCTACTCGTCTTGACATAGACAACCTTGATGGTACCACTTTCAAGCAGTTGTCTCACATAATTATGCCGAAGACCTATGTGTCTTGACCTCCCATTATACACTGCGTTGTATACTTTATATAGTGTGGCCTCACTATCACAATACATAGGAATAGACGGCATTGGAACATCCCACAGACGGATGTCAGTAAGTAGATCTCTAATCCACTCCGCTTCCTTACCAGCCGCAGCTAGTGCTATGAACTCAGCTTCCATAGTTGAGTGGGCAATACACGTCTGTTTCTTGATCGCCCAAGAAATTGCTCCTCCTGCTAGAGTGTAAATCCACCCACTTGTAGATTTTGAATCACTGGTGTGATCAATCCAACTTGCATCAGAATAACCTTCGAGTATTCTGGAAGAAGACGTGTATGTCAGTTCTAAGTTACTGGTCTTTTTCAGGTATCCAAGTACTCTACCCACTGCCTTCCAGTGTTCTGTCCCTGGATTAACAATATACTGACTCAGATTGCTTACAGCAAAAGCAACGTCAGGACGAGTGCAATGCGTTGCATACATCATACTTCCAATAGCACTCGAATACTCCAGTTGAGCCACTGCTCTTCCAGAGTTCACTTTAAGTTTCACACTTGGATCAAATGGGGTATTAAACTCTTTAATATTTAAGTGTTGAAACTTAGTTAGAATTTTCTCTATGTAATGAGATTGACTTAGAGAAATCTGACTTCCAGCTCTTTTTACCTTGATCCCAAGAATGGTATCAACTTCTCCTTGATCTTTCATCTTAAAGTTCGAGGACAAATATTTCTTAGTTTCAGAAATACCTTCAAGGTGAGTGCCAATGATCAACATATCATCAACATAGAGACAAATCCGACTGTATAACCGGGTTCGCATTTAGTATAAATACATCTGTCAGCACTATTGTGTCGAAACCCGAAAGCAGTCACAGTGGTATCAAATCTCTCATGCCACTGTTTAGGAGCTTGCTTCAAACCATATAGAGATTTAATAAGTCTACACACTTTGTTCTCTTGTTCGGGCATCACAAACCCTTCTGGTTGCTCAAAATAAATCTCCTCATTTAGATACCCATTTAGAAATGCAGTCTTTACATCCATTTGATGGATGTACAGCCCTTTCAAAGCAGACACCACTATTAGAGTTCTAATAGAACTAATTCTAGCCACAGGTGCATAGGTATCAAAGTAGTCGATCCCTTCTCTCTGCCTATACCCTTTAGCAACTAATATCGCTTTATAGGCAGAGATGGGTCCATCTGGATGATACTTCCTTTTGAAAATCCATTTGGATCCAATAGGTTTCTTTCCCTTGGGTAGATCAGCTAACTCCCAAGTTCCATTTCCCATAATGGAATCCATTTCATCATTGACTGCCTCCTTCCACAAAGGAGCATCTCTTGATGACATTGCTTCGCTGAAAGTTTTAGGATCATCATCCAAATTTACAGCAAAAATGACCTCTCTCGTCACTTTCTTTTGAGTTCCCTCTACCAGGTAAGAAAAGAAATCATCTCCATAACTTTTCTCTTTTCTAACTCTAGTACTTTTTCTTGGTTCTTCAACTATCGGTGAAGGTTGGACTCTTTTTTTCAGAAGTACTAGAAGCTGTGGTGTAATTTGAGTTTTCATCATCTCTAGAAAACTTGTTCTCAAAGAATTCCACATCTCTGGATTCTACAACTATACCTGATTCGTCATCCAACAATCGGTAAGACCTACTATGCGAAGCATATCCAATGAATACACTCTTGAAAGCTCGTTCTCCCAGTTTGAGTGTCTTTGGATCAGGTACGCGATAGTTGGCAAGACAACCCCAAACCCTCAAATTCTCTAGGTTTGGTTTTCTTCCTTTCCACAACTCATATGGGCTCGTAGGTATCACACGACTAGTGATCCTATTGTGAACATAACATGCGGTCAACAAAGCTTCCCCCGACATATTACGAGGTAGACCCGATTGATTTAACATACAGTTAACCATCTCTACCAAGGTTCGGTTCTTTCTCTCAGCCGAACCATTTTGTTGGGGAGTATATGGTGTAGTTATCTCATGTATGATGCCTTCCTCTTCGCAGAATGCATCAAACTTTCGGTTAAGTATTCTCCCCCTCTGTCCGAGCGAAGAATTTTAATGCGTTTCTCTCGTTGTTTTTCAACCTCAGCCTTATATATTTTAAATGCCTCAAAAGCTTCGTCTTTTGAATACAACAAATAAACATATAAGTATCGGCTCGAGTCATCGCAGAAAGTGATAAAATATCTCTTACCTCCACGAGTTAGAACTCCATTCAGTTCACAAATATCTGAATGAACTAGTTCTAGTAGTGATGTATTGCGTTTATGGACACTTGGAAAAGGTTTCTTTGTGAAATTTGATTTCACACAAGTTTCGCATTTTTCAAAGTCTTTATCTTTTAATTTTAATAAACCTTTAGTTTGCATTTTTTCAATGTTTTTAATATTTGTGTGAGCTAAACGTTTATGCCATAAAGAAATTGAACAAGCGATATAATCAGAAGACATAATTTCATTCAATTCAAAACCAATTGCATTACATTCACCAAAACTAGTACTATCACTACCACTATCGCTATCACTTTCATTCCCAAACCCATCAATCACAGAAACGTCCCCTTCATCCGAGTCTACTTCTTCATCAATCCCATCTTCAGCTAAGTCAAGACGATACATTCCACCCGTGTTCTTTGCTTGACCCACATAGATGCCATTTAGAGAAAACTTCACACGGAGATTCTTGAGAACCAGCTTGTAACCATTCCGATCGAACTTATCAGCAGAAACAAGACCCTTGGTGATACCAGGAACATGCAAAACGTTCTGAAGGGTAACCACTTGACCATCTTTAAAGTTTAGTCGTACTGTGCCTTTACCACGAACTTCTACACGATGTCCATCAGCACATACCACCACTGTTCCTTGAGGAACAGGACCATAAGTAAGAAACGAGCCACGATTCCCACAAACATGAACAGTGGCTCTAGAATCCGAAAACCATCCTCTACATGCCATAATACATGTATATTGAGAAAGCATGTTAACCTCTCCAAGACCCACATTGGCCACTAGATTGGTGACTTTCTCAACATCAATAACACTTGTAGAACCAACCGTAGATCCAGATTTCCTTTGAGAGCACTCTCGTGCATAATGCCCGGTTTCTCCACAAACATGACATTTACCAGACCTCTTTGGTTGATGGTTGTTAGTGTGTTGTGACTTCTTGAATTCCTTTTTCTTTGGTGCTGTAAACTTCTTATTCTTTGATGCTTCTTTTCCCTTTTGACTAGATCCTCCAACAACATGATTCACAGTCGATCCGACTTTACTTCTTTTGTCCCTGTTGCGCGTTTCCTCCTCAATTCGGAGGTGCTTCAACAGTTCGTCCAAAGAGTAGTCCTCAGACTTGTGCATCATTCTCTTTGAGAAATCTTTCCAATTAGGAGGCAGTTTTGCAATAATGGCCCCTACTTGAAATATTTCTGGCAGCGGAATAGAAAGTGCGTTCAATTTGTTAACAAGAACTTGGAGTTCATGCACTTGCTCCAGGATTGACTTGTCATCAACCATTTGAAAGTCTAAGTACATGGAAATAAGGTATTTGTTAGTACCTTCTTCATGAGCCTTGTACTTATCTTCCAAAGCTTTCCACAATTCTCTAGCACTTTTTACCGACGCGTACAAGTCATAGAGACGATCCGAAAGAGAATTTTTGATGTGGCCAAGGCAAAGATCTTCCGCTTCCTTACGGACAAGTCTTTGCTTTGCCAAATCTTGATTCGGGACCTCTCTAGCCTCAAGAGGAGGGTCTTCAGGGATTTCAGGCAAGTTTGGATCAAGGATATGGTAGAGTTTCAGCAAAACTAGCATGAACTTAACCTTGTCCGCCCAACGGGTATAGTTCTGGCCATCGAATTTGTCCAACTTGACAAACTCTTGATTCATGAATCTCAGATTAGTTGTTGGTAGTTCAGAGTCCATTAGTACTGTTGATTAAACACAAATAAAATCCTTTAAGATTGTTGAAAAATATTTCAATCAAACAATAAATTAATTCAAACTTTATTAATTACCGAGTTATTGGCCAAACCAGTTTGTTCCAACTTGAACAAACTGATTAAAGAAAGGTAGAAGAAGATTGTCCCGTTATCGGACGAATTAAAGAACACACAAAATTAAAACCAACCTGGCGATTAAGAAAAAAGATAATTGAACTGCACGGATGATTCCTGTCCTTAAAGGATTTTACGCGCTCGTATTGCTGTGAGCTGCAGCGTAAACTCCCAGGATTTAATGCAGAACTGATCTGGTATTCCAACAACAATGGAAACCAGAAAAACGCAGAAGCTGGAGAAGAAACTGAAGGTTGTGAAATTGTATATATTGAATGGGTAGCAGGAAGCTTTTATTTATAGGCTATGATCACACCAAATTCGGTTGCTGGAGATATCCCATACGAATTCGAATTGCTAGAGATAATGAGATAACCCCCCACTGTTTCGAATTCACCTCTATCTCCTTATCTCATTCGATCCACAAATCTGACACATCTGAACCGGACCCTAGCTAAAAATAAAAGCTCCTCAGCTCCACGCGACGATGCGTATGTGCGAAGTGCGCCTCAAACGCACCCATTCGCGCCTCAAACGTGACCATTCGTGAGCTCGCGGCTCGGCTCGGCGCGCGTGTGGGCTTTATCCACTTCTCAACCCATCTAACACTTTGGTGGCCCATAAGGAGTAATCCCTTATAAGCCACTCAAACTTCACTCCCCCCACCAATGTGGGATGGAGGAAACATACCAACTTGTATGTTCACCTTCAATATTTCCAACAGCCTCTGCGTAGTGGAACACGATAAAAGGGGGGTTATGTTACCCATAGCGCTAGGAACACCACCCCCATGGCGCTATGGGTTGTTGAAATTGGTCACCGCAATGAGCATAACAGCGCTATACATTGGTTTCTCTCTCTGTCTCTCTCTCTCTCTCATACATACATACTAGAGCTGTAAACGAACCGAACGTACACGTACAAGACCTTGTTCGTGTTCGTTTGTTAAAAAATATATGTGTTCGCGAACCGTTCACGAACACTTATCGAACGAGATTTTATGTTTGTGTTCCTTTGTTAAGGAAATGAACTTGTTCGTGTTTGTTTGTTAATTTTAGGCAACGAACAAAAACGAATGTTGACGAACACAAATGAGCACAAACTATTGTTCATGAACACAAATGGAAACAAACGAACACAAACAATCGTTCATAAACAAAATATATAATACATTGACACTTATAAGATATTTAATTTGTCGGAATTTTGAAGTATTTAATTAAATATAAAAACTAAAAATGCTAATGAACTATCGAAAATGTTCACGAACATAAACGAACGAACACGACCTATGTTCATGTTTGTTCATTTAACTAAACGAACGAATTTTCTTGTTCATGTTCGTTTGTTTAATAAAATGAACGAACACAAACAAACTTCCCGTCGAACGGTTCACGAACTGTTCACCGAACGTTTGGTTCGGTTGCATGCATGCATACATACATACATACATACGTATACATACACACACACACACATATATATATATATATGTATATATATATATAAGGGATTATTATATAACTAATCACTACACACTCAAGTTATATATCCCTTTTTCTTACACATTTGACACGAGTCGTATAACCCCACACCTACATAACTCTCACTACACCTAGCCTTACATGTAAACCTAATCCAACATTAGATTACTCATCATACTTCCAATGATGTCAAGGTTTAAAATCCAAGATTTGCAAAGAGCACATTTATTGATGGAAGGATGTATTATGCATATACATATAGGATGACAACTCAATTGCTAATCAAGACAAGTGATAAGAAGATGAGAATATTGTGACACGTACTATTGCACACAGCATTATTGACCAAACCACACGTATTCACCCTAGTGTTGATTATTCTTTCCCTTTTTTGTATTCAATGCTTGTGTAACGCATGGCTTGGTCTATTCGCACACGCTCTTTGTCTTTTTGCACACCTAAAGCGGCCCGCTTTGGCCAAGGTCAACAGACAAGGACTGACCATCCCTGCACGTTTAAAAGATAATAAACAAATAATATTATTAAACAATTTAAAAAAAGATAATAAACAAATAATATTAAATAAAAGATAATAAACAAATAATATTAAATAAAAAAATAATAAACAAATACTATTATTAAACAATTTAAATAAATAATAAACAAATAATATTAAATAAAAAATAATAAACAAATTCAATTATTAAACAATTTTAATAAATAATAAACAAATAATATTAAATAAAAAATAATAAACAAATACTATTATTAAACAATTTAAATAAATAATAAACAAATAATAAATAAATAATAGAAAAAAAAAATAAGCATGAACCAAAGCGCCCCGCTTTGGCCTCCGCGCGGCGCTTTGGTTCTTTGTTCTCAAAAACAGAACCCAGCCCCGATCGAAACCCCTCAAATCAAAACAATTTCAAACATAATAATTGAACCAAAACAATAAATGAAGTTCGACAGTACCTAATAGCGTTTGAAATCTGGAAAAACACGATCGCGAGTTGAGTGTGTGTAATCGCACCTTTTGTGTGTGTGTTTGTGTTTTGTGTTGAAATGGGGGAGAAGCCACCCCGCTTCAGGTTAAACGAGGGACCAAAGCGCCCCGCTTTGGCCATAGCGGGGCGCTTCGGTTCATGTTTAAGGGCAAAGCGCCCCTCTTAGGTCAAAGCGGGGCGCTTTGGGCCTTTTTTAAATTTTTAAAAATTGTTTTTAATTCACAAACGCGTCGATAATAGTCTAAATTTTACGCTTTTTCCATTATACATCATTTTTTAATATATATGGACTATACTGCAAGTTCCGGATCAAATCGGTTACGTGTGATGTATTATTCCATTATATCGTATCATTTTGGTTTGAAAGCACAAGTACTCCTATGAGTACTGTTATGTGTATCAGCCGCCTACCGTACATGTACATGACGTATTTTTTCATTAATTGTAGTATTATGATGTATATTGTCATTTTGGGTCGTACAAGTGCGTATTGAATCTGATTGGGTCGTGTCGGTGACATTCGGTTTTTAACGTGATGTAACGAATATATTGAACAAACAAAAACGTGATCATTATTAAACACATTTAACACATTTAACATACATATTGAACATATGGGGTTACATTAAGGTCAGGGGGACGATACGTAAGCATTTCGTACGCGTTGATCTGATCCCTGTATAATGTATGCTAGGCTGCTGCACGCTCTGTTCTGTTCGCTGTCCAGAGTAGGTTTGGGGGAGGCATTGGATAACATCCTCCAAGCTCTACATGTATGAAATGCCCATCGTCGACGAACACAACCGCAACCACCAGGTGAGGTTGCTCAGCTTCGTTTGGCCCGCCCAGCAGACGGAAAATTGTATCGTTCCCACGAAAGTCGAAGGTATGAACAATCACACCGTATCGTTGGGCAATAAGAAACCCCGTCTCAGGCATCATCATGTAATTTTCGATACCTGCTCGTCCCACCCCCTTGAAATCGATCCGTCTAACCAGCGCATCATAATGTCCTATGTTTTCCGGATCGAAAAACTGCCTCCAAAGCGATTCGTTATTACGTAACTCCATTTTAAGTTGTTTTCGGATCATCAAATACGTATTTTGTTTCACTCCTAACTCAACAGCCACCGATCGAAACCCACAATGACCATCTGGTTTCACGTCCTTTATTCTCACGATGTATGGATGGATCACTTTGGGAATCTGAGATGCGTAGTTGCGGATCGCTATATCCGTCTTAGGACCGAGCTTGATCATCGGGAAATCAGGGTGTAGGTTGAGCGGTTTGGTATTCTTTTGTCTTCTAGAATCTTGGGATGATACGTACGAGCTGTGACGGGGAAGATTGTCTGAGGCCTCGACCCAAGTTTCTTCCGACGGAATGTACGAGCTTTTTCTATCGGCTTCAACCTTCCTTTGTTTCTGCGTTTTCAATGTTGGGCGACCACGAGTTTTCTTCAGAACAACCGGAGGTTTTTTGTTATTGTTCCCTGGATTGAGGATTTGCTAAAACTTTTCAAAGAAGCTCCTTTTCACTTGAGGGGGTGTTGGATCGATCTGTCGTTTCAATTTTTCAAATTCGGCGTCTACATTGATATCCTCTATCTTAGTCCTTGCAGGCTTGAAGTCAAGCTTCTTCCAGAACACGTCTATCAAATTGATAAGGATTTGCTGACCTGTGGACGAAAACAAATTAGGTGGCAAAATCATAACGACAAAGGTCAAAAGTATTAATTACCGTTATTTTCCAACTTTTCCAAACGACAGGCACATGGCAAACCACAGCTGGTAAAAAGTTGGCAACCACAGCTTGCACCGTAGGCTCTCAACCCGTCTTCCTTACGTTTTAGTTCCATATTCAAAAGCTCAATCGCAAATATTGAAACCTTTCTGAGAATATTTGCAAGCATGGGATGATCCTTGTGGTGCTTCATCACTTTTCGGAGGCTTGTTTCAAAGCTACTACTAATCTCGGCGTATTGTCTATCAACAACATGATCAACATACAGTACAAGTTTATCCAGTGTGTTGCGATGACTTGGAAAGTGACTTTTTAGTGTTGCATGCATACCCTCAACCCTGTTGGTCGTAGTTTGGTGAAAGTTAATAGTTTTGTTAATCCAGCAAGATACAAACTTTTCACGGTACGGATCCAACCAGGATTTCATCAAATAATCAAAAACCTCTGAAATTAAAAAACGTAAATAGTCAGTTTTTGTTATTATATAAAATTTGAACATAATTATGTAAGAAATACTCACGTTCACGGCCATCTTCTTTCAGCTGTGCTTCAAGGTTTTCCAAGTTATACCTGTATATTTCCTCGGTCGTAGACTCGCACAATGTCCAAAATGTACGTACGAATTCTTTCCACTGCTTGTCAGAGAATTTCTTCTTGCTGTTCTTATTAATATTTTGTTGAATATGGAACCGACAAAGATACTTATGCGCTTTTGGGAAAACTTGTTCACACGCGTTAATTAGCGCAAATTCCCTGTCTGTTAAAATCACGCGCGGTTCCATACATCCTACCAGCATAGACTTGATCCTTTGCAACACCCATAGGTAGTTCTCTAACTTCTCAGCGGAAATTATCGCACAAGCAGCCGTAAACGATTTGTTTGTCGACGTCATGCCTACGACCTGAATAAATGGCAGGTTGTACATGTTCGTTTTGTAGGTGGCGTCAATCATTAGCACATGCGGGAAGGCACACCACATAGTGAATGATTTTTCGTGAACAAAGAAGACATCTTCAACTGCGTTCGATATCTCATTCGTGCGCATGTAATAAGTGTAATTTTTTTCGAGAAGAATGTTTTCAAGTTTTTGCATCGGAGACTTACCGACATTTTTTCCGGCGTTGATCTTCTGAACAGCGTTGTGTATATCTTTCGGAATAAGCTTTCTAGCCGGATTGTTTTTCGTCAGCGTTCGCCAGATACTTTGGTTGGGAATATCTTGCTCTGCCAGCTCCTTAACCAGTTTTGTATCCTCCGAAGAAAGCCTTCTCGCATACGCGTGACCCTCTAAGTTTTCAATAGGAGTGTGGTTATGCTTCGCCTTCGTCACCTCGATCCTCCAAACACTTCCGGATGATTCCGAAAACCCGATCATCTCGAACGGACAGCCTATTTTCTTGCTACCCGTTTTCCTCTGTGTAGCTATACTCTTATGCTCCCCACCAAAAGTACATTGAAACCAAATCTTGTAATTCTCTCCTCTTTTATTCGACCTCTTAATCACAATGAGGTAACCATTGTCTTTTGCCGTGTCTTGTACCCAACGCACCAACTCTTTACATGACGAAAAGGTCTGCGTTGTATCAAACGAAAATGTAACCGGGTAACACCCTTCCTCGTCAACAGACACATTCTCCGGCTCACCATCGTCACCGAGGTCCGAATAGACTTGATGTTCAAAGCTCTGTTGACAACCGTAACTGTGATTTGGATAACACTCCTGCTGTACAAATCTGTGCTCGCCACCGTAACCGAAATTCGAATAACCTTGTTGTGCGTAAGGGTCCTCCACAGGGGTATTCAAATCCAGCGTCACCGTGTTATCACGATAACGAATGCCAGATACAACCTCTGCCTCCTTCAAGTTGGACGAGACCGGTTTCTCATACGAGTCAGAAATAGCGGTCCCCTCGTAAGAATCAGGAACAACTGACTCGTCAGAATATGGACCGAAAAGATAGTTGCTTAACCACGACATCGTTTTTTCAAGACACGTAACTAATACAGCAAAACCGCGCGTTATTTTGAAGAAACACAAGTAATTTGGAAATCGACAAACAACAAAACCCCCGTATGTTTGTAAACAACATATTCAATAGACCCTATTCAATATTCAGTGCTTGATGTCTCGAACGCTAACTGTCTTGTCTTTATAAGTGAAAATTTGGTGTCGAAGCGCCGCGCTATGGCCAAAGCGCGGCGCTTAGGGTTAACGACAAACCTGGTAATCAGCTTTATGTCTCTCAAACAGTAACGCATGTCTCAAACGTCAATCAAAGCACCTTTTGTCGAGCATAGCGCCGCGCTATGACCAAAGCGCGGCGCTTTGAGGTGTTAAAATAATTTTGGCCGTGTGTGAATAGCATGACCCGTAACGCATACCAACAAAGTAAACGATGATGGTGTTCCTTAAATTCAGGCTTGTGTTAACCACTGTGGGTTCAAAGTCACCGGTGATGGGTACTTGACCTCAAAGTGGCACGGTTCAATAATTGAATGACAAGACAAAACATTTGGATATTTTCATGTGTAAGTGGATTTGTCTAGAGTACTATATATCATGTTGAAGTGATGGTTGGCTTCCCCACCATGTTAAGAATTTCCATCCACATATGCCATGGCCATATAGTTGATTTTAACTTGATTTTTGGCTATTGTCTTCGAACAATATCGACGTACACCCCACAAATGAATGACAAGTCTCTACATTCTTCCATACAATTTACGGTCCAAATGTGTGTAATATGTACTATATATTGAGTATCTTGAGCATGAACACTTTAGTCCTGTTAGTGTTTTCGTAGCATGTATACCATAAATATACACCTAATAGAAGACTAGGACACTTTCAATACACACTACTTTTAAGTAAAACAATGAGAATGGTACAACGCATCACTATATATTGCTTTATAGATGTAATATAAGAGTTAGAATGATATTGAGACTATCTCCAATGCTAAATGCACCTTTAGACGTCTTTAATTGTCACATCTAGGGCTGTTCAAATCGCACGCCGCTCATCGTTTGCTCGCCGATTGCTCGGAAAACGCTCGGAATATGCTCGCTCAGTTTGGTTCAGTTTGCAAACGAGCCAAGCAAGAGCAAAGGTCAGCTCGGCTCGTTTTGGCTCGAATTATTTTTTATTAATTTATTACCTATATAATTATATATGCACACACAAATTACATGTATATTCATATATGAGTAAATTACGTTTTGGCCCCTGTGGTTATATCACTTTTACTATATTACCAAAATAAGAATTTTTAACATATCTGCCCCCATGGTCTCTATAACTAACCATTTTGGCCCCTAAGTCTAGAGATCATGGGGGCCAAAATGGTTAGTTATAGAGACCATGGGAGCCAAAATGGTTAGACTTAGGGGCCAAAATGGTTAGTTATAGAGACCATGGGGGTAGATATGTTAAAAATTCTTATTTTGGGCTAATATAGTAAAAGTGATATACCACAGGGGCCAAAAATGTAATTTACTCTTCATATTTTATACATACCGCTCTATTATATTTGGACCCCTATACTCAAATATACAATTATATTTATCCATACTAGCCTAATCAAACCAGTAAAAAAATTTGACATATTTCTCCCATCAATCGTCTCTCGCTCTCACCATATGCCACAATGTAACAATTGTTCTTTGTTGTATATTCATCGCATCACCTTCCACAACCAGAGCCTCATCATCGGATGATCCGATCTCAATGTTAGTGTCATCCTCGGACAGTTGGACCTTATTCGTGACCCGATAGCGGAGACATCGAAGGAAACATGCTAAATCTATGGTTGTCCAAATTACTCGTCACTCGCTTCTCGCTCGCCGCTAGCTCGGAAAATTACACGCTCGAATATGCTCGTTCGGATTTCGCTCGGTTGTAAACGAGCCAAGCACGAGCAATGGCCCGCTCTGTTCGGATCAGCTCGTGAATAGCCCTCACATCATCTGCTACATAATATCCTTACAAATCCTTAAAAACGTCAATTTCATCTCCAACTCTACAAATATTCTTACTCTTTTTAATTTTCACCTCATCATCTATCCATTACACATAATATTTAAATAAAACATTTCTTGTTTTATTTTGGCCCACTTCAGCGGATGAACCAAAGCAAACTCATGCTCTTGTGCAAGGGCATCTCACCTAAGGGCATGTTAGGATAGATGAACTCTAATGGTAAGGATCTTCAACGGCTTCCAAGGGCTTGATCTCCAAGGGCCCATTGGAGATAGTCTCATAATCTGGTTTTGACGATCTTTAGGTTAAAGCATAAGCCAAACCGTTAGTAACGATTTTTTTTATTATCAAACACCGAAACAAACCAAATTGAATTGTTACTACCGGTTTGATTTCACGGTTTAGGATTTAATAAGATCTTACATAAAATGTATAAAATAAAAATAAAAATGCTATCTGAAAATAGAAAAAACAAACTATCTAAAAATGCATAAAATAAAAGTGTTAGATACAATGAACACTACAAGCATAAAAATATACTAGTAGGGTGCCCGCGCGATGCGGCGGAGGCGACACTTTGGATTGCGGCACTCGTTGCTGGTAGTTTTCTTATTTGTATATGATAACATTATTGTGGTGGATATATGTCATAAGTGTTACACATGTTTAGTAATTGTTAAATTTAGAATTTAAATTAGCAAGTACTTCAAGAAACAATTGGTGTAATAAAGTAAACCACGAATAAGAAAAAACAAGTCTTAAACATAATTAAAAGTTATATAAAGTACCACACAAATAAGGAAAGATAAGTCTTAAACATAAAAGGGTCAAGTACTTTGCATCATGAGGTTGAAAATTTATTAATCATACGGCTTAAACATCTCAAGGATCTCATCCATTTTGTCAAACCACCATTTCTCATCATCGAGATCAACGTCCTCCGGAATTTCTTGTATCTCTTCCTGTTTGATTGTTACATCTTTTTGAGGTTGATTTTCTTCTTCGATATCCTCTTTAACTAATAAATCAGTAGTAGCTGTTGTAGCGGTTTGGGGAACTGAAAGAAATGATAAGTATTTTAGCTACATATATGTTATTAGTCAAAATTTTAAATAATAATCCCTATTATAATGCAACAGTATCTAGTTTACTTGCTGTAGCTTTTTTAAAATAACATAATGTTATCTTATGCTGTTTTTAAATAATAATCCCTAAAAAAATGCAAGAAGATCTAGTTTAAATTTGCTGTAGCTTTTTTGAAATAAAGTAATATTATCTTATGAGTCTAATTTTTAAATAATATCCCCTAAAAAAATGCAACAAATACGAACTATCTAGTTTAACTTGATGTAGCTTTTTTTTAAATAACTAAACTTATTCGCAATGATTCTAATTTATAACTGATAATCCCTAATAAAATGCAACAATATCTAATCGACATTTTTATCTTATCAGTCTAATTTTTTTTCACTTTCGATTATGTATCTAGTCAAGTTTCAATTTCATTTACTTTCCTTGTAACTGTATCTTATAATATGATACTTACCCAAATTAGGGTTTTTTTTAGGGATTTTTTATATTGGTTACGTGCTATATATAATGCATAGTTATTAAAATACACCATGTTTTAAAATTGCTCCTTAAATCACTCCTATTTAATCTCTCATTATATTTTTTAAATTTTCAATCTATCTATATTAATTAAAATTTTCAATTAGCTCAGGGCCCTCATATTACGTTTTTTCCCACTGCCCCTGATTTTTCATATGAGCTTCTAAATAAAAGTCCTTATATTTGGCATTTATTTAAGTGGAAAATACTTTAATACACGAATTATTATTAAGAATCAAACAAAAAAAAGAACATAAAATAGAATCTTAAATAGTTGTTTTATTATTTCCAACCAACACAAACTGAAAATGAGAAAAAAAAACATAGAAAACATTTGCTAGATATCATATTAGACTTCATGATATCTGTCGACACCCGAGGTATTTTTAATCGGGTTTTGTCGTTTGAATCTGCAGTATCTTTAAATTCTTCCGCTTTGTCATCGTCATCGGAATCATCTAAATCAACCACGTCACTCCATTTCCATTCCGAGAGTCTCTTGTATCTCTTCCTTTAAGCTTCACATTTTCGATCCTTAAAAAAAAGACAAAAACTGAATACAAAAGTTAAAAAAAGATTAAATAAACCTTAAAATTATCTCTTCAGTAAATTCACGTTGAAGATGAGACTTGTACGGGCTGAACATGTGACCGTAACTGATTATCTCAACAGATTTATCACCATCATCCTGCAAAAGAACCGTTAATATGAACAGCTCGTTATTTAATCGAACAACCTGTTATGAACAGCTCGTTATTTAATCGATGTTTGAACAGAAAAAATTAATAAAACAATCAAAATCGAAACCTTAGAAGCGGGAGCTGCAACTGGATTGTTTAAATCGGCGCGTTCACCTTCCAACTGAAACGAAAAAATAAAATATATTAAAATTCGCATAAAATTAAAACATAATTTATAAATTGATGCGAATTAACAATCTAACCTTTGAAAGTACAATATCATATGATTGTTTTTTCGCAATCACTGGATTCGAAATTGGATCCATTATCAAATGTTTAGCAATAGAAATGGGTGCCCTACTATGTATTTATAGTAGGAATATAGAGGTGAATTAGGGTTATTTTGAAATCTGGCACCCTTTTGTTTAGGAAGTTAGTTGCATCTATTTAATTTTGAATCTACTAATCTTAAAAAAAACCAAACGTGCATAAAATAATAATAATAATAATTGTATCTAATTAAAATGTTTGTTTTCAAATGTGAAATAATAATAATAATTGTATCTAGTTAAAATGTTTGATTTGATTATCATGTACCAGAAAACTTGGAGGAATATTGCGGCTGGTAACTTTGTGTCTCGTGTCAATATTGCGGCTGGTAACTTTTCAATATTGCGGCTGGTAAAATTAGGGAATATTTTATAGTTTATTAATGTCGTTCAAAACAAAAAACTTGTACAGAGTCACTTAAACATTCAATATTGCAGCTAGTAAAATTAGGGAATATTTTAGTTTATTAATGCCGATCAAAACAAAAAACTTGTACAGAGTCAATTTGTTAATGCACGGTAGCTAGGTAATGGTCAAAGCGGGCTTGGGTAAAAAACAAATGTTGGCTTTAATCAATTGTACATTTACGCATCGGCTATTTGTACTTTATGAACGCATGGCGAAACTAAAAAAGACAACTATCGAAACGTTTAAAAAAATGTGCCGATCGTCATGGTACCTTCGGATTTTTTTAAAACATTACAGGTTGTAAGATATCGCAGGAATACGTTAAAGAATTAAAGATGGGGGGAAGTGTAACTAATTACCCATAATTATGTTAAATGTCAAGGATTTAAATGTAATAGATTGAGGGACTAAAAAATAATTATGGTTTAAAAGACCACTTTACCCTCATTTTAGGGGTTTATTTATAAATAAGGGGTAAGAAGTTCTTAACTTTTGGGAATCCTTCTCTCCTGCATTATAATATAGTATAGATTAAAACAAATGACCTCAAAAAGCAATAAGCAAAGTATGTTAATAAACGGGTTTATTATAATTAAACATAACATAAAACAAATATAGATAAACATATATAATATAAAGTATTTAAATATTTTAAGAGTAAATTGTATTTTGTGTTCTTTAAGTAGGGTTGGCAAATCGTGTCTTAACAGGTTTAACAGGTATCATAACGCGGACAACAAAAATTTTAAACATTAATACGACTTGTTTAACTACTTTATATCCATTGTCTATAAGACAGATGTATATTTTATGCACCTAGAAGGAGAATTAATGGATCCTAACTTTCAAATTTTGAATATTTTTAAAAACGTAAAAAATCACATGGGGTACTTATCTGTTATCGTGTCTTAGCAGGTTACATACAGCTTACCTATTGCCAGCCCTACCTTTAAGTTTGAGCTAAACTGTAGACAGTGTTATTTAACTAACGAATTTAGGGGTTGTTTGTCAATCTCTGAATCAGTAAGTGTTGAGTAAGTGAGTTTGTATTGTTTGGCTAAATCTTTTAATAACTGTGCAAATGACTCTTTTACTTCTCTAAACTATTTTGTACCGAATGAAATGTATCTGGTAGTTGGCGGGTGGTGGTGGCGCTGGTGGTTGGTGGTGTTGTTGGTAGTGTTTGGCGGCGACAGGTGGTGGTGTTTGGCGGCGGCGGCGGGCGGTAGTGGTGGGTGGTTCACGGTGGTAGCTGGTGGTGGGGATGTTGGTTGGTGGTGCTGGTTGGCCGCGGTTGGCCGCGACAAGTGGTGATAGTGGTGGTTGGTGGTGGTTGTCATGGGTGGTGGTGGTGGTTGTCATAGGTGGTCGTGGTTGGTATGATTGATGGTGGTGAGTGGTAACTGACGTTTTAGGGTTATGGAAGTTTATTAGGACGACGGTATATCTATCACTTTACCATTCAACATCATCTTATCATTTAATCATTAAGAGGTCATCTAAACCATTAAGATGTGTTATTTTTATGAACCAAACATCCTTACCTCTTACCAATTCAGAGTTAGCCTATTGACGAAATTATTAAGAAGCTACCAAACAGCACCTTACACTGGATGTCCTTTATTCCTCTTTAAACATTGTTTAAAATTTAACTTATTCAGGATTAAAATTATAAATGAAAATATATAAACATAGGGGGATTCTATTGGCATACAGCTGGGCTATCCGCACACTTTGGAAGTCCAATACGGATCGTATAGGCCTGTATGATCCGTATTGGATAAAGTTAAGACATGGCAGACTGACAAGTGCAGGGGTTGTCTGGCGGCTGACCTATACGCATCGTATAGGCCTATACGATGCGTATTAACGCCCTGAATTTTTGAGGTTTGATTTTTAGTGTGTTGTGTTTGGGTTTTGGTGTTTTGGGTTTGGTTATTGGTGTTTATTGTTGGTTATTTTTGTTTTAATGAATTTAGGTTATTTTTGTTTTAATGAATTTAAAATCTTTGTTTTTTTATCGTTGCGTATCGTATTATAGCGTATCGTATCACATTTTTAATTTTTTAATATTTTATCGTGTCGTGTCGTATGATATCGTATCATCCTTATACCGTATCGTAGTTGTATTTTGTATTATTTTTTATGTTGACGTATTCACGACGTGTGATATTTATATTATACGTAACCAAGCAAACCAATCTAAACAGTCAAAATAAACAATCACAAATACAAATACAAATACAAATACAAATAAACTGAACCTGCAAATTTAATTACATAATAAGTTTATATATATATACATGACATTGTCCAAAATACTTAATTAGGTTTTTAAAAAAGATAACAATGTTTTATGTATTTTTTAGAGAATCAACAATAACCAACTATATTCAGAGTATTACTATTCGTCTCTATATAATTAATGTGAGTGTATTAGAAAGAGGAAAAAAAATAAATGTTTGTGAATAAGATAAAGAAAAAATGAAAAATAGGATATGCAAGATTTCTTAAACATAACTAATTTACAAAGGCTCTAACTATTTGCACACCTTGGTAGGCTATCTACACACTTAGGGTTAACCCTATACGCTGCGTAGAGGTCTCTACGCAGCGTATGTAAAGGGTAGGTACACGACCAGATAGTCAAACCTAGTACCATGTCAAATCAGTCTGACATACGATGCGTATAGACCTATACGCAGCATATGTACATAAAGTAAGACGATGCGTAGAGATCTATGCGCAGCGTATGTCAGACTGATTTGACAATGATACGATGTTGTCCAGGCATGTGAATAAAGCTATACGCGGAGTAGAGAGCTATACGCTGCGTATGATTGTAAATTCAAAAGTGGTATTTAGCCATGCATCATCTCTGCCTTCGACTTCAAACCTCATTTCCTCTGTGCATTCAATCACTTGTTATAGGCTGTGTTTTTTGTTGAATTCATTTGTTCTGTAGATCTTCAATTTCTCTATATCAAACACAATATTGTTAAAATGTCATCATTTTGGGACGAGAATTATTTATATAATCGCTATTCTAACGACGCATGGGGAGTAAATGATGCCAATGAGGAGGAGGAGGTTGTGTCTGGAGTCCCTGTTGATCAAAAAACACAATTGCCAGACTTGAACGAGACTCCGACTCCACCTGTTGATGAATCTCCGTATGTTCAACAAAGTGGATACGGTGCTGAGAATGCACCTGTTGATGAACCATATTACCCGACGCAACAATCGTATCCGGGTTACGGATACGGGGGTGAAGGTGGATACGGAGGATACGGTTGATACGGGGGTGAAGGTGGATACGGTGGATACGGGGGTGAAGGTGAATACGGTGGATAGAGGGGTGAAGGTGGATACGGTGGATACGGGGGGTGAAGGTGGATATAATGGATATGGTGGATACGGGGGTGAAGGTGGATACGGAGGCTACGGTGGATACGAAGAATACGGTGGATATGGTTATGAGCCCCGTAACACACCACTGTATGATGATTATGAACCATCTACCCCGGGCAATCCGTTTCAAATAAAGGAGGTATCACATTAATATTTTTATTGTTATTATTACGGTTATAATTGTTACAATTATTATAACTATTATTATTGTTCAAATGATTACAATTATTATAATTATTATTATTAGTGTTATTATTATTATTATCATTTTTATTGTTATTGTTATTATTATTATTATTATTGTTATTATTATTGTTGTTGTTGTCATTATTATTATTATTATTGTTAAAATTATTATAATTATAATAATTATTATTATAATGATAATAATAATAATTATTATTGTTGTTGTTGTTATTATTATTATTAGTATTATTGTAAAAATTATTATAATTATAATAATAATTATTATAATTATTGTTGTTGTTGTTGCTGTTGCTGCTGCTGTTGTTGATGATGATGAAGGGAGCTCTACCATCTTCCCATTAATGGATGCCCCACTAGATCCACGACCTCAAGCGATAACGCTCGTACATGTTTACGGGGGACACTTCATACATGCTAAGTTGGAAAGAGACTACCCCATGCCTACACTAACCCCATTGTGATCGGCACATCGACACACTGACCCCATGACTAAATAATATTTTTTTATTATTTAGTCGACGTCGTCCGTAAGGCGCGTACGGGCCTAACGAGCGTCGAAACTAAGTTCATCGTTAAAATATTTTTTTTATTATTTAGTCAAAGTCGAACCGTAAGGCGCGTAGGTCCCTAACGATCGTCGACAGAAAACTGTTTTTTTTTAAATAGAAAATACTTTTTTTTAAACTTAAATTGTTTTTTTTAACAAAAAACTGTTTTATTTAAACAGAATTTTCTTTAAACAGAAAACTTTTTTATTTTAAAATACAGTAATTTTTTTTTAAAACAGAAAAACAGTTTGTTAAAATACAGTAAACTGTTTTTTTAAAAACGTCGCCCGTAAGGCGCATAGGTGACTAACGAGCGTCGAAACTAAGTTCGTCGTTAAAATGTTTTTTTTATTATTTAGTCGAAGTCGAACCGTAAGGCGCGTAGGTCCCTAACGAGCGTCGAAACTAAGATCGTCGTTTTATATTTTAACGACGAACTTGGTCTCGACGCTCGTTAGGGACCTACGCGCCTTACGGTTCGACTTCGACTAAATAATAAAAAATATATATTTTAACGACGATATTAGTTTCGACGCTCGTTAGGGCCGTACGCGCCTTACGGACGACGTCGACTAAATAATAAAAAAATATAATTTAACGTCGATCTTAGTTTCGACGCTCGTAAGGCGCGTACGGGCCTAACGAGCGTCGAAACTAAGTTCGTCGTTAATTTTTTTTTTATTATTTAGTCGAAGTCGAACCGTAAGGCGCGTAGGTCCCTAACGAGCGTCGAAACTAAGATCGTCGTTTTATATTTTAACGACAAAGTTAGTATCGACGCTCGTTAGGGACCTATGCGCCTTACGGTCGCCTTCGACTAAATAATAAAACATATTTTAACGACGAACTTAGTTACGACGCTCGTTAGGCCCGTACGCGCCTTACGGACGACGTCGACTAAATAATAAAAAAAATATAATTTAACAACGATCTTAGTTTCGACGCTCGTAAGGCGCGTAGGTCCGTTACGCGCGTCGAAATCCGTAACGAGTCAAAAATATATTGTTTTTTTTATCCTCATTTAGTCGATGTCGTCTGGTTATTAGTTACTGACTGGTTTCCTTTTGTGCAGGTATTTGCACAAGATGATTTCCACTTCGATCACCGCTCGAAACAAGAGCCGGGAGTGGTGTACCAGTGGTGACTTGTTTTTCTTATATTGCCTCTTATACAAGAGGCCGTGCGCTCTCGCCCACGCGTTGGCGCAGTACTTCGCCTCCGCGCATCATCGACAGGAGCGCGGACTGTTATACGAAGGCGCCTACGTGACTAGGATAGCCCTTTCGTTGGGCTATCACCCGGAGAATGACCGCGACCGTGTAGGCCCGACGAAACAGCCGAAGCGGATGGGGATGAACACAGTATCCGGAATACACGTTACCAAAGCATTCCTATGCGGGAAGGGGTTTAAGAATCAGGACGGCGGGCAATACCAGCTTACACAACTGCCGGCACAGTTCGATCCGGTATTTCCCCCGCACGATCCGAAGGTGCCGGAGGCGCATGAGCCGGCCATCGTCATTCCGGAGCCACCACAGCCGCGTGGACGACTCGGGGTGCCTCAGTTCCCACGACATGTTTGGCCCAGTCCTGACCCATCATATGAGCGGCTACGTCGCGACGTCGACAGGCACAACTATCAGTTGGAGTGGGTGGTTGCGGAGCTGCAGGAGCGCCGACAGCGTGACGGGTTACCTCCACGACCCTTCATTACGGATGCGGAATGGGATCAGCATCAGCAGCAACAGCCATAGTATTTTATCATTTTGTTATGTATGCACAAACTTTTGCTGTATATATCAAACTTTTGGTGTACATATAAAACTTTTGCTGTAAACGGTTTAACATATTCTAACAGTACCCGGGTATTTCCACTTATTTAAGTTATAATATTTTAACGTTATAGTATTCGAACCGTATATACGCTTTTCAAAATTTTAACATTATACGCTTTTCGACGACATCGACTAAATAAATTAACGACAGCGTCGACTAAATAATAAAAAAAACATTATATATTTTTAACTCGTTATATATTTTAAGCGAGTTAACGTTGTAACCGGGTGAGAATTTATACCACAAATAGGCCGAATGATGAAACAAAATTCTGAAAGGTTATATACGCTGCGTATAGCTCTATACGCATGTAACACCTTGCAAAATCATGTCCAATATAATAAAGACACGTGTCATGAACTTTAAACGTGTAATGATATGAATTCGAGGGACTAAAGTTGACAAACAAAGAAAGTATGTGTGTAGAAGGATCCAAAGTGTCAACATGCCAAACTTGAGCCTCTGAATGACCTCACACGACGTTCGTATTCTTTCATACATAAATTATCGAACGTGGAAAGCCGTTTGTGCTTAAAAATCAAAAGTTTACAAAGCATAAGGGTTAAACGTGTCAACATGTTAATTCTTACCTCTGAGTGACCTTTTAACAATCCCGAGGCTTTGAAATACTTCATTATGCTCCCATGTATAACGGATATTGATTTCGTGAAGTTTCGATGCACTTAAGTACATTTCGGGTGGTCTAGTAACTAACCGGGAGCTTAACAAAGTTAATTTATGACCCAAGGCACTTGAAAGTTAACTATGGGGGTCATTAGTGCAATAAAAGAAAGTTATTTAAACTAAAAATGGACCAGGGACTTAAAATGCAGAGATTGCAAAGTTTTTACCGGAATCAGGGGTTGTCGCGGGACGCGAAGACCACCCCCTGAAGTCTTCGCGGGCCGCGAGAGTACTGCCAGCGACCAAAAATGGACAGCTGCATGTTGCAGCCTGTTCCACCGCCATTGCATGCTTGTTTTTTATACAAGGGACTGAGCAACTGGTTTTTACTGCCCTAGGGACACTTGTGAACATCTGGTAACCCCCTAGGAACAGCTGCAATGATCCAAGAGCATCCAAATTCCTATATAAAAGCCTTGGTTTTCATTTGTTCATGCACACTTGAAGTTTTTACTTCACAACTCTTTCCCTGAAGCATCCTGGTCTTCTAGGAAGCTTTCTCCAGTTCAAATTTCGTGCTAAGGACTATTGTAAGTGTTCTTAGCTTCCATAGTTAAGTTTTCATTAGCTTAATGACCGAAAGTCAAAGTTATCGTAATGATGCTTTGACTTTGTGATTAATCACTAACGGTCCAGCCATTATTCGAATTGAAAATAGCTATGTGTTGGTAATTATGTAGGTAATAAACCCTTAAAAGGGCACCTCCTAATTATCACATTTACTTGGTCAATTGTCAGGTCAAACTACTTAACAAAAAGTCAAACAAGTCAGTTTTTACAAAATAATTCATAACTGATAATGTAGAAGTTATGGAACATGTTTTAACACTTAAATAACTTGGTAAATAATATAAGAACATGTTTAGGCATGTTCAACCCGACAATTCTGAGTTTAGGCTCGGTTCGCAACCGAAAGTCGCAAAAAATAGACTTTTGTTTTGACTTTCAGTTCTGACCTGATTTAGCTTAAGTTTAGTTATGCCTTAGGGTTCCTTTGGGACCATATTATATGTTAGTATAACTCTCTGAAGTTATACTACACGGTTCCTTAGAAGTCATAGATTACATGCATGTTCCATTATTTGCTTAAAATTGACCATTTTGCCCTTTTGATATAAAAACAAAATTTTGGAAATGTGAGTGGACAAAGATCTTCATTACTGATTTATAAGTATGTCCTAAAAATTTGACATCCGTTTCTGATCTAAAATGAAAGTTATGCAAGATATCGTAAAACTAAAGCTTTTTATTAATTAAATGGCATTTTTAGCTTAAATCATATCTAAACCCAATTTTGGGCATCCAAGTTGCTACCCACTG
This sequence comes from Helianthus tuberosus, assembly GCA_030545235.1. NCBI lineage: Eukaryota > Viridiplantae > Streptophyta > Magnoliopsida > Asterales > Asteraceae > Helianthus > Helianthus tuberosus. The sequence continues at coordinate 19,150,308 of CM060398.1, forward strand.
TTAAGATATAATATTTAGGGATTTTTAGAAATTTTTGTCAAATTTTATATTGACCATAAGATAGAGTTTTAGCATAAATTCGGTAAATGACGGTAACACCCTTTTTGTTAATAAAATGAGTTTAACATATGATTTGAATACCAAACCTTTTCCTACTGATATCATATGTTAAATAAAATATTTTAAGCTTTAGAAACTGATCAAAACTTCAAAATTTTATAAACATCTTAAATATCGTCAAATACCGACTTTTACGCTAATTAGGCGCATAGTATGGTTTAAAACCATATTTAATGCCTAAGACTTGTTACCTACTGATTTTATAAATAAATTTTAATACTTTAATAGTAAGTATAAATCTTGAATTCAGATTTCCAAATTTGACCTTAAAAACATATGTGAAATGACCAAAATGCCCCTATGGTGCATAGTTTGGCCATAATTGATAAACCTCACACATGTATGATATCTTACTATTGTAACTTGATAAAATTAATATTTTTACTGATATTATTAGACCAGAACCTCAGTTTATTATTTAACCTCTTTTATAAACTATAAAATGACCAAAATACCCTAACGGGGATTAATTTGGCATTAAATTCGTTTTGGGCATAATGGAAGATATCCTACCGATATCATAACATATTTTAAGCATAATAACTTATGAAACTTGTTCATGACACATTCGGTTACCCGTCATGGATATACGCGTTCGGTTCGGTTTATGTAACTAGTTTGCATAAATTAGCCGAAACAGGTCAAACCTTATCATTTTCACTTCAAAGTCCAGAATGTGATTAGTTTACCCATTTTATACAAGTCTTTATACTTGTCGGGTCAAAGTCACATCTAATCCGGTCTTCGCTTAATCTTGCGTTTTGAACCGTAAACATTTCTTTAAAACTAAACGGTCTAAGTTATAACTTAAATAAGACCCGTTAGGAATCTAATAGGTTATTAAAACCTTCGTTCCAGATTAGGAGCCCAGTAAAAGCTCCCTGTACTTGCTGATTAGAAAATACGACTGAGAATAAATTTCATTTAGCTCGGGTAAATACTTTTAACTTATTTTCCCTATACGGCTTCGGATACGATAAATTATTACCGCTTGGTCGGGTATTGAATATTTAATCGATTAGTGGTTAAATCATTGAGATAACCCGTTTTAACCTGTTTTGTTTGGTACAAAACCTTTGGGGGGTTAATGACCTTGTCCTGGATATCCTCGGCTCATTCATTAGAAACAGCCACGACTTAAGCACGGGGTGTAGGCATACACCTGACAGTTGCGTATGTAAAACGGTATCTCACTCGTGAGGAAACTTCTTGTAGGCCTATACTAGTGGTGTGTCTATTAATCTTGTCCCGACTCTTCTAACCGGGTCCTGAATGGACGGCAAACATATAAATCTGTATACAAGATTATTTTAATAATTGTCCTAAGTTATAAAAGATTTTATGCCTCGTGCATCCAAACTAATTTTATAAACACTTTTCAAAAGAGTCAGTTAATTGTATTTACCAGTGTAAACTGACGTATTTTTCAAAAAGATTAAGTGCAGGTACTACACGAAATGGGCTGGAACTCCTGAGTATTACTTAAAGAGTCTTGCAAGCTCTAAATACTTTAAGTCTGTTGAACTATTTTTACTTTCTGTTTTTGATCCGCCTGTGGATCCACTTACAATCGTTGTGTAATATTTTACTATACTTTCGAATTCGGTTTGTAATATTATTTTTAGACTTCCGCTGTGCATTAAACTGTGATCAATTGTCTATGATGATATCAACTACGTCACGATACTTTCCACCGGTCCCACCGGTAATACGTGGAAATATCGGGGTGTGACAGGTTGGTATCAGAGCCAACATTGAGTGAATTAAACACTAGCCTTTTTTGTGTTTAATCTCAATTACACCGTTGCACATTCCTTGACTTCCGAGTCTAGGCAAATGACTTAGGATTAATCCTAATCTTAATTGTTTTCTTTGGTTTGTTTCTTTTGTTTGTTTTGACAGGATCGAAGACAAAATGCCGCCAAGAGTTAGAGGAAGAGGTGGAAGAGGAAAAGCCCCAATGACTGCTAGAAACGACCATGAAGCCGGACCATCACACCGGCGTACTCCATCAGCAACACTTAGCTCTAGTCCTCACGAAGACTAGAGAACTTACTTGGAGCCCGCGAGACGCTCAGTCTCACTTAGTTCCTCACCATCCTACCACCATGGGTTCAGGCCATAACATGACGAAGAGCCCCATGATTCGCATCATTCTTTTATCCCGTTGTAGCGTTCGGGTTCTCACAGTTTTTCCAGAACCCAACTCCCTATTTCCAAAGCCGGTTCAACCCGATGAACCAGGTACAAGAACCAGAGGGTCCAAACCCTTTTGGACCGGCTGACCACTATCCTAAGATGCAGGATATGGATGTGGACGAAGATCCAGATCCAGAAATGCCACCATCTGGGACGCCGACGCATCCCATTGAGATATCTAGCGGATCATCCTTTCATGGTTCGCCTTACAGAGGCCTATACATTTTTGCTGAAAGATGGGCTACATATAAATGGGAGTATACTCCCCCTCACCGCTACTCACCACCTCACTAACAGGTCCCCTCTGAGGACCCAAATTTGAGGCGGTCACGCCACCACCACCGCTAGAACAGCAACTGCCTCCAGAACCACCGAGGCGAAGAAGAGGTGCACAGATGTCCGTGCGTGGGGGTTTTCACTTCAGCACCCCCCAACACTCCAGCAACAGCAACTACCCACCGCTGTATGAAGACCCACAATTAGGTGGGCCTTCAAATCCAGTTTCTGAAGTCGACTCTGCACCAGTCGCACCTGCACCACACATGGGTTATGATAACCCAATCCCATCGTACCCAGGTGCAGCCGGATACAACCCGTTTGAGCCGCAAGCTTACTCGGGTTATAACTACAACAATGCCCCTACCGGTGACCCATGCCTTGAAGCGGCAAACTACAATGCTCTTTACCCTGGACCCTATCCAGCTATGTACCCAACTGGGTACCCTACATATGGGTCAATACCCACCACCTCCTCAACCACAGCAGCAGCAGCCGCCGCAGCCGCCACAAATCCAACCACCACAGCAGCAGAAAATCCTTCAGCGGCTGCACGAGGTGGAACAATAGGTAAACGAGGAGCGTAGGAGCCGCCGAGGTCTACTAAAGGGTTTGGCAAACCTAATTAAGGGGAAGAAGAAAAGGGATTATTAAAAAAAAAAAAATCCTATTTGTTGTTTTGTAATCCTTAAATTTCAATTAAGTCCCTACGTGGACATCTTATTTATTTGGTCCCTGCGTGGACTCGTATTTCTTATTTTAGTCCCTGTGTGGACAATGTTATTTTCATTAAAGTCCCGTTTAGGGCAGCTATGTACTTCTTTCAATTTATGGAATGTTTCGTTTTGAAAATTTATTGTCATTAAATATATGCATATACTATATAAAAAATAAATAAAAATGTCATTCCAATTTACAACTGATAGCCATTATATATTAAAAGAAAAATCTTAAAGGTATAACCTAGCCTATGTGTCATTTTAGACATGGCCTTTATGGTAAAACCTTTTTAAGATTCAAATCCTTGTTAACATCTGAAAACATGTTAACACTCCTGGCAAATGTGATTCGATAAAGTCACACATGTCATCTTCATATTGGATTGTTCAAATTCCTTATCTAGCCTAATGATCTAGAAATCATGGGTTCAAATCATCAATTAAGATGATTATATATTAAACATCTATTAGTGATGAAGTGCCTATGGGCCACACTTATTGTCCTATAAGACAAATGACAGTTGTAGCTTATGACTCCCTGTCAAGAAGGGTGATGAACTATGTTCAAACCTCAATGCCTTGAATCTTCTAAGATCATGGCTTATAAATTAAAACTGTCCTTGTGACTAGGCCTTTTGTGCCACTCTAATATCCTTAATGATTATAACTAGGATAAATTATAACGAAAAGTTTAAAATAAAAACTTGATTATCAAATTAACCAAATATGGTTTATATTACCATGGTTAATGAATCATTAAAAATGATGACTCCATAATAAACGTCTGAACAAATTATTGTCAACTGTTTTATAGAAATCAAGCTTCAGCATGTCTGAATCAGACGAGGTTAACAATCATCCCAATATGAGGAATGACAATACAAGAATGAATGTAACGGGTGCAGACTTACAAGCAATGATAGATAATGATGTCACTCGAGCCATTGACTGACAATTCAAAGAACCAAGTAATACTCGCTCAAAGACTCTATTTATGGCTCATAGTAAGCCCCCTTCTAAAACGCACGAATCAAAGAAGGACGATTCTCATCATTCGTCGAATCAGAAAAGCATCCCATCCAAGCAAATTATGCTTAATCAGGAACCACGTGTTAAGACTTGGTCTTACAAATACTTCGTCTCTTGCAAGCCAAGGGACTTCACAGGAGAAAAAGGAGCGATTGACTGTATGACATGGCTAGATGAGATGGATACTGTAGTTGATATAAGTGGTTGTGCGGAACAGGATATTGTAAAATTTGTTTAACAATCGTTTAAGGGAGAAGCATTGGCTTGGTGGAGATCATTGGTTCAAGCCACAGGGAAAATCCCACTTTATAACATGTCTTGGGAACAATTTGTAGCAGTGATCAAGGATAACTTCTGTCCTCAGCATGAGGTAGAAAAGATTGAAACAGACTTCTTGACTCTGGTCATGAAGAATTTGGATTACCAAGCTTATCTTACAAGCTTCAATACCATGTCCCGATTGGTTCCTTATTTGGTCACATCGGAACCAAAGCGCATAGCACGTTTTATAGGAGGGTTGGCTCCAGAAATCAAGGGAGATGCAAAAGTATCCAGACCTACCACCTTTAGGTCCGTGGTTAATCTGTCTTTATCACTCACACTTGATGTGATTAGACAAAGGTCGGTTAAAGCTTCTGATGAAGGAAAACGGAGGCGGGAGGATGAGAGTTCTCGTCGCTCCGATAAGAAACGAAAAGGGAACTTTGAACACAAGAAGGGTTATGGGTTTAAAAAGGAAACCCAACAGACCGGGGAGAAACACAAGTGTAAGATCTGCCTGAAGCACCATTTTGGAAAGTGCAGGCTTGAATCACAATCACAGTCGAAGCCAAAAGTTTATGGGATCTGCAAGTCCAAAGATCATAGAACTTTGGATTGCCAAAAAATGAAGGACGCAACCTGTTATGGTTGCAACGAAAAGGGGCATATAAGGACTAACTGCCCCAAATTTGCAAAGAAGCCTGAAGAGGCTAAGAAGACCAATGCTCGGGTCTTCCAAATGAATGCTCAGGAGGCTGTGCAAAACGATAATATGATAACAGGTACTTTTCTTATCAATGATGTTTATGCTAGAGTGTTGTTTGATTCGTGTGCAAATAAGTCCTTTGTAGACAATAAATTTTGTAAATTATTAAATCTGCCTGTTAAGACTCTAAGCATAAAGTATGAAGTAGAATTGGCTGACGGTACCATAGAGCCTGCTTCGACCATATTAGATAGATGTTTCATATCCATTAAGAATCACTCTTTTCCATTGTCTTTGCTTCCGTTGAAATTGGCCCGATTCGATATAGTGATAGGTATGGATTGGTTATCTCATAACCAAGCCCAAATTGCTTGTGACAAGAAGCAAGTGGTTATCAAGACCCCTTATGGTGAGCCACTTACTATTCAAGGAGATACGCAGTACGGATTGCCTAAGCAAGTGTCTATGCTTAAGGCATCAAAGTGTTTGAAGAAAGGTTGTGTCATTTATATGGCACAGGTGACCGTTGATGAGCCGAAACCCAAGATCGAAGACATCCCTGTTATTTATGAATATCCAGACGTATTCCTTGAAGAACTACCTGGTTTGCCTCCAGACAGGCAAGTGAAATTCAGGATCGATATTATTCCAGGAGCAGCCCTTGTAGCTCGAGCTTCGTATCGTCTGGAACCGACCGAGTTGAAAGAATTAAGAGCACAATTGAATGATTTGTTGTAAAAAGGTTTTATTCAACCTAGCTCATCTCCTTGGGGAGCGCCCATTCTGTTTGTGAAGAAGAAAGATGGCTCGATGCGTCTATGCATCGATTACCACGAGCTGAACAAAGTTACAATCAAGAATAGGTATCCATTGACCAGGATCGACGATTTGTTCGATCAGCTTCAAGGAGCAAGTTATTTTTCAAAGATCGATCTAAGGTCGGGATATCACCAGTTGAAGGTCAGGACTGAAGATGTGCATAAGATTGCATTCAGGACTCGATATGGCCACTACGAGTTCTTGGTGATGCCTTTCGGGCTCACTAATGCACCTGCAGCATTCATGGATCTCATGAATCGCGTTTGCAAGCCGTATCTAGACAAGTTTGTCATTGTCTTTTTCGATGACATACTTATATATTCAAAAAGCCAAGCTGATCATGAAAAACACCTCCGGTGTATCCTTAAACTTCTGCAACAAGAGAAGCTCTACGCCAAGTTTTCCAAATGTGAATTTTGGCTTCGCGAAGTCCAATTTCTTGGACATGTAGTAAGTGAGCGTGGTATCCAGGTGGATCCCGCTAAGATTGAAGCAATTATGAATTGGCAAGCACCTAAGACACCAACAGAGATTCGCAACTTTTTGGGCCTAGCAGGTTACTACAGACGTTTCATTGAAAACTTTTCAAGAATTGCTGCACCTTTGACTTCGTTGACTCGCAAGAATGTCAAGTTTGACTAGGGTCCCAAGCAACAAGAATCCTTTGAGATTCTTAAACAGAAATTAAGCAATGCTCCTGTGTTGACATTGCCAGAAGGAATTGAAGAGTTTGTTGTGTACTGCGACGCATCGCACACCGGTATGGGATGTGTGCTTATGCATAGAGGCAAGGTTATTGCCTATGCTTCACGTCAATTAAAGGTGCACGAAAAGAACTACACCACACATGATTTGGAATTGGGTGCCGATGTATTTGCAGTAAAGCTTTGGAGACATTATTTATACAGAACCAAATGTATAATATATTCAGACCATAAAAGCGTTCAACACTTGTTTAACCAGAAGGATCTTAATATGAGACAGCGTCGTTGGATGGAGACACTAAATGATTATGATTGTGAAATCCGTTATCATCCAGGCAAAGCGAATGTTGTCGCTGATGCCTTGAGCAGAAAGGAAAGGATTAAACCAATAAGGATCAACACTAAAAGCATTGAACTTAGGAACAGCTTGAATGAAAGGCTGTTAGCTGCTCAGAAGGAAGCTATTTTGGAAACTAACTTTCCGAACGAGAAGTTAGGTGTAACTGCTGACCAGTTTTCGTATGGCAAAGATGGAGTCCTAAGACTGAATGGTCGAATCTGGGTTCCAATCCACGGAGGACTTAGAGATGTGATTCTCCAAGAAGCTCATAGTTCAAAATATTTAGTCCATCCAGGCAGTGATAAGATGTACCAAGATCTAAAGGCAAATTATTGGTGGATAGGTTTGAAGAAATCTATAGCCACTTATATGGCTAAATGTCTGACGTGCGCACAGGTGAAAGCCGAGCATCAAAAGCCGTCAGGTTTGCTGCAACATCCTGAACTTCCCACTTGGAAGTGGGAAATAGTAACTATGGATTTTATCACTAAGTTACCAAGGACGAGGCACGGGAATGATACAATTTGGGTTATAGTCGACAGGCTAACCAAGTTAGGTCACTTCTTACCTATTAAAGAAACACATAGCTCCGACAAACTAGCCCAGCTATACGTAGATGAGATAGTATCCTTCCACGGAGTGCCAGCATCTATTATCTCTGATAGGGATACTAGATACACATCGCATTTTTGGAAAAGCTTTCAGCAATCCCTAGGCACTCGTTTAAATTTCAGCACTGCTTATCATCCTCAGACGGATGGACAAAGCGAGCGTACGATTCAAACACTTGAGGATATGTTACGATCTTATGTTATAGACTTGGGTGGAAGTTGGAATGACCATCTTCCTTTGATTGAGTTTTCATATAATAATAGCTATCATTCGAGTATTCAAGCCGCGTCTTTTGAAGCCTTGTATGGGAGAAAGTGCAGAACGGCAGTTTGTTGGGCGGAAGTTGGGGAAACCCAGCTATCAGGACCTGATATAGTCCTCGAGACGACGAATAAGATTGTTCAAATCCGTGATCATCTCAAAGCTGCAAGGGATAGGCAGAAGAGTTATGCTGATAAGAGGCACAAACCTCTAGAGTTTGAAGTTGGTGACAAAGTGCTACTCAAGGTGTCACCTTGGAAAGGGGTGATGCGTTTTGGCAAAAAGGGCAATGTCACACCCCGATATTTCCACGTATTACCGGTGGGGAGTATCGTGACGTAGTCGATATCATCATAGTCAAACAACACAATTTAAAATGCACAGCGGAAACAAAAGATAAATATATTACAAACCGATTCAACAGTAACATCAATTATTACAAACGGATTGTAAGATGGATCTACAGGCGGATCTTAAAACATAAACATTGTTCAACAGACTTTAGACGCCTAGAACTTGCAAGATTCCTTATTAACGCCCTGAGCTTCCAGCCAATTACGTTCAGTACCTGTCACTTACCCTTTTTGGAAAATACGTCAGTTTACACTGGTAAATACAATTAACCGACTCATTTTAAAAAGAGTTTAAGAAAATTGATTTAGATGCACCAGGCACAAAATATCTTTTATAACTTGGGACAATTATATAAAAGTAATCTTGTATACAGATTTACATGTTCGTTATACATTCAGGGCCCGATGTAGAAACCGAGTCAAGATTAACAGACACGCCACAAGTATAGGCCCACAAGAGAGTGAGATACCGTTTCCCTTATGCAACTGTCAGGTGTATGCCTACAACCTCGTGCATAAGACGTGGCCATTTCATTATAATGATGCCAAGGATATCCGGGACATGGTCATTAACCCCTAAAGGCTTTTATTTCAAACAATACAGATTAAAACGGGTTACCTTAATAATTTAACCACAATATGATTAAACATTCAATACCCGACCAAGCGGTATTATTATACTACCGTATCCCAAGCCCGTATAGGGAAAATAAGTTAAGAGTATTTACCTGAGCTAGCAATGCAATTTATACTTAGCCGTATATTCTAATCAGCAAGCACAAGTACTTCTACTGGGGCTCTTAATCTGGAATGAAGGTTTTATTAACCTATTAGATTCCTAACGGGTCTTATTTAAGTTGAAATTTAGACCGGTTAATTTTAAGGAAAGGTTCACGGTTAAAAATGTATGATTAAGCGAAGACCGGAATAGAATGTGATTTAGACCCGACAAGTTTGGAGACTTGTATAATATGGGTAAACTAAACACATTCTGGATTTTGAGGCAAAAATGATAAGGTTTGACCCGTTTCGGTCAGTTTATGCAAACTGGTTACATAAACCGCATCGAACACGAAAGTGCGTAACGAGTAACCAATAGAGTCATGAACAGGTTTCCAGAGTTAATATGCTTCAAATATGTTGTGAAATCGGTAGGATACCTTCCATTATGCCCAAACCGAGTTTAATCTCAATTTAAGCCTCGTAGGGGTATTTTGGTCATTTTTAAAGATTATAAAAGAGGTTAAATATAATTCTGAGGTTCGGGTATGAAATAATCAGTAAAACTACTTAAATTAATAAGTTATATCAGTTGGTGATAAGTCTTATATGACAAAAATGATTTTAACCCATACTATGTGTTTAAAACGCGTAAAAGGTCGTTTTAAGCGATTTCCGGGTTATAACAGGAAATCTGAGTCTTCTGATCAGTTTATAAAGTTCAAAATACTTTATTTAACATATAAAATCAGTAGCAAGAGACTTGGTGTCTAAACGTTGCGTAAAACTCATTTTATAAACGAAAAGGGTATAATTGGTAATTACCGAATCAAGGTAATAACCCTATGTTATGATCAGTTTAAAAATAATTAAAAATCTTCAAAAATCCCAAAATATTATGTTACATCAGTGGGTAAAATATTTGGTGTCAAAATTGGGTTTAGATAGGCTTTACGCTAATTACGCCTTTTAATTAATAAAAAGCTTTCTAATTACGCTATTAAGCATAACTCCTAATCCCGACCTCAAACTGATGTGAAAATTTAGGGACATGTTTATAAATCGGTAATAAAGATTATTGTCCTCTCACATTTCCAAAATTCTCGTTTTAGGGTCAAATGGGCATTATGGTCAACATTAAACTTAGAATTGTCGGGTTGAACATGCTTAGACATGTTCAACTAATATTTACCAAGTTATTAAAGTGAGAAAACTGATTTTTATGAAATAGTTATGAATTTTATTTAAAACAAACCCGTTTGACTTTTATTTGACCCGACAATTAAACTAAGTAAACGTGGTAATTAGGAGGTGCCCTTTTGAGGGTTTAACACCTACTAATTACGGTCACGTAGCCATGTTCATTACGAACAATGGCTCAACCGCTTAAAAGTAAAAGCGTTCATCAAAACACTTGACTTTTCGGCTATAACGCTAGAAATTTAAACTAAGCACGAAAGGACACTTACAAAGGGTCCAAGCAGGAGGTTTTGATCCTAAATTCTCAGGTATGAAGAGCAAGGTTTCCAACTTAGAGAAATTATAATCAAGTGTGGGTTTGGAAAGAATGAAGTGGGGTATTTATAGGTTTTTCAGAACCATTAAGATCGTTCATCGATAAACGAGCTTTGATCTGGATCGTACACCTCTTACCCACTGATTTGCAAAACCATGGTAGCCCATAGATTGCTTAGAAAACCATTTGCAACACCCACAAACAGCTAGAACAGCTGGAAACAGCTTTTTGCTGGTATGGTGGGGCTTTACGGACCACAAGGGTCAGTTCATACGGTCCGTAAGGACCAGTACAACACATGCATACTTTCATTTGTTGACAGTTTTGGCCCCTGTACTTCCAAATGTCATTTCTGACACATCGAAGGCCCGTTAAACCAAATTTAAGGCTCTACTATGATGCCTAAACATAGGGAACATGAAACATGCTCAAAAACATGCCGGATGTCGGTTCGTTTGGTTGTACGGTCGCGTCGTTCGGCTAATTACGACGAAACACGAACGGACGCGAAAAACAATCCAAATTACGCGACGAATGGAATTTTATCAAGCCAATCACTAAAATAAATTATTTTAATGATTACATAAATTTTTGGATGTTCGGATATATTCAGAACGTAAGATATGCGCGAAAATGCAAACTTATGCACTTTTTGACGCTTTTAGTCCCTGTTGATCAAATAAGTTTATTTTTGCGCACCAAACATCTCTAAGCCTATTTATAAGCTATGTAAAGGATATTTAGGGCATGTTTAACTTATGATCATATTCCGAAAGGTTCGATACCATACGAATCGGTATACTTTTGCAGTTTGACGTAAATAGTCCCTTTAATGCGCGAACTTGCGCATATCATCGTTTAATAGTATCGAAGCCTTATCCAACCCATATTAGGTATTTATGAGAGTATTATAAAACATCACAATGCTTCGGGTTTGCTAAAGGTCATTCAGAGGTATAATTAAACATATTGACACTTTTAACCCCTTATATTTGCAAAGTTGCGCGTAACGCCACTTAAAGGCATAAAAGCCTCGGTCGGCCAACGATTGGAATTCCCGAGAGTATAATCAATTATCATGAAGCTTTCGGATTGTTAAAAGGTCACTCAGAGGTAAGAATTAACATGTTGACGCTTTTAACCCTTTATTGCACAAACTTTCAATTAATTACGCAAACGGCTACACTTGATCAACAAGTGGCTCATTTCTGAATATAAAACCGTAAAAGGTTATTCAGAAACTTATTTTTGGTATGTTAATACTTCCAGTTCTTTCATAATTAATGTTTTTCGATTTTTCGAAAAATTAGTCCATTAAATTCAAGGTTTGACTTTATTAGGGTTTATTACACGTGTCAATACATTATTGGACGTGATTTTACGAGGTGTTACAGGCAAGCTAAGCCCAAGGTACATAGGACCATTCGAGATCATCGAATGCATCGGAACTGTAGCTTACAAGCTAAATCTACCTGAAGAGCTAAGTGGAATTCATAATGTGTTCCACATCTGCAATCTAAAGAAATGTCTAGCCGATGAATAGCTAGCAATGTCTCACAAGGACGTGCAGATTGATGAGAGCTTGAAATTCGTTGAAAAACCCTTGTCGATCGAGGATCGACAGGTTAGGAAGCTTCGAAGGAAGCACGTGCTGATCGTAAAAGTAAAATGGGATGCCCGTAGAGGCCCATAATACACGTGGGAGGTTGAGTCCACAATGAAGCAGAAATACCCTCAATTATTTCAGTAAATCTCAAGTTCGAGATTTCTTTTAAGTGGGTGAGGATGTAACACCTCGCAAAATCATGTCCAATATAATATAGACACGTGTCATGAACTTTAAACGTGTAATGATATGAATTCGAGGGACTAAAGTTGACAAACAAAGAAAGTATGTGTGTAGAAGGATCCAAAGTGTCAACATGCCAAACTTGAGCCTCTGAATGACCTCACACGACGTTCGTATTCTTTCATAAATAAATTATCGAACGTGGAAAGTTGTTTGTGCTTAAAAATCAAAAGTTTACAAAGCATAAGGGTTAAACGTGTCAACATGTTAATTCTTACCTCTGAGTGTCCTTTTAACAATCCCGAGGCTTTGATATACTTCATTATGCTCCCATGTATAACGGATAATGATTTCGTGAAGTTTCGATGCACTTAAGTACAATTCGGGTGGTCTAGTAACTAACCGGGAGCTTAACAAAGTTAATTTATGACCCAAGGCACTTGAAAGTTAACTATGGGGGTCATTAGTGCAATAAAAGAAAGTTATTTAAACTTAAAATGGACCAGGGAATGAAAATGCAAAGATTGCAAAGTTTTTACCGGAATCCGGGTTTGTCGCGGGACGCGAAGACCACCCCCTGATGTCTTCGCGGGCCGCGAGAGTACTGCCAGCGACCAAAAATGGACAGTTGTATGTTGCAGCCTGTTCCACCGCCATTGCATGCTTGTTTTTTATACCAGGGACTGAGCAACTGGTTTTTACTGCCCTAGGGACACTTGTGAACATCGGGTAACCCCCTAGGTACAGCTGCAATGATCCAAGATAAGGCTGGCAAATCGTGTCTTAACAGGTTTAATAGGTTTCTGACGGCGCGCATAACATAAGTTTCAAACATAATTACGAGTCGTTTAACTACTTTCTAGCTCATGTTTATAAAACAGTTTTATGTTTTATATACAAAGATGAATAAATGATAGATCCTAACATTGTAATTTTGATTATTTTAAAAATTAAAAAAGTCAAAGGGTGTATTTTTCAGTCAAACATGTCTAATCGTGTCTTAACAGGTACCCAATTGCCAGTCCTAATCCAAGAGCATCCAATTTCCTATATAAGAGCCTTGGTTTTCATTTGTTCATGCACACTTGAAGTTTTTACTTCACAACTCTTTCCCTGAAGCATCCTGGTCTTCTAGGAAGCTTTTTCTAGTTCAAATTTCGTGCTAAGGACTATTGTAAGTGTTCTTAGCTTCCATAGTTAAGTTTTCATTAGCTTAATGATCGAAAGTCAAAGTTATCGTTATGATGCTTTGACTTTGTGATTAGTCACTAACGGTCCAGCCATTATTTGAATTGAAAATGGCTATGTGTTGGTAATTATGTAGGTAATAAACCCTTAAAAGGGCACCTCCTAATTATCACATTTACTTGGTCAATTGGCGGGTCAAACTACTTAACAAAAAGTCAAACGAGTCAGTTTTTACAAAATAATTCATAACTAATAATGCAGAAGTTATGGAACATCTTTTAACACTTAAATAACTTGGTAAATAATATAAGAACATGTTTAGGCATGTTTAACCCGACAATTCTGAGTTTAGGCTCGGTTCGCAACCGAAAGTCGCAAAAATAGACTTTTGCTTTGACTTTCAGTTCTGACCCGATTTAGCTTAAGTTTAGTTATGCCTTAGGGTTCCTTTGGGACCATATTATATGTTAGTATAACTCTCTGAAGTTATACTACATGGTTCCTTAGAAGTCATAGATTACATGCATGTTCCGTTATTTGCTTAAAATTGACCATTTTGCCCTTTTGATATAAAAAAGAAATTTTGGAAATGTGAGTGGACAAAGATCTTCATTACTGATTTATAAGTATGTCCTAAAAATTTGACATCCGTTTCTGATCTAAAATGAAAGTTATGAAAGATATCGTAAAACTAAAGCTTTTTATTAATTAAATGGCATTTTTAGCTTAAATCATATCTAAACCCAATTTTGGGCATCCAAGTTGCTACCCACTGTTAAGATATAATATTTAGGGATTTTTCGAAATTTTTGTCAAATTTTATATTGACCATAAGATAGAGTTTTAGCATAAATTCGGTAAATGACGGTAACACCCTTTTTGTTAATAAAATGAGTTTAACATATGATTTGAATACCAAACCTTTTCCTACTGATATCATATGTTAAATAAAATATTTTAAGCTTTAGAAACTGATCAAAACTTCAAAATTTTATAAACATCTTAAATATCGTCAAATACCGACTTTTACGCTAATTAGGCGCATAGTATGGTTTAAAACCATATTTAATGCCTAAGACTTGTTACCTACTGATTTTATAAATAAATTTTAATACTTTAACAGTAAGTATAAGTCTTGAACTCAGATTTCCAAATTTGACCTTAAAAGCATATGTGAAATGACCAAAATGCCCCTACGGTGTATAGTTTGGCCATAGTTGATAAACCTCACATATGTATGATATCTTACTGATGTAACTTGATAAAATTAATATTTTTACTGATATTATTAGACCAGAACCTCAGTTTATTATTTAACCTCTTTTATAAACTATAAAATGACCAAAATACCCTAACGGGGCTTAATTTGGCTTTAAATTCGTTTTGGGCATAATGGAAGATATCCTACTGATATCATAACATATTTTAAGCATAATAACTTATGGAACTTGTTCATGACACATTCGGTTACCCGTCATGGACATACGCGTTCGGTTCGGTTTATGTAACTAGTTTGTATAAATTAGCCGAAACAGGTCAAACCTTATCATTTTCACTTCAAAGTCCAGAATGTGATTAGTTTACCCATTTTATACAAGTCTTCATACTTGTCGGGTCAAAGTCACGTCTAATCCGGTCTTCGCTTAATCTTGCGTTTTGAACCGTAAACCTTTCTTTAAAACTAACCGGTCTAAGTTATAACTTAAATAAGACCCGTTAGGAATCTAATAGGTTATTAAAACCTTCGTTCCAGATTAGGAGCCTAGTAAAAGCTCCCAGTACTTGCTGATTAGAAAATACGACTGAGAATAAATTTCCTTTAGCTCAGGTAAATACTTTTAACTTATTTTCCCTATACGGGCTTGGGATACGGTAAATTATTACCGCTTGGTCGGGTATTGAATATTTAATCGATTAGTGGTTAAATCATTGAGATAACCCGTTTTAATCTGTTTTGTTTGGTACAAAGCCTTTGGGGGGTTAATGACCGTGTCCTGGATATCCTCGGCTCATTCATTAGAAATGGCCACGACTTAAGCACGGGGTGTAGGCATACACCTGACAGTTGCGTATGTAAAACGGTATCTCACTCGTGAGGAAACTTCTTGTCCCGGCTCTTCTAACCGGGTCCTGAATGGACGATAAACATATAAATCTGTATACAAGATTATTTTAATAATTGTCCCAAGTTATAAAAGATTTTATGCCTCGTGCATCCAAACCAATTTTATAAACACTTTCAAAAGAGTCAGATAATTGTATTTACCAGTGTAAACTGACGTATTTTTCAAAAAGATTAAGTGTAGGTACTACACGAAATGGGCTGGAACTCCTGAGTATTATTTAAAGAGTCTTGCAAGCTCTAAATACTTTAAGTCTGTTGAACCATTTTTACTTTCTGTTTTAGATCCGTCTGTGGATCCACTTACAACCGTTGTGTAATATTTTATATACTTTCGAATTCGGTTTGTAATATTATTTTTAGACTTCCGCTGTGCATTAAACTGTGATCAATTGTCTATGATGATATCAACTACGTCACGATACTCCCCACCGGGCCCACCGGTAATACGTGGAAATATCGGGGTGTGACAACGCAGCGTATATAAACCTTGTAAAAATCTGATGCTTCAAACCTACCAAAATGAGCCCAAATTTTCAGATGGTTTATATACGCTGCGTAGAGAGCTATACGCAGCGTATATAAACCCTTGTTTTCTGTGCAATGATTGGTGCTGAGATCCATGGTTTACCTACGCAGCGTATAGGTCTATACGCAGCGTATAGGGTTGCTGCGTATTGACCTATACACAGCGTAGGTAAACCCTGATTTTACTAGGGTTTAGTGTGACAATAGACACATTGGTGTGCCAATAAGTATACCCTTTACAAAATGAAGAACAAGATGTGTAAGTTCTTTTTGTTGAGACTTTGGGTGCATCCCACAAACAATGCATAAGTGAAAATATCTCCCATACACTAGGTTTTGGTTAGGGGTGTAAACAAGCCCAGAGGCTCGAGAGCTATTCGTGATCGGCTCGGTTAAAAGCTCAAACGAGTCGAGCCTTAACGAGCCCGAGCCCGAGCCTGAAATAGAGCTCGTTTAGTTATCGAGCCCGAGCTCAAGCCAGAAATACAAAACTCGTTTAGGCTCGCGAGCCCAAACGAGCCTAAACAAAATTTTAGTTTTTTATATATATAATATAATAATGATGATAATAACATTGGTGAGCCGAGCTTTTGCTCGCTTAATCGCTGTTGAAACGAGCTCGAGCCGAGCTTTTAGCTCATTTGAGGTTGTTTTCGAAATAGCTCGAGCCGAGCTCGATTTTTGGGTTTTACTCGCGAGCCGAGCTCGAACTCAGAGAAGTAGGCTCGAACCGAGCCAAGCTCGAGCTCAAGCTTCATAAAAACATAACGAGCCAGTCGGGCTTGGGCTCGGCTCGTTTACACCCCTAGTTTTGGTGTTGAGATACACTTGTCCCTTTCTTAATTTCGATTTCATCACACTGATCAACTATAGCAATAACTTATTTAAGATTCCAACTTTGGTTTTTCCTTAGACTTGGGCTTATATCATAATTAAGGTCTTTGACTTTTTTGATGGTAGGTCTTTGTGGGTGACATGTTGCTAAGGACAACTCAACACTTCAACATCTTGAATAGCATAATATTAGGTTAGAAGGTATTTATTACTATTACAGATTGACGTGTAACAAATTTGGAACAGGGCCAGCAAGTGTAACTTAATTTGTATTTAAACATTTATATATCTAAGTATTTTAAAAGCGCATACGTACTGGAAATGAACTTCTACGTACATCAAGATTACTGATTACACACCAAGATTTCAAACTAGTAAACAAAGAACTAATACCTATGACAAAGTACGCAAATATATTATCAAAATTATACAGGAAGCAAGACCGTTCCAACTCAAAATTTGTGATGGTGGCACCATTCACATAACCGAACACGCGTTTGGGTTTTCGTCACTGAAAAGATCGTCATACTTCGCACTGGGAGAATTTGGAGCATGAAACGCTTGAGGGACGTTTTTAACATAACCCGCAGGGGCTTTCTTGTCGTATGCTTGAGGAGCATACGGGTATGATGTAAGAGTATAGGGTACGTATGGCCACATTTCAGCTTTCTTTCCAGTATTTTGGATTTTCTTTAAAACCTTTTTTGGCTCCACATAACCCTTCACGGTTACTCGGCTTTGTTTCCGATTTACATCTACCGATTTCACGCCTACATAAGATGAAAAAGAGCCCGTGGTTAATAACGATGTTCAAAGTGGTGTGATAATTTACATAACACGTAATGTTACGTGATAGATGTGGTTATTTGTGAATAATCAGTACGTGTTGTTTGTTTAAGTGACGTTTAAAACAAGATGAGATAAAATAAAATAATAATTAATTAAAATAATATCTTCGATTATTGAGCCATTACACTTGGTAAACTAAGATTAAAATATATAAAGATGGTTACATCATATATTATGAGATCTGTGGTGAAAGAGACATGGGTACCATTGCCATACCACATAAAACACGACTGATAATTCCAAGAAATTTACTTAAGATAATTCCAAGGTATAATTACTAACTACGGTTTCGAAAAATGATAACTAAACTGGTCTAGTTGGTTGGGTCTCGGCCCACCCAACCGGTTTCACGGTTTAACAATTTTGTACCATTTCTTTAAATGAGAAGGATGGTCTACCAACATAATACATATGCATACTTGCATATTTCTAAAATGAAAAAAAAAAGAAATATTAAGTTGACGGTTCGGTTTACATGCCCTGTTTCAATTTCTAAACCGTAACCAGTCAAAAATAAACCATGAACCGAACCATATACATGATACATCAACTTGTTTTTGTTAGAACGGTTCACATCGTCTCTAAATGTTTATAAACACCCTATTCTAGAGTTAATCAAATGTCCATCATGGGAATCAGAGGCGGAACCACAGGGGGGTCAAGAGGGTTCGCTGACCTCCGGACATTGAAATTTGTAAGATTTTTATATGTCTAATATGAGATTTTTCTAGGAAAAAACATGTTTTAGACTCTCTAGTTGTTGCCGGTAGAAAAGAGAGCCTTATGATGACCCTCTGACAAAGAAGTTCCGGTTCCGCCGCTGATGAGAATTTTGATTTTGACATATATACCTCCGTAAGAAAAAGTTCAATTACACTTTAATCCTAAAACTTTTTCCTAGAGGACAACAACGAATACCCTATCACCATGATTGGACTTAAACTTACCATTTGTGGCATGATTATTGTTTCTAGAGATTTTTTTTATTTTATTTTTTTTTATTTTGGGGCAACATTCTTTTTCAAACCAGAAAAATTAACTTTCAATACTAAAAACCCTCAATGTTTATATATAAAGAAAACCCTAGTTAACGGCAGCTGCAGGTGCATACATCATACATATTTAAAAAGAAAAAGAGAATAGCAAAACTATTAAACTTGCATGGTTATATTAAGAGAAAGTTGACCTTTTAAAGAAGACGCAGCATTCTTGACCCTTCTTTCACAGCCATCACAGTCCATCTTCACCTTGATCTCAACTGTCTAAAACACCCAAAAACATAACTTTAACAAATCTTGAAAAACACACATATATGAAAATCAAGAAACCGATATTATTAATGGGAATTCAAGATACCTCCATATTTTTGCGTTTGCTTTTTCTTGTACTGGTTACAGAACATAATTCTGAGACATGATCCAAATAACCCATATTTGATTTGATACTTTTATAGTTTTATAACTATATGTTTGTGTGTGTTTATGGGGTTTAGAAGGGTTTTAGGTCAGGGATGAAGAGAAGAGGGTGTGACTTGGTATTTATAGGAAAGAAAAGGATGAAACAGAAAGGGTTTGGAGAGCAAGTAGTTGTCAGCAAGCTGTTATTATTGGAATCTTACCCTATTTTATTACTTGGATTTCCTAGATCATATGAAGTGCTTCGCATACCAAAATTCAATATTCGAGAATCGGTAACAACATTAGAAACAGAAAATTCCATAAATAAAAGATTTGGTGTTGTAACTTTAATTAGTAATTAGAATTTAAATCTTTTTCGTTGACAATCATCTAAGAAGATAATGCAAATGTTCGACATGAATGGTCGAGTTTAGACAATTTTTGTCGTATCTAGGTCCTTAAGTTTTCATTTTTGTTGCCATTTTCATCCAAATGGCAAACTTGCTTGTCGTTTCCCTCATTTAATTAAATTATACCATGACATAAAATGACGATTATACCTTTCATTTAAGTGGGGAAACTGACAAAAAAAGAGAGAAGTTAATAGAAAATTCTAACACAATTTGTCAATTAGATGAAAATGGCAACGAAAATAAACCTTAAGGACTCAGATACAAAAACTTTTATTTTTGAATCGAAGTGACTAAAGTAAGCCTAAACTCAGGAATCATTTTAACATTTTACTCTAAAAAAAACATAGCGGGGTGTTTAATGAGCATCTATCAGTCTATGAATTATAGCTATCGGAAAATATTACATTATATTATGTTGTTTGTTTAAAATTGTTTTAGATGCTTTATCATTTATGGTGTTATTGCAAAAAAAAATTTGGTAGTTTTGAACCAAATATGGTTTTATTGCTCGATCATCGTTTTTTGACAACTAATTTAGATGTTTGAATGTTTGAATATAATAAAATTAAACCTCAAGTTATGAGTTAGCATTTATTTGTAATGATGAAAAACTAATGAATAAAATAATGTAAGAAAATTAAATGAGACGGGCCAGCCAGTGATCAAATGATGAGATCCAAATCAAAGCCTAGAATCTATGTGTGGCTACCATTTTCTTATTTAAATCAATTTCAATCATTGAAGCCAACAGCGATTTTCTGTAATTCCGTGTTAATCTTCTGATTATGGGTTGTTTTTCTTTTTCTTTGTCTAGCTAGACGTGTGAAAATCAATAATTGAAAAAAGAAGGTTAAGATAACTAAAATATTAATAAGTTACATTAAAAAAATACAATAAAAACCACTAAATACTTAGGCTAGGGGTGTGGTTTGAAGCCCTTAGGCCTTTATTACGCCACGTCAGATCCACTTTAGCGCCATGTCATATAGGGGGCTTTAAAGCTCACCCCTTTAACTTGTATGCAATGGTTTAAAGCCCTCCTATTAAACAAAATACAAAAAACAAAAATAAAGAGAAAAAAAATGATTTGTTGAAAACAATGGTTCCCACCAGCCCCTCTCTTTAGCACTCGTTACTGGGCTGGCGAGCCTTCAATGGTCCCCCCCCCCCCTTGGGCGCGCAGGGGATGGCATGGGGTCACTAACGAAGCGGAGTTGGCCAGGGACGGTATACCACACCACCTTGCCTTACACCGACAGTTGTCACTATCAAATCCTTTACCTAGTTGCACAACTGCTTACTTGACAAACCACTAAGGCACTGTCTAAAACATGTTATTCGTGTCCATAACACTATATAATACCATTAGCCGTAGCTACCGTGTCTATATCATACCATTAGCCATAGATATCATGTCTATAACATATCGTTAGTTATAGCTATTGTGACTATAGCATAAATACTTAAAGAGGATATAGCATATTGCAATAATATAATGACTTTATAAAACATGACCCGTAGTGTAACCTTAAGTCCATGTCCTTATGATCGGAGTGTCGCGCCCCGGTCAAAGATAATATTTATATACCCGATTTACCCTTAACTATGAGTTAGTGGTAGTACAGGGTCGAACCACGAAGAGTTTGTGGTTTGTGTATGGACGAGATTGATTTTAAAGGATGTCACACTTATGAAGCTTGCTATGATCTAATTTGAAAGTTTGTTTGGTTGAAAGTGATGTCGGAATACACCGACGAATTTGTTTTAACTAATTAACTACAAAGAACTTGAACAATTGAACAAAAACTTGATTAAACGGTTTTAAACAATAATGGAGAACAAGGTTCACACCCGGTTCGACAATTGTAGGACATAGGGTTACTGCGCGTTTTAACTTGGTTTATATGAATTAGTTCATTAACGGTTTTAGAATCACAAACCTTAAGTGCCAATTGCTATCAACGTTCAAGACGGACCGCAATGCACTTCGTTACCTCGGACAAGTAAATCCTATCATAAGACAAGGCATAAATACGCATATTCATTTCACAAAGTCAAATTTCATAACTCATTCGACAATTCGTGAATTCAATACAAACGTAAGACAATTATCTAATGATTCAAATGCAATTCAAATTGTCACAAACCAAATATTAAACAAGTAGCAACCCTAGAAAATCCTTACAAAAGTCTACACCGGGGTAAAACCCACGAGAATTAGCCGCTCATGGTGAATGGAACACGATCGCCGGATGATTGGAACTTGAGCACGAACATCTTGAAGCCTTGAAAGTTATGAAGATGGTGGTTAGGGTTTGGGATGGATGAAGGTGATGAAACGGATTAAAGACTGGATGATGGAAAGGTTGGTGATGGATCAGGGTTATGAATTGGTGAGATGATTCGGATGATCCGGGATGATTGAGGATGATTATAGGTGAAAGGAATGATGTTGTTGGCTCCAAAGAGGTGTTCAAAACTCAAATAATCTGTAACCCTCGAAAAGAACCCCCAAAATGCGTTTTAACTCATCCAAAATCGAACAACCAACAAAATTTCCCGTCGGGCACCAGGGGCAGGCGTCGCTGATGCCCCCTGGTGTCGCCGACGCCCTCCAGAATATTCATTTGCTGCCGACGCGTAAAACTGCTGTCTACGGGATTTCTTGATGACGCGGGGTGTCGCCGACGACCCCTGTAAGGTGTGCTTTTCTATTTTCTTGTATTTCGCGTTTCCGGTTGATCCCGTTTGCTCCCGGTGCTCCGAATAGCTTCCAAATAGCTCCTTAAACTCCGTTAGACCTGCAAAACACAATTCCAATCAAAAGTAGGCTATTCGAAACTAAAAGCTATGTAAAAACATAAACTTAAACATATTAGAACACCAATTTTCGACCACGTATCACCTTACCATACTTTACATATGTCGATCGGGTTTATATTTTAGAAAACGTATTAACTTAAGGCACTTTACAAGATAGCATTCCAGTCAATTCGACAATTGTAGGACCTAGGGTTACTGCGCGTTTTAACTTGGTTTATATGAATTAGTTCATTAACGGTTTTAGAATCACAAACCTTAAGTGCCAATTGCTATCAACGTTCAAGACGGACCGCAATGCACTTCGTTACCTCGGACAAGTAAATCCTATCATAAGACAAGGCATAAATACGCATATTCATTTCACAAAGTCAAATTTCATAACTCATTCGACAATTCGTGAATTCAATACAAACGTAAGACAATTATCTAATGATTCAAATGCAATTCAAATTGTCACAAACCAAATATTAAACAAGTAGCAACCCTAGAAAATCCTTACAAAAGTCTACACCGGGGTAAAACCCACGAGAATTAGCCGCTCATGGTGAACGGAACACGATCGCCGGATGATTGGAACTTGAGCACGAACATCTTGAAGCCTTGAAAGTTATGAAGATGGTGGTTAGGGTTTGGGATGGATGAAGGTGATGAAACGGATTGAAGACTGGATGATGGAAAGGTTGGTGATGGATCAGGGTTATGAATTGGTGAGATGATTCGGATGATCCGGGATGATTGAGGATGATTATAGGTGAAAGGAATGATGTTGTTGGCTCCAAAGAGGTGTTCAAAACTCAAATAATCTGTAACCCTCGAAAAGAACCCCCAAAATGCGTTTTAACTCATCCAAAATCGAACAACCAACAAAATTTCCCGTCGGGCACCAGGGGCAGGCGTCGCTGATGCCCCCTGGTGTCGCCGACGCCCTCCAGAATATTCATTTGCTGCCGACGCGTAAAACTACTGTCTACGGGATTTCTTGATGACGCGGGGTGTCGCCGACGACCCCTGTAAGGTGTGCTTTTCTATTTTCTTGTATTTCGCGTTTCCGGTTGATCCCGTTTGCTCCCGGTGCTCCGAATAGCTTCCAAATAGCTCCTTAAACTCCGTTAGACCTGCAAAACACAATTCCAATCAAAAGTAGGCTATTCGAAACTAAAAGCTATGTAAAAACATAAACTTAAACATATTAGAACACCAATTTTCGACCACGTATCACCTTACCATACTTTACATATGTCGATCGGGTTTATATTTTAGAAAACGTATTAACTTAAGGCACTTTACAAGATAGCATTCCAGTGAAGAGTGCAACTAGACGTAAAGATTACATTTTTTTTAATACTATGTCTTTCTTTTGAAGCTTACTTTACTTTTATTTACTTTTACAAACTATGGCTTTTCTATACAACCGAGCTATATTTTAAAGTGCTTTATCGAGTATGCAATACTCCCAAAATAATCTATAGGGAGAGGTCTAAAAACTCATCTGATAAAACGCTTTACGTTATTGTATGTTGAACTTTCCCAGGACCTTAGCAACACCTAAACAACCTGGTTAATGGCTCACAAGAAAACAAGTCAAATCTCGTGTAAACCTTAGGTAGTTAATGTTTAGTTTCTCTTGAACAATACCATGAAACGAGGTTTCTTCTAAACAGTGACACGAAACTTAGGCCTACCCTGAACAATGAAGCGAAATTAGGTTTTACTTAACAGTGAAGCGAAACTTAGGTTTCTCCTTAACAAAAAAGCAAACATGACACTAAAACCAACTATAAGTGAAACAAAAAGACAGTTCGATCAAAAATAGCCCAAAATTTTAGATAAGCATATCTCGAGCTAGGAAATAAGTTATGGAATTCATGATATATGAAAAACGGATGTCGCAACGATTCTGATATGATAATGGGGCTTAGCAGATGACGACCCCAAAGCTTTATGGTCCGCAATGTGTTCAGCAATGAAACGCGTGGCAGACTAATCATGGTCGAGGACCGGAACCAAATTTCTTCGAGGTCCTCGAACAAACTTTGGAGTAGAATATAATGCGGCTTTAGGCTTTCATTCTTCATTATTCCTTCACAACCTCTCGTTTTCTATGATCGTTTCCTACATACTCACACCCACTTTATCGACACTATGTTCCCGAGTCCTGAAGTTAGAATCTGACTAAGGTGAGCTCTATGAATGCTTTTTAAATGTGAGCATGCTTGTCCCAAGTAGTAATAACTCATTCTTATTATAAGCATGTATATAAGTTGGGCGTACATACAAATGTATTACTGGGACCTTTATACATGTCGTTATAATAGACTTGTCATTACTACATTGGCCATGTGTTGGCGCCTTTGGTGTAGAGGACAATGATCGCATTGGGATGTAAGTAAGTAGCCAATGTGTTGGGCGTCTGTTGTGACGTTGGGTTATGATAACATGGACATGTGTAAGTCATATTCTGTTAGTGTGGTTTTGATAAACTTGTGTATATTCATAAACTCACCATTAATAGATGTCATGTCTTGTAAGCACGTTTCATGTGTAATGATGGCTAGTTCCTGTTTGTGTTGTTTATCGTGGACCCGTGTGGCCGGTGGATTAATGTATCCTAGACATGTGTGGTCTGGTAGAAAATTCGTATCTTCGATTAGGAATAGTTTGATTAAGCTTGTACTTTTAACTTTCCAACTTTTGTATCTTATAGTTTATGTTAATGAAATACGAGTTTTCCTTGTAATTTGGTATCAGTTGTGCATGGTGCATCCTTGTTGAGTGTGGTGTCACACCAACGTTCATCTATGGCGGTTGTCCATCTTTTAGAGCTTGGTTTTACATCAAAATCGAGACACCCTTGTAGAAAATGCATTATAATAAACTCATAACATCATACCAAGCTTAAAATATAAAAATATGTAAACTTAAACTTGGTGTGTACCTTTTTTTGCTTGAAACATCAAGTTCACCAAAATGACAAAAAATAACGTAAAACAACTCCTTTTTTATCTCTGAGCGGAGATGGTGTAAATGGAGGTGGAGGCTATAAGAAATCCTTCTCTCTTATTAGGTCTTATGGTATACTTAAACCTTTCATAACTCCACCTAAGTGTCACCTCACTCACTTTTTTCTATTTCACTACACCTTATCTCAAGGAAATGGTTAATTCCATTAACTTCACATAGCCCTATTCTGGTAGTGGTTTGATTATAAAAAGGAAAACAAATTAAGGGGCTCTTTGTTTACCTCTTAATGAGGCTCTTAATGGTTCAGACCTCTTACTGGTTCAGCACTTAATGGTTCAGACTGTTTGTTTCACGAGCAAATGTCTGAATGGTTCATACATTTGCCTCTGAATGGTTAAGATTTATACAGAGTCTGAATGGTTAAGACCTCTAATCTGAATTAGTCAGATATTTGCCTCTGAACGGTTAAGCATTATACAGTCTCTTAATGGTTCAGACCTCTTACTGGTTCAACACTTAATGGTTCAGACATCTTACTGGTTCAGCACTTAACCATTCAGATGTTGCCAAACAGCCCCTAACTCAATCTCTTAACATCGTGTTAACATGTTAACAAATAATCCCTTTAAAGTCCCTTCACACAAAAAAGTGAGTGGTGTGCAATACCAATTAAATATCATGTCATCGTTAACGCCTCAGAGTTAAAATACACCCCAAAGCCTTAAGGCTTATCGAGGGAAATTATCTAAGTGCCCTTATGGGACTACCTATGCATTCCCCAAATAGTTGGAGCTTACTACTTTAAAGTTCATAACTTATCCATAATAAGAAAAAAAACTACTTTATTTTTGGGTGTGTAATAATAAAACTACTTCATTTTTGAGTGTATTATACACTAATTGTACTTTTAAATCTATTTCTTTTGTTTATTATGAAATTAAAATCCTCAACCTGATGATATTTTTCCATCACACTTTTTTATAGCTAAATAAAACCTTTTGATTATTGTATGTTTCTGATTTTTAGCATATGTTGCTAGTGTTATTTATATAATTTATATAATAAAAAATAAATAAACGGTTCCCAAATGATTCAATTAACGTTCGACTCATTTATTGCCCTTATAATTGTAACTATGTAAAAGAACATATGATATACGTTTCTAGAATTTGATGGGGGCTTCTCTATTTTGTTTTATACTTTGTAATTAACCAAACGATGATTGTAGGGAAGGGCAAGTTTATAGTATGACATTTATATTTCTATTATTATTACTAGAAATTGTAGGGAAGGGCAAGTGTATAGTATGACAATTATATTTCTATTATTATTACTAGAAATAACACGTCGTTAATTTAAAGATGCCACGTAGTAGTTAAACACTTTACGCCAATAAATAAAATAATGATACTTGTCGTTACAGCTTTAATGATTTAATTTTTCAAATATATAAAAATAATAATTATACTTTTCTCAACAAAATAAGTTAAAGCGATACGTTTGCATACGGTTATATCATAGTGTTGTTTTGGAGAACCATCCAGTAATAGTAAATGTTTAATTCAAACTAGTGTTTTTCAATGACGCGTGTTGCGCGAAAGGCATTGGTGTTTTCAACCGACATCATCCTGCAACTCTTCTTTTAACTGTTTCACTTCTTGCAAAGACTGAACGTAGACCCTAACTCTTGTTTCACCACTTAATCACTGTAAAAATTACAGGATTAATGTTTGGGGCATGGGTTGACACGTGGACTTCGAGCCTCCCCGCTGGTGAGTGACGTGTTGGGTCGGTTAAGAAAAAAAAGCCTAAAGCGTTAGGTAGATTTCGAACATGGCGAACTTGTCAAACGGCTTCCGCTCCTTGCCCCGGAACTCGATGTTGGCCACCGCCACCCGATTTTTGTGACTTATATCACCACCCAGGACGCTATCGTAGTAGGCTTTAAAACAGTCGAGCTTCGGTCGTAGCTCGCGCCACTTGTGTTGGCACGCGTTTAAATTGTGCCGGTCATTCCCCACGTTGTGCCGGTAGCTAGCGAAAGCTTCCGGCCAGTAACGGGTCTCACCGGGTTGGCGACCCTTCATCGCGTTGTGCCGGTATCAAATGTGGGTAGCGGGTTCGGGTAGGTGGAGTGAAGGGTTGGGGTAGCGATGTGGACAGGCGGTGGGGTTGGGGGGTTTTATAGTGACTTGGGTGAACCGTTTGGCTTGGCCAAACGGTTATTTTTTAAAATTTAATCCTAGCCGCTATGGCCTAGCCAACCCAGCCAATGAGAGCCGACCACGGAGGACCGCTAGGCATGCCCAACGCCCGGGCTGAAACTCCCGCCCAAGGGGCCACGCCGAAACCCAAACCTACCCGGGGTGGTGACTTGGGCATTTGTACCCAAACCACGGCCCAACCCTCGCCCCATACCTCATAGTATAATAACTGAATATAAGCCAAACGGTTATTTTTTAAAATTTAATCCTAGCCGCTATGGCCTAGCCAACCCAGCCAATAAGAGCCGGCCACGGAGGACCGCTAGGCATGCCCAACGCCCGGGCTGAAACTCCCGCCCAAGGGGCCACGCCGAAACCTAAATCTACCCGGGGTGGTGACTTGGACATTTGTGCCCAAACCACGGCCCAACCCTTGCCCCATAACTCATAGTATAATAAATGAATATAAGGTATTGCTCAATATAAAAAAAATCACATAATAAATAAAGAATTAATAATCATATAGAATAAAAAAATGAAAAGTGAATGAAGAATGACACTGTTCATTCACTTTTCATTTTATCATATAGTAATTTTATCATATAGTAATTGTAAAATCTATTTCTACTTAGGAAATATAATATGATTCTATATGTGACAAAGAAATTGGCATGAAACCTAAATTTTGGATGTCGAATTTACCTACAAACTAGCTCAGCTAAATGTAAATTTATAAAATTTTCACACTTGCATATTTGATAGCATATATATAAAATTTCAACGTTAACTAATTTAATTGTAGAATATGATGTAGGAATCCGTTCGTGTAAAAATAAAAAAAAAATACTTTTATTAACTTGAATTACAGAAACAAATCAGAATGAAATAAAAAATTACAGTACAAATTACAACTGAAAATAGAAAACAAGAACTGAAAACTCGAACAGAAAAACTGTTCTTGACTGAGGATCGTGTTAGACACGGGTCCCTTAAAACAAATTTCGTGTCTCCCAGGAGAACACGTTTGTTTCCAGGATACAACAGCCCAAAGCAGTTGTACTGCCGGTCTTGACTCCAACCTGAATGAGTACCTTGAGCTTGAAGAAGATGAAGAATTCTGTGAGAGAGAAAGATTAAGAGCTGGTGAATTCGGTGTGTTTGATTCTGCAGCTGAAGCCTCTATTTATACTGCATATAATGTCAAAACTGAAAAACGAAATTAATGGGAGAATTAAACTGCATTAAACGTCTTCAATGCACCTTAATTCGTCATTAAATTCTCAGTCAAACGCATTAACTACGTCAGTTTCGAATGCTGAAAACGTAACTGCACTGCAGTAACTGCTGCTGGAAGCTTCTGCGCGCGCAGGTCTGCACCCTCATGCGCTGTGCGTCCATTTGGCTCACTACCATGCGCGCGTGCGCCCCACTGGCTCAATCCCATGCGCACCTGTGCGCGCGCGCCACGTCACCTGGTAGCCTCTACGAGCACGCCACACAGTCGCGCCGTTTTGGCTCACCTAGGTGCGCCGCGCACGTCACCTCAGTGCCCATGCACCATGCGCAACCGCGCGCCCCCATCCATGTGTACTCGCGTGCACATGCGCATGACTGCCACGTCATGCGCCACATCACCTACCACTTGGTCCTTGCAACCCTTGTTCTCCACCACGCGCAGGCGGTCAAAAATACAAAGGCGGCTCTCGGTGATGCGAGTGTGCGAAGTGCAAAGTGCACCATCAAAGCGCCACATTGCGCCTCATCGCCCACGCCACGCGCGCGCGCTTGTGCGAGTGCGAGTTAGGGTGCTCCGCACCCTTCGCGAGTACACTACTGAGTGCTTCCATGAAACAATAAGGATGGAGAGTTCCCACTTAAATACCCCTTTAATTTTCATCTCTCATCCGATGTGGGACAAGGTGCCACTTTCCCACTTTTCCAGCATTCAAGTTTCAAACACCAACCTTTGAGCATCGATATCTCATTCATCTTAGCTCCGTTTTGGACATGGTTTAGTTCGTTGCGAAGCTCTTCCGACATAGAACACAAACCCACAAATAAATACATAAAACCCGCTCATTTTATTATATTTATTTCTAGTCCAAAATAGGAAAAAAATCATTTTCCTATATTTGTGAAAAATGCTATTTTCACAATATTTCCAACAATCCCCCACATGAATAGAAATCGATCTATCAAGTTTCAACGATACACGTTCAACAGTTGAGCATTGCAAGATAGGTATGTGTAACCTTTGAACCTTCTTTTGTGAAGCATACTTAGCCTCCTAGGGTCTTGTAGACGCGGTGTCCTTGAACAATCCCCCATTTATGTAGGTGACAATATACATTCACACAATACTCTCCCTAGTCGAGTTAAGACCTCATGGTTGTGTCCGTTCATGGTCATGGAACACGTTCCTGGTTCTGCGAGAGCTCTAGGATTTGCGCCTCCCCACAAATCCATTCGAAGCGACCCCACTTCTCTCTAACATAGGTGATTCCTCTGAATCATTAAAAGCATCATGGTTAATTTGGATTTCCTCAAAATCCTTAACCTCAACATGCTTAACCTTACTTCATGTCACTGATTGGAATGGACTAGGAAGTATACAACTCCCTTTAGTAATTTTGGGGCACCCCCCACAGTGACTCCCTTTGGGTTTATGATTAAGTTTGCCTATTGAACCTAGATCTTGGGATCTCCAGTCAACTAGGTTTGGTTTCCCTCATATTCCCTTCATCTATGGGCTTTAGTCCCATTCCTCTTGACAACCTATACACCTTATCTGTGCTTAAGCCTTTCGTTAACGGGTCCGCAATGTTCACCTCTGACCTCACATAGTCTACTGAGATAACACCCGTTGAGATAAGTTGTACCGTGTTGTGCCTACGTCGAATGTGCCTTGATCTGCCATTGTACATCATGCTTTGTGCTCTAGCAAGAGCAGACTGATTGTCACAATGTATGCAGATTGCCGTCAACGGCTTTGGCCATCTTGGAATATCTTCCACAAATTGACGTAGCCACTCCGCCTCTTCCCCGCTTTTATCTAAAGCGACGAATTCAGATTCCATTGTGGATCTAGCTATAACTGTTTGCTTGGAAGACTTCCAAGCTATAGTTGCGCCAGCAAGTGTAAACACGTAACCACTTGTGGATCTGTGATCCTTTATATCTTATATCCAGTTTGCGTCAGTGTATCCTTCGATCACTGCTAGATCACGGGTATAATGCAATCCATAGTCTCGTGTGTATCTTATGTATCTAAGCACCCTCGTGATAGCTTTCCAATGATCCTCGCTCGGATTACTGGTGTATCTACTTAGCCTGCTCACTGCATATGCTAAGTCGGGTCTAGTACATGTCATTAGATACATGAGACTACCAATGATCCTTGAGTACTCTAACTGAGAAACACTCTCGCCTCTATTCTTCCTTAGGCGTTGGGTATTATCAATTGGAGATCGAGCTATACTCGTATCGTCCGAATTGAATTTCCCAAGGATCTTTTCCACGTAGTGAGATTGACTCAACACAAGACCATTTTGGGTTCTAGTGATTTTTACACCAAGAATCACATCCGCGAGACCCATGTCTTTCATGTCAAACCTCGCTTTCAACATGTCTTTCGTTGAGTTGATCATCTTATCATCACTCCCAATGATAAGCATATCATCCACATAAAGACATAGAATCACATAACCTCTTGGTGTGTCTTTAAAATAAACACACTTATCGCACTCATTTATTTTGAAACCATTGTCAATCATGACATGATCAAACTTTTGGTGCCATTGTTTTGGAGCTTGCTTCAAGCCATACAAAGACTTGACCAATTTACATACTTTGCCCTTGTTTCCCGGGGCGGAAAAACCCTCAGGTTGTTCCATGTAAATTTCTTCTTCTAAATCGCCATTTAGAAATGCGGTCTTTACATCCATTTGGTGAACTTCCAAATTTCTTAAGGCCGCAATTGCAAGAACCAATCGTATAGAGGTTATTCGCGTTACAGGCGAGTAAGTATCAAAATAATCTAGACCCTCCTTTTGTCTAAATCCTTTGATCACTAACCTTGCCTTGTATTTATCAATACTTCCATCGGCTTTCATCTTCCTTTTGAATATCCAACGATATCCAAGTGGTTTACAACCAGGTGGAATATCTACTAACTCCCAAGTATGATTTTGCAATATAGAATCAATTTCATTCTTAATTGCTTCTTGCCATTGAGGTCCTTCCGCGGAGGTAACCGCTTCGCGGTAGGTATTGGGCTCACCCTCAACCATATAGCTCATGAAGTCTGGACCAAAGGATTTTTCAACCCTTTGTCGTTTACTTCGTCTAAGCTCACCCTCCTCGACCTCAGGTCGTTCATGTCTTTCATTTATCCTCGTAGATGAACTTGGTCCTGCTTCATCTAACCATGTAGACGAACTTGGACCTGCTTCATCAACCGCTCTTGATGAAGGCGCATGTGTTTGTCCTAACATAGGAAACACATTCTCAAAATATGAGACGACATTAGGATTTGCTTCTATGATAGTGTGGTTGTGTACATCGGGATTCTTGGACTCATGTACAAGAAAACGATGCGCACTACTTTGATGTGCATATCCAATGAAAATGCAATCAACGGTTTTGGGTCCTATCCTAAGAGCCTTAGGAGGTGGTACAATCACCTTAGCTAGGCACCCCCACACTTTCAAGTATTTGTACGAAGGCTTCCTTTTTCTCCATAACTCATATGGAGTTTCGTCCCTATTTTTCAAAGGTATCTTGTTCAAAAGATAGTTTGCTGAGAGAATGGCGTCCCCCCACATTTCTCGGTTCACTCACGAGCTTATCAACATGGCGTTCATCATCTCTTTCAATGTGCGGTTCTTACGTTCCGCAGCGCCATTTGATTGTGGAGAATAAGGTGGTGTACACTCATGTACAATGCCACTTTTTGCGCATAAATCCGCAAAACGGTGCAACATATTCACCTCCTCGATCGCTTCTCAAAGCTTTTATCTTCTTTTTAAGTTGATTCTCAACTTCATTTTTTGTACAAGATAAACTTGTCTATTGCTTCGTCCTTACTCTTAAGTAAATACACGTTGCAATATTTCGTACAATCGTCAATAAACGTGATGAAGTACTTATTCCCTCCACGCGTGGGAACCGCTTTTAAATCACACACATCGGTATGAATTAAATCAAGGGGTTCGGTTATTCGTTCAACCGATTTAAACGATGATCTCGTAAGTTTGGATTCAACACAAGTCTCGCATTTGTTATTGGACTCGATATGGAATGTTGGTATCAAGTTTAATTTAATTAAACGTCGTAATGAATTAAAATTTACATGTCCTAGTCTACCATGCCAAACATTAGAAGACTCAATCATGTAAGTTGAAGAAACAATTTCATTCATATTTTTGTTTTCGTTTACAACCGAAACATTTATTTTAAACATACCATTAAGGGCATAGCCCTTTCCAACAAACATTCCACGTCTAGACAAGACAAAATTGTCCGATTCAAACACGAGACGAAATCCAAACTTGTTGAGCATCCATCCCGATACGAGATTCTTCCGTATCTCTGGGACATAAAGCACATTTGTCAAGGTAAGCTCCTTGCCCAAAGTCATCTTCAAAACGACCGTGCCTTCCCCCTTGATGCTTGCGGTAGCTTTATTCCCCATATAAAGCTTTTCTTCACCCGATGCTTCCTTGAATGTAGAGAAAAGAGCCTTGTCTCCACAAACATGGCGGGTTGCACCCGTGTTAACGAACCATCCTTTTGGGTTTTCACCCATCGCGTTGACTTCTTCAATCATAGCCGCTTCCTCGGTTATCATTGCAATGAGAGGCATACCATCCTCATCAACCATGTGCGCACGCTCACGCTTAGGTTTCTTGCATTGGTTAGCACGGTGCCCCGTCTCTTTACAGTTGTAACAAGTACCTTGGAAAGGCGCAGGCTTCTTTTTCACAGCCCCCTTTTTCGGTCCAAGGTTGTTAACCTTTGCTTTCCCTTTGTTGTCGGTTTTACCCTTACCCTTCTTGGCCTTTGAGGATTCCCCAATTTCCACCATATTTGCTTTAGCCGAAGCTTGCAAAATGGTGCCTTTTTGGGCCACCCTGTTTTCTTCTTCTATACGAAGACGAAGAACAAGGTCCTCGACCGACATTTCCTTTCGCTTGTGTTTAAGATAATTCTTAAAATCCAACCAAGCAGGAGGTAATTTTTCGATCATGGCTGCCACTTGAAACGTTTCGCTGAGTACCATTCCCTCAGCATGGATGTCATTTAGTATAATTTGCAACTCTTGGACTTGGTTCATAACAGTCTTGTTATCAACCATTTTGAAGTCCAAGAAACGGGCGACAACAAATTTCTTTGTTCCCGCATCCTCCGTTTTATACTTTTTATCCAAGGACTCCCATAATTCTTTGGAAGTCTTGATATTATAGTACACATTATACAATGCATCCGAGAGACCGTTGAGAACATAGCCTCGACATATAAAGTCCGAGTGCTTCCACGCCTCTACCGCGCTCAGAGCCTGAGCGTCGGTTTCCCCTTCCGTAGGTTGGGGAACGGTTTCAGTCAAAAACCTCGCAAGGTTCATGATGGTCAAGTAGAAGAACATCTTCTGTTGCCACCTCTTGAAGTGGAGACCCGAGAACTTCTCGGGTCGTTCAGCATGATTTGCCACTGTGGACGCTCCCACAGTGTTGGCAGGGGTTCCAATGACAACATTAGTGTTGCTCGTGTTCACATTTTCAGTCGACATTCTGAAAAGTTTCAAGAAAACAAGTTAAAATCTGTTTTCAAAAAATAAAGACGCTACTTTATTATTATTAGGAGTTCAAAAAATTTAGCCGTGTAGCTTCTAAGTCCAACTTTGAAGACTACAACAGTAGGATTTTTAGAACTTCAGCGACAGAAAGGAGTAGAAGCAGATTCTGTTTTGACAAAGTCGCTACTTTGATTCAAAACAGGAAGAAAATCTGTTTTTTAAAACACAACTGTATGAATTCAAAACTGGTTCGAATTCACAACAGAAAATGTTTGTGATTCTACACGAACGGTGTTTTAAAAAATTTGTTTTAAGATTATAGGAATCCGTTCGTGTAAAAAAAAAAAAATACTTTTATTAACTTGAATTACAAAAACAAATCGGAATGAAATAAAAAATTACAGTACAAATTATAACTGAAAATAGAAAACAAGAACTGAAAACTCGAACAGAAAAACTGTTCTTGGCTGAGGATCGTGTTAGACACGGGTCCCTTAAAACAAATTTCGTGTCTCCCAGGAGAACACGTTTGTTTCCAGGATACAACAGCCCAAAGCAGTTGTACTGCCGGTCTTGACTCCAACCCGAATGAGTACCTTGAGCTTGAAGAAGATGAAGAATTCTGTGAGAGGGAAAGATTAGAGCTGGTGAATTCGGGGTGTTTGATTCTGCAGCTGAAGCCTCTATTTATACTGCATATAATGTCGAAACTGAAAAACGAAATTAATGGGAGAATTAAACTGCATTAAACGTCTTCAATGCACCTTAATTCGTCATTAAATTCTCAGTCAAACGCATTTACTACGTCAGTTTCGAATGCTGAAAACGTAACTGCACTGCAGTAACTGCTGTTGGAAGCTTCTGCGCGCGCGCGCGCAGGTCTGCACCCTCATGCGCGGTGCGTCCATTTGGCTCACTGCCATGCGCGCGTGCGCCCCACTGGCTCAATCCCATGCGCAACCTAAGTGCAAAGTGCGCCATCAAAGCGCCACATTGCGCCTCATCGCCCACGCGCGCGCGTGTGCGAGTGCGAGTTAGGGTGCTCCGCACCCTTCGCGAGTACACTAGTGAGTGCTTCCATGAAACAATAAGGATGGAGAGTTCCCACTTAAATACCCCTTTAAGTTTCATCTCTCATCCGATGTGGGACAAGGTGTGACTTTCCCACTTTTCCAGCATTCAAGTTTCAAACACCAACCTTTGAGCATCGATATCTCATTCATCTTAGCTCCGTTTTGGACATGGTTTAGTTCGTTGCGAAGCTCTTCCGACATAGAACACAAACCCACAAATAAATACATAAAACCCGCTCATTTTATTATATTTATTTCTAGTCCAAAATAGGAAAAAATCATTTTCCTATATTTGTGAAAAATGTTATTTTCACAAAATTTTCAACATATGATTGATAAAAAGTAGAAAACGCGTGTATACTGTAGAAGCCACCAAAATGTGACATATGTACTTTAGGCAAGCCACGGGGGTGTACTTTAGTCAAGCCACAAGGGGTATAACCGGCCGTACATAACCAAGTAGCGGGCGCATGTAATTACGTAACAATACGTATTATATAAAAAGGTATGCATAATCACGCAATGTCACAATTGTCCTGAAAATAACACATACTACACAATCATTGAATTATACATAATCACGTAATCAAGTAACAATGATGACTATTTCCTTTTTTAATTATTCATTCCTTTTTATGCGACACAATTTTATGATTTTAGGATTAATGCTTCTTTTGCTTCGAATGCAACTTTTTCTCTCTATATGATCCTTCTCACACACACGCTCACCTGATATGCTAGTAACCGGTTGCTCCACATTTCTCAATTTTGTAAATCCAAAATTTATTTCCCTACCTCTTTTATTTCACCACTTCGTATCTATTTTTTTTTTTTTAACTTTAATAGTTAATATTATTTAATTATTACTAAATTACTTGATTATACGTAATTTTAACCATATTTTATATTAAGTTATCGGTTTATAATTTTCAGATCATCTTATCATCATTAGTAACTATTTAATATTGTTTTATTCAACTTGCACGGTTTCTGTCCTATTGTGCGTATATTAATAATGATAATAATATACATAGGTGTATATCTAAAGTTTATCAACTTTTTTGACGTTAACTAATAAGTAAACTAGAAGTTAAATACTTACATTCATAAAAAGGACGACATCGTTGATAAATATTAGTTTTTTAATAGAGCACTACTTAACAATAAAATCATGACACCTATTTGATTTAAGAAATAAAAAAAATAGATGATATCATGTTGATTTTACTATTTTAACCAAGGAGAGATGTATCCTATCCAGATATTTTTAAAGTGTAAAGTTGGTCGAAATTACATATATGTTTTTAACTGTAGTCAATATAGTATAATAAAACATGTATACGCGTCTGAAAGTAGTTGAGAAACAAATTCAATCCTTATTTGACTCAAAATGTTTCAAAAAGTCCTTGAAAAATGATAAAAATTATATAACTAGACCATGTTCCATGTATCTATCATTGATCATGTTAGGAAAGGAAATACTTTTGATCAAATTATACATAACCTCTAAGGGATCAAAGTACAATTTAAATAATGGAAATTGCAAGTCTATTCCTAAAGACTAGGAACTTACGGGACGAAATCAAAATGCAAAACAATTGTGAAACGGAAAAAGAAAGTTAAGAACAATCAGTGTTAGTTATTCCGTTTGAGTGAAATCACACTTAGCAATGCAAGTGAAATTTAGAAGTGTTATTGGTCACACAACTCGAAAATCTCTTAAAACAACACCGATTAAATTCAAAACGGCGACAATGTCTATTTTCGATTAGAAACTAAGAACTAAATACAAATTGTTTTTTTGTTTTTTTTTTTAAATTTAAAGAATTACTTTTATAAATCTGCTCGGTCCCAATCCGGACCACATCCTACAGGTTTAGATTATTACTCCCAAAAACCAGATTCAACCCGATCTGGCTTTGACAGTCGTTGACCAAATCCAATATAGTTTGACCCAAAACCCGGTTTGGGCACCATGGACCAGAAAGCCCATTTAAGCACATTGTGGATAGCAATGGGCCTAACTGAGGAGTCTTCTGCCAGGCGTTAAACTAAGGCCCAGGCCCAAATCGAACTGACATGTAGCTAGCTAGAGAGAGAGCCTAGAGGGCTAGAGGTGCACATTTTCTGTTTTTTTTCCTCCTAAACGGATTCCGGTTCACAAACCGGTTTGATCACTTTTACCGGTTTAGCAGCCCATCTGATTACCACCTGTATGAATGCCTATGAAGATAGTTTTCAATCTACCTACTAGAAAACCTAACTGGTTGAAAACCATATTCACTAGTTCACCACTAATAATCGATTGCAGAAACTGAAAATTTTGGCATATCATCTTAATTCTATATCATAAACAATCACTTAATAACCAAAATATGTAAGCAGATTTTGTACTCAACTGTCTGTTGATCATACCAACTCCATTTTCAAAAGCTTAGATCACTAATTGTCACAAAACTCCTAATCAGATTGAAGAAACAATAACGAAAATTAGAAATTCATAGAACAAGAATAAGATCACCTAACCGAATCCGGGTCGCACCTGAATCAATTACTCTACATGCATCCTTTTCAGTACAAAGTGGTTATTATATGCAATTATGCGTTTACTGAGTCATGTACCTTATCTACTGAGTCCAAACTCAGAACTCAGAACGATCCGGACTGGAAGCAATCAGTTGTCTGCCGGAAGTATTCGCCGGAGTATCATCAAACGGATCTCCATCACCATCGTCATCACTAGCCTCGTCTACAGGTTTCGGCAACGAAACAATGTCACGAATTCCGTGAATCACAATCCAATCGCTGTAATACATGTCCGGAAAAGTAATCGGAACTTCATTCACCTTAAAACTACCACCAGATCTGTTAATTTTGATCTCAAATCCTTCCAAATACGTATCGAAACTCGTACCGTCATCAATATTGATCAGATCTCGCCACGAAACCTTACACGGCAACACATGCCGATGAAACAGAGACTGATAGTCAGGAAACCTACCGGAATAATCAACCATAACTTCATCACTAGGAGCGAAAACAGTCAAAGTAGGTTGAGTTATAAACCCTAGCAATTGCAGATTTAGAAACGAAGCCATTACAGAATAACCTCTGGATATCAACACGTTAGCGCTCTCATGAAACGAAAAGTTACTGTTATCCGCAAACGACGCCGTACAGTGATCTAACCTAGCTGTTGGAAGCGGAGGATCCGGAACAGTGAAATTTGGATCGAAAAAGCTTTCAATACCGAACACGATCAATGATCCGTCGTCAAAAATCGGAGATCCGACGATTTTGACGTCGTTGATCGAGATCTGATCGGACGGTGACCGTGTAGTGACGGTGAGGAACGTACCGGAGTCAACGGTGGGGATTTTGGTGCCGTACGGTAGAGATCTGATGCTTTGAAGCGAGAATGCCATGGGAGAGAAGTGCAGTTGGAGGATTGTTAGCGACGGTTGGCCGTAGTCGGAGAAGGATGAGTCTGGTGGCGTGAAGACGGTGGCAGAGTTGTGGTGAGAGAGTAAGACGTCGGAGACGAGGTTTAGGGTTAAGGACATTGCGACGTAGCCGGAATTGGAGAGAGTGTCGGCGGCGTTAGTTAGGGTTTCGGCCGGAAGTGCGGCGGTGCGGTGGAGTATAGTTATGATGGAAGCTGCCGTGAGGATGAGCAGCAGTTTGTTCGTCGCCATTGATGAGTGACGTGTGATGGTGAAGTGGTGGTTGTTTCTTGGAGATGGTGATTCAATACGACAGAGATGAGGGGGTTAAATGTAAAATTTCGGATTTTGGCGCTAAAATCTGTTACACTTGGACTATTTGACCTTTTTTTTAAGTTTTGATATATATTTCTAATAAAAATATGTTCTTTGTTGTGATTATTTAATTTTGATGAGTTTTTTTTTTTAACAGGTATTGTTTGGAGGTTTAACATATTAGAAGAAAACCAGAATTAAGCACCCTGTGTTGCGGTCGGGGCGTAAACATATCAAATAGCAGCACCAAGGCCACACAACCGTCAGCGACCAACGTTGAAGTTGTGGCGTATTAAAGCGAAAAAATAGACCGAAATGTAGAACATTTAAAAAATTAACTAAGTCGATTTAGGACTCATGCGTTGCGACGGACCCGTCAAATGAGAAAAAATAGACCTTAAACAATGAACGGCACATGGACGTTGCGCGGTGTTAACTCGCAAAATTATGAACGAAACGTAAAAACGTTGAATCACACACGCCCGTGTCAACTCACAAAATTTAGTACGAAACAAAAAACGAAAATTTGGGAAGCATGAAAAGTATAGGGGATCAAAGTTGAAAGTAAAAAACTTGTGAGGTTAAATTTTAAATGATAAAAAAGTTTTGGTTAAAAGTAAAAAAAAAAAAATCATTTTTGTGAAGTTAAAATTGCAAGAAACCGAACGATCAATGACTCACGCGTTACGATTAACCTATCAAAACAATAAAAAGATTGAGTTGAGTATTTAGTGATGTGGCTTTCTTCCCTTCCTATATGATAATCCAAGATGTTTTCACAATATTTTATCTAAACCGATAAATATCTATATTCTTCACAATATTCCTTTGTTATTTTTACATTTTGGCCACCGGCTTTTATGACTTCTTGCTTTTGTCACTACTTGCTTGTATCAACGTGTTTTAAGCTTTTGGAGAGTAACTGTCAACGGCTTTAACACCTACACACAAGTCTAATGAGAGAATGATATGCACACCGCTGGCCACCACTTGGATTCCGGTGCCCACAGTCCACCGCCTCCGGTGAACGCCACTGAATCGCCACCCGCTTTCATTTTGGTGACCATCTCTCTTGCTACATCTAACCCTTATGTTTTCCGGGCAGACAAATCGGGTCGACAAAACTGCATGCAACAGTAGATCGGTTCACCAGAGGTCGTGGCTATGAACACAATACCTACCAGAGCCGTCGCCGTCGACGCCGCCTGCAAACGATGGCTTCATCGTCGTCGCCGTCTGGGCAAGGACAACTGACCAAGGCTGGCTGTGATACAGAAGACAGAGAGTAGAATGTGTGAGAGAGATAATAGATTAGAAGATCATGGGTTAATTGATGAAGGGTATTTTCCTTTTTGTCACTTAGGGTGAGAGGGGCACTCCCCTAAGAGGGGAGTCCCCTCTCTTACACACCACCAACCAGCTAGTGCCACGTCAACTCCCCTTTTAAACTCCCCTAACACCCCATTTTGATGGCGGCACTCCCCTCTTTAGGGGACTTGGTTTTTTTTTTTTTTTATTTGTTGTTTATGCATGTTTATAAAAAAATATTAATAAAAATTAAATAAAATTTAACAAAAGACATTTCAAAGTAGAAAATAAAAATAAAAATTAAATTCAAACTAGAAAATTAAAATTACATTCAAACTAGAAAATAAAAATTACATTAAAACTAGAAAATAATAATTTTAGAAATCGATTGGCCACCCGTACTTGTTAGCGATGTCGCATTTTCGGGCGAGGATGAACGGCAACATATTTGGCGGAGCATCCTCGTGCGGCTTGATGAATGTTTCCATATCTCG
Organism: Helianthus tuberosus; assembly: GCA_030545235.1. Classification (NCBI taxonomy): domain Eukaryota; kingdom Viridiplantae; phylum Streptophyta; class Magnoliopsida; order Asterales; family Asteraceae; genus Helianthus; species Helianthus tuberosus. The sequence continues at coordinate 19,191,477 of CM060398.1, forward strand.
ATCGTAATTGTAGTTTTTCATCGTCTCGCGTTGTTCCGATATGAGCTCGAGAGCTTGCGCCTCTCTTTGCTTCCTCAATTCAACCGCCTCCAATTCAATCGCGTGCTTCTTTTCTTTCATGGCGGTGTACTCTTTGAATTGTGCCGCCAACTCGGCCGAGCTTCCCTCGGACGATGTCGCTTGACGCTTGTCTCGCCGTTGTGCTCTTTGTGGCGAGGGGTCTTCGTTCATATCGGGTATGGAAGGGTCCACCTCAACGGGCTTTCTTTTATGTCCCGAACCTTCCCCTTCCTCACCCAACAATGGGACTTGGGCCCATTTGTCGTGTTTTCGAAGGACCTCCCACGCCTCGACATGTTGAAAACCGTTCGGAAATCTCTCTTTAAACTCTGTTAAAGCGACTTTCATCACGTCGAGATCCTTGACTCCGCTTCCTCGTGTGCGATCCTACATATTATAAATTAATAAGTGTTAAAAAAATATGAACTTAGTAAAGAAAATTAAAAAATATACAATGTTAAAAAATATACTTTTTACCGCTTGTTGGTATAGGCCGTTGAAAAAGTTTATTTTCGTGTGCATCAGGCCCCATTTAGACCGTACTTGATGCACGGTCCGGTTACTTCCACCGACGGTGGCGTTAAAATGATTTAAAATCTTACGCCAAAAACTATCGCGGTTTTGTTGATTGCCCTTCTTTTTGTTGGTAGAGCAATGTACCCACGCCTTCGCCAACGCCTCTTCTTGGAGCTTTGTCCATTTTTCGCTCGTCATTTTTCCCTTTTTATCCCGAGCGTCATCTTCTTCGTTGCCCAAATCTGCATCCACATTATATTCATCGTCCTCGTCGCCCAAATTTTGAGTTTCGGGCACTACCTCATCGTCCTCGTCGTCCCAAATTGGTAGAGGACGTTCAACATTTTCTTGGACCGATGGAACTTGTGTGGAACGAAAACCATATGGGTCGAAGGCGGGGGAGTGAGGAGGAGCATCCATTGATAACAAATTTTGAAAACCATAGCCGAAATTGGGTTGAAGGTTGGTTGCTTGAGTGTTGTAAAAGGAGGGGTGTGAAGGTTGTTGGAAAAAAAACGGGGGTTGTGGAGTATATCCGAAAGGGGGTTGTGATTGTGCACTTGCACCGCTCGAACCACCACGAGACGGTTGCTTGCCCCGTCCCTTAGTTTTTTTCTTGGCTTCGCGGGGTTGGTTCTCCATTGCTCGGTTAGAAGTGGGTGTGGTTTGAGAGTATAAAAAATTAAGTGGGTGTGGTTTGAGAGTATAAAAAATTAGTGAGAAGTGGGTGTGGTTTGATGAGAGTGTAAAAAATTAGTGAGAAGTGGGTGTGGTTATTTATATTTGTTTAAAAAGTGAATTTTTTTTTTTAAATCGACCGTTGCAAGTTACCGTTCCTCAAACCTTGTGCCAATTCCACGCGGTGAACAAGTGCCGAAACCACTCCCCGATTCGGGTCCCCGCGGTGATGGCGGCGGTGTTCCCGATCGGGGAAAGTGGTCACCGAACCCACTCCCCGAGTACGCCCCGGACACCCTTATGTCCTAAATCTTCGGTTTGTGCTTTTGGTATTCCACCAATTTTTTTTATGGTTAAGGCTTGAGTGAGACTGTGAGAGACAGCAAAAAAAAATGGAGTGATGTGAGAAAGATGAATAACAAACAGCGGTAGAAAAACTTTAATTTGATTTGGAGACCCACTAAACTTGAAAAATATGGGTCTTCGTCAGGGATGCCACGTGACTATTATTCAAATCCTTTGTTGTTTTTTTTTCTTGCACTTTTTCTTTATATTTGGTTTTTGTTTATTTACTAATTTATTTAACTAAATTTTAATGCGCAAATTAGTTAAGGAGAAAACATTTTTTACAGTTAAATAATTAAAAAACAATGATCTGAATATGTGTTAATATCATTTTGGATATATTACGATTTTTATTCACTTTTATTTTGTTTGTTTTCTTTTTCGGTTCTTTTAATTCCTTATCAAATACCCAAAACATATTACAAGTTTTATTTTATGGGTTTTCTTTTTTGGTTCCTAAAATGATTGATGGAACCGTACCAGTTTCATAACAAACAGAGCCGATATGGGTAGAGTCATGCCGCGTCACTCGCCGCAACGCGCGGCAGTAATTCTAGTTTACATGATTACATATTATCAACAAGTTCAGTCTGCTGGTTATTGGGCTATGTTTAAGCTTGTAGTTTCTACTTACTAGCCGACATAAAAACTATTTTGGGCTATTTATAATCGGTATTGGACCGAATAAAATTAACATTTTACAAGTTACAACTTCAATCCAATAAGGCCCAATTGTTGGTGTTGGACTCTTGCTCTAAGACCAAATTCAAGAAGTTTTGAAGTAGTCCAATATAGCGAAAAATACACTTTTTATTAAAGATGCATACTCCATAGAAATGATAAAACTAATAACCAGAAAACTCAAGTTATTTTGTGGAAATAGATCGATTCGATTAACTAAGGGGCATCATTTAAAGGTAACAAGAACCGAACCGACTTAATTGGTTAATCAACTTTCAGTTAGTTTTTAATATGATTAATCTAGGTTAGACATGTGTGTTACACAAGTTAAATAAATGTTTTTTAAATGCTCATTTTAGTTAACATGTTATGTATCTCTTCAAAATCTATAGCTCATCAGATGTCGACACGTAACCTATAATATTTAATATGAGAAAGAGACGAGAAAATCATTTTTTTGGTGGCTTACAAAGCTGTTTGTAAAGAAACTTCTCGTTACTTATGTAAAGATTACCAGGTTACTTAAAATAAATTATATTTAGAGTAAATTACCAAATCGTCCCTGAGGTTTGGGCACGTTTGTCATTTTCATCCAAAACAACTTTTTTGTAAAATATAGTCCCCCACGTTTGAGATTTTTTGCCATTTTCATCCAAACATCTAATTTGCTTTGTTTTTCTATCAAACAATTGGATTAAAATGGAAAAAAAAAAAATCCCAAATCTCAGGGACGATTTTGGCAAAAAAAGTCAGACGTTTGGCTGAAAATGACAAAAAATCCCAAAGGTGAAGGACTATATGGTACAAAAAAGTTGTTTTGGATGAAAATGACAAACATACCCAAACCTCAGGGACAATTTTGGAAATGTACTCTTATATTTATTAGACACTAGTTTAAATACAGGTGTGTTACACGGTTTATTTAAAATAAATTATATTATTTAATAGTGTTCACATAAACTTTGAAATGAATGAAACTTCTCGTTACTTATGTATAGATTAAATTACAATGTACCGGAAAAAATAAATACAAAAAGATCACAAGTCGTTAAAGATTTCTTTATACACCACATTTATTGTTTCATCTGTAAGTTTGTCGTCTTTGTCTAACATTAGTAAATTAACTCCATCTCTGGTTTCTTCTCTTGATGAAAATGCATGGTTTTCACTTCCAAACCCTTATTTATAACTAAAACGACTTTTTAATAAAATTATACTTACTGTATAGAAGCATTGCAACCGTGATGAGCCCGGCTCCTCCCTTAACAAGGGTCATCAAAGAAACTACCCTTGATGTTTCCATAAATCTTGTTGTAACGGATTACTAAGATGTTAGGTCTGGACAATATTATTAGAGCTAAGATACTCTCTTTCTTCACTTGGGAAAAATGATAACAACCGGTCATTGATCTCGTGCACAACCTCGTTTTTAGGCGCAAGTATAACCCTCTCACTAAAGAAATTTTCATCGTTGAAGTTTTGGAGAATTGAAGGATAAACAAAATCAATTAAACTTAAATGGGATCAGACGTGTCATTAACTAGACGATCTAGTAGGAAACTCGTGTGATGCAGCAGGGGTGACAATTCATAACATGGCACTTGTTTTACACTCACTTTATTAATCATTTTGTGATATCCAATTACAATAAGACCCAAACATAATTGAACTAGAACAACTCATAAAGTTTTCAACACTACGAGACATATTTGAAAACTTACCTCCTAAATTTGAACTTGATTGCTCATTTCCAGACTTATCACCAACAAGACGCTACAACTTAGAGATCTGCTCAGAAGTAAAAGGAGAACCGACAGATACATAAGACAAATTGTTTTTATTTAAACTAGCATTATTACTTTTAGACAACTGAATCCCATTTCGTTTTTTAAAACCAGGTGGATATCCTACTAGTTCAAAACATCTATCAACGGTATGTCCTAACATGTTATAATGAGTACATTTAAGATTAGGGTTAGGACTAGGGGTGCAAACGAGCCGAGCCGAGCCCGAGCTCGACTAGGCTCGAGCTCGAGCTCGTTTAACATATTAAAGCTCGAGCTCGGCTCGATTCGAGCTTTATTTCTGAAGCTCGAGCTCGGCTCAAAGGTAATTTTTCAAGCTCGAGCTCGAGCTCGGCTCGGGCTCGACTCGTTTAGTATTTATTAATTAATTTATATTAATTATAATTATTATTATACTTATAATTTAGTTATTTATTTATATTTAGATAAATGATAATCATTATTATATAAATATATGTTTAATATATTAATAAAAAAATCTATAAACAGAAAGCTCGATTAGGCTCGCGAGCCGGCTCGAGTTTGATAAGCGAAGCTCGGGCTCGGGCTCGTTTAGTAAACGAGCTTGTTTTTAGGCTCGGGCTCAAGCTCGAGCTCGTTTAAGCTCGGCTCGTTCGAGCTTTTTTTCGAGCCGAGCTCGAGTAGCTCGCGAGTAGCTCGGCTCGTTTGCACCCCTAGTTAGGACCTCTAAAGACTTTCTTCTTTTGATCAAATGACTGATTAGTTTTAAAAATAAAAGCTACAGTTGAACCTTTTGAAACATTACTAGCATTTCTATGTGACTCCTCCCTAGATACTATAGAGAAAGCTACCTTAACGAAACGGATGGTTCTCTTGTTAACAAATTTATCCTCACATGTGATATACATCATCAAGCCCCATAAGGAACTACATTTGCTTTATTAATGTATTGAAATCATTATAATCTTTTGCGCCTGACAAGAACATATAGGAAGTTGAAGCATTGCATTAAATTGCTTCCACATGGTATTTGATCTATGATAATACTCTGAGACTGAACTACCATTTTGAGATACATAATTAAATTTTTATAAAGATCATACGCAACAAAACCATCCATTTTGTCATAGATTTCCTTCAAATCAACCCAAACTTCAGAAGCTAATTTGGAAAAAAACCTGACCAGGATATAACTCTTCAGACACTGAGTTCAACAACCAGGTTAAATCAACAGAGTTACATCTATTCCACAGATTTCCTAGCATATCATCATCTACAGATTTTTCACATTTTCCATCTATAAAACCAAACTTGTTTTTAGCCACTAAAGCTAGTTTCATTGCACTAGACCATACTTTATAATTTTCAGTTCCCTTTAACTTTATACTAACAATGGTGAAACTAGGGCTGCAAACGAACCGAACGAACACGAACAAGACTATGTTCGTATTCATTTGTTAAGAAATATATGTGTTCACGAACCGTTCACGAACACTTATCGAACGAGATTTTATGTTCGTGTTCGTTTGTTAAGGAAATGAACTTGTTCGTGTTCGTTTATGTTTGTTTGTTAATTTTAGGCAGAGAACAAAAACAAACGTTGACGAACACAAATGAGCACAAACTAATGTTCATGAACACAAATGAGCACAAACTAATGTTCATGAACAGAATGTAAAATACATCGACACTTATTAGATATTTAGTTTGTCGGAATTTTTGAAGTATTTAAATAAATATAAAAACTAAAAACACTAATGAACTATCGAACACAAACGAACACGTTACCGAACGTTCACGAACATAAACGAACGAACACGACCTCTGTTCATGTTTGTTCGTTTAACTAAACGAACGGAATTTCTTGTTCATGTTCGTTTGTTTAATAAACGAACGAACACAAACGAACTTCCCGCCGAACGGTTCACGAACTGTTCGCCGAACGTTTGATTTGTTTACAGCCCTAGGTGAAACTACTTGAATCACTGGGGTGTAGATACAAAGGATCCCCAATGTCCAGTTTACTAATAAGCGTCTGAGATGTACTATCTTCACCATCTACCATATTGACAACACAATAAGAACAACCACACAAAAAAAAAAAAAAAAAAAAAAAACCAAAAATCAATAAGCAATAACAAAATGCCCTAGAAGCGAATTTGTGTCAAGGGCCAGATTTCAGGTTCGTCACTCCAATGGTGCCTGAACAAGTATTAACACAGAAGCTGTAGACTGATTAACTAAGACCAAGAACCAAAAAATATCAACTAAACAACAATACACAAAAAAAAAAAAAAAAAACCACAACAATGCAACAAGATATCACAGAGACTCGATCAACCACCAGTCCAATGAGCCCCACAACAAATATGCCTACTCATAAATGCAAAGTGTAACAGGAATATAAAAGAAGGGTTAGGAACAATCTCACAACAAGCGTATAACTCCAAAGAAAATCAGACTTGTCAGTTTGCCCTGTAACCTTCTAGGGTTACATAGACTAACTCAGATATGAGAAAACTCCTTCAAGAACCACCAAACCTAGATTAGGGTTTCGCCTTTTAGATGTAGACAGCACACCACCCAAGATGTTACAAATCACCCTCAATAGATAAATCAAAGCAGATCTGTATCAAATATACTCCAAATATGGTTTTCGAGATCAGAAACCCTGATATACAAACAATAAAACAAGAATCAGATAAAATTCACAAGCGGAAAACCAATGATCAAAAGCCTTATGGCTCTGATACCATGTAGAAAATAGTATATCAAAATATAACAACAGAAATAGCAACAAAACGGTGAAGGAAAATCTTATTAACCCAAACCAAAAGAAGTTCCCCCTAGAAACCCTAGATCTTACAAAATGTAAGATCTCAAACAATACAAAGTTTACTGATCAACTGATAAACATAATTAGTTGATCAACAATACAAATACAAAAGATCTCACAAGAACAACGCTTTGAGATCAACAATAACATCAATCTCTAAAACAAATCCTAACAATCTAGAGAGAGAAACTGTAACGATATGTGAGAGAGAATGATCCAGAAACACTGTGGACAAGCTCTTATATACCAACTCCAAACAAGATACACTTGAACTCTTCGAGAATGTGCACAAATGATCGCAGTCCCTCAAATGTTACAACTCCAGTCCCTCAAGAGTTACATCTCAAGCTCTTTAGTCCCTTAACATAAAAAACCTGTACAATACTCAACATGAAACATAAACTTGCCATAATAGATATAATTAACCCTTAACATATGAATGATTTAATGTTACATTTTTAACACCAAGTGATCATTGTAATTGAAACAAATTATGTTTTATAAGCACGTGGTCATCTTTGGATAAAGTTTAAATGTTTAATCATAAAAGTTTTAAGAGAAAGTCAAACAGGTGTTCGGTATTTGATAAATCGAATAACCCATGGCATTATAGCCTAGTGGTATCTTGGTGGTGGGATAAGGCTTATGACCATTAGGTCATGGGTTCGATTCCCACAGGGGGTTTTTCCTAGATTTATTGGGTTTCCTCCTAAATTGGTGTATAGGCATTATTGCCTAGTGGAGATGGATATGATCGGGTGGTTCTGCTGGTGGCACGATGATACTCTAGTGGTCCGTCAGTGATCCAAATTTGCCGTTCAAAAAAAAAGAATAACTTGAATATGAAGCGAATTGGAATGCTCGAATTTGAATTGGTTTTATCGTATCTATTTTGAAATTAGATCGATGAGACACCTAAAGTCAAGGAACCTTTCTAAATTCATGTGCTCAAATCGATATATATTTTTTTTATAATGGAAAAAGTGGTAGGACCTGCTTGTTTGTTGGCTTACTTTGGCTAAATCAGACTTTTATATGAAACTATATGAAAGTAAACAAACACAAAAGTGTTGTGACTAGCTTTTGGTATGTTTAATTAAAAATTAAATCTACTAAAGAGAGAAATAGATCTCCATTGACATTTTGTTATTACCTTGTATGTTCTAATTTGAATATACATGTAGCCAATCGATCAATTACGTTTTGCTTTTTCCTTGGACGTTTAAGATTTTATTTTAATTTTCGTCGAGGTTTAAGATGGTATTCCATATATAATCCGACTGCCTGAGACTATATAATGATTTTATCTAAGATGCGTTAAATTAACTGATTATGAAAACAAAATTAAATTAAATATTAAAAAGAATTTGTTTATGTATGTATCATCTATATGATTTAATCCTAGATTTACCCCTTTATACCTTTCTAGTATTGATTTACAGCTATATATTCCATTAAGGTTACCAAGCCCTAAAAGAAAGGGTCAGAAATTATCCACTAATATAATATTAACATGCTTTTATTTGGTGAAATGTTAACACTTTATCTTATTTTGTAAATATATTAATAATGAGACAAAAAGAGAATGTTTCAAGTCCATTGTAGTGGGACAACAGTCACAAATTATCCTCTCATACTTAGATGGACAAGGACAATCGTTGTGTTATTCTCAAAACGTAAGTAGTGGTCACTATCATTCCATAATTTATAGGTATTGACATAATTTTATTTCTTCTCTTCAATTAGTATATGAGTAAAGTAATAAAAGTGTTACAATTGTAAAGATACAATACATATATAAAAACTTATTGCTATAATTAATCAATTTGATCACCACGTGTGGACCCATAACTTTTATCTATTATATGCGGAGCAAAATTTTTATCTTCATCTTTATAATTTAACTAAACATTACATTTCTCTAAATTTAGTTATCTTATAAAAGTCTCGCACATGGCACATCACATTTCCTATCTCTATCTCTAATTTTTTTCATTTATTGTCGGGAGCCGGCAACATTTATCATAGTAACCACCGATCTTCGATCCCAATTCCTCAGCAATGAAAAACTAAAATCCAAAAATTTCCCAAAAGTAACTGCAAAATCGGTATTCAGTAATGTGATTTCTTTGCGAGAGAAGGTGAGGAGAAAAAGAGAAAAATGGTTAGGATGCATGATGCATATATGACAAGTGAATCTACACATATAAAAAATCCTTATAGCTCTCTACTATATATAACGTGAGGTAGTCCACTTGGTAAAGACATATGCCTTTTAAGAAAGAGGTATTAGGTTCAAATTTAAGCAAGAAAAAATTTAATATCATTGATTTAAAGTAGAAGAATAGATTTGGCGTTAAAAAATAAAAGAAATAAAATATTCTTTGTTAAATTTTTTAGCGATTGAAGGAGAAGAGACACTAAATAATGTAGTGCTCTATAACTATACGATATGGAGGTTGAAAATTGGGCGTTATACGATAAGTGGACGACACGGAATTACGCGTTAGAAATGAGGCGTGGTGAAAAACAAGAGGTGTGGGAGCGACGTGATTAGTGACGTTTTTATAAAAAAAACATCAACCAATTAAAATACATTCAAAATTCATCCACCAATCAAGAGTCTTCACCTTACAACCCAAATGCCCCCTACGCCGGTGGAAAACTTCCCACCCTCATCGCCACGCAATGTCCACACCACCACAAAGGGTGGTGTAACACACCACTTTTTTACACCCACAATATATTATTGTTTTTTTTTTAAAAGGAAAGGGGACTTTTATTACTCAAACCAAACAGTTACCCGCAAGATGCTAGTGTCTCTAACATAAGTGATAACTATGTAACACCCAAAAGTCCATGGCCTTATAGCCTAGTGGTATTTTGGGTGTGGGGTAATCGGGTAAGGCTTTGCGACCAAGAGGTTCTGACTTCGATTCCCACAAGAGGCTTTTTCCCATATTTATTGGGTTTCTTCCTAAATTGCTGTATAGACACTATACCTATTGGAGATGGAAATGATCGGATGGTTTCGCTGGTGATACGATGATACTTCATTTGCCCGTCAGTGATCCAAATTTGCCGTTAAAAAAAATGTAACACCCAAAACATCTTTAAAAAAATTAAATAATTTACTACCTCACATGTTAAAAATAAAACGTTGTTCAAAAAGAAATACAAGACGTGCCGTGCCTTCTTAACCAATCACTCCCATACCGGAGCCGACATACAACATAACGCGCCATTTCCACGTTATAAAACGGCACACGGCGACCCCACCCTACCCCACAAACTTCATTATAAATACACTCATTTGTAACATCAATAATAATCAACAAGTATCCAAATTTTCAAAAAAATATGCAAACTTCATCCATCATCCACCCCTTAACACCTCCCAGAATCCCTTTTTCCGGCAGACTCCGTCAACCCAAAAGCCAGGTAACAACGGCACTCAAGAAAGATGGCTCAAGTGGGAAGATGGTGGACGACAACATGATCCTTTTGAGAGAAAGGATTCGGAAGATGAAGATTGATGATGGCGATGATGATCGGCTGCCCGATAATTGGATGCAGTGGGAGAAGACTTACACTTATAGTGGTGGATACCATTCGGATGTTTATGAAGCCATCGCGGTTTTACAGCGGTTTTTGATGGAGACCAGGCCGAGCGTCGCATTGGGGCTGGTGGTGATTCTTGCATTTGGTGGTTGCGTGTCGGCTGTGACGGTTCTGCAGTGGTTGATAAACTCGGTTCCGGGATATTAACACAATTGACAAGGTTTCGGAAAGCTTTTAAAAAAATATTATGCGAACCAAACGGACCCTTATGTTTTTTAGTAGACCAGGCAATGTAACAGTGTTATATATTTTGTCTTCTGTAATTAATTAGTTTATTTATTAAAGCAACTAACTTTATTAAATAAAGTTGTTGTACATTAAGTAAATGTTTTTTAAATGAGATATAAGATAAGATTAAAAAAATGATGTCTTTTTATGAAGTCTAATAAATCAATTAAAACTCTTGGTGGCTTCATGAGGCTTTTTTTTATCCAATTGGGAGCCGTTTTTGTTCGATCTGTTACTACAATGTGCTCAAATCGAATTTTTTTTTATTCAATGAAAAAAAGTGGTAGGTCCTGCATGGTTTTTTTTTTTTTTTTGATTAAATAAATCTAACATACGAAAGTAAACAAACACAAATGTGTTGTGACTAGGACGTTTAAGATTGTATTCTAATATTTGTTGGACGGTTTAATTGTAATTCATCTATGACTCGACTACCTGAGACTATATAAAGCCGTTATCCAAAACTGGTTAAATAAACTGTTTGTAAAAGAATTAAATCAAATATTAGAAAAGATTCGTTTATGTATCATCTATATGATTTAATCCTAAAGAGTGATGCTATATGTATAACTTGTATACAGGTCCTATAAAAGTATACGGCTCGTATACATTCACCTCACACGACAAAACCGACATTCCCTAACATGTATATGACCCGTTTAGGTGTATACAAATTGTATAAGCGTATACCGGTCTTATAGCTGACAATCCTTTGAAAAACACGACTTGTATAAATGTATACAAATAAAATAAGAGGTTGAATAAGTGTATAGGACTTGTATAATACATTCTTTGACAACTTATACGGCTTGTATACATCTATACAGATCGTATACATATACACGTAAGAAAAATAAGTTTTAAGGTGTAAATAACTTAGCCATTACAAAATAACCCCTTTACCTTTCTAGTGTTGTTACATCTATTGTTCCATTAAGGTTACCTAGCCGTAAATGAAAGGGTCAGAAATTATCTACTAATATAATAATGACATACTTTTATTTGGTAAACGTTAACACTTTATCTTATTTTGTAAATATATTAATGAGACAAAATGAGAATGTTTCAAGTCCGTTGTAGTGGGACAACAGTAAACAATTAGGGTGTTAGGAGTGGTTAAACATCTTAGAGTGGCAAAAAAAAAAAAAAAAAAAAAAAAAAAAAACGATCAATCAGAGTGCGTCATGTCAATCAGTCAAAAGTGTTTAAACTTTGTTGAAAAGTGTTGGCAATGGTTTAAACACTTGCTGAGTGGCAAACTTTTTTTTATTTTCTATTTTTTTTAAATTATTATATATATCAAAACACAACATGGGTTTGCACCAGGGACTTTTTGGCTTTTCCACATTGACCACCAACTTTTCCATTTTTCCTGTTGCCACTCTTGAAGACCTACAATTGGCATCACTATCATCAGGAACTTTGAAAACCCTAAACGATATTCACGCACACAACAAGCAGACCCCCTCTCTCTCTTTCTCGTGTCTTGACCGGCAACCGGAGATCGGAGCTCCGGCGCCATGTTTTTCCCCGGCGAATCACTCACCCATACACCCACACCCTTTTCTCACTCTCTCACGCCGCTCCGACGACCGGAGATCGAGGTTCCGGCCAGCTCCGCCATCATTTTCGACAACCACAACCACTCTCCGACACCCTCCTTGCTTCTCTCATGATGACGGCTGAAGATGATGTTTCGCTATGAACATGATCGAACATGATGATGTTGACGCTGGATATGGTTGACGGCGACGGTGGTGCCTCGGAACTCCGGAAGCCGTGATGTATACGGTAAGTGTCGTTTCTATTTAACCCTTGGGAAGTTTTGTTTGTTATACATAAAACTGATTTTTGGGGTTTTTGCTAATTGTGGTGGTCGCCGATGACTGGGTGGAGTCCGGTGACGGCGGAGAGTCGCCGACGACAGTGGCGACAGGGCAGTGGTGGTGGCTGTGCTAACAGGCCACTCCATCTCAGATACGTTCGGTTCAGTCAAGTCCGGCTTAGATTCAGGCGACACGGTTCAACTCGGCTTGATTTGGTTCAGGCTCTACTCGGGTCAGACGTGGTTCGGGTTTCGCAGCGGGTCAACAAGTCAACAGTACAAGGTATCGCATCTGAATTCACAGTACAAGGTATCGCATCTAACCTAACTTCACTGAATCTATGCATATCTACTCTAATCTGATGCCAAAATACCTTTTGAAGCTGTTTATTGGACCGATTTTTGATTCGTTATGTGCAATTAGATGTTAGTAGGTAGTGCATCTTATTAGGAGTTTGAACTGTTTAAATAAGTGTGATACTGTGCAATTGGTTCAAGTATTGAACATTTGAACGTAAAGACACATTTGCATCTAATTAGTTCCATAGTTTTGTGTGTTCATAACATATCGCTGTAAAGTGATTAAGGTGAATTTGCTTTTTCGTTATGAATTAGTGTCTAGGACTCTCATAGTTAATAGTATTTAATTCATATGAGAAAATAGCTACGTTTTGATTGGTCGATTTTATGTAATTAATGTATACCAGTTTCTAAACATATTTTCCATTTTCAGGCACAAATGCGAGACTTGGCTGGTTTTGTTGAAACCAGACAACAGTTGCTCACATTGAAACCAAGTCATCGAATGAATTGGATCGGTTTTGCAGTTTCTCAGCATCTGAACTCAAAGTAAATGTGATATTTGGTTATATTCTTGAACTTTCTATTATCTTCATATACCATGATAAGTGTTAATTTGTTAGGTTTCATTTGGTTTGGTATCATTTTTTCTCTTATCTCAAGTTCTCCATATTGTGGGACCCATAAACACTGAGATTTATTTCATTTTTTGCCCTTATAAAAGTTCAGGAGTCGTGTTTACCCCACCAAATTTCATAACGTGAAATTTACCTTTTCATAAGACTATAATTCTCATGTTCATATTTGAAAAGACTTAAACTCATATGTACCTTTTTTATGGTATATAAAATAGGATCTATTACTTATACAACATGTTTAACTGAATAAATGAATTAGAAAACAACATATAATGTTATTACTGTCAATCCTCTCAGTGCATGGTATTCTTTTCATTTATCATGTGAAATGAGTTTGTTATAACTTATGAGTAACTGATTTTATTTTTATTTACCATGGATGGGATAAGTACTTGGTTTTAAAATGCGTTCATAATGCGTGATGCGCCCGTTGCGCTAATGAGAGCGCATCGCAACACCTGATGCGTTGAGTTTACATGATGCGATGATACTGCGACAATTTCGCATAATGCGCCCGTCGCAAAATGCGCCATGATGCACGCATCATTGTTTGAACCATTATGGTTCCTAAACACTTTTTATGGTTCTAGATACATTTTAGGATGCTTGATTTGAACTTAAAAGCACAACTCTTTATCTTCTTACTAAGACAATTGTTTTAGTTTTAGTATGTTTTTATAAGTTGTTATGTATAAATAATTTTAGTATACTTTTATAAACAACATACGTGATGCGCTCGCATCACGCATTACGCATCAGATTTTTGGACCAAACGCATCGGAGCGCATCGCGCAATTTAAAACCAAGGGCTGGACTTGATTTTCAATAATTGTCAAGACTCAAGAATCAAGATGAATATTCATTTCAATTCTTTGCTTTGTAAACAACCAGTGGTAAGATTGAAATTGCTTATTAAAACTACTCACTGTATGTTTATTTTATTGTTAATTTTTTATGAACCATGAGAGAACATCAGGGAAAACTAACATCAACTAACCAATGGGAACAACTTATTGTGTTTTGATACAAGCATAACTCAATAAGTAGTTTTGAGATCGCTAATTTTGATTAGCGATTTATTTAAATTGTATTTATATAAGAACCATGGTTAGGTAGCAATAAACTCAGTAACACGCTATATTAGGGTGTCTTTTATCAAACTATTGGATGTTCGTTGACGCGGGGTTGTATAATACCAACTTTTCTCGAGCAAGAATAACGTTTGTGAGTTTCTAATGTTAGTTTTTATTTCAATGTTAAGTTTGTGTTTCTTATGTTATGTTAATTAGATTTTATTTGTTGTTTATGTTGTGTTTTTCAGTCAGTATTTGCCTAAATTATTGACAGAGCATGAAAAGCTCCAGACTTTTCTTCAAGTTCTTCTCATATGCACCAGACTCTTGAATCAAGGTTTGTACAGAGAGAGAGAGAGAGAGAGAGAGAGGCAGACTTGGTAAGTTTTTCCATATTAAACATCACAGAGAGATTCAAATATGGAGACTAAATTCAATGGTCGTAGGTAGTGCTAGCTGAAGAACAACGGCAATCCAAGGACTTGCGAGACAGATGTCATGTGCAGTGGCGGTTCAACGAAACAGAGAGGGAGGCAGCCGTATAACACGATTGGATGGTGTGCGCGTGGTCACCAAAGTATAAGGATGGCTGAAGCAGCCCTACTCACACTCATAGTAGGG
Source organism: Helianthus tuberosus (assembly GCA_030545235.1). Classification (NCBI taxonomy): domain Eukaryota; kingdom Viridiplantae; phylum Streptophyta; class Magnoliopsida; order Asterales; family Asteraceae; genus Helianthus; species Helianthus tuberosus. The sequence goes on from CM060398.1 coordinate 19,206,665, forward strand.
CTAACAATGTCAAAGATTTGCTCTGCTTACCGTATAGCTGATGGCCTCTACTTTTGGAGCGCAAACCTTTTTGCTTCTTCGCTCACTGGCTGGTAAGTACTTTCATCCTCTTTACTTTTCATACCAATTATGGTGATTGTTATTCCGCGCAACGCGCGGAGTCAATTACTAGTTTAAGATAAAATGGAAAAAAACATCAAACTTTTATAAACAAAAATAAAGCATTACATTTTAAATAAAAATAAAGCATTACATTTTAAATAAAATCTAACTTAAAAAAAACTAAAAATCACAAGGCCATCCATATTTTTTTGCGATCTCACGTTTTCTAGCGAGTGTGATTTCCAACATCGCAGGGTGAACATTGACGGTAGGCCGATTATACGTCTCCAAGTCATTGTCGAACATTGTTTGTCACAACGCCTCTCGTTGCTCATCCGCCAAGGTCAAGTATTTTTCTTCTCGTATACGTTTAATTTCCATTATCTCTTTTTTCATGGCCTTGTATTATTCGAATTTGTGTGTTATATCTCTTGGGTCTTCGTTTCTTGAAGACGGCCTTTTGTCCTTTTTCTGCTTTCTCGTTTGTCGTCTTGGCGAGGGATCCTCGTTCATGTCGAAAATAACGAATCCGCTCGAGATTTCGACATTCGGTGTATCCGCTATATAGTTTCCCGAATCCGAAGACTTTCTTTTTTGACTCGAGCCGGAGCTTTCTTCACCCAACAAAGGTACCGGCGACCACTTTTGATTTGTGTAACAATCTCCCAAGCCGCAATTTTACCAAAATCTATTTTTTCTTTGTTTTTGTAATCCTTTATCGCTTGCTTCATTACAAAAGAGTCGTCACTCCCGCTAGGACGTAAACGATCCTAAAATAATAAATTATCAACAACTAAAACCAAATATTTTGTTAAAAAATAAAACGTATAAAAAACAATAAAGTATATAGCTTGGTGATATAGACCGTTGAATGTGTTCAATTTTGTTTGCATCGTCATCCATTTTGATCGAACTTGGTGGTGGGTTCGGTTACATCCTCCGACCGTTTGATTGTAGTGGTTTAGAACTTTCTTCCAAAACCCATCCGCCTTTTGTTGATTGCCTTTCTTTTTATTCAAAGTGCAATGAACAAAAGCCTTTGCCAACGCCTCTTCTTGTCTAAGCGTCCAAGTTTCTCGTTTCGCTTTTCCTTTTCTTTCCGGTGCGGCTTCATTTTCGTTCACGGGATTTTCTTCAACCGCAACATCTTCATCCTCATCTAACTCTTGTTCTTGGGTTTCCGGCACGAACTCCTCATCGGAGTCATCTTGTACGTCTCTCGGTGATTGTGACATTGGGGTTTGAAAAGGTCTCGGTGATAGTGAGCTTCGGGTTTGAAAAGCAAACGGGTCAAAAGCATTTTGGGCATCTAGGGAGTAATCATAATAACCGGGTTGAGTCATCGTCGGACCGTGTTGCATCCAATTTTGGATGGGTTGGGTATCATAACCGAAAGGTTGATGCATAGGTTGGTTAAAATAAAATGGAGGTTGGGTTTGGTTCGCAAACCCATGGTGGGGATGAAACGGGACACTAGAACCACCCGAACCACGTTTATCTTGAGCCCTCGACTTCGAACCGGACTCTACCATTTTTTTCTTGCCTTCACGTTTGTTTGAGCCTTCCATTTTTTTGAAAAGATTTGAAGAAAAGAGAGTGAAATATAGTAAAAATGGATGAGAGTGATGTTTGGTGAAAATGGATTTGAAATGGTTTAATTTATAAAAGGTAAAAAACAATTTTTTTTCTTTTTTTTTAAAACCCAACGACATTATAGCCGTTTGAGACTTGGTCCCCGCGTCGGCATGCACTCCCCGATCCACGCGATTCTCGGCATCGGCAAAGGGTTGGCGGCGGTGTTTGCCGCGCGACAACCCGCTTTGCCGCACCCTTTGCCGACTCCACTCCTAACACCCTTATCCTCTCATTTCATAATTTACAAAAGGGGTATTGGATTTTAATAATCCAAAGTTTCACCCGTTGGCCACTAATAATCCCAACTTCAAAAATTCCCTGTAACAATCCCAACTTGTATGATTTTGGCTACCAATGATCCTTGTCTAACTGGGTTAGTTAAAAGCGACGTGCAAGTGACGTGGCAGCTGACGTGTTTAAAACTTGAAATATTTTGGCCACCAATAATCCCAAGTTTCACTAATTGGCCGGTAATAATCCTCCGGTCACCACCATCATCTCCTCCAGTCACCACCATCATCTCCGACCACCTCCATCTCCTCCACTACCACCACCATCATCTCCAACCACCACCATCACCTCCGACCACCTCCACCTCCACCCACAGTCTTCCAGCACCGGAAAAACACTATCACCTCCGATTCACCATATCCACCGAACACCCCACCCTTCCAACCTCCGGCCACCACCATTAAACTGCCATCCACAACTCCAACCGCCTCACCGGAAAAACGTGGCTGGAGGAGATGGTGGTGGCAGTGGAGGAGGAGGAGGTGGAGGTGGAGGTCGGAGATGATGGTGGTGACTGGAGGAGATGGTGGTGGCAGTGGAGGAGATGGAGGTGGTCAGAGATGATGGTGGTGACTGGAGGAGATGATGGTGGTGACTGGAGGATTATTACCGGCCAATTAGTGAAACTTGGGATTATTGGTGGCCAAAATATTTCAAGTTTTAAACACGTCAGCTGCCACGTCACTTTTAACTAACCCAGTTAGACAAGGATCATTGGTGGCCAAAATCATACAAGTTGGGATTGTTACAGGGAATTTTTGAAGTTGGGATTATTAGTGGCCAACGGGTGAAACTTTGGATTATTAAAATCCAATACCCCTTTAAAAAAAGCCATAACATAGTTATATTTGTTCTCTTCAGCTGGTAAATAATCAATTTCAAAACTTATAAAAAGCCATAACATAGTTATATTTGTTCTCTTCAGTTAGTAAATAATCAAAATAATAAAAGTATTATAATTCTAAAGATATAATATTAAAATATATATAAATTCTTACTATAATTAATCAAATTGATAATCACGTGTGAACCCATGATCTAGTAACCAGATAAGATATAACTCAAAATCATATTAGAATCTTTATTTCTATTTTTATAATTCAACTAAAAATTATAATTTTCCTTACATTTTATTTATATTGTAAAAATTTCTCATATTTCATTCCCTATCTATATCTCTATATTAATTCTTACGGTTTGGTACGCTTGGGTTTTTGGATTCGGAAGATGAAGATTGATGGCGATGAGGATCGGCTGCACGATAATTAGATGCAGTGGGGGAAGACTTACACTTATAGCGTTGGATACCATTCAGATGTTTATGAAGCTATTGCGTTTGTACAACGTTTTTTTTATGGAGACCAGACCGAGCGTGGTGATGGGGCTGGTGCTGATTGTCGCATTTGGCGGTAGCGTGGCTGGTGTGACGGTTCTGCAGTGGTTGATAAACTCGGTTCCGGGATATTAACACAATTGACAAGCTTTCAGAAAACTTTTAAAAATATTATGTGAACCAAACGGACTCTTATTTTTTTTTTAGACCAAGCAATGTAACAGTGTTATATATTTTATCTTCTGTAATTACTTAGTTTATTTGTTAAAGCAACACAATTGTATTAAATAATGTTGTTGTACATTAAGTAAATGTTTTTTAAATGAGATATATAAAAAGTTGATTCGGAGTAAAACCGGACAATGTAACAAGTGTTATACATTTTGTCTTCTGAAATTATTAGTTTATTTGTTAAAACAATTTAACTGTATTAAATAATGTTGTTGTACATTAAGTAAATGTTTTTTAAATGAGATATAAGATACCCATGGTATTATAGCCTACTGGCATCTTGCTGGTGGGATAAGACTTTGAGACCATTAGGTCCTGGGTTCGATTCTCACACAAGGAGGTTTTTCCTAAATTTATTGGGTTTCCTCCTGAATTGGTGTATATGCATTATAGCCTAATGGAGATGGATATGATCGGGTGGTTCTGTTGATGGCACGATGATACTTCAGTGGTCGGTCAGTGATCCTGATTTACCGTTCAAAAAAAAAAAAAGAGATATAAGATAAGATTAAAAAAAATGATGTCTTTTTATGAAGTATAATAAATCAATTAAAACTCTTGATGACTTCATGGAGGCTTTTTTATCCAATTGGGAGCCGTTTTTTCTTTGATATGTTACATTATCTTCAGGATCGCGGCGCATGTTGGGTGGCACATGTCATAATCATTTTCACATGTAGAAATATCATTTTGTTTTGGAAAATAATTTGTGTTGTATGGTCCCAAAATAGTATTTTGTTTTATTATTTTAATATATTTAAAACTAGTTGTTTACTTGGTTGATGGAACTTTCCATATTAAATCTAAATAAATTATTTTCTTAGAACACGTGTAATAGGCATTATTGAGGTGTAAAGATGCTTGATAATATATGAACCGTTCGCGTAATTAAAAAAATAAAACAATTTTATTATTCATTTACAATATAGAAATAAAGAAAGTTGAAAATAACAGTACAATTACAACTGAAAAATCAGAATACAAGAACAGAAAGATGAAACAAAATATCAAGTGACTGAGGGTTGTGTTTAACACACGGCGCTTAAAATAAATTCCGAGTCTCCTAGGAGAACTCGTTTTATTTCCCAGGGTACAACAGCCGAAGCAGTGTGTACTGCCGGAGATGGCACGAGGACCCGAAGTCTACCTTGACAGAAGTAAGAATATGATCAGAAGTGAGTAGAGAATTGTTTGCATATGTTGCTGTCGTGGCTGGTGTCTTCTGATTTCTGCAGTGGAAGAGATGTGGTATTTATACAACATCTGAGTTAAAACAACCAAAAGGAATTAAAGGAGAGAATTAAATTGCATTAAACGTCTTCAATGCACTTTAATTCATTATTTAATTCTCAGCCAAAACCGTTGACTCGTCTGTTTTAGTTGCTGAAATGCACTGCTCTGACATTAAAGTCTGGAAGCTTCTGTCGTGCGCGCGCCGCGCAGAACAGACACTCTGGTGCACGCGCGCCACTTCTGCTCACTTTCGTGCGTGAGCTTGTTTGCACCACTCATACGCGTGTGCGCTAGTTTGGGTCATTTTCATGCGCGAGCAGGCTTGCACCACTCATGCGCGCGTGTGCTAGCTTGGCTCACTTTCGTGCGCGAGTAGGTTTGCACCCCCTTGCGCGCGTGCGCTAGTGCGCGCAGACCAACCTGCCCTGTGTACTTGCGCACCTGCCTGCCACGTCATCCTCCAAGGTTCACCAACCACCTGGTCCTTGCATCCTATGTGCTTCACCACGTGCGCACGGTCAAAAATACAAAGGCGGCTCTCAAGCTGCTCGCGAAGTGCAAAGTGCGCCATCAAAGTGCCACATTGCGCCCATCGCCCATGCCCACGCATGTGCGAGTGCGAGTTAGGGTGCGGACCCTTCTCGAGTACACTAGTGTGTGCTTCCATGAAACAATAAGGATGGAGAGTTCCCACTTAAATACACCTTTAAGTTCCATCTCTTCTGTTTTGGTAAAAAATCAAGAAAGGATAATGCAACCAAATCTTTTGTTGTGAGGTGTGATGCTTGAATCTATGAACAATTATATGAACAACTCACAAATCAAATAAAGAGATGACACAAGGATTTATACGAGGAAAAAGCCCTTGATCAAGAGTTGATCTCCGGCATAGAAAACCTCGGGTGATGGAAACTACCAATCACCAACTAAGATTAATCAAAAGGTTGATACAAATCGGGATGATAACAAGCTTGTTACAAGGATCACTAATGTGCAATGTGCAAGAAATGTATGAAATCGCCAAGTAAACTGCCGAGAGCTGTTCGAGAGTGTGTGTTTGCCAAAATTAGCTAAGTGTTCTCACTCAAGCTTGATATCCCCTATTTAAAATTAGAAATAACTAAACTAACTAACTATCCGCTAATCACGCTGGCTTCCCACGATCTCCATAACGTTCACAAGGGCCAAGCACGTGCGGAATATTGAGGAAATATGCTCCACGAATATAGGCAAGACCAAGTCCATGCACATACTCCTGCAAAACAAGCTTACTCATAATGAAGACAATCGTTAGTATAAGGATCCTAAATCCTGATCCTGCAACACCTACTGAGGATCCTTAATTCAAACAGAATTCATGATCCTGGCGGTACATGAGGATCCATGATCCTTAGGATTGGAAAATCCTCCCCTAACAATTGCCCCCAAAATATAAGGAGTAAAGTGTAAATTAGCAAGTTATATTTTCTTGATCTTATCTGCAACTAACTAACGGATATATAGCCGTTAGGATCGAACTAGCCGTTACCGATCATACGTCATTGAAGCGACATCCCTGCAGAATCATCATTATAAATTCAAGTTAGAGATAAGGGTTAGGAACCATTTAAATTCGTGCGTTACACCTTTTAAATCCTCATTCGAAGATCAAGTAGGTACTTCTCTCCCTTTTCTCTCTTCTCCTTCTTACTCTGTTCTTCTTTAAAACCTTTGAATCACGATGAAGTTAAGATCATCCCCTGCCAAGGATCACCAGAAAGATAGTCCTTTGAAAAGCCAAGGGATCATCAAAGATTCTCCGAAGGAACGTTGCTGCTTCACTGATCCTAAGATCGACAGGATTCGTCATTGCTTTCCAGCGAACGCTGTCTTTAAACCTTTCGACCCTACCGCCTTGAGTGACTTCGTTTCTGCAACTTGGGTTGCTTTTCCGGCCACCCCATTTCTGATAGGATACTCCTATCCTTTCCCTGATTTTACCCAGTCTTTCTTCTCCCTTACCGGCATATCCTATATCCAGGTTATGCCAATGATGTGGAGGATTTTATATACCCTTGAGAGAATCATTGAGCAGGAGGATATATATATGGGAATGTTGGAATTGGCCGAACTGTACAACCTTGTGAGCCATGGTTCACACCGATTTTTATTCAAACACAAACCCGGCGAAGCACACCCAATCCTCAAGACCACCAAGAACGACACCAATTAGAAGAAGCGCTTTTTCTTCGTTAGGAGGGATTCTATCCCGTATGGGAAGGACCTCCCCTTAAAATGGACCACCCACGGTAGGATAGAGGATCCTTATAGATGGATCATAGGATAACCCTGTTTCTGCTGAGGATCACTAACCCCTATTTGTATCTTTTGTGCAGCTATCTCTGTTTCTCACAATATTCCATCACCTGCAACCAAAGAGAGGATCACCGCTTTCTGGAATCTTGATCCTGCAATAAGATCATTTCAAGCAAACACCAAGGATTCTCAAGAAGTATCCCCAGGCTCTGTCACGGCCCCCGACCCACCCTGGACGGAATCGGAAGCCGCGGACAGCCCGTGGTACCGGTGATTATTTTGAAAACGTTGCAGCGGATATTTCATCAGGACCGTGAGTTAGGAAAAATATCAGAGTTTAGAAACACCGGATTTTTATTTATTAAATAGATGGAATAAATCCATGTTTTACAATGGTAGCTTTAATAAAGATAAATTTTTATTACATAAAACAATATTTCTTAATTTGATTTTAATTAATAAAATAAGCCATTTCTTGATGCCTTTCAGTGCCGTATCCATCTCTTACTCCAATCTACTGTAATTACCTGAAACATGTTTGAAAAAGGTTTTGTCAGCGGGAAATACTGAGTGAATCATTCATTTTATGGAAAATGACACATAGTTATTAATTACAGCATAAGAGCGATTACAATGGCTTCTATCTTATTTTTATCTGGCGACTTGTCACAATGGTGACATGTCACAATGGTGACGATGGTCATACCACTATTAGATCAATGAACCTAAATAGTGATGATTATCCCTAGTAGGTCAATGAACCTAACTGGGAGAAAATTAGTAATGTGCACAATACCCCACTAGCCAGTGATTCAAGATATCCACGACTTAGTCCCTGTAATTATAACTTTTGAAAATAATTTGAGGTATTGTAAAATAGTTGATAAAAAGAGAATGACTCACTTTATAAGCATGCAGATTCATACAGGCAAAGTTTAGTCTACAGATAATCCTTGATATATTGTAGATTTATACAGGCAGAGCTTAGCCTATTGATTTAGCCTTGTGACCTAGTGCACACGAACTAGGTAATTAACTAATACAGCATTTACGATAACTCACGAGATAAAAACCCTCACAACGAATGACAAAGTGCAATCACTTAAACATCCCTTGGAATCACAACGAATGACAAAGTATAATTACTTAAACATCCATCGGATTCACAACGAATGACAAAGGATAGTACTAAAACATCCATCGGATAGTTTCAATCGATCGGACATTGAATCGTAGCAGCGATCGAGTTAATACCCTGTTTGCTGCAGCACCCCGCTATACTAATTAGTGATTCGTGTGTGTTAATTGTGGTAAACAGAGCATAACTCAGTGTATATTTTGAATTTCTTCGTCGAACGAACAACAGAATGCAAGTGCCAGGCCCTTCTATTTATACCCAAAATTTGCACCTCCCGCTAGTCGCGGAAGAATCCGTGGCATGTGTCGCGTGTCGCCTGGGATGACATTTCTAGAATAGAGTAGGCACGTGTCCCAGTAGCTTGGCTGAGTTGGTGAAATTGGAAAATTCGAGTTTGACAGCACATAATTTAGATAATCGTGACTAGGGTTTACCCCCCTGAGTTTTAGGGGCCCTGATCCTGATTCTGATTGTTCTAAAAATTTTAGGGTTTGTTCAGAATCACTTGGGTTTCTCAATTAGAGTTTCCTATTGGATAAAATAATAAAATAAATAGGACTTTTAATGAGGGTTGTTACATTCTCCCCACCTTAATAAAAATCTCGTCCTTGAGATTTACTGGAATAAGTAAGAATACTTTTTCTTTATCTCAGATTCCAGCTCCCAAGTGTATTTGGATATTTCTTTTAGACTTATGTCACCTTTTAGTTAATAAAAAAATAATATTAGGGTAGATGACACAGAATATCGAATTTTGTACAATAAGTAGGATTCAATGGTTTAACTGAATTAGTTCAAGAAATCGATGACAAACGAATGAAATGAAATGATATGATTTCCAAAGTGACTAGGTTCAAGTCAAAAGATATATAATCAATAGATATTTAGAATGAATGTGAAGGACTTTTAGAATCAATAAAATTCTTTGTCAAAAGAAAACTTACTTTAATTGGCAACTGAGGAAGACTTAGAATTGACAGGTTCCAAATGAAATAAAAGCATGAAAAATGATTTGTCAAATATTTATGATATTAAAAAAAATCAAAGTGTTGAGAGGAGTAAATTGCAAAGATACACCAAAATACAATAGAGTTAGTGTATCATCGTTTAACGTTTCCAAGTTGTTTTAATTGTGAAACAATGTGATAGTACACTATTTAGTAGTAACCATATTTTTCATACTATATCCTAGAGATTGAAATAAGAACAAGTTGTTTTGGCATGACCAACTATTATATTATATTTGTAAAACAAATGTAATATATATTATTTGTGTTCATGTCGGAACCATATTTTACATATCAAATATAAATACTATGTAATATATATTATTTGTTATACATTTTTACTATATGTAAATGGTCACCACTTTTAAATAAATATTATTTTAGTATTTTACTATACTATGTAAAATAACTTATATTTACTATGTAATATATATTACAAAACACTGGAATGAAGTTATTTCATTACAAAATATTTTAGTATTATTATTTTGTAAAAGAAATCACTATTATTTATAACGTTAAATAAAAATTAAAGATGTAAAAATATTTATTGTACAAAAGTTTTTGTAAAATAATTTGTAAATATATATCACTTAATGAGTCGATTCTATGTGATTACTTATTTTCATTTTGAAATCATATAATTTTGTGAATGTATTTATAAATGTTGTAAATAAGTGAAAACGGAAATTATATTATAATGTATCCATAACCCAATGTAGTTGATAACTATCATATTATTCTTATATGGTTATTTTCCTTGCCAGAGTGTTATGGTACATAGTTACCCCAAACCATGTGATAGACAATTATTTGTATAATTTTTATTCATTCTTCTAATTCTTGTATTTTGTTTTATGAAAATATGTCTTCTCCTTACAGTATAAAGTATATATAAAATATTTCTACATATAATTAAAATTTACTAATTAAGTATGATAACTTAATTTATATTAATTAGTCATTATCATGGTTGGATATTGGTTAGTGCTGCCTTGTTTAAGCATAGGTGGCCAGTCCATGCCTAACTAAGGCTAGGCTATTCAATACCTGCCCCTGACAATAACCTTAGTACTTAAAAATAATACTAACACTTTTGTTATTAATTTATTATTAATAATAAAACTAATATTAATTATCAATAATAACTGAACGTAAACTTAAATGAGAGTATAATTCAAACATAATTTTTATACATATATATAAAAATATAAATTCTTCACCTCAATGGTTTAATAAGAATATAGTAATACTATTTTGTAAATTTGGTAATCACTTATGTAAATTTCCATATATAATTAATTTTATATAATGTTTTTCGATTGAAGATGTTAAAGCAATAATTATTATGAAAGACTAGATTGATGTTGTAAGAATCATTAAGAGATACACTGAAATATAACAAGAATTTGTGTATCATTATCTTAGCACACGATTTGTGTTAAGATAGTTTTTATCAACAAAGCAATTTTTAACATATAATTAAATAAATAATTAATCCGTATATGATATATATATAAACGAGATTAGTGCAAGCTTTAAATTTTGTGAAAACGTCAGTACAAGGTGATCGTGATCAAAGAAATGATTCAATGGAATCGAAGATTTAAACAAGCCTATTATGGTTCAAAACAAATGAAGTGCTTGTTGGGACTATTTTGAATATGATAGCTTCCATCCATCATATGGGATCTTGAAATGAATATGTAATGTGAGCGAGTCAAATATTTTGAACTTGATTTAAACAAAACAAGTTTTAATAAGAAAGTTCGGACATGGTTACTATAGAAACTATGTATGCCAAAGAAAATTAAAATTTTCAAGAAATTTATTGACTCGATATCAAGGAGTTATTGTTTTGCAATAATGCGGTTCATAGTACAAAAAGCGGAATGATTTTTGAGTTTGGATAAAATAATAAATCGGAATGAAGCCCTCCAGTGGTCTTTATAAATCAAATGAATCACATGCGCAACAATTAGTGCATGTGTACTGTGTGAATTTACCAGGAAATAAAATAGATCAGTATTCGCTACTATGAAAGAAATCCTCATGGTATGATGACTATTAGGGAAGTAGAAACGCGAAAGTCAATTTATTATATACAAAGTCAGAATTTCAACGAAAGAAATTTAAAAACTTTATCTGGAATTTCTGGTGATAATCGTTGTTAAGTGACATTACCAGGGAATATTGAATAAAATGAAATAGGGAATTTGTGAAGGTATGTGACTCCTTTTGCAGTGATAATAATTATGACTCTGATTAGACTGTGCACCGATGGTTGTGAAATCTTGTTATAACGTACCTCAGCGAGATTCATGTCGTTTGTAGGATTATATGGCAAAGTGCCGCTTTTTGATTAGTAGTTCTTATACTGACGGAACTAACATTGGTGTCATCGTGCCCAATTTATCTTTTCCCAAAGGTCTAGCCTTGGAAGTTGTGTGTGATATATTTCAACGTCTGTGGACGTAAAATTTTAAGTTTCATGTATTTTCTTGTGTATTAACACAACTTTACAAGCTTTTTACTTGCGTTAATAGTTTATGATAATGCTTTGGAAATTCTTTATACTTTTGATGGTATCTCAACTTAAAGAATTTCCATTGTTTATTTTGTTGTACGAGTTACGTGATAACTGATCAAACGAAATAATGTTTGATATCGGAAAAGAGATTCTTAATAAAGAAATCTAGACACAGATGCTTGTGCTTTATTCCAAATTGACTTTTGGAATTTCTTATAGATATACATATCTATATAATCACATATTTCACATGCTGTAATATACATACCCTCTTCATAATGTATTTAACAGATTTGTATTTCCAAGAACCAGTTAAATATCTAGTCATGATACTATTTAGGGAAATCTTGTCACTTGTTTGACATATTATATACCCCGTCTTATCCGATTCGCGCCGGAGCGGTAACCTCATTATATCCGAACAAACTGGAGAGTCTACTACACCATACCCAGTCTTGTCGGAGAAAATTTTTCTATTTCCCATAAATAGTATCTTTTCAAGATTTTTAAAAGTGCATCTTTTATTAGGGCTTTTATCCAGAATTAAGGAAATTTGTATTCCCGTAACATATCTTTTTCTAGACCAAGTAATATTAATAAGCAATAATTTACTATTAATTCTTGCTTATTTATTATATATTGCAATATTCTAATTACCATTATTATGGTATATCAAAAACCCATCATACTTTATTTACACAAGTACTTAGCTTATCTCGAAGCTGATACTAAGGCATCTTTTCTTAAGTTCAAGTCTAAATGCTATCATGTGTGCTACCAGTTAACAGCAATCTCCTAACTCTTTTATACAAATTTAGATATTATTGTTACAACACCTAAAGGCTTAAAGCAGTGGCTCTGATACCACCTTCTGTCACGGCCCCTGACCCACCCTGGACGGAATCGGAAGCCGCGGACAGCCCGTGGTACCGGTGATTATTTTGAAAACGTTGCAGCGGATATTTCATCAGGACCGTGAGTTAGGAAAAATATCAGAGTTTAGAAACACCGGATTTTTATTTATTAAATAGATGGAATAAATCCATGTTTTACAATGGTAGCTTTAATAAAGATAAATTTTTATTACATAAAACAATATTTCTTAATTTGATTTTAATTAATAAAATAAGCCACTTCTTGATGCCTTTCAGTGCCGTATCCATCTCTTACTCCAATCTACTGTAATTACCTGAAACATGTTTGAAAAAGGTTTTGTCAGCGGGAAATACTGAGTGAATCATTCATTTTATGGAAAATGACACATAGTTATTAATTACAGCATAAGAGCGATTACAATGGCTTCTATCTTATTTTTATCTGGCGACTTGTCACAATGGTGACGATGGTCATACCACTATTAGATCAATGAACCTAAATAGTGATGATTATCCCTAGTAGGTCAATGAACCTAACTGGGAGAAAATTAGTAATGTGCACAATACCCCACTAGCCAGTGATTCAAGATATCCACGACTTAGTCCCTGTAATTATAACTTTTGAAAATAATTTGAGGTATTGTAAAATAGTTGATAAAAAGAGAATGACTCACTTTATAAGCATGCAGATTCATACAGGCAAAGTTTAGTCTACAGATAATCCTTGATATATTGCAGATTTATACAGGCAGAGCTTAGCCTATTGATTTAGCCTTGTGACCTAGTGCACACGAACTAGGTAATTAACTAATACAACATTTACGATAACTCACGAGATAAAAACCCTCACAACGAATGACAAAGTGCAATCACTTAAACATCCCTTGGAATCACAACGAATGACAAAGTATAATTACTTAAACATCCATCGGATTCACAACGAATGACAAAGGATAGTACTAAAACATCCATCGGATAGTTTCAATCGATCGGACATTGAATCGTAGCAGCGATGGAGTTAATACCCTGTTTGCTGCAGCACCCCGCTATACTAATTAGTGATTCGTGTGTGTTAATTGTGGTAAACAGAGCATAACTCAGTGTATATTTTGAATTTCTTCGTCGAACGAACAACAGAATGCAAGTGCCAGGCCCTTCTATTTATACCCAAAATTTGCACCTCCCGCTAGTCGCGGAAGAATCCGTGGCATGTGCCGCGTGTCGCCTGGGATGACATTTCTAGAATAGAGTAGGCACGTGTCCCAGTAGCTTGGCTGAGTTGGTGAAATTGGAAAATTCGAGTTTGACATCACATAATTTAGATAATCGTGACTAGGGTTTACCCCCCCTGAGTTTTAGGGGCCCTGATCCTGATTCTGATTGTTCTAAAAATTTTAGGGTTTGTTCAGAATCACTTGGGTTTCTCAATTAGAGTTTCCTATTGGATAAATAATAAAATAAATAGGACTTTTAATGAGGGTTGTTACAGGCTCAATCACAATGTCAAGTAAGTATCCAAGTTTGTATATAATTAAATGTTTAAATGTAAATAAAACAAGAATACTAATCTGTTGTTTTGTATTGGTAGGCGTTGGAAAAAACTCAAGGTCAGCCTCCCGCTTTAGTGTTAGTGATCTCAGCACTGTGGCTCCCTGGTCTGGGAAGAAGAAAACTGCTGCTAGTCCAAGTGCTCTAGTCCCCAAACCTGTCACCTCCAAGGGGGGAAAGAAGAGGAAGGCCACTGAAGCTGACAATCTCGAAGGCCTGCCCCTCATCCGCCATCAGTTTCAGGAATACTTTGCTGATGTAAGGATCACCAACCTTGCTTTGTTATCCTACCCACTTGAGGATCACGGATCCTAAACTTTTCCTTGTCTTTTTGCAGAAATTCGCCGAGATCGAAATGCTATTTGATGCATATGTTGAAGAGGCTGAGCAGAAGCATCTGGAGTTCCAAAAGATCTTCCTGGCCAAGGATGAGACTATCTCTCGCCTTGAGAAGGATCTGAACTTGGAAAAGAAGCAGCTGGTTATGGCCAGATAAACGTTGATCATGAGAAGCATGAGGTGCTGGAGTATGATAAAGTCTCTGCCGCCATCAGCATGTACAAGATCAAGCTGCAAATGGCCCGGGAAGTTGAGGATCCTAACTTTAACAGGACCACTTGGGACCAGGAGGGTTGGAAGGCGAAGTTGGCTGAGCTAGACGATGAGGAGGAGGCTACCGAGGTCTTGGCGATCGAGGAAAGTGGCAGCGGGAAGGATCACGCTCGTGGTGCTGATGCTGGTGGTGATGCAGCCAAGGTGTGAGCTGCATAAATGGGCGATGATGGATATTTCTAGACGCGGCCGGAGCCCATTTTTTTAGGATTTGAAAGTTTTTTGGTTGTGATGTTTTAAACAATGATGGTTTGTAATAACTAAACAATAGCTATTAGGGTTGAGGATCATGGATCCTTTGAACAATAGGTAGGATAATAGGTGGTGGAGGGATCCTCTGTTTGGGGGATGAAACCACTTGTTATCCTGCCATCTTTTATTTCCTGCACTTTTAAGACCTGTTAACAATGGACACCCGTTGCCAACCCAAGTGGACGGGCCACGTATTGCTGGTAGAAGCTTGGGTTAGCAATTTTGACAACCTTTAAGGGTTTAACTTTTGGTGAATAAATAAAACTTTAATCTTTTGGCTATTTCTTGTGTTGTTATTCTTGTTAATTCTTCATTTTTCAACTGTTGTTATATACTTTCTTTGAATTCATAAGCTAAGAATAAAGGTTTAATAAATCATGTCAAAAAATTTTAGGATATGATCAAGGATCAAATATCCTATAATCGATAAATTCAAAAACGTAGTATAGTTTAAGGATCATAAATCCTGTTGTCAAAGGATAAGGGTTACTTATATAAACAAAGAACAAAATTAAAGTAATTAAGGATCATACCTGAGAATCCAAGTTAGGATCCCAAACCTTTAACATTTAGAATCAGGATAACCAAAAGACAAACCTTAATAAAGGATCAAGGATCCTTGGCTGTTTGACCTGAAATGGAACATAACTTGGGACTAAGCCAATATAAGAGAAGAGTTAGCAACTGGGGACAAGCCCAAAAATTATGGGGATAAGCCCAATATACTGGGGACAAGCCCAAAAAACTAGGGACAAGCCCAAAAAACTGGGGACACGCCCAAAAAACTGGGGACAAGCCCGAAGGATCTTGTGTAAACTGGAGTATGGCCCTCACTGGCGACTATCCAAACTTAGTGACATGAACATGCCAAAACCTTAGCTAACGTGAAAACATTAGAAACCTTAGGAACGGATGTATGGTACGTCTACCATTATACGTAGGATCCCGGATACAGCCAGTACAATTAAATTGTCAGCCCCTAAAGCGAGTACTGGTCCCATTGCCATGAATTGTACCAGGATCATCGTGCGCTACTGGCGATACTGGGGACAGGCCCAAAAACTGGGGACTAGCCTAAATAACTGGGGTCAAGCCCAAATAACTGGAGACTTCTGTGGATACTCAATCCTTCGTTAAGGATACATGAACCTTGTGCAAAACTCAGAATCAAGTGAAAGGAGGATAAAGGATCCAAGATCCTTTTCCTTGTATAGAGGATAATTAAAGAATGAAATAGTTTCAGATTAGATCATTACCAAAATGAGGATCATCCATCCTCTAAGGATCCTTCAAGGGTTTGGATCATGAATATTGCTAAGGATCACACATCCTTATCACATGAAGTATTTCTTTAGGTGGACAGCATTCCAAGCTCTTGGTAGCAAATCACCTTCCATTGTTAGCAATCGATATGCCCCCTTTCCAGCCTCAGCTTCAATCAGGTAGGGGCCTTCCCACTTTGGTGCCAATTTTCCGTCAGCAGGATTTGTGGTATTCTGAAATGCTTTCCTTAATACCATATCACCAACTTGGAACTTCCTGATCCTGACATTCTTATTGTAGGCTCCAGCCATCCTTTGTTGATAACTAGCCATCCTTATCCTTGCCAAATCCTTGAGTTCTTCTATAGTATCCAAATCTTGAACCAAGTTTTCAGCATTCTCTTCAGGATCACGGATACTTGTTCTTGTAGTAGGAACCACCATTTCTGTAGGGATCACTGATTCTACTCCAAATACCAAAGAAAATGGAGTTTGGCCAGTAGCATTCTTGGGAGTTGTCCTATCAGCCCATAGTACATAAGGTAGTTCTTCTGTCCACTTTCCTTTCTTGGATCCAAGCTTCTTCTTCAAGTTGTTGATGATGATCTTGTTGGATGATTCTGTCTGACCATTAGCTTGTGGGTGGACTGGTGTTGATGTTATCATCTTAATCCCCCAGCTGTCACAAAAGTTAGTAGTTCTACTCCCAATAAATTGGGATCCATTATCACAAACAATTTCAGAAGGAATACCAAATCTAGTAATAATGTTTCTTTTAATAAAGGATATCACTTCTGTTTTGGTCAAAAATCAAGCAATGATAATGCAACCAAACTTTCTGTTGTGAGGTATGATGCTTGAATCGATGAACAATACTAAGGATCACTCAGAAATGAAATGAACAAGTGACACAAAGATTTATACGAGGAAAAAGCCCTTGATCAAGAGTTGATCTCCGGCATAAAAAACCTCGGGTGATGGAAACTACCAATCACCAACTCAAATTAAACAAGAAATGTATTACAACTCCGAATGATAGCGAGCTAGTTACAAGGATCACTATAGTGTAATGTGCAAAAAAGTATGTAATCGCCAAGTGAATTGTCAAGAGCTGGTGAGAGCAGTTGCGAGTGTGTGTGTTAAGCTAAAAATATCCAAGTGTTTCTATTTAGCTCGCTATCCCCTTTAAAAATGGAAAATATCTAAGCTAACAAACTTTCCGCATTTTGTGCAAGTCCTCCACGAACTCCATAACGTCCACTTTAGTTAAGCACGTGCGGAATAAGTATGGAATATGCTCCAGGAATATCGCCAAGACCAAGTCCAAGCTCGTACTCCTGCAAAACAACTTCATATTCAAAGCAGACAATCGTTAGCATAAGGATCCTTATGATGATCCATGATCCTGATCCCACAATAACTTATGAGGATCACTAATTCAAACAGAATTGAGGATCACTAAGCCCAACAGTAATTGAGGATCACTGATCATTGGAAAATCCTCCCCTAACAATTGCCCCCAAAATATAAGGAGTAATTTGTAAATGAACGAGTTATATTTTCTCGTTCTTATCCGTAACCAACTAACGGATATATAGCCGTTGAATCCTGACTAGCCGTTGCTAACATGACGTCATTGAGATGACTATCCTGCAAAATCATCATTATAAATTGAAGTTAGAGATAAGGGTTAGAGAGCATTTAAATTCGTGCGTTTCCTTCTTTAAATCCTCATTCGAAGACTTGATCAGGTATTTCTCTTTCCTTTCTCTCTTCATCTTCTCACTCTGTTTCTTCTTTTTCACCACCGTCATAATCGAGATGATGCTAAGATCCTCACCGGATAAGGATCACAAGAAGGACAGCCCCTTGAAAAGCCAAGGGATCATAAAAGATTCTTCAAAAGAATGATGGTGCTTCACTGATCCACAGATAGACAGAATCAGCCATTGTTTTCCGGCAAACACCGATTTCAAACCATTTGATCCCACCGTTCTAAGTGACTACATTTCTGAAACCTGGGTAGCTTTTCCGGTTACCCCATTCACAATAGGATACTCATATCCTTTTCCAGATTTCACCCAATCCTTCTTCTCTCTCACCGGCATCTCCTACATTCAAGCGATGCCAATGATCTGGTGGGTCTTATATACCCTTGAAAGGATCATTGAACATGAAGGAATTGATCTGGGAATGTTGGAGTTTGCAGAGATGTATGACCTCGTAAGCCATGGATCTCATCGGTATCTACTCAAACATAAACCTGGTGAAGAACACCCCATCTTCAGAGCCACTAAGAATGACACCAACTGGAAACGGCGATTCTTTTTTGTCAGAAGGGATTCTATCCCTGATGGAAAGGATCTGCCTAGAAAATGGACAACTCATGGTAGGATAGAGGATCCTGAGAAGGATCACAGGATAACCTTGTCTTTATTGAGGATCACTAACATCCTTCTGTTTCTATTTTGCAGCTATTACTGTCGCACACCTCATCACAACACCTGCAACAAAGGAAAGGCTTGCTGCTTTCCGGAGACTTGATCCTGCAATAAGATCATTTAAAGCAAACACCCAGGATTCTCAAGAAGTATCCTCAGGTTCTGTCACTATGTCGAGTAAGTATCCATGTTTATATGTAATTAAATGCTTAAATTAAAATGAAATAAGGATACTTATCTGTTTTGGATGTGTAGGTGCTGGAAAATCTTCAAGATCTGCCTCCAAATTCAGTGTCACTGACCTTAACACTGTCCGATCCTCAAAGAAGAAGCTTGCTGCCAGTCCAGCTGTCACGATCCCCAAGGCAACCACTTCTAAGAGCAAGGGTGGCAAGAAAAGAAAGACCTCTGAGGCTGACAATCTAGAAGGCTTGCCTCTGATCCGCCATCAGTTCCTCGAGTACTTTGCTGAGGTAAGGATCACTGACTTAGCTTAATTATCCTGCCCACTTGAGGATCACGTGATCCTGAGCTTTGCATTGTCTTTTTGCAGAAATTTGCTGAAATTGAGGACTACGTAGGCAATGTTGAAGAAGTTGAGCTAAAGTTCCTGGACCTCCAAAAGATCATGCTAGCCAAGGATAAGACGATTGCAACCCTTGAAAATGACGTCAATCTGGTGAAGAGGGAGCTTGTCCTGGCTCATATCACTGCTGATCAAGAGAAGGCTGAGATCACCAATGATGCCAAAGTCTCCGCTGCCATTGCTATGTACAGAACCAAGCTGCAGATGGCCAAAGAAGCTCAGGATCCTGACTTTGACAAGAGCAGCTGGGACGTAGAGGGCTGGAAGGCAAGGTTAGCTGAGCTGGATGACGAAGAAGAAGCTGACGAGGTCCTAGCAATAGAGGCTGGTGGCAGTGGCAAGGATCAGGCAGGTGATACTGGAGCTGGAGGTGATGGTGAAGGTGATGCAGCGAATGGGTAAGCTGCAGGAATGGGCGATGAAGGACATTTCTAGACGTAGCCGGAGCCCATTTTTTAGAATTTGGTAGTTTTATTTTGGTCATGGTGTTTTGAAACAATCTTGGGTTGTAATAACTTTAGACAATAGTTTCTAGGGTGAAGGATCATGGATCCTTGAACAATAGGCAGGATAATGGGTGGTGGATGGATCCTCTGTTTGGGGGATGAAGCCACTCGTTATTCTTCAATCTTTTATTTCCTGCACCACAAAGACCCGTAAACAATGGACACCTTTTGCCAACCCATGTGGACGGGCCACGTTTTGCTGGTAGAAACGTGGGTTGGCAATTTTGATAACCTTAAAGGGTTTAATGTTTTGTGAATAAAATAACTTTAACTTATTGGCTATCTTCCGTGTTACTATCCTTGTTAGTGCTTTACTTTTCAATTGTTGTGATATTCATTTTGTCTAAACTTATTAAGTAAAGAAAAAATTTAATAAATATCCCCAAAAAGTTTAGGATATGATCAAGGATTACATATCCTATAGTCGACAAGTTCTGAAAAGTAGTGTAGTTTAAGGATCACAAGTTCAGTTGTCATAGGATAAGGGTAACTCAGATGAATAATGAATAAAATCAAAATAGTTAAGGATCATACCTGAGAATCCAAGTTAGGATCCTAACCTTTAACACTTATAATCAGGATAACCAAAAGACAAACCTTAGTATAAGGTAAGGATCAAGGATCCTTGGTCATTTATCTCCAAAAACCTGAAATAGGATACAACTTGGGACTAAGCCAATATAAGATAAGAGTTAGTAACTGGGGACAAGCCCAACAATTCTGGGGACAAGCCCAATATACTGGGGACGAGCCCAAAGGATAACTGGGGACAAGCCCAAAGGATAACTGGGGACAAGCCCAAAGGATCATGTGTAAACTGGAGTATGGCCCTCACTGGCGACTATCCAAACTTAGTGACATGAAAATGCCAAAACCTTAGCTAACGTGAAAACGTTAGAATCCTTGGGAACGGATGTATGGTACGTCTACCATTTTACGTAGGATCCTGAATATAGCCAGTACAATGAAATTGTCAGCCCCTAAAGCGAGTACTGGTCCCATTGCCATGAACTATACCAGGATCATCGTGCGCTACTGGCGAAACTGGGGACAGGCCCAAACTGGGGACTAGCCCAAATAACTGGGGTCAAGCCCAAATAACTGGATACTTCTGTGGATACTCAATCCTTAGTTAAGGATACCTGAACCTTCAAAACTCAGAATCAAGTGAAAGGAGGATAAAGGATACAGGATCCTTATCCTTGTATAGGATAATTAAAAAATGAAATAGTTTGAGATTAGATCATTACCAAAATGAGGATCCTCTGCCCTGTAAGGATCCTTCAAGGATACTTGTCAGGTAACGATCATGGATCCTGATCACAAGAAATATTTCTTCAAATGGACAGCATTCCAAGCTCTTGGTAGCAAATCGCCTTCCATTGTTAGCAATCGATATGCCCCCTTTCCTGCTTCAGCTTCAATCAAATATGGGCCTTCCCACTTTGGTGCTAGCTTTCCATCAGCAGGATTGGTGGTATTTTGAAATGCTTTCCTTAATACCATATCACCAACTTGGAATTTCCTGATCCTGACATTTTGGTTGTAAGCTCCAGCCATCCTTTGTTGATAACTGGCCATCCTTATCCATGCCAAATCCCTGATTTCTTCTATAGTATCCAAGTCTTGAACCAAGTTTTCAGCATTTTCTTCAGGATCACGAATGCTTGTTCTTGCAGTAGGAACCACCATCTCTGTAGGGATCACTGATTCTGCCCAAATACCAAGGAAAATGGAGTTTGGCCAGTGGCATTCTTGGGAGTTGTCCTATCAGCCCATAGTACATAAGGTAGTTCTTCTGCCCACTTTCCTTTCTTGGATCCAAGCTTTTTCTTCAAGTTGTTGATGATGATCTTGTTGGATGATTCTGTCTGACCATTAGCTTGTGGGTGGACTGGTGTTGATGTTATCATCTTAACCACCATGTCTATTCCCAAAAGTTGGGATCCATTATCACAAACAATTTCCGAAGGGATACCAAATCTAGTAATAATGTTTCTTTTAATAAAGGATATCACTTCCTTTTCTCTGACTTGAGCAAAGGCTTCAGCCTCTATCCACTTGGAGAAGTAATCAGTCATAGCAAGCATGAATACTTTTCCACCAGGTGCCCTAGGAAGCTTTCCAACTATATCCATTCCCCATCTCATGAATGGCCAGGAAGAGGATATAGGATGCAAGAGCTCTGCTGGTTGGTGAAGGATATTACTATGCCTCTGACAAGGATCACACTTCTTGGCATATTCCACAGCATCCTTCTTCATAGTAGGCCAATAGTATCCTGTCCTCAAGATCCTTGAGAACAATGCTCTGCCCCCAGTGTGGTTTCCACAATCTCCTTCATGGAAATCCTTTAGGACTTCTTGGATTTCAGGATCCTCAATGCATCTTAGATATGGACCTGCAAGAGATCGTTTATACAACAGATTATTTAATATTGTAAATTGAGATACCTTGATTTTGAAAGCCCTAGGGTTTTCTCCTGTAGGAATCTCTCCATGTTGTATGTATCTCATGATTGGGAGGATCCATGATCCTGAATGAGATTGAGTATCATCACTAGGGATGATTGCAGAATCCTCTCCTATCTCCATAGCTACATGATCCTCGATAGCAGGGGCCAGGATATGGATAATAGGGATCTTGATATCCTTCGGGATCTTCAAGGATGATCCTAGATTGGCTAATGCATCAGCCTCTGCATTCTCTTCCCTTGGTACCTGTGTCAAACTAAAGGAAACAAAAGAGAGTGCCAATTCTTTGACTATCTCTAAATATTTGATTAGCTTTTCACCTTTAACAACATAGGATCAATTAAAGTGATTAGTGATTAATAATGAGTCTACATGTACCTCAAGATACCTGATCCTCATATGCTTAGCAATTTGCAAACCAGCTATCAATGCTTCATACTCAGCCTCATTGTTGGTAGTTTGAAATTCACAAGCTATGGAGTGGGGTATTATGCCCCCCTGTGGCGATTTTAGTAGTATTCCCAGCCCTGTTCCATTTACATTAGAGGCTCCATCAGTGAAGAGAATCCAAGGATCCTTAGTTTCTTCAAGCTGTTGGACTTCTAACTCAGCTTCCTTTTGCAAATCACTACTAACATCTGCCACAAAGTCAGCTAAGGCCTGGGATTTTATGGCAGTCCTTGGTTCATATCTTATATCATATGCACTAAGCTTCACTGCCCACTTAGCCATCCTTCCTGACATTTCAGGTTTCCTGAGAACATTCTTAATTGGAAAATTAGTCTTAACAATAATGGCATGAGTCTCAAAATAATGTCTTAATTTAGTAGATGCCATAATTAATGCAAGGATAAGTTTTTCTAAGTGTGAATACCTGGATTCAGCATCAAGTAAACTCTTACTTACATAATAAACAGGATGTTGTGTACCTTGGTGATCCTTAACAAGGACCGCACTTACTACTTTTGAGGATACTGCTAAGTATAAGGATAATATATCCCCTTTTTCTGGTTTCATCAGGGCCGGGGCTGAGGATAGGTAATCCTTAAGAGCTTTGAGGGCATTTTCATGCTTCTCAGTCCATTCAAATTTCTTGTTCTTCCTCAGGATGTCATAGAATTCCTTGCACTTTTCTGAGGATTTGGATATGAACCTGTTCAAGGCTGCGATCCTGCCTGTCAATCTTTGCACATCCTTAGCATTGGCAGGAGATTTGATATTCACAATAGCCTTGATTTTCTCTGGACTTGCTTCAATGCCCCTCTTTGTCACCATATAGCCTAAGAATTTACCTGCCTTAACACCAAAATGACACTTGGAAGGATTTAGTTTCATATTAAATTTATCAAGGATATTGAATGCTTCCTCCAAGTCTTTAAGGTGATCCTCAGCTTTCTTGGACTTAACCACCATGTCATCTATATAGACTTCCATAGTGTGTCCAATTTGTTCCTTGAACATCATATTGACTAGCCTTTGATAAGTAGCACCTGCATTCCTTAGTCCAAATGGCATAGCGATATAACAATATATTCCAGTTGGGGTCATAAAGGTTGTATCCTCTTGATCAGATGGTTCCATCTGAATTTCTTGAAATCCAGATGAAGCATCCATAAAAGTCAACAACTCATGACCCGCGGTAGCATCCACCATGGAGTCAATGTGGGGTAATGGGAAAGGATCCTTGGGACATGCCTTGTTTAAATCAGTAAAATCGACACATACCCTCCACTTTCCATTTTTCTTTTGAACAACAACCACATTGGCTAACCATCTTTGATACTTAACCTCTCTTATCATACCTGCCCGAAGTAGTTTGTCTACCTCCTCCTGGATAATAGCATTCCTTTCAGGTGCAAACTTCCTCCTCTTTTGATGTATAGGCTTGAATGACCTGTCAATGCCAAGCTTATGAGTAATTATATCCTTAGATATACCTGTCATATCCTCATGCTTCCAGGAAAAGGTAGTTTTCCTTCTTTTAATGAAGGATACTATATCCTGTTCAATGCTGCTAAGGATCCCTGATCCTATGAAGACTATGGATTCAGGATCATGAGGATCCATGAAGATTTCTTTTACATCCTACTCTCTTGCGTCCAAGACATCTCTTGAAGGATACTTTAATTGCTATTGCTCCCTTGGTCTTGAGCCTGGCTTCATTGATGATGTATAACAATTCTTAGCCTCTTGTTGATCACTCTCAATTTTCACCACTCCCTATGGACTTGGAAGCTTTACACACTGATGATAGGTGGATGGGACTGCCTTCATATCATGTATCCATGGCCTGCCAAGGATAACATTACAACAAGATAAGCAATCTACAACACAAAATTTCTGATAAGAATGGAGTCCTTCAATATAAATAGGGAGTTTGATGTCCCCCAATGTGTTTTTGGTTTCCCCACTGAATCCCACAAGGACTGAGGATCTTGGGACAATATCAGACTCCGGGATATTCATTTTCTTGAGGACATCAAGCTGAATGATGTTCACAGAGCTTCCTCCATCGATTAGGATCCTGCGAACAAAGTGGTTAGAAATAAACAATGTAATTACAAGACCATCATGATGAGGATCCTGAACATCAAGACGATCATCCTCATCAAAAGTTATGATCTTATCCTTGGTGACAGTGGACGTCCGGATGGGTCTGTCTCCATTATCCATCTTGGTTTCCTTGGCATGTCTTTTGGCTGCTGAAAAGGAAGTACCACAAATGTCTGATCCGCCGGATATAAAGTTTATAACTTGTGCATCTGCTGGAGGAGCAGGAGCCTTTTCCGGGATCCTTTCAGGATCCTGGATCCTTGACTTCTTTCATCCCAGAAGCTCTTTCAAATGCCCCTTGCTTAATAAGTAACCAATTTCCTTTCTTAGTGCAATACACTCTTCAGTGAGATGCCCGAAATCCTCATGACATGCACACCACTTGGACTTATCCTTTGTAGCAGCTGGTTTATCACTTTTTCTCTGCCACCTAGCTTTCTCACCTAGATTCTGCATTGCAAGGATTAGTTCATTGTTATCAACAGAAAAACAATATTCAGAAATAGGAGGATAATCCTCATCATCCTCTTCTTGTTCCACTGCATGCACGTTCTGGTTATCCGATTTGTTGTAGTATTTTGATTTGTTGTTCCTGAGGTAGGATCCTTGCTTCTCCTGTTTTGAGGATCCTGTCAATCTATCCTGGATCCTTTTGTCATCCTCTAGGCAGATAAACCTGAGGGCCCTGGTTCTTACTTCATCAAGATTCCTGCATGGTGTCATAACAAGATCATCATAGAACAATGAATCCCTAAGCAATCCCATTTTGAAGGCTTCTACAGCCGTAGCTATATCTAAGTTAGGAATATCTAAGGATACTTTACTAAACTTAGTGATATAATCTCTAAGTGATTCATTTTGACCTTGTGTTACCCTATATAGATCACTAGTTAATCGTTCAAATTTTCTACTACAAGAGAATTGACTATTAAACAAATTAACCAGATTAGCAAATGAAGTAATAGAGTAACGGGGAAGACTTAGCAGCCATTTAAGAGCAGATCCTGTAATTGTGGATCCAAACCCCTTGCATAGACATGCTTCTTTTAACCTCTCCGGAATTGGATTGATCTCCATCCTCTCCCTATATTGATCTACATGCTCCTCTGGATCCGTTAAACCATCATATAGCTTCATGGATGGTATCTGGAATCTTTTGGGTATCTCAGCATATTGAGCTACATTTATCGGAAATTGTTTTGGTAAAAAATCAAGCAATGATAATGCAACCAAACTTTCTGTTGTGAGGTATGATGCTTGAATCGATGAACAATACTAAGGATCACTCAGAAATGAAATGAACAAGTGACACAAAGATTTATACGAGGAAAAAGCCCTTGATCAAGAGTTGATCTCAGGCATAAAAAACCTCGGGTGATGGAAACTACCAATCACAAACTCAAATTAAACAAGAAATGTATTACAACTTCGGATGATAGCGAGCTAGTTACAAGGATCACTATAGTGTAATGTGCAAAAAAGTATGTAATCGCCAAGTGAATTGTCAAGAGCTGGTGAGAGCAGTTGCGAGTGTGTGTGTTAAGCTAAAAATAGCCAAGTGTTTCTATTTAGCTCGCTATCCCCTTTAAAAATGGAAAATATCTAAGCTAACAAACTTTCCGCATTTTGTGCAAGTCCTCCACGAACTCCATAACGTCCACTTTAGTTAAGCACGTGCGGAATAAGTATGGAATATGCTCCAGGAATATCGCCAAGACCAAGTCCAAGCTCGCACTCCTGCAAAACAACTTCATATTCAAAGCAGACAATCCTTAGCATAAGGATCCTTATGATGATCCATGATCCTGATCCCACAATAACTTCTGAGGATTACTAATTCAAACAGAATTGAGGATCACTAAGCCCAACAGTAATTCAGGATCACTGATCATTGGAAAATCCTCCCCTAACAACTTCCTTTTCTCTAACTTGAGCAAAGGCTTCAGCCTCTATCCACTTGGAGAAGTAATCAGTCATAGCAAGCATGAATACTTTTCCACCAGGTGCCTTGGGAAGTTTACCAACTATATCCATTCCCCATCTCATAAATGGCCAAGAAGAGGATATAGGATGTAAGAGCTCTGCTGGTTGGTGAAGGATATTACTATGTCTCTGACAAGGATCACACTTTCTGGCATAATCCACAGCATCCTTCTTCATAGTAGGCCAATAGTATCCTGTCCTCAGGATCCTTGAGAATAATGCCCTGCCCCCTGTGTGGTTTCCACAATCTCCTTCATGAAAATCCTTTAGGACTTCTTGGATTTCAGGATCCTCAATGCATCTTAGATATGGTCCTGCAAGAGATCGTTTATATAGCATGTTATTCAATATTGTAAACTGAGATACCTTAATTTTGAAAGCCCTGGGGTTTTCTCCTATAGGAATCTCTCCATGTTGGATATATCTTTTGATTGGGAGGATCCATGATCCTGAATGAGATTTTGTATCATCACTAGGGATGATTGCAGAATCTTCTCCTATCTCCATGGCTACATGATCCTCAATAGCGGGGGTTAGGATGTGGATAATAGGGATCCTGATATCCTCTGGAATCTTCAAGGATGATCCTAGATTGGCCAATGCATCAGCCTCTGCATTCTCTTCCCTTGGTACCTATGTTAAACTAAAGGAAACAAAAGAGAGTGCCAATTCTTTGACTGTCTCTAAATATTTGATTAGCTTTTCAACTTTAACAACATAGGATCCATTAAAGTGATTAGTAATTAACAATGAATCTACATGTACCTCAAGATACCTGATCCTCATATGCTTAGCAATTTGCAAACCAGCTATCAAGGCTTCATACTCAGCCTCATTGTTAGTAGTTTGGAACTCACAAGCTATGGAGTGGGGTATTATGTCCCCCTGTGGCGATTTTAGTAGTCTTCCAAGTCCTGTTCCTTTGACATCAGAGGCTCCATCAGTGAAGAGTATCCAAGGATCCTTAGTCTCTTCCAGCTGTTGGACTTCTAACTCAGCTTCCTTTTGCAAGTCAATACTAAAATCTGCCACAAAGTCAGCTAAGGCTTGGGATTTGATGGCAGTCCTTGGTTCATATCTTATGTCATAAGCACTAAGCTTCACTGCCCACTTAGCCATCCTTCCTGACATTTCAGGTTTCCTGAGAACATTCTTAATTGGAAAATTAGTCTTAACAAAAATGGCATGAGTTTCAAAATAATGTCTTAATTTAGTAGATGCCATAATTAATGCAAGGATAAGTTTTTCTAAATGTGAATACCTGGATTCAGCATCAAGCAAACTCTTACTTACATAATAGACAGGATGTTGTGTACCTTCATGATCCTTAACAAGGACCGCACTTACTGCTTTAGAGGATACCGCCAAATATAAGGATAATATATCCCCTTTTTCTATTTTCATCAAGGCAGGGGTTGAGGATAGGTAATCCTTAAGAGCTTTGAGAGCGTTTTCATGCTTTTCAGTCCATTCAAATTTTTTGTTCTTTCTCAAAATGTCATAGAATTCCTTGCATTTTTCTGATGACTTGGATATGAACCTGTTTAAGGTTGCGATCCTGCCTGTCGATCTTTGCACATCCTTGGCATTGGCAGGAGATTTGATATTCACAATAGCCTTAATTTGCTCTGGACTTGCTTCAATGCCTCTTTTTGTCACCATATAGCCTAGGAATTTACCTGCTTTAACACCAAAGTGACACTTGGAAGGATTTAGTTTCATATTAAATTTATCAAGGATATTGAATGCTTCCTCCAAGTCTCTAAGGTCATCCTCAGCTTTCTTGGACTTAACCACCATGTCGTCTATATAGACTTCCATAGTGTGTCCAATTTGTTCCTTGAACATCATATTGACTAGCCTTTGATAAGTAGCACCTGCATTCCTCAGTCCAAATGGCATAGCAATATAACAATATATACCAGTTGGGGTCATAAAGGCTGTATCCTCTTGATCAGATGGTTCCATCTGAATTTGTTGAAATCCAGATGAAGCATCCATAAAAGTCAACAACTCATGACCCGCGGTAGCATCCACCATGGAGTCAATGTGGGGTAATGGGAAAGGATCCTTGGGACATGCCTTGTTTAAATCAGTAAAATCGACACATACCCTCCACTTTCCATTTTTCTTTTGAACAACAACCACATTGGCTAACCACCTTGGATACTTAACCTCTCTTATCATACCTGCCCGAAGTAGTTTATCTACCTCTTCCTGGATAATAGCATTCCTCTCAGGTGCAAACTTTCTCCTTTTTTGATGAATTGGCTTAAATGACCTGTCAATGCCTAGTTTATGAGTAATTATATCTTTAGATATACCTGTCATGTCGTCATGCTTCCAGGCAAAGGTAGTTTTCCTCCTCTTAAGGAAGGATACTAGATCCTGTTCAATGTTGCTGAGGATCCCTGATCCTATGAAGACTATGGATTCAGGAACATGAGGATCCATAAGGATTTCTTTCACATCATGTTCTCTTGCCTCCAAGACATCTCTTGAAGGATGCTTTAATTGCTATTGCTCCCTTGGTCTTGAGGTTGGCTTCATTGATGACGTGTAGCAATTCTTAGCTTCTTGTTGATCACTCTCAATTTTCACCACTCCCCACGGGTTAGGAAGCATTACACATTGATGATAGGTAGATGGGACTGCCTTCATGTCATGTATCCATGGCCTGCCAAGGATAACATTACAACATGATAAGCAATCTATAACACAAAATTTTTTATAAGAATGAAGTCCTTCAATATAGATGGGGAGTTTGATCTCCCCCAATGTGATCTTGGTTTCTCCACCGAATCTCATAAGAACTGAGGATCTTGGTTACAATATCCGATTCAAGGATGTTCATCTTCTTGAGGACATCAAGCTGAATGATGTTTACTGAGCTTCCTCCATCTATCAGGATCATGCGAACAGAGTGGTTAGATATAAACAAAGTAATAACAAGACCATCATGATGAGGATCCTGAACATCAACACGATCATCCTCATCAAAAGTTATAACTTTCTCCTGTGTAACAGTAGAGGTCCGGATGGGTCTATCTCCATTATCCATCTTGGTCTCCTTGGCATGTCTTTTGGCTGCTGAAAAGGAAGTGCCACAAATGTCTGATCCATCGGATATGAATTTTATAACTTGTGCATCTGCTGGGGGAGCAGGAGCTCTTTCTGGGATCCTCTCAGGATCCTGGGTCCTTGACTTCTTTCGTCCCAAAAGCTCCTTCAAGTGCCCCTTGCTTAACAAGTAACCAATTTCTTTTCTAAGTGCAATACACTCTTCAGTGAGATGTCCGAAATCCTCATGATATGCACACAATTTGGACTTGTCTTTTGTTGCGGCTGGTTTGTCACTTTCCCTTTGCCATCTTGCTTTCTCACCTAGATTCTGCATTGCAAGAATTAGTTCATTGTTATCAACATAAAAACAATATTCAGAAATTGGAGGATAATCCTCATCATCCTCTTCTTGTTCTACTACATGCACATTCTGGTTATCAGACTTGTTGTAGGACTTGAACTTGTTATTCTTGAAGTAGGATCCTTGCTTTTCCTGTTTCGACGATCCTTCCAATCTCTCCTGGATCCTTTTATCATCCTCTAATCGGATGAATCTAAGGGCCCTGGTTCTCACTTCATCAAGATTCCAGCATGGGGTCATAACAAGATCATCATAGAATAATGAATCCCTAAGCAAACCCATTTTAAAGGCTTCCACAGCCGTAGCTATATCCAGGTTAGGGATATCTAAGGATTCTTTACTAAACTTAGTGATGTAATCTCTAAGTGAATCATTTTAACCTTGTGTTACCCTATATAAATCACTAGTTAAACGTTCAAATTTTCTGCTACATGAGAATTGACTATTAAACAGATTAACTAGATTGGCAAATGAAGTAATAGAATAAGGGGGAAGACTTAGCAGCCATTTAAGAGCAGATCCTGTAAGTGTGGATCCGAAACACTTGCATAGACAAGCTTCTTTTAACCTCTCTGGGATGGGGTTGATCTCCATCCTTTCTTTATATTAAGCTACATGTTCTTCTGGATCCGTTGAACCATCATACAGCTTCATAGTTGGTATTTGGAACCTTTTGGGTATCTTAGCATCACAAATAGGTGGTGCAAAACGAGATATCCTATGGCTCCCATCTGCAATTTCAGGAATGGGCTTAACCATTCTTGGAATGCTGGATATCATATCCTTCAGCTTCTGTAATTCCCTAGCCATAGCTTGATTGATACATGTATCCTGCATAGAGCCATGGTTAGTGTTATAAGAATTATTGAAAGTGTTACCTCCCAGAGGATTCAAGTTTGGAATCGTAGATGTGAATCCATATTGACCGAATTCTGGTATGATTGAAGGACCAGAAGAGGCAATGGTCTGCATTGGAATGAAGTCTCCGTGTTGAACATCTATGCTTGGGGGTTGTACACTTCTTAAGAATCCTTGACCCTGAAAGATGTTGGATCCTTGAACCTGGAAGGAGGATCCTTGAACCTGAGAGGATCCTTGAACCTGTGAGGATCCTTGGACCTGTGAGGATCCTTGGATCTGAGAGGATCCTTGGATCTGAGAGGATCCTTGAACCTGAGATGATCATTGAACCTGAGAGGATCCTTGAACTGTGTGGGTCCCCAAATATCCTCCTGAGCTGACGAAGGATCCCAGATGCTGGAAACAGGATCCCGAAGGCTGAAAACAGGATCCTGAAGGCTGGAAGTGAGACCCAAAAGCCTGACTCATAGTTGTTGTTCCATAACGCCTTCCCAATGGTTCCGTTTGATATTGGATGTCCGGAGCTGCAGTTTGCAAGGCGGTTATGGCTGGAGTGTCGAAATCCAATGACATTGGTATCAGAGGAGAGTTATCCTCCCCCGATCTCTTCTGTTTCTTGATGTCACCAATTTCTCAGAGGATCCTTTCGTTGGTTTTGTCCTGCTCTTGTATGTGATCCCTCATCTTCAATATCAGAGTAAAAAGATCATTAGTAGTAGGATTAGAAGAAAAAGAAGAAGTTGGTGGTTTTAGAAAAATGGGGCTTTGTCTCTTTGCAGCATTTTCAGCATTCTTCTGGGATCCAGAAAGTGGTGGAGGCAAAGGCGGAACGCCCTGTGAAGAGATGACTGTCGGTATTGAACTGGAAGTGTTTTTTGCTGAAGAAGCCATCTGCTTGGTTGGTTGTAACGAACCGAAATGATCACAAAAACAAAAACTTCTTAGGAATGAAGCACCAATTGCCACACGGTGGGCGCCAAACTGTTTTGGTCAAAAATCAAGCAAGGATAATGCAACCAAATCTTTTGTTGTGAGGTGTGATGCTTGAATTTATAAATCAAGAGTTGATCTCCGGCATAAAAAACCTCGGATGATGAAAACTACCGATCACCAACTAAGATTAATCAAAAGGTTGATACAAATCGGGATGATAACAAGCTTGTTACAAGGATCACTAATGTGCAATGTGCAAGAAATGTATGAAATCGCCAAGTAAACTGCCGAGAGCTGTTCGAGAGTGTGTGTGTAACACCCCAAAAACGGGTTTGGTAATCAAACCACGTTAATACTACAGGACGGGTAAAATACAGTTAGTGGCAAAACTTACCCGGTAAATTTTAGGATTTAAATAAATAAATCTAAGATTTAATAAAAGGATGAGAAATACTTTGAGAAAGCAAAGTATGTAAAAGGCCCGAGATTTAACGGGACTTAAAGTAAAACGGGTTGTGAACAAGATAAAGTAACTAGGAAATAAATAACCTAGTACAAGTCTTGTAATTAAATGAAAGGAACAAAATATCAAGTTATAAACCAAACTAAAGTTGAGGGGCTGATTTTGTATAAATGGCCAAACTCGATTTTTATAAAAATAAAACAAATCAAACACACACACACATCAGTGTGTGCGTGCGTGGGAGCGACCAGGAGAGGGGAAGAACCCCCCAAACCCTTATTTCATCTAATTTGATCAATTGAAGGGTGAATTGGGCGTATAATCACTGCATGAATCAAAAATCTTGATCACCTACACTTGTCTAACACTAGGTAAGTTGCAATTTCAGATTTGGTGATGTTTGATTTTTGGGTAAAGTTTGATTAGTAGAAATTCTTGAATGATTGAGTAATGTTATGATTCAAGGACGTGTGATTAGAGTGTAGGATTATAAACCTAACTGAAATCATGTGAAAAGAGTAATAAATTGTGTGTTAATGTATCTATGTGCCATATCATGATTTCTATCTAGAATGAGAAACCCCAACATATGGTATGAACTATGTGAGTAATAATCTAGGTTGATTGAACTAGTATGATGGTATGGGCTGTGATGAGCAATGAAGCTTAAATAAGAATGAAATTCTTGGATTTACCAAGGTTTAATCGAATAAAAATGGCTAATTAAGTAGTATGCACATAAGGTGCTCGACAAAATGCCTAAAAGACGTTGATAGACACTAATTGTGGTGTTTGGCAAAGTAACAAGCTTTAGTTATGAGCCTGAAGGTTCTAATGATAATTGGCTTGTATATTTTAGGCAACATAAGCGAGGCGTCAGGAAGCCAAGCCGGTGCGGACGCTAGTTTGAAGGGAAAAATTTGAGGTAAGTGGCTTGTCACCCTGTTACATTTATATAGACAAGCTTAATCTAAATACGTGTAATGTTGATGTAACGAAAAAGGTTGTGTGTGAAACGTTATTGAAGTGATGGAACTCACTCGACAACCAAATGGGTCAAATTGATAGTTAAAATAAAAGTGATTAAAATGAAGACACCATTTAGTAAAAGTTATAATGGGTCGAACAGTTTAAAAATATTGTTTTTAAGTAATAAGAACCATGGCGCGATCCGGAATAGGTTCAAGGGGCATGATGGTATAAATCTATCATCATACGTTGACGAATGGTCATGTCGACTAAACGGGTCAAATAGAGTAGAAATACCATTTGACAATAATAACTGACGACTACTTGTTGAGTTTTGTGATAACAGGATATATCATGTGATTGCATTGCTTTAACTAGAAAATTTAAAGCAAAAGGGTATGTATATGGGTCGATGCTATGACCCGAGCCAGGTACGCATATTTAGAGTTTAGTAGAAGTGATACTCTAGTCAAATTTTAGCGAAAGTCCTTCGTTGTAAAGTTAGGGACTAAAGTTGACCAAAACACCCTTGAAGGGTATATTGGGCAAACGACCCATAGGGATTGTTTAGGAACTTGCTTTAAGATTATGGAACCATTAAATAGGAATAAAAGTTATAGGAATATACATTTGTGGGTCAAATGCACAAAAAAATGGTCAATTGCGTAAAATGACCAACCGATGGGTAAATCTGGGATAAGAGGTTAACTATGTTAAATCCACCACAAAAATAATTGTGGTGGAACATAAGCAGAAATGTAGTTGTGGCATTACGAAGTATTGAAAAGAAAAGAGCTAGTTTTGGACCAAAATGCATAAAAGATCCCTTAAACGGGTCAAAATAAATTATGCGCGTAACTTGGGTGTTCGTTGCGTATTTCACAAAGGTTAGGAATCCAAGATAGAGATTTAAAGTTAGATATCTTAGTTTATGATTTGTGACTAACTAGGAACAAGTTTAGAGGTCCTAAATACAAACGGGTCGAAATATTGATTTTGAACAATAAGCCGAATGCTTAAAGATTTAGAATTTCATTAGTTTAAATGTTAGATTTTACTCCACAAGATGGAGAATCAAATTACGATCATATTGGAAGAAACGGTAGGTCAAACGGACAAGCGGATTGAAAGATACGGAAGTTTTCGTGTCAAAAACGGCAAAATGGAAAGGTATGATACAGGGGCCACCGTAACTTACGGTGCCCACCGTAAGTTACGGTGGGGCTGAAATCGTTACGGTGATTGCCTCCTGTGTTACGGTGGGAAAATTTTTAATTCAGGGGCCACCGTAACTTACGGTGTCCACCGTAAGTTACGGTGGAGGCCAGATTCAAGTATTTGTTTTTGGATCTAGATATCAAATGTTGGATTTTTCCTAATTTCCTTGTTGTATTAGTTATTTAATTATCAAAAACTGACTTTTAAGTTGGTTTTGATCCCAGGTGAATGTCGAGGGTCCCGGATGAAGATCAAGCATCGAGCAAGAACCGAACACACGTTAAACAAAGCTTCCGCAATGTTGTTTCACCGCTATTCTAACACGGCGAATTAAATCACACTATGTTGTTTGCTTCCAAGTTTAGAAAAGTTTTAACAAACCCGTATTTTCAGTGTAACTGCGACTGTATTTACAATGATTATGGATTTAATTATACGAAAAACGTAATATAATAACAAGGGTGTTACAAGTTGGTATCAGAGCCTTGGTTTAAGAGATTCAAGTATGGTGGGGAAAACCATGCTTGGACTTAAACCTGATGCTCTTGACAAAGATTGGTGTTCGGTTCTAGGCTTGATCGCAAATCCGGTAAGTGCATGTATGTTAATGGTTTAGCGAGTTAAAGTGTTGTAAACAACACATAGGGTTATCGTGTAATACACGTTACCCAAATTAAATGATAGATATAGCTAACAAAATTATGTGCGTTGACACATAAAGTAGAAAAGCCTTGTAATATGATGCGGGCAATTAGTAAAGTTGACATTACTAACTTTTGTAAATGTCTTAATTGAAGGGTACTTGCATTTAAAGATGACAAGGGCTAAACAAATTACGGATATGATAGAAGGACGGTCCGATGTATGACAAGAGGAGCATGCTCACCAAGGACTAAATCGCGTAACGACCACGAACAAGGTTAATAGCAAGAAACACCCATCAGGGCAAGCATTACCAGGTGCGTGCTTTTAAATATAATCGCACAGATAACAGTATGCAACAAACATGTAGAGAATGATTGTTGCATATGTAAATTAGAAACTTGGGAAACCTGAATAGAATACCTATCCAGGATACTAATTCCAAGAAAACTAAATAGAGGTGTTACTTACATAGGGCGTGATGTGAAAACTATAATAAGGTCATGTGTGTCATGTGTTAATCGCTTACTCTGGCCAAGTAAGTAGTGGCATATGATACCATGAACTTCTTGTAGCGGACACATTTACGTCCGATGTAGTAAGGACGGGGTGAATGGGACTAATTTAAAAGGTACCCAAATAAACCAAATAAGCAAGACGTATGATAATAAATGTAGACGCAAGTCAGATGACAGAAGCGTATCACGTTAGAGTAAATAGCCCGAGAGAAGGGACAAGGATCAAAATAAGAGGAAATACAGACCAACTAATGAGAAGGCTAAGGCATAAAGATAAACATTTGACAGTCATAAGTGATGAAAATTCACACATACAATTCAAAGGGGTAGAATAAAAGAATAAAAGACTTGACTAAATAAAAGTAATGAATTTCGCTAAGACGATCAAATAAATTAAGATGATGTCTAAAACCATATAAGAATGGTTACTTGATGATGGCTTTAGTAAAGATACCCGATAGATAGGTAGGATTTTGAAAGCATGCGTAAACCAAGAGACGGGTACGCGAAATAGAAAGTCAAAGGACTCGGATTAAGAGTCATGACTAAAAGACGATGAGAATTTGCAAACAGAAATTTTGATAAGTATGATCAACTATTCTAAAGTTGAACGGGTCGAATAAAGAATGAAGTTTGACGTTCGTGAGTAATGAAATATCACACGAACAAATCAAACGAGATAAATAAAATATAAAAAGCTTGATAGTGCAAGTAAGTGCAAACCGAATAATGGAAGCACGAAATAATAAAGAACCCGGGTAACGGGTCGTAGAGAAGTATAATTGTGAACCGGGGAAACAGTGAGCGTAGAACAAACCGTCCTGTAAATGACGTAAAGAGTCATAAAGTCGGAAGATTAGTCCAAGAGTAAACGAACGAAGCTTTAGACTACGGTCAAGGCCAACTAAAATTCAAAAACGAAAATAAACAATTCTAAACATAATAAAAGATGCTTTGAAGCAATGTATGTTTATATACATTTGAATATAGACATGGATAAAAGACGATCTACGGGATCATCATGATCTACGGGATCCACCTAACCTTTAGAGCTGTAAACAATGGAAAGGTCTACGAGACTAAAACGACCCACGGGTCATGATTAGAAAGAAATTATAAGGACGTCGCCCTAAAGAGGTGAAAGTCTAATCAGGATAGCCCATAAGGCTAAGTGATAAAACCTAGGGTTAATTAGATAAAGCGAGGGAATCAGTTGAGAATCCCCGCATAAAACTAAGACTGTAAAAGAATAAATTATGGACTGTCAATATCCATAATTCTGACAAAAGTTAAAGAGAAGATCCTAAAACTAAAACTTCAGTTTTAGTAAGAAATAACATTTTTACAAATATAAATTCTGATAGGAATTTAAATAGTAAGCATGAAGGATACAAGTCTTGACACTAATAGGCGCAAGACGATATATTCGAAAAAGTGATGTTTTCGAAAATGAAAGGTTGATATGAATTAAACATAACGTGACACGATCACGGTAAAAAAAATGCAATGTGAGGTAGAATCACGTTATAACCAAGCGAGCGGTAAAAGTAACTGGACTAATAAGTCTAGTTAGTGAGACCGGTTAAGGTCAACAATTCAAATCAAGAAATTTGGTTTGCTTGTAAGTGGTAGATTCGGTATAACTGAACCGAATAAATAAATTTGAAAACAAAAGAATTTGTTACTAAAAGTGAAAGATTTCACTAAAGACCTTTAAACGGGTCAAAGTAACGGATTCATAAAGAATTCGATAGTATATGAAAGCGATGGATATCGCTAAGTTAACTAAACTAGTGGAAATAACGAGATTACGTTTGTCACACCCCAACCGATGGCGGAATCATCGGGGCGCGGCACTAGGCAAATCAGATTGCTCAAGAGAATCCATAACAACTATGTTGCGATAATATTTAATACATTTGTTATCCCATACTAACAAATAATACAATCACATAAGTCATCACAGATTTCTTGTCCTCTCGAACAATGCGAATCCGACCACCTAGATTTTAGTTGAGTTTCTAGACTTCCTAGCTTGATTTGAAATAGTCTGCGATCTAACCTGCAACATACGTTAAAATATTTGTCAATACAAAAGTATTGGCGAGTATACAGGTTTGATATGTATAGCTTAATAGATAAAAGTGTAGCGAATTTCCACATGCATAAACGTAACACACGACATATATACTCACAAAGCTGATACTACCAACTAAGTCCTCGATGCTCGAATATGCGATGGCAAACTAGACCCCTTCGGGCGCAATAGTACTATACTAGTCATGGTGGGACGTCGCGAGTATAAGCCCTAGCACATATGCAACTAGCATCACGTATATCTATGCATAACAGTATTCGCAAGTGATAATTCGATTGATTGAATAATTCGTTTGATAAGTTCGATTTGCTAGAAACGTATGTTACACCCCAAATCATGATTAAAAAGGGTTCAAGTATACTCACAGTGCGTAATTGGCAAGTAAACACAACTTGATTTGGATCGATTGCGAGTACGTCTGCGTTAATCATTGAAGAATAGAGTAAACGATGTACGGTTATGCGAGAATAGCCTTGAAAAGTCATTTATTCGGTCGGATGGTGCTCATCCGTCCGGATGACATGTTATCCGTCCGGATGACATGTGATCCGTGCGGATGACACGTCTGTTTCGCATTCTGAACACTATTTTTGAGTGTTTATCGGAAGGAATACGTGCGGAGTTACCGGGACAGTGTAATTTCGCACCAACACTTGAAATTCCATCAGTTCCGACCCGCTCTAACGGCCGGGAATCACTCCGCCCCATCAGAACTGGCCGTTCTTGACGGTTTCTCCGGTTTAGCTCGAAATCGCACAGTTCCTTGGTTGAATACATAGATTTAGGTGAGATTCGTTACCAAAACATGTGGAAATCACTCAGATCTGAGGCGCTTATGGTGGGATGAGGTCACAACATGAAGTTCATATGAACTCTTGGTGACATCACCTTAAAATACCTCAAAATCAATAGATTTCACGGTTAAAAATTGAGTTTTAAAAGATAGGATGATGTAGAATTGAGTGTAGATCGTAGAAGTATAAGTTTTAGGTTGAAATCTTACCGGAATCGAGAGAAAAGGGTCCTAGAGCGTGTTTGGTCGAGTGGGAGCTGTCACATCACTGTTAGAGTGATGTGACTTGCTATTTATAGGCAACAGAGGGCTGAAGTGGATTTTGGGCCGGATGGCCCATCTGTCCGGATGGCTATCCGTCCGGATGGCCACTCCGACGCGATGGATTTATCCATTTTTGAGCGTTGCGATCGGCTTTGAAGTGCGTGCTTTTTATATTATTATTATATATACCTATAGATATCACTAGGGGTCGTATTTACGTATCCATAATCCACAGTTTCGATGATTACAACCGGTTTTCGTTTCGAGTATGCGATTATTAACGACGTTTCACGGCCATCAAGGAGGGTAGTATAGGTCCTTTCTTGATGTCATCGTGAACGTTATTGTGTTTTGTGCCACAAAGACTGACGGGGTACCACTCACTCGTATTGTCATTATCGTCACGACGACTGGAGTTATAGCACTCACCCGAGAGTCTTTGTTGGCGTTAATTATCTGCGTTTTGACACATCATGGTCACCGAGGAGGGTAGAATAGGTCCTCACTCAATGTCTTCGTGAGTGTTAGTGTTTGTGGTGTGGTATAGTATAGCGATCTTGTATTTCGAAAATATGCGATTATCCTTCGAATAGCGATATATTTACATTATGATCCGAATCTCTGGTGCTAGGCGTAACGAGTATATCGAGTAGTAACAACGCACGAAAGTGCGGGTTGTTACAACGTTATTTCAAGTTGCGCTATGTCGTATGAAATACGTAGACAATAAGTGACTAAAAAGATGTTACCATACCTATCTGGTAATACTAACAATTGGTTAAAAATATAAGTAATGTTTAAAAGATTTCTCAGATCAAATGCATTGAGTTTAAACTCAATGAATTATGTAAGAAAAGGTTTCGAGGACGAAACCTCTCTAAGGGGGGTAGACTTGTAACACCCCGAAAAAGAGTTTGGTAATCAAACCACGTTAATACTACAGGACGGGTAAAATACAGTTAGTGGTAAAACTTACCCGGTAAATTTTAGGATTTAAATAAATAAATCTAATATTTAATAAAAGGATGAGAAATACTTTGAGAAAGCAAAGTATGTAAAAGGCCCGAGATTTAACGGGACTTAAAGTAAAACGGGTTGTGAACAAGATAAAGTAACTAGGAAATAAATAACCTAGTACAAGTCTTGTACTTAAATGAAAGGAACAAAATATCAAGTTATAAACCAAACTAAAGTTGAGGGGCTGATTTTGTATAAATGGCCAAACTTGATTTTTATAAAAATAAAACAAATCAAACACACACACACATCAGTGTGTGCGTGCGTGGGAGCGACCAGGAGAGGGGAAGAACCCCCCAAACCCATATTTCATCTAATTTGATCAATTGAAGGGTGAATTGGGCATATAATCACTGCATGAATCAAAAATCTTGATCACCTACACTTGTCTAACACTAGGTAAGTTGCAATTTCAGATTTGGTGATGTTTGATTTTTGGGTAAAGTTTGATTAGTAGAAATTCTTGAATGATTGAGTAATGTTATGATTCAAGGACGTGTGATTAGAGTGTAGGATCATAAACCTAACTGAAATCATGTGAAAAGAGTAATAAATTGTGTGTTAATGTATCTATGTGCCATATCATGAAGTGGGTTTCTATCTAGAATGAGAAACCCCAACATATGGTATGACCTGTGTGAGTAATAATCTAGGTTGATTGAACTAGTATGATGGTATGGGCTGTGATGAGCAATGAAGCTTGAATAAGAATGAAATTCTTGGATTTACCAAGGTTTAATCGAATAAAAATGGCTAATTAAGTAGTATGCACATAAGGTGCTCGACAAAATGCCTAAAAGACGTTGATAGACACTAATTGTGGTGTTTGGCAAAGTAACAAGCTTTAGTTATGAGCCTGAAGGTTCTAATGATAATTGGCTTGTATATTTTAGGCAACATAAGCGAGGCGTCAGGAAGTCAAGCCGGTGCGGACGCTAGTTTGAAGGGAAAAATTTGAGGTAAGTGGCTTATCACCCTGTTACATTTATATAGACAAGCTTAATCTAAATACGTGTAATGTTGATGTAACGAAAAGGGTTGTGTGAAACGTTATTTGAGGTAAGTGGCTTGTCACCCTGTTACATTTAGTAAAAGTTATAATGGGTCGAACAGTTTAAAAATATTGTTTTTAAGTAATAAGAACCATGGCGCGATCCGGAATAGCTTCAAGGGGCATGATGGTATAAATCTATCATCATACGTTGACGAATGGTCATGTCGACTAAACGGGTCAAATAGAGTAGAAATACCATTTGACAATAATAACTGACGACTACTTGTTGAGTTTTGTGATAACAGGATATATCATGTGATTGCATTGCTTTAACTAGAAAATTTAAAGCAAAAGGGTATGTATATGGGTCGATGCTATGACCCGAGCCAGGTACACATATTTAGAGTTTAGTAGAAGTGATACTCTAGTCAAATTTTAGCGAAAGTCCTTCGTTGTAAAGTTAGGGACTAAAGTTGACCAAAACACCCTTGAAGGGTATATTGGGCAAACGACCCATAGGGGTTGTTTAGGAACTTGCTTTAAGATTATGGAACCATTAAATAGGAATAAAAGTTATAGGAATATACATTTGTGGGTCAAATGCACAAAAAAAATGGTCAATTGCGTAAATGACCAACCGATGGGTAAATCTGGGATAAGAAGTTAACTATGTTAAATCCACCACAAAAATAATTGTGGTGGAACATAAGCAGAAATGTAGTTGTGGCATTACGAAGTATTGAAAAGAAAAGAGCTAGTTTTGGACCAAAATGCATAAAAGATCCCTTAAACGGGTCAAAATAAATTATGCGCGTAACTTGGGTGTTCGTTGCGTATTTCACAAAGGTTAGGAATCCAAGATAGATATTTAAAGTTAGATATCTTAGTTTATGATTTGTGACTAACTAGGAACAAGTTTAGAGGTCCTAAATACAAACGGGTCGAAATATTGATTTTGAACAATAAGCCGAATGCTTAAAGATTTAGAATTTCATTAGTTTAAATGTTAGATTTTACTCCACAAGATGGAGAATCAAATTACGATCATATTGGAAGAAACGGTAGGTCAAACGGACAAGCGGATTGAAAGATACGGAAGTTTTCGTGTCAAAAACGGC
Organism: Helianthus tuberosus; assembly: GCA_030545235.1. Taxonomy (NCBI): domain Eukaryota; kingdom Viridiplantae; phylum Streptophyta; class Magnoliopsida; order Asterales; family Asteraceae; genus Helianthus; species Helianthus tuberosus. The sequence continues at coordinate 19,248,864 of CM060398.1, forward strand.
AAAATGGAAAGGTATGATACAGGGGCCACCGTAACTTACGGTGCCCACCGTAAGTTACGGTGGGGCTGAAATCGTTACGATGATTGCCTCCTGTGTTACGGTGGGAAAATTTTTAATTCAGGGGCCACCGTAACTTACGGTGTCCACCATAAGTTACGGTGGAGGCCAGATTCAAGTATTTGTTCTTTGATCTAGATATCAAATGTTGGATTTTTCCTAATTTCCTTGTTGTATTAGTTATTTAATTATCAAAAACTGACTTTTAAGTTGGTTTTGATCACAGGTGAATGTTGAGGGTCCCGGATGAAGATCAAGCATCGAGCAAGAACCGAACACACGTTAAACAAAGCTCCCGCAATGTTGTTTCGCCGCTAATCTAAAACGGCGAATTAAATCACACTATGTTGTTTGCTTCCAAGTTTAGAAAAGTTTTAACAAACCCGTATTTTCAGTGTAACTGCGACTGTATTTACAATGATTATGGATTTAATTATACGAAAAACGTAATTTAATAACAAGGGTGTTACAGTGTGTTTGCCAAAATTAGCTAAGTGTTCTCACTCAAGCTTGTTATCCCCTATTTAAAATTAGAAATAACTAAACTAACTAACTATCCGCTAATCACGCTGGCTTCCCACGATCTCCATAACGTTCACAAGGGCCAAGCACATGTGGAATATTGAGGAAATATGCTCCACGAATATAGGCAAGACCAAGTCCATGCACATACTCCTGCAAAACAAGCTTACGTATAATGAATACAATCATTAGTATAAGGATAACAATAAGGATCCTAAATTCTGATCCTGCAACACCTACTGAGGATCCTTAATTCAAACAGAATTCATGATCCTGGCGGTACATGAGGATCCATGATCCTTAGGATTGGAAAATCCTCCCCTAACATCTCTTTCTATGTGGGATAAGGTGCCACTTACCCATTATTTCAACATTCAATGTTTCAAACATCAAACTTTGAGCATCGATATCTCATTCATCTTAGCTCCATTTTGGACGCGGTTTAGTTCGTCGCGAAGCTCTTCCAACATAGAACACAAACCCACAAATAAATATATAAAAACACAACAGTTTCTTATATTTATTTCTAGTCAAAAAATAGGAAAAATGCATTTCCTATATTTGTGAAAATTCATATTTTCACAAAATTTCCAACAGATAATGCCTCCAACACCGCCCCCATAGACGTTACAGACGCATGAAAAGGGAAAGATGTTTATATTATAACGCCAAATGAGGAAAAACAAACTAGATAGTAATGATTGAAAGGAAAATAAGAAGCATTAACCATTTCAAATTCTTTGAAGGGGCATTATCATGCTAATTTGTTGAAAAATGACCCTTAGACCATGTGTAATGGACATTATAGGGGCGTGAAGGGGCTTTATAACGCTTTCAACATCGTCCCCTGGCGTTATAGTGGTATGAAGAGGAAGGAACGTTTATAGTATATTGCCAAATGAGAAGAAAAAAATTGGAAAGTAATGATTGAAAGGACATTACGGGGCGTTAGCTGTCACACATTTTTTGAATGGGCATTATGATACTGATGTGACGGAAAATGCCCCTTAAAGAGACATTAACCATTACGGATAACCTTATGAGGCATTAACCATTATGGATGTTTTTAAAACGAATTTGATAACTTTTTTAATGAGGGTTTTTTGTCTATTGCTTTGGGTTGGATCATATTGTTGTATATTAAATTTTTTTAGGGTTGGTTTTCTGTTTATAATAATAAATCGTTCTATAATATTATTCGTATTCCGAAAACCACATATGACACATTAACACACATTTAACCAACCAATAAATAATCAACTAACTAACATATTAAATAATTTATCATTTATCAACTTATAAATGGACCTTAATCAATTAAGCTACCAACAAGGAAAGTAACAAATATTGGATTACTGTAATCCAATAAGATGAATGGAAACCATGAAGCTATTTCTGATTTGGAAATCATCAAAAGGATTGTGTATTGAGGACCATGTAGAAATCAAGAGAGAAGAAAGAACTAGAATGTATAAGGCTATAGGGTGTGGTCATGACTCTCATGATCACCATGACCCTTCACATTAGTGTCATGTCACCTACTTCTAATCTATCATCCAAAACCACTACCCTAAGGGTGTGGTAATGACTCAAACCACTATATTACTTTAATTCATTTTTGTGAAAAGGAAAGAAAATATTGAATAAGGAAAGGAGGCCCATGGTTGCCATGGTTTAATCCATGGGAATCATGGTGGATGAGACAAGGGGGTGGTGCAACAATCCATTAATGGTCATACGTGGCGATTAATGACCCAACCATGCCCCTCAAACCCTATAGCCTAAGTGAATGGTGATCGTATGGTAGGCGATAGGCCGGTAGCGGCAACGAAGGTCCGAAAACGGCTGCGTTGGATGGGTAGGCAATATGGAGCGACTTTTCAAATCTTGCTTATTTTTTTACACAATTACAGAATACAACCTTTATGTATGGTTAAAGTTGTAGGATATAACCTTTAGGTTTAAAAAACATGCAAACCAACCTTTTACTTCATATATTGTTCTAAAAAACAAAAAAGAATTATTAAAAAAGTTGGTAAAGAAAATATATGGTTTAAAAAAGGAAAAAAAGTTAAAAATATGTTATTAAAAGTAAATATAATAATAACCTATTATAATATTAAAAAAATAATAATAAAAGCTACATATTATTATAAAAATAAAATTACTATTCATGACCCTTCGTTAACAATGTATACTAGGGAGCTTCTCCCGCGCTTCGCGGCGGGTGCCCCTATCGTACTAAACTGAATTGAAACCGTTTGAACAACATACCGGTACGATACTGACACTCGTTGTAACAATCGAAAGGCAAAACCCAAAAATAAAGTCGTTATATGCCCAAAAGGATATCGACACATATTTTACATAAACCATAAAAACGAATATGAGCAATGTCTTCCGAAATGAATATCAGTATTCATTCCGCTGGTACAGATACCAGTACTGATGTTCGATTGGAATTGACGTGGTACCAATACTCGCTATAGCTTATGATGACTAAAAAACTCTATACTACCATCGGAGTTGTTCACACGGTATCAATTCAATTTGTCATGGTAAAAAACAAATAGTATAACTTCGATTCGTCAAGGTACCAGTATGGTATTCATACTCGCTATAGTTTATAATATAAAATATACTATATACCACTATCCAAGTTTCGCATGGTATTTGTTCAGTTGATCACGGTAAAGAACAAATAAAAATCAATTATATTGATCCGTTTGATTTTGAACAAAACTTTTAGCGGAACGAAGACAAAAATAAACATGTCGCTATTGTTCTGAACTTTATAAAGTATTACATTGTATTATTAGAATAATGAAAAAAATAATGTCAATTTATATATAAAAAACTACATGTGAGTTAGGTTTGATAACATGTACGTTTGTACTTCGATTACATCAACTTTACCACTATGGTATTAATACGTAGAAAAATTTAGACACGTCGCAACAACATACTCAAAACTATATAAAATATCGTATCTTAATAGTGATAAGAAACATGCAAAATCAATTAAAAATATATTAATAAAATAATTAATTGTTAAAAACAAACAATATTAAAATAATTTTAAAATACTATTCATGATCACTTTCTATTAATATATATAATAATTTAATGTATATATAATGTATATATAATTGATTATTTTTTAAATGCCCAATAATTGGTTAAATAATTTATTTTTGAGTAAACTGTCATTTTGGTCCCTGTGGTTTGGGCACTTTTGTCATTTTAGTCCAAATCTCAAACTTTTTAAATCTGGGTCCTTGTGCTTTCACTTTTATTGCCATTTTAGTCCAAAATTCAAAAACCCCCTTTTTTAACTGTTGAAAGCTGGTTGTTTTGTCTTTTTGTGCAAGGCATTTTTGTCCATATCAGGTTTTATTATAATATATCAATAATTATTAAACTAAACTAAATTAAATATATATTTAATTCCTAAATACCCTAATATATACATACATTTACATATCATTTTTCATCCTCCCCCAACCCCCCCTCTCTTCCCCCAAAGATGAGCCACCACCTGCGAACTGCGCAACACAAAACCCAGGTTGCCGACGATTCATAACCCACCGTAATCATCCACCACCTCCACCCGTTGTGTCTTCTTCACTGTCATCGAGCGTTTTTAGATCTGCAACGAATCTGGTGGTCAGTGATGAACGAAGCTAGAGAGGGGGAGAATAAATCATTTTCAGAACCTTAGAATAAATCAGTCCCAACACAAATGCAATTTCCAAAAATTGATGATCTAAACTACCAAATTTCCCAAAATACCAAAAAAAAGAAAAAATTCCCAATATCACATTCAAAGAAACTATTAACTCACATGCAATTTTCACAAATTCAACCTTCAATCTGTAATCTGTAAACCAAAACATCAATTTCCCAAAACTAAACCAGAATTTTCATAATTCTTTCACAAAACAAAGAATATGAACCCTAAAACAGGAAAAAACAATCAACTTTAATCTTCAAACAACAAACCCATTTCACATTTCAATTTAATTTGGTAAAAAAAGTGTCAAAAACATATAAAATCAAATAGCTTATTTCCAGAAATTGATGATCCAAACTAAGGTAAAAAAAATACCACATTTCCCAAAATACCCAACAAGAAAGAATCTAAAAACATCAAACCACATGCAATTTTCACAAATTCATCCTACAAACAGTAAAGAATCTGAACCCTAAAACAGTGTAAAAAAACCCACTTCACATTTCAACTTAATTTGTTAAAAAAGTGTAAAAACAACAAATCAAATCGAACTAAATACCTTATTTTCAGGATCGGAAACATGAGAAGCACTGATTCGAAGACGGTCAACGTCGATATCTTGACCATGGAGGTCACGAAACTGACGGAGAATGAGATCAATTTCGGAATTGGAGACATCGTAGCCTCTGTCTCTGAGAATTTCTAAGAGGGTTCTGCGTGAGAGGTAGTACCGGTGGCTCTCTACGGTGTCGTCGTCTACGAAGCTGCTCAGACACTTTCCGCCGGTGCCGTTGGTGGTGCCATAATGAGTTCGGTTGTGGACTGGAGGAGGAGGGTGGTGGTGATGGTGGCAGGTGGTGGTAGCGGTAATAAAAGGAGGATGAGTGTTTGTATGTGTGTGAGAAAGAGAGAGAGAGGATATATATAACATTAACGATTTTGGGTTTTATTATTTTTAATTAATATTGAGTTATAATAAATCAACAATGACTAAAATGCCTCTGAAGATAAAGACAAAATATTAGGTTTAAGTTGGGGAATCTGGTCAAATTTAACTTTTGGACTAAAATGCCAACAAAAACGAAACTACAGGGACCCAGATTTAAAAAAGTTTGAGATTTGGACTAAAATGCCAAAAGTACCCAAACCACAAAGACCAAAATGGCAGTTTACTCTTTATTTTTATTAGGTTTGGGTTAATTGGGCCAAGTGAAATGGGCTTAATACATAAATGTTTTATAACGTTAATAATTAGTTGTTTAGTTTGGATTTGATTATCCATTCTAAAAATTTTAAAATATTAAATTAATCTTTTGTGAGTCACTGTTAATATTTCATGCGGTTCCCGGTCAAAATTCAACGGGGTTAACATCATTTTTTTGATGGTTGTTTCGAAAAGATGCATAGTTTGGAGGTTGGTTGTATAAAAGTTCAAACGGTGATTTGTGTAAGACCCCTCTCTATTAATCAAGATTATAATATTAAACACGCATTTTATACGAAAATGTAAGCTTACAAAAACTTTTCCAAGTTAATCTTCTTACATAATTAAAAAACATTCCAAAATATAATTTCAAGTGTTTACAATATCCACTTTTAAACTAGAACAAAATAAGATCGTTGCGGAAGCTTCGAGACATGTGTTCGGTTCTCCTTTATTGCTTGATCCTCATCCAGAGTTCAATAAGACATTCCTAAAATCAAAACCAACATAAATGTTATTTTTGACAGTTTCACAACAAGTTATAAACATATTTTCATCCAATTCATTCATCCATTATTCAAAATTCTTGTTTCCTTCGAATTCAAATTTCCGGTTCTTAAACCGAATTATTTGACCCGTTATGGGTTTTGTACCATATCCCTATATGCACAACCATTTTTAGTAACTCTTTAATGTTTACTAATGTCACAACCCCCGATCCCTGATCCCCGGGAACGGGCGGACGTGATCACAGAGTTTTGGTGGTATCAGTTTATTTAGTCTCGCAGCGGAATTTACATCAGGACCGTAGTTAGGAAATGTTTATCAGAGTAAAACCACCATATTTGATATTAATAATTACATGGGCAAAACCCAAGTTTCTTATAATAATACACTTATAGGGACAAACCCTATTTTATTGAATTTAAAACATCGTTTATTAGGTAACTTTTATAGCCACATTTTCCCAAGCCTTCAGTGCTCACCAGCTGGCTTTTCATTAATTGGCTGTTCACATTGTGTTACCTGTAACGCGTTTTAAAAACATTTGTCAGTCGGAAATACTGGTGAGTGAATCCCAGTTTAATCAAGAAACATTTTATCAATTAAAACAGTATTGAGAGCGATCACATTGTTTCTTTCTACACAATTACTCATTCAGTATTTGCAAGTGATAATTCGATTGATTGAATAATTCGTTTGATAAGTTCGATTTGCTAGAAACGTATGTTACACCCCAAATCATGATTAAAAAGGGTTCAAGTATACTCACAGTGCGTAATTGGCAAGTAAACACAACTTGATTTGGATCGATTGCGAGTACGTCTGCGTTAATCATTGAAGAATAGAGTAAACGATGTACGGTTACGCGAGAATAGCCTTGAAAAGTCATTTATTCGGTCGGATGGTGCTCATCCGTCCGGATGACATGTTATCCGTCCGGATGACATGTTATCCGTCCGGATGACATGTGATCCGTGCGGATGACACGTCTGTTTCGCATTCTGAACACTATTTTTGAGTGTTTATCGGAAGGAATACGTGCGGAGTTACCGGGACAGTGTAATTTCACACCAACACTTGAAATTCCATCAGTTCCGACCCGCTCTAACGGCCGGGAATCACCCCGCTCCATCAGAACTGGCCGTTCTTGACCGTTTCTCCAGTTTAGCTCGAAATCGCACAGTTCCTTGGTTGAATACATAGATTTAGGTGAGATTCGTTACCAAAACATGTGGAAATCACTCAGATCTGAGGCGCTTATGGTGGGATGAGGTCACAACATGAAGTTCATATGAACTCTTGGTGACATCACCTTAAAATACCTCAAAATCAATAGATTTCACGGTTAAAAATTGAGTTTTAAAAGATAGAATGATGTAGAATTGAGTGTAGATCGTAGAAGTATAAGTTTTAGGTTGAAATCTTACCGGAATCGCGAGGAATCGAGAGAAAAGGGTCCTAGAGCGTGTTTGGTCGAGTGGGAACTGTCACATCACTGTTAGAGTGATGTGACTTGCTATTTATAGGCAACAGAGGGCTGAAGTGGATTTTGGGCCGGATGGCCCATCTGTCCGGATGGCTATCCGTCCGGATGGCCACTCCGACGCGATGGATTTCTCCATTTTTTAGCGTTGCGATCGGCTTTGAAGTGCGTGCTTTTTATATTATTATTATATATACCTATATATATCACTAGGGGTCGTATTTACGTATCCATAATCCACAGTTTCGATGATTACAACCGGTTTTCGTTTCGAGTATGCGATTATTAACGACGTTTCACGGCCATCAAGGAGGGTAGTATAGGTCCTTTCTTGATGTCATCGTGAACGTTATTGTGTTTTGTGCCACAAAGACTGACGGGGTACCACTCACTCGTATTGTCATTATCGTCACGACGACTGGAGTTATAGCACTCACCCGAGAGTCTTTGTTGGCGTTAATTATCTACGTTTTGACACATCATGGTCACCGAGGTGGGTAGAATAGGTCCTCACTCAATGTTTTCGTGAGTGTTAGTGTTTGTGGTGTGGTATAGTATAGCGATATTGTATTTCGAAAATATGTGTTATCCTTCGAATAGCGATATATGCGATATAGTTACATTATGATCTGAATCTCTGGTGCTAGGCGTAACGAGTATATCGAGTAGTAACAACGCACGAAAGTGCGGGTTGTTACAACGTTATTTCAAGTTGCGCTAAGTCGTATGAAATACGTAGACAATAAGTGACTAAAAAGATGTTACCATACCTATCTGGTAATACTAACAATTGTTTAAACATATAAGTAATGTTTAAAAGATTTCTCAGATCAAATGCATTGAGTTTAAACTCAATGAATTATGTAAGAAAAGGTTTCGAGGACGAAACCTCTCTAAGGGGGGTAGACTTGTAACACCCCGAAAACGAGTTTGGTAATCAAACCACGTTAATACTACAAGACGGGTAAAATACAGTTAGTGGTAAAACTTACCCGGTAAATTTTAGGATTTAAATAAATAAATCTAATATTTAATAAAAGGATGAGAAATACTTTGAGAAAGCAAAGTATGTAAAAGGCCCGAGATTTAACGGGACTTAAAGTAAAACGGGTTGTGAACAAGATAAAGTAACTAGGAAATAAATAACCTAGTACAAGTCTTGTACTTAAATGAAAGGAACAAAATATCAAGTTATAAACCAAACTAAAGTTGAGGGGCTGATTTTGTATAAATGGCCAAACTTGATTTTATAAAAATAAAACAAATCAAACACACACACACATCAGTGTGTGCGTGCGTGGGAGCGACCAGGAGAGGGGAAGAACCCCCCAAACCCATATTTCATCTAATTTGATCAATTGAAGGGTGAATTGGGCATATAATCACTGCATGAATCAAAAATCTTGATCACCTACACTTGTCTAACACTAGGTAAGTTGCAATTTCAGATTTGGTGATGTTTGATTTTTGGGTAAAGTTTGATTAGTAGAAATTCTTGAATGATTGAGTAATGTTATGATTCAAGGACGTGTGATTAGAGTGTAGGATCATAAACCTAACTGAAATCATGTGAAAAGAGTAATAAATTGTGTGTTAATGTATCTATGTGCCATATCATGAAGTGGGTTTCTATCTAGAATGAGAAACCCCAACATATGGTATGAACTGTGTGAGTAATAATCTAGGTTGATTGAACTAGTATGATGGTATGGGCTGTGATGAGCAATGAAGCTTGACTAAGAATGAAATTCTTGGATTTACCAAGGTTTAATCGAATAAAAATGGCTAATTAAGTAGTATGCACATAAGGTGCTCGACAAAATGCCTAAAAGACGTTGATAGACACTAATTGTGGTGTTTGGCAAAGTAACAAGCTTTAGTTATGAGCCGGAAGGTTCTAATGATAATTGGCTTGTATATTTTAGGCAACATAAGCGAGGCGTCGGGAAGTCAAGCCGGTGCGGACGCTAGTTTGAAGGGAAAACTTTGAGGTAAGTGGCTTGTCACCCTGTTACATTTATATAGACAAGCTTAATCTAAATACGTGTAATGTTGATGTAACGAAAAGGGTTGTGTGTGAAACGTTATTGAAGTGATGGAACTCACTCGACAACCAAATGGGTCAAATTGATAGTTAAAATAAAAGTGATTAAAATGAAGACACCATTTAGTAAAAGTTATAATGGGTCGAACAGTTTAAAAATATTGTTTTTAAGTAATAAGAACCATGGCGCGATCCGGAATAGGTTCAAGGGGCATGATGGTATAAATCTATCATCATACGTTGACGAATGGTCATGTCGACTAAACAGGTCAAATAGAGTAGAAATACCATTTGACAATAATAACTGACGACTACTTGTTGAGTTTTGTGATAACAGGATATATCATGTGTTTGCATTGCTTTAACTAGAAAATTTAAAGCAAAAGGGTATGTATATGGGTCGATGCTATGACCCGAGCCAGGTACACATATTTAGAGTTTAGTTGAAGTGATACTCTAGTCAAATTTTAGCGAAAGTCCTTCGTTGTAAAGTTAGGGACTAAAGTTGACCAAAACACCCTTGAAGGGTATATTGGGCAAACGACCCATAGGGGTTGTTTAGGAACTTGCTTTAAGATTATGGAACCATTAAATAGGAATAAAAGTTATAGGAATATACATTTGTGGGTCAAATGCACAAAAAAAAATGGTCAATTGCGTAAATGACCAACCGATGGGTAAATCTGGGATAAGAAGTTAACTATGTTAAATCCACCACAAAAATAATTGTGGTGGAACATAAGCAGAAATGTAGTTGTGGCATTACGAAGTATTGAAAAGAAAAGAGCTAGTTTTGGACCAAAATGCATAAAAGATCCCTTAAACGGGTCAAAATAAATTATGCGCGTAACTTGGGTGTTCGTTGCGTATTTCACAAAGGTTAGGAATCCAAGATAGAGATTTAAAGTTAGATATCTTAGTTTATGATTTGTGACTAACTAGGAACAAGTTTAGAGGTCCTAAATACAAACGGGTCGAAATATTGATTTTGAACAATAAGCCGAATGCTTAAAGATTTAGAATTTCATTAGTTTAAATGTTAGATTTTACTCCACAAGATGGAGAATCAAATTACGATCATATTGGAAGAAAGGGTAGGTCAAACGGACAAGCGGATTGAAAGATACGGAAGTTTTCGTGTCAAAAACGGCAAAATGGAAAGGTATGATACAGGGGCCACCGTAACTTACGGTGCCCACCGTAAGTTACGGTGGGGCTGAAATCGTTACGGTGATTGCCTCCTGTGTTACGGTGGGAAAATTTTTAATTCAGGGGCCACCGTAACTTACGGTCTCCACCGTAAGTTACGGTGGAGGCCAGATTCAAGTATTTGTTTTTGGATCTAGATATCAAATGTTGGATTTTTCCTAATTTCCTTGTTGTATTAGTTATTTAATTATCAAAACTGACTTTTAAGTTGGTTTTGATCACAGGTGAATGTCGAGGGTCCCGGATGAAGATCAAGCATCGAGCAAGAACCGAACACACGTTAAACAAAGCTTCCGCAATGTTGTTTCGCCGCTATTCTAAAACGGCGAATTAAATCACACTATGTTGTTTGCTTCCAAGTTTAGATAAGTTTTAACAAACCCGTATTTTCAGTGTAACTGCGACTGTATTTACAATGATTATGGATTTAATTATACGAAAAACGTAATTTAATAACAAGGGTGTTACAGTGTGTTTGCCAAAATTAGCTAAGTGTTCTCACTCAAGCTTGTTATCCCCTATTTAAAATTAGAAATAACTAAACTAACTAACTATCCGCTAATCACGCTGGCTTCCCACGATCTCCATAACGTTCACAAGGGCCAAGCACATGTGGAACATTGAGGAAATATGCTCCACGAATATAGGCAAGACCAAGTCCATGCACATACTCCTGCAAAACAAGCTTACGCATAATGAATACAATCATTAGTATAAGGATAACAATAAGGATCCTAAATTCTGATCCTGCAACACCTACTGAGGATCCTTAATTCAAACAGAATTCATGATCCTGGCGGTACATGAGGATCCATGATCCTTAGGATTGGAAAATCCTCCCCTAACATCTCCTTCTATGTGGGATAAGGTGCCACTTACCCATTATTTCAACATTCAATGTTTCAAACATCATACTTTGAGCATCGATATCTCATTCATCTTAGCTCCGTTTTGGACGCGGTTTAGTTCGTCGCGAAGCTCATCCAACATAGAACACAAACCCACAAATAAATATATAAAAACACATCAGTTTCTTATATTTATTTCTAGTCAAAAAATAGGAAAAATGCATTTCCTATATTTGTGAAAATTCATATTTTCACAAAATTTCCAACAGATAATGCCTCCAACACCGCCCCCATAGACGTTACAGACGCATGAAAAGGGAAAGATGTTTATATTATAACGCCAAATGAGGAAAAACAAACTAGATAGTAATGATTGAAGGGAAAATAAGAAGCATTAACCATTTCAAATTCTTTGAAGGGGCATTATCATGCTGATTTGTTGAAAAATGACCCTTAGACCATGTGTAATGGACATTATAGGGGCGTGAAGGGGCTTTATAACGCTTTCAACATCGTCCCCTGGCGTTATAGTGGTATGAAGAGGAAGGAACGTTTATAGTATATTGCCAAATGAGAAGAAAAAATTGGAAAGTAATGATTGAAAGGACATTACGGGGCGTTAACTGTCACACATTTTTTGAATGGGCATTATGATACTGATGTGACGGAAAATGCCCCTTAAAGAGACATTAACCATTACGGATAACCTTATGAGGCATTAACCATTACGGATGTTTTTAAAACGAATTTGATAACTTTTTTAATGAGGGTTTTTTGTCTATTGCTTTGGATCATATTGTTGTATATTAAATTTTTTTAGGGTTGGTTTTCTGTTTATAATAATAAATCGTTCTATAATATTATTCGTATTCCGAAAACCACATATGACACATTAACACACATTTAACCAACCAACAAATAATCAACTAACTAACATATTAAATAATTTATCATTTATCAACTTATAAATGGACCTTAATCAATTAAGCTACCAATAAGGAAAGTAACAAATATTGGATTACTGTAATCCAATAAGATGAATGGAAACCATGAAGCTATTTCTGATTTGGAAATCATTAAAAGGATTGTGTATTGAGGACCATGTAGAAATCAAGAGAGAAGAAAGAACTAGAATGTGTAAGGCTATAGGGTGTGGTCATGACTCTCATGATCACCATGACCCTTCACATTAGTGTCATGTCACCTACTTCTAATCTATCATCCAAAACCACTACCCTAAGGGTGTGGTAATGACTCAAACCACTATATTACTTTAATTCATTTTTGTGAAAAGGAAAGAAAATATTGAATAAGGAAAGGAGGCCCATGGTTGCCATGGTTTAATCCATGGGAATCATGGTGGATGAGACAAGGGGGTGGTGTAACAATCCATTAATGGTCATACGTGGCGATTAATGACCCAACCATGCCCCTCAAACCCTATAGCCTAAGTGAATGGTGATCGTATGGTAGGCGATAGGCCGGTAGCGGCAACGAAGGTCCGAAAACGGCTGCGTTGGATGGGTAGGCAATATGGAGCGACTTTTCAAATCTTGCTTATTTTTTACACAATTACAGAATACAACCTTTATGTATGGTTAAAGTTGTAGGATATAACCTTTAGGTTTAAAAAACATGCAAACCAACCTTTTACTTCATATATTGTTCTAAAAAACAAAAAAGAATTATTAAAAAAGTTGGTAAAGAAAATATATGGTTTAAAAAAGGGAAAAAAGTTAAAAATATGTTATTAAAAGTAAATATAATAATAACCTATTATAATATTAAAAAAATAATAATAAAAGCTACATATTATTATAAAAATAAAATTACTATTCATGACCCTTCGTTAACAATGTATACTAGGGAGCTTCTCCCGCGCTTCGCGGCGGGTGCCCCTATCGTACTAAACTGAATTGAAACCGTTTGAACAACATATCGGTACGATACTGACACTCGTTGTAGCAATCGAAAGGCAAAACCCAAAAATAAAGTCGTTATATGCCCAAAAGGATATCGACACATATTTTACATAAACCATAAAAACGAATATGAGCAATGTCTTCCGAAATGAATATCAGTATTCATTCCGATGGTACGGATACCAGTACTGATGTTCGAATGGAATTGACGTGGTACCAATACTCGCTATAGCTTATGATGACTAAAAAACTCTATACTACCATCGGAGTTGTTCACATGGTATCAATTCAATTTGTCATGGTAAAAAACAAATAGTATAACTTCGATTCGTCAAGGTACCAGTATGGTATTCATACTCGCTATAGTTTATAATATAAAAAGATACTATATACCACTATCCAAGTTTCGCATGGTATTTGTTCAGTTGATCACGGTAAAGAACAAATAAAAATCAATTATATTGATCCGTTTGATTTTGAACAAAACTTTTAGCGGAACGAAGACTAAAATAAACATGTCGCTTATGTTCTGAACTTTATAAAGTATTACATTGTATTATTAGAATAATGAAAAAAATAATGTCAATTTATATATAAAAAACTACATGTGAGTTAGGTTTGATAACATGTACGTTTGTACTTCGATTACTTTGTCACACCCCGACCACGTAGAACATACAAAACGTGGCGGAAATGTCGGGGAGTGTTGTAACAGAATTAATTGTTTCAAATCCATGGCAATTGAAGTTTCGTTTTATTGATTAAAAGTGTTACAATGTCTTAACAAACAAGGAAATACAACATAATTAACTAGTCTTGCATCTTTTATTGTCACTAAGGCCCATGTCCGCCTAAGTGTATCTTGATCAATTCCTATGCTTCATATCCTGAAAAACACATGTGAAAATAGGTACGTCAGCATAAAAATGCCTGTGAGATACATAGGTTTTGTGAAAATAGAATTCATGACTTATGTTTGAGAAAATGTTTAGTCATGAACCTTGTAATTTGCTTTGTTTTGTAAATCATTTGAAAAACAATAAAATCAGATGATATGTATAAATAAATGTAAGGTTAAATGAATAACCATGTAAGATGAGTTTGTATAAGATAAGTTGTTTGTAAAACAATGTATTGTGAAAAGTATGTTATTTGTATAAAATGTTATATGTTTCAAATTGAAATGATTCAAATAACGCTACAATATGTAATACCGTACAAACACTTATATATAGGAAGTACCAGCGGCGTATCCACCATGCTTGTATCATATTACACACGCCTCGTTACTTAGATCACTTATTCTAACCAAACCAACAATGTAAGATGTCTATGTTTAAACCAATTGTCAAAAGTCCTTGTATAAGCCATGTCAAATGTTTAGAAGTCCAAATGTAGTCAAGTAATGTGTAACCAAAATGATATGTATGGCTAGTGAAAGGTATCAACTAAACCATATGCACAAAAACATAGTATTGAAGTAAAACGTGGTTTAAATCAAAGTTATGTTTTGTGTAGTAAATGCATGTTATACTGATATAGACATGTATGCGGTATTGTGAAAATTCATACATCCAAGCCTTGCGACAGTCAGATAACTATGTAAAAATGAGTTATCAAAAGAATATGTATTCGGATTCGGTCATTCCTTACGTCCAAACAAACCCGAGATTTCAGGAATGGGATTTATCAAGTCCTATGGTACCACTACCTACTACCGAGCGGCATGATCGGTGTTAATGAATGTATAGTATAGTTTAAACAAACCAAATATCATACCAAAATGTAAGCATATGATGAATAAGAAATGTATTAAGTATGCTAAGTTAATATACAAAGCAGAAAAGTCATGTAAATCAATGTGCTAGCATGCTATCAGTTAACATACATAGCAGAAATGTAATGTAGAACCATGTACTAAGTATGCACACAATGGACATACATAGCATAAAATGTAATGAAACCATGTACTATAATGTACTAATGAACGTAGGAAGTATATGATGTGAAAACAAGAAAGCATGAAAGTAACAAGTAGGCACATGTGTTCCACCCCAAACCAGTTTAAAAACAGTAAAAGAGGGGTTCTATGTACTCACTTGAGAATGCTCAGTAATCCTTGAGTGACAACCAAACAATGCTAGAGATCGCGGATATCAAACGACACCTAATATAGGTAACTATGTTAATAAACCGGACCTAAATCGGAAGATCTGATAGAATGAGGGTTCGTAAACCAAACGAGAATAGAAACTCGTGTCATATGGTTTAACAAAGCCTACATACTAATTGAAACCTTAATCTAAGTGCTTACGACCCATTACGACCCGTTTAGGTAGCTTATGCTAATTTAACGCGTCGTCCGCGTGAAACGCGTTCGGACCGCCTAACTAGTCCTATGACAAGTGTTATATGCCTAAACATGTTACATAATCAGTTATGTGACAAAAGTTTAGGTTACATATGCTTAATTACCAATTATACATGAAAAGGGTATTCTGGTAATTTACCTAAGGCATATAAACTACCTATCATACAACTACTTAAACGATGTGACCATTAGGTATAACCTCGGAAGGTTATTCCCTATACACTATGGTCACCTAATGTATTTGGTCGGATCCTAATGATCGACCAAATGGGTCGGGTTCGAGGTATAAGCGATTTATTAGATCGCTTACCCTACGACCCTAGACAACGTGGTAATCAGTAGGCATAGTCCCAAGGGACTATAACCAACGTGATTACACTCACGTTGCGAAGTTCAAACGAACTTCGCATTGACCATAAACTGGTCAACGCAGAAAGTCAAACAAAGTTTGACTTTCAGACTCGAAAAGACTCGAAAAGCAATAAAAGAACGAAAGAATACTTACGAAGGGTCCCCGAATGCTAATCTCGATCCAAGAATCTCAGGTATGAAACAATGGTTTCAACTTAGAGTTTCTAAGATCAAAATTCCTGTGGGTTTTGAAGTTGTGGGGTGGGGTATTTATAGTTTTCGGTCCACCGTTAAGATCGTTTCATGGAAACTGTGCTTTAATCGCATCCGTACAAGTGTCGGAACCTCATGGTAGCTAAAAATGATCCTTATCATCTGACTAAGCAAGTGAGAACATGTGGTTGTGGATTAAAAAGCTGATAACAGGCTGTTTAATACACTGCATCTGGTCTGCAGAACCCTTACGCATCGTAGGGGAAAAACCCTTACGCATCGTAAGCATGTAAAAATGGCAGATTTACACTTTTGGTCCCTGTTATGCAATAAGGTCATTTTCGACATGTTTAAGGCCCGTTAACCCCATTTCAAAGCTCTAAAATGAAGTTAAAGTATAGGGAACTTAAAACATGCTCAAAAATATCTCGGATGTCGGTTCGTTTGGCCGTACGGTCGCGATGTTCGGTTAATTACGACGGAATGCGCATAAGTGCGAAAAACGATCCAAATGACGCGACGAATGGATTTTTCTTATGCCGAACACTAAAATAAAATATTTTAGTGCTTACATAAATTTTTGGATGTCCGGATGTATTCAGAACGTAAGTTATGCGCGAAAATGCAAACTTGTGCACTTTTTGACACTTTTAGTCCCTGAATGACCCAAAAGTTTATTTTAGCACACCGAACCCCTCAAAGCCTATTTCTAAGCTATGTAAAGGATATTTATGGTATGTTTAACTTATGGTCATGTTCCGGAATGTCTGTTACAGTTCAAATTGACATACTTTCATAGTTTGTCATCTTTAGTCCCTGTAAGCGATTTAACTTGATTTTGCTATACCAAAGCCTTCAAAACTTATTTCTAAGTTATGTAAAGGTTATTTAAGGTATGTTAAGCCTATGTCACTATTCCGTAGTGTTTGTTGCATTAAACTGGTTATATTTACGCATCGGTGCACGTATAACCTTCCAGAAAGCGATTTAGAGTTTGGAATTGAACAAAAATTGATATGTGCAAATGATACACATATTTTTACAAATACCAAGTATGAAATATAATATTTCATTGGTTCGGTATTTGTTTGATGGCCGTGGAGGCACAGGTGTTACAGTCTCCCCTACTTTAGGAAATTTCGTCCCGAAATTTATTTAGAGGAAACTTGTGAGAGTTTAAAACATGAAGTTGAAAAGATCGAACAACATTGGTTAGGGTTCTGAACTTCTAGTAACTTTAATAACATCATGCTTGCAATGTAAGAGGGATACTTATATACATGTATATGAAGCGTCATTGGTGCGTCCACCGTACCTCTATTACATCGTTCTCATTTTGTTATTGTTGTCGCTATCGGTTCTTACACATAATAAATCTTACTGGGTTTCTGTGCACTAAATTTCATAATTATGTACGCGTCCATAATTAGACAATTCCTTGCACAGTTCACACAGTCTATTTTATAATGTGTAGGGTAAAACCAAATGAACAATCCTGTGATGAGTGTGACTAGACCGCCATAGAGTCCTTTTAATTAAATCAATAAATGATCTAAATAGACTATCAAGGAGTCTGTTCAGCTACATCCCTAGATGTCGTTCTTTAACCAAATTGTGAATCAATCTTTTTGACTAGACCACTAAAGGTCTCTTATGAATCATAGAGTGGTACTATATATCCCAGGGTCTTAACTATTACATAGAAGCCCATTAAGGATTTAAAGTAGTACCTTGTGACTATCCTGCTACGAATCCCTCATATGGAGATATGAAAGATCCTGCGAGGATTTTGATAACAAATATCCAGAGTATAAAAACACAGAATGTATAAAAGAAAACATAAAATGAATAAACACATAACCACAAAATTGTTTGTTAATTTGTCTTGTTAATTGCGTACATGCATTTAAAGCACACTAGGAATCCATTCCGTGGATTTCATTTGGTACTTTAAACGTTATCAAGAATCTAACTATAAAGATAGAAAGATTTTTAAAAGAAAAATTCGATTTCGATTTTAAGGAACCGAAATGTTCGAATTTAGGTACATAAGGAATCCAATTAAGGACTCTGATTTGTATGACAATTATCCACAAGGATCTAATTGTGAAAATAAAAAGATCCCTTATGGATTTTAGAAGCTGAAGATGTTTTGAAACCTTGTACTGGATGTGCTTATGTCAAAACATGAAGTAAGAATGCTTATGAAGTTGAGATGCTTGATATGTCAAGGCGACATATGAAGCAGAATTTGAAGGTTAAGTCAATGTATGAGGAGAAATATTTTTGAAAACCATGCACGGGGTAAAAAATGTTTTTGAAACCTTATATATAATACCATTGAAATCATAAAGTAGGTGTATTAGGTAGGTATATTCCTAAAAATGTTTTAAAATTATGTGAGATAAATTTTAAAATTATGTATAAGGTTTTTGAAAAACATGAATGATGCTTTTCGAAATCATGCACTTGATAAGAAAATGTACTGTGTTAATATTGCCTTCAGGCTATATGAAATATTTTGAAATTAGGAAGGTTGGTTTTGATAACATGGCCAATGCTTTTGAAATAACATAGACAATGCATTTAGAAAAATTGTTTTCAAACTATATGAAATGTTTTGAGATTATGAAGATTGTTTTTGAAATACTTGTACTGTATATGTTGAAAAATCAAAATGTAATGGGTATGAGATTTGGAAATACCCTTAGTTATTTAACCAAGGATTTAAAGGCACAGGTGTGTAAAAAGCACGATTACTCATAATTTCACTTTATTTCATGTACTTCGTTTCTTAGAATGAAACGAGTACTTAAAATTTTTGGGGGAATCATGAGCGATCATTCGAAAGGGAGAATCACAAGAGTAGTTTGTAAGGAACATAGTTCCTTGATGTAGGTATCATAGGGAAAGTCATACACACATGTAACTACACTCGTATATCAGATTTGTGAACAACAATTTATTTATAAACAAAACAGATTGTTTCACATTACAAGAAAATAGAAAACAAAAGCATAAGATAGCAACATCTTCTAGTCAGCCAACTGCTCATCCGTGGGTTGGATTTGCATTAGCAAGCTTTGGGCAATCCCTTAGGAAATGGCCCATCTCGCCACAGTTGTAGCAAAACCCTGGTGAGAAACAAGCTTGAGCAGAGTCGGCTTGTGGTTGATTTGGACCACCTTGGTTCGGGTTATATCGACAAGTACTTGCCAGGTGACCAACTCGCCCACATAATACACACAGATGACACGGTAAGTGAGCTTGGTGATGCCCATTACATTTGTAGCATATTGGTGCCGTTCCCTTGTATTGCTTCTTAGCAGGTGGTGTTGCCACCCGGATGGGTCCTGTTTGATTTGGTACTGCTGTAGTTGGGCAAACCCTTGCCGTATGGCCTATAAGTCCACAAATTTGGCATTTGCGGCACTTTACACTTGCCTGATGATGAAGGCTACATTGGTTGCACAAGGGTGCAGTTCCGTTGTATGGCTTCCTAGCAGGGGGTTGAGCTGGTTGGTTGGGGATGGCTCGACCATTGTGAGCGACCACGGCGAAGTTCTGAGAAGCCTTTTGCTTCTTTGACTTCTTAGGGGATTCAGCCTGTTCATCCATGGTCTTTGATTCCTTGATTTGTTTCTTGGCTGGTGGTGCTGTCATTTGGCTAGGTCTTGCCTGTTTTGGTGCCACCGCTGCGGGTTTCCCTGAAGCCTTACGTTTCTTTGGTTCAGGTGAAGGCTTGGCTTCTGCTTCCTTTGGTGGCTCCTGAGTGGCTTCATTATGGAGACGAGACATGGCAATTCCCAATTCCACAGTCTTCAGAATCACTTCGCCTATTTGCTGGGCAAATTTGGCTGTTTGCTCGGACATTTGACCAGTGCCGAGAGGAACAGACATTCTAGAAGAAAATGAAAGACATAGGAAGAAACAGGTGAAAGGTTATTGGATAATCAATACCGAATGGTAACGAATGAAAATTGTGATCATTTGTTTGTTACCTAGGGCAAACAAATGAGATGGTGACAAATCAAAGTAAATGGGTTAAAAATAATGTATCGCGAAGACATGCTCGCCTATAAGTGAACACTCATCCCAAGAATTCCCAGGTAAGCACAACTGGTCTCGCGTCTGATGAGATGTATACGAAGTGCTTGCCTAGACAGAAAACCCAGAATACAGGCATTCACCCTTCCAGTTTGCACGTGTTCACATTATTTAAAACCCAAAACCTTGACGAGGTTTTGAAAACTCAAAGGGGTTCAAAACCATATAATAGAGAGTTCAAAACCTTGTAATCAATCATCCTAGAACAGATGATTAGTTTTCAAAGCGGTTTTGAATTTTATGTTCTTGTTGTGGTTGTCGCCTAAGGATAGGTGACAGTATTGTTTTATGACTAAACGCAAGTAAACTCGCGTTAGGGTCCCAGAAAGGTTATAGACTAGGTCAAAGTATTACTAATAACCTAATTCCCTATAACCATGAGCTCTGATACCAACTTTTCTGTCACACCCCGACCACGTAGAACATACAAAACGTGGCGGAAATGTCGGGGAGTGTTGTAACAGAATTAATTGTTTCAAATCCATGGCATTTGAAGTTTCGTTTTATTGATTAAAAGTGTTACAATGTCTTAACAAACAAGGAAATACAACATAATTAACTAGTCTTGCATCTTTTATTGTCACTAAGGCCCATGTCCGCCTAAGTGTATCTTGATCAATTCCTATGCTTCATATCCTGAAAAACACATGTGAAAATAGGTACGTCAGTATAAAAATGCCTGTGAGATACATAGGTTTTGTGAAAATAGAATTCATGACTTATGTTTGAGAAAATGTTTAGTCATGAACCTTGTAATTTGCTTTGTTTTGTAAATCATTTGAAAAACAATAAAATCAGATGATATGTATAAATAAATGTAAGGTTAAATGAATAACCATGTAAGATGAGTTTGTATAAGATAAGTTGTTTGTAAAACAATGTATTGTGAAAAGTATGTTATTTGTATAAAATGTTATATGTTTCAAATTGAAATGATTCAAATAACGCTACAATATGTAATACCATACAAACACTTATATATAGGAAGTACCAGCGGCGTATCCACCATGCTTGTATCATATTACACACGCCTCGTTACTTAGATCACTTATTCTAACCAAACCAACAATGTAAGATGTCTATGTTTAAACCAATTGTCAAAAGTCCTTGTATAAGCCATGTCAAATGTTTAGAAGTCCAAATGTAGTCAAGTAATGTGTAACCAAAATGATATGTATGGCTAGTGAAAGGTATCAACTAAACCATATGCACAAAAACATAGTATTGAAGTAAAACGTGGTTTAAATCAAAGTTATGTTTTGTGTAGTAAATGCATGCTATACTGATATAGACATTTATGCGGTATTGTGAAAATTCATACATCCAAGCCTTGCGACCGTCGGATAACTATGTAAAAATGAGTTATCAAAAGAATATGTATTCGGATTCGGTCATTCCTTACGTCCAAACAAACCCGAGATTTCAGGAATGGGATTTGTCAAGTCCTATGGTACCACTACCTACTACCGAGCGGCATGATCGGTGTTAATGAATGTATAGTATAGTTTAAACAAACCAAATGTCATACCAAAATGTAAGCATATGATGAATAAGAAATGTATTAAGTATGCTAAGTTAATATACAAAGCAGAAAAGTCATGTAAATCAATGTGCTAGCATGCTATCAGTTAACATACATAGCAGAAATGTAATGTAGAACCATGTACTAAGTATGCACACAATGGACATACATAGCATAAAATGTAATGAAATCATGTACTATAATGTACTAATGAACGTAGGAAGTATATGATGTGAAAACAGGAAAGCATGAAAGTAACAAGTAGGCACATGTGTTCCACCCCAAAACAGTTTGAAAACAGTAAAAGAGGGGTTCTATGTACTCACTTGAGAATGCTCAGTAATCCTTGGGTGACAACCAAACAATGCTAGAGATCACGGATATCAAACGACACCTAATATAGGTAACTATGTTAATAAACCGGACCTAAATCGGAAGATCTGATAGAATGAGGGTTCGTAAACCAAACGAGTATAGAGACTCGTGTCATATGGTTTAACAAAGCCTACATACTAATTGAAACCTTAATCTAAGTGCTTACGACCCATTACGACCCGTTTAGGTAGCTTATGCTAATTTAACGCGTCGTCCGCGTGAAACGCGTTCGGACCGCCTAACTAGTCCTATGACAAGTGTTATATGCCTAAACATGTTACATAATCAGTTATGTGACAAAAGTTTAGGTTACATATGCTTAATTACCAATTATACATGAAAAGGGTATTCTGGTAATTTACCTAAGGCATATAAACTACCTATCATACAACTACTTAAACGATGTGACCATTAGGTATAACCTCGGAAGGTTATTCCCTATACACTATGGTCACCTAATGTATTTGGTCGGATCCTAATGATCGACCAAATGGGTCGGGTTCGAGGTATAAGCGATTTATTAGATCGCTTACCCTACGACCCTAGACAACGTGGTAATCAGTAGGCATAGTCCCAAGGGACTATAACCAACGTGATTACACTCACGTTGCGAAGTTCAAACGAACTTCGCATTGACCATAAACTGGTCAACGCAGAAAGTCAAACAAAGTTTGACTTTCAGACTCGAAAAGACTCGAAAAGCAATAAAAGAACGAAAGAATACTTACGAAGGGTCCCCGAATGCTAATCTCGATCCAAGAATCTCAGGTATGAAACAATGGTTTCAACTTAGAGTTTCTAAGATCAAAATTCCTGTGGGTTTTGAAGTTGTGGGGTGGGGTATTTATAGTTTTCGGTCCACCGTTAAGATCGTTTCATGGAAACTGTGCTTTAATCGCATCCGTACAAGTGTCGGAACCTTATGGTAGCTAAAAATGATCCTTATCATCTGACTAAGCAAGTGAGAACATGTGGTTGTGGATTAAACAGCTGATAACAGGCTGTTTAATACACTGCATCTGGTCTGCAGAACCCTTACGCATCGTAGGGGAAAAACCCTTACGCATCGTAAGCATGTAAAAATGGCAGATTTACACTTTTGGTCCCTGTTATGCAATAAGGTCATTTTCGACATGTTTAAGGCCCGTTAACCCCATTTCAAAGCTCTAAAATGAAGTTAAAGTATAGGGAACTTAAAACATGCTCAAAAATATCTCGGATGTCGGTTCGTTTGGCCGTACGGTCGCGATGTTCGGTTAATTACGACGGAATGCGCATAAGTGCGAAAAACGATCCAAATGACGCGACGAATGGATTTTTCTTATGCCGAACACTAAAATAAAATATTTTAGTGCTTACATAAATTTTTGGATGTCCGGATGTATTCAGAACGTAAGTTATGCGCGAAAATGCAAACTTGTGCACTTTTTGACACTTTTAGTCCCTGAATGACCCAAAAGTTTATTTTAGCACACCGAACCCCTCAAAGCCTATTTCTAAGCTATGTAAAGGATATTTATGGTATGTTTAACTTATGGTCATGTTCCGGAATGTCTGTTACAGTTCAAATTGACATACTTTCATAGTTTGTCATCTTTAGTCCCTGTAAGCGATTTAACTTGATTTTGCTATACCAAAGCCTTCAAAACTTATTTCTAAGTTATGTAAAGGTTATTTAAGGTATGTTAAGCCTATGTCACTATTCCGTAGTGTTTGTTGCATTAAACTGGTTATATTTACGCATCGGTGCACGTATAACCTTCCAGAAAGCGATTTAGAGTTTGGAATTGAACAAAAATTGATATGTGCAAATGATACACATATTTTTACAAATCCCAAGTATGAAATATAATATTTCATTGGTTCGGTATTTGTTTGATGGCCGTGGAGGCACAGGTGTTACAGTCTCCCCTACTTTAGGAAATTTCGTCCCGAAATTTATTTAGAGGAAACTTGTGAGAGTTTAAAACATGAAGTTGAAAAGATCGAACAACATTGGTTAGGGTTCTGAACTTCTAGTAACTTTAATAACATCATGCTTGCAATGTAAGAGGGATACTTATATACATGTATATGAAGCGTCATTGGTGCGTCCACCGTACCTCTATTACATCGTTCTCATTTTGTTATTGTTGTCGCTATCGGTTCTTACACATAATAAATCTTACTGGGTTTCTGTGCACTAAATTTCATAATTATGTACGCGTCCATAATTAGACAATTCCTTGCACAGTTCACACAGTCTATTTTATAATGTGTAGGGTAAAACCAAATGAACAATCCTGTGATGAGTGTGACTAGACCGCCATAGAGTCCTTTTAATTAAATCAATAAATGATCTAAATAGACTATCAAGGAGTCTGTTCAGCTACATCCCTAGATGTCGTTCTTTAACCAAATTGTGAATCAATCTTTTTGACTAGACCACTAAAGGTCTCTTATGAATCATAGAGTGGTACTATATATCCCAGGGTCTTAACTATTACATAGAAGCCCATTAAGGATTTAAAGTAGTACCTTGTGACTATCCTGCTACGAATCCCTCATATGGAGATATGAAAGATCCTGCGAGGATTTTGATAACAAATATCCAGAGTATAAAAACACAGAATGTATAAAAGAAAACATAAAATGAATAAACACATAACCACAAAATTGTTTGTTAATTTGTCTTGTTAATTGCGTACATGCATTTAAAGCACACTAGGAATCCATTCCGTGGATTTCATTTGGTACTTTAAACGTTATCAAGAATCTAACTATAAAGATAGAAAGATTTTTAAAAGAAAAATTCGATTTCGATTTTAAGGAACCGAAATGTTCGAATTTAGGTACATAAGGAATCCAATTAAGGACTCTGATTTGTATGACAATTATCCACAAGGATCTAATTGTGAAAATAAAAAGATCCCTTATGGATTTTAGAAGCTGAAGATGTTTTGAAACCTTGTACTGGATGTGCTTATGTCAAAACATGAAGTAAGAATGCTTATGAAGTTGAGATGCTTGATATGTCAAGGCGACATATGAAGCAGAATTTGAAGGTTAAGTCAATGTATGAGGAGAAATATTTTTGAAAACCATGCACGGGGTAAAAAATGTTTTTGAAACCTTATATATAATACCTTTGAAATCATAAAGTAGGTGTATTAGGTAGGTATATTCCTAAAAATGTTTTAAAATTATGTGAGATAAATTTTGAAATTATGTATAAGGTTTTTGAAAAACATGAATGATGCTTTTCGAAATCATGCACTTGATAAGAAAATGTACTGTGTTAATATTGCCTTCAGGCTATATGAAATAATTTGAAATTAGGAAGGTTGGTTTTGATAACATGGCCAATGCTTTTGAAATAACATAGACAATGCATTTAGAAAAATTGTTTTCAAACTATATGAAATGTTTTGAGATTATGAAGATTGTTTTTGAAATACTTGTACTGTATATGTTGAAAAATCAAAATGTAATGGGTATGAGATTTGGAAATACCCTTAGTTATTTAACCAAGGATTTAAAGGCACAGGTGTGTAAAAAGCACGATTACTCATAATTTCACTTTATTTCATGTACTTCGTTTCTTAGAATGAAACGAGTACTTAAAATTTTTGGGAGAATCATGAGCGATCATTCGAAAGGGAGAATCACAAGAGTAGTTTGTAAGGAACATAGTTCCTTGATGTAGGTATCATAGGGAAAGTCATACACACATGTAACTACACTCGTATATCAGATTTGTGAACAACAATTTATTTATAAACAAAACAGATTGTTTCACATTACAAGAAAATAGAAAACAAAAGCATAAGATAGCAACATCTTCTAGTCAGCCAACTGCTCATCCGTGGGTTGGATTTGCATTAGCAAGCTTTGGGCAATCCCTTAGGAAATGGCCCATCTCGCCACAGTTGTAGCAAAACCCTGGTGAGAAACAAGCTTGAGCAGAGTCGGCTTGTGGTTGATTTGGACCACCTTGGTTCGGGTTATATCGACAAGTACTTGCCAGGTGACCAACTCGCCCACATAATACACACAGATGACACGGTAAGTGAGCTTGGTGATGCCCATTACATTTGTAGCATATTGGTGCCGTTCCCTTGTATTGCTTCTTAGCAGGTGGTGTTGCCACCCGGATGGGTCCTGTTTGATTTGGTACTGCTGTAGTTGGGCAAACCCTTGCCGTATGGCCTATAAGTCCACAAATTTGGCATTTGCGGCACTTTACACTTGCCTGATGATGAAGGCTACATTGGTTGCACAAGGGTGCAGTTCCGTTGTATGGCTTCCTAGCAGGGGGTTGAGCTGGTTGGTTGGGGATGGCTCGACCATTGTGAGCGACCACGGCGAAGTTCTGAGAAGCCTTTTGCTTCTTTGACTTCTTAGGGGATTCAGCCTGTTCATCCATGGTCTTTGATTCCTTGATTTGTTTCTTGGCTGGTGGTGCTGTCATTTGGCTAGGTCTTGCCTGTTTTGGTGCCACCGCTGCGGGTTTCCCTGAAGCCTTACGTTTCTTTGGTTCAGGTGAAGGCTTGGCTTCTGCTTCCTTTGGTGGCTCCTGAGTGGCTTCATTATGGAGACGAGACATGGCAATTCCCAATTCCACAGTCTTCAGAATCACTTCGCCTATTTGCTGGGCAAATTTGGCTGTTTGCTCGGACATTTGACCAGTGCCGAGAGGAACAGACATTCTAGAAGAAAATGAAAGACATAGGAAGAAACAGGTGAAAGGTTATTGGATAATCAATACCGAATGGTAACGAATGAAAATTGTGATCATTTGTTTGTTACCTAGGGCAAACAAATGAGATGGTGACAAATCAAAGTAAATGGGTTAAAAATAATGTATCGCGAAGACATGCTCGCCTATAAGTGAACACTCATCCCAAGAATTCCCAGGTAAGCACAACTGGTCTCGCGTCTGATGAGATGTATACGAAGTGCTTGCCTAGACAGAAAACCCAGAATACAGGCATTCACCCTTCCAGTTTGCACGTGTTCACATTATTTAAAACCCAAAACCTTGACGAGGTTTTGAAAACTCAAAGGGGTTCAAAACCATATAATAGAGAGTTCAAAACCTTGTAATCAATCATCCTAGAACAGATGATTAGTTTTCAAAGCGGTTTTGAATTTTATGTTCTTGTTGTGGTTGTCGCCTAAGGATAGGTGACAGTATTGTTTTATGACTAAACGCAAGTAAACTCGCGTTAGGGTCCCAGAAAGGTTATAGACTAGGTCAAAGTATTACTAATAACCTAATTCCCTATAACCATGAGCTCTGATACCAACTTTTCTGTCACACCCCGACCACGTAGAACATACAAAACGTGGCGGAAATGTCGGGGAGTGTTGTAACAGAATTAATTGTTTCAAATCCATGGCATTTGAAGTTTCGTTTTATTGATTAAAAGTGTTACAATGTCTTAACAAACAAGGAAATACAACATAATTAACTAGTCTTGCATCTTTTATTGTCACTAAGGCCCATGTCCGCCTAAGTGTATCTTGATCAATTCCTATGCTTCATATCCTGAAAAACACATGTGAAAATAGGTACGTCAGTATAAAAATGCCTGTGAGATACATAGGTTTTGTGAAAATAGAATTCATGACTTATGTTTGAGAAAATGTTTAGTCATGAACCTTGTAATTTGCTTTGTTTTGTAAATCATTTGAAAAACAATAAAATCAGATGATATGTATAAATAAATGTAAGGTTAAATGAATAACCATGTAAGATGAGTTTGTATAAGATAAGTTGTTTGTAAAACAATGTATTGTGAAAAGTATGTTATTTGTATAAAATGTTATATGTTTCAAATTGAAATGATTCAAATAACGCTACAATATGTAATACCATACAAACACTTATATATAGGAAGTACCAGCGGCGTATCCACCATGCTTGTATCATATTACACACGCCTCGTTACTTAGATCACTTATTCTAACCAAACCAACAATGTAAGATGTCTATGTTTAAACCAATTGTTAAAAGTCCTTGTATAAGCCATGTCAAATGTTTAGAAGTCCAAATGTAGTCAAGTAATGTGTAACCAAAATGATATGTATGGCTAGTGAAAGGTATCAACTAAACCATATGCACAAAAACATAGTATTGAAGTAAAACGTGGTTTAAATCAAAGTTATGTTTTGTGTAGTAAATGCATGCTATACTGATATAGACATTTATGCGGTATTGTGAAAATTCATACATCCAAGCCTTGCGACCGTCGGATAACTATGTAAAAATGAGTTATCAAAAGAATATGTATTCGGATTCGGTCATTCCTTACGTCCAAACAAACCCGAGATTTCAGGAATGGGATTTGTCAAGTCCTATGGTACCACTACCTACTACCGAGCGGCATGATCGGTGTTAATGAATGTATAGTATAGTTTAAACAAACCAAATGTCATACCAAAATGTAAGCATATGATGAATAAGAAATGTATTAAGTATGCTAAGTTAATATACAAAGCAGAAAAGTCATGTAAATCAATGTGCTAGCATGCTATCAGTTAACATACATAGCAGAAATGTAATGTAGAACCATGTACTAAGTATGCACACAATGGACATACATAGCATAAAATGTAATGAAATCATGTACTATAATGTACTAATGAACGTAGGAAGTATATGATGTGAAAACAGGAAAGCATGAAAGTAACAAGTAGGCACATGTGTTCCACCCCAAAACAGTTTGAAAACAGTAAAAGAGGGGTTCTATGTACTCACTTGAGAATGCTCAGTAATCCTTGAGTGACAACCAAACAATGCTAGAGATCACGGATATCAAACGACACCTAATATAGGTAACTATGTTAATAAACCGGACCTAAATCGGAAGATCTGATAGAATGAGGGTTCGTAAACCAAACGAGTATAGAGACTCGTGTCATATGGTTTAACAAAGCCTACATACTAATTGAAACCTTAATCTAAGTGCTTACGACCCATTACGACCCGTTTAGGTAGCTTATGCTAATTTAACGCGTCGTCCGCGTGAAACGCGTTCGGACCGCCTAACTAGTCCTATGACAAGTGTTATATGCCTAAACATGTTACATAATCAGTTATGTGACAAAAGTTTAGGTTACATATGCTTAATTACCAATTATACATGAAAAGGGTATTCTGGTAATTTACCTAAGGCATATAAACTACCTATCATACAACTACTTAAACGATGTGACCATTAGGTATAACCTCGGAAGGTTATTCCCTATACACTATGGTCACCTAATGTATTTGGTCGGATCCTAATGATCGACCAAATGGGTCGGGTTCGAGGTATAAGCGATTTATTAGATCGCTTACCCTACGACCCTAGACAACGTGGTAATCAGTAGGCATAGTCCCAAGGGACTATAACCAACGTGATTACACTCACGTTGCGAAGTTCAAACGAACTTCGCATTGACCATAAACTGGTCAACGCAGAAAGTCAAACAAAGTTTGACTTTCAGACTCGAAAAGACTCGAAAAGCAATAAAAGAACGAAAGAATACTTACGAAGGGTCCCCGAATGCTAATCTCGATCCAAGAATCTCAGGTATGAAACAATGGTTTCAACTTAGAGTTTCTAAGATCAAAATTCTTGTGGGTTTTGAAGTTGTGGGGTGGGGTATTTATAGTTTTCGGTCCACCGTTAAGATCGTTTCATGGAAACTGTGCTTTAATCGCATCCGTACAAGTGTCGGAACCTTATGGTAGCTAAAAATGATCCTTATCATCTGACTAAGCAAGTGAGAACATGTGGTTGTGGATTAAACAGCTGATAACAGGCTGTTTAATACACTGCATCTGGTCTGCAGAACCCTTACGCATCGTAGGGGAAAAACCCTTACGCATCGTAAGCATGTAAAAATGGCAGATTTACACATTGGTCCCTGTTATGCAATAAGGTCATTTTCGACATGTTTAAGGCCCGTTAACCCCATTTCAAAGCTCTAAAATGAAGTTAAAGTATAGGGAACTTAAAACATGCTCAAAAATATCTCGGATGTCGGTTCGTTTGGCCGTACGGTCGCGATGTTCGGTTAATTACGACGGAATGCGCATAAGTGCGAAAAACGATCCAAATGACGCGACGAATGGATTTTTCTTATGCCGAACACTAAAATAAAATATTTTAGTGCTTACATAAATTTTTGGATGTCCGGATGTATTCAGAACGTAAGTTATGCGCGAAAATGCAAACTTGTGCACTTTTTGGCACTTTTAGTCCCTGAATGACCCAAAAGTTTATTTTAGCACACCGAACCCCTCAAAGCCTATTTCTAAGCTATGTAAAGGATATTTATGGTATGTTTAACTTATGGTCATGTTCCGGAATGTCTGTTACAGTTCAAATTGACATACTTTCGTTGTTTGTCAACTTTAGTCCCTGTAAGCGATTTAACTTGATTTTGCTATACCAAAGCCTTCAAAACTTATTTCTAAGTTATGTAAAGGTTATTTAAGTTATGTTAAGCCTATGTCACTATTCCGGAGTGTTTTTTGCATTAAACTGGTTATATTTACGCATCGGTGCGCGTATAACCTTCCAGAAAGCGATTTAGAGTTTGGAATTGAACAAAAATTGATATGTGCAAATGATACACATATTTTTACAAATCCCGAGTATGAAATATAATATTTCATTGGTTCGGTATTTGTTTGATGGCCGTGGAGGCACAGGTGTTACATACTTCAACTTTACCACTATGGTATTAATACGTAGAAAAATTTAGACACGTCGCAACAACATACTCAAAACTATATAAAATATCGTATCTTAATAGTTATAAGAAACATGCAAAATCAATTAAAAATATATTAATAAAATAATTAATTGTTAAAAACAAACAATATTAAAATAATTTTAAAATACTATTCATGATCACTTTCTATTAATATATATAATAATATAATGTATATATAATTGATTATTTTTTAAATGCCCAATAATTGGTTAAATAATTTATTTTTGAGTAAACTGTCATTTTGGTCCCTGTGGTTTGGGCACTTTTGCCATTTTAGTTCAAATCTCAAACTTTTTAAATCTGGGTCCCTGTGCTTTCACTTTTATTGCCATTTTAGTCCAAAATTCAAAAACCCCCTTTTTTAACTGTTGAAAGCTGGTTGTTTTGTCTTTTTGTGCAAGGCATTTTTGTCCATATCAGGTTTTATTATAATATATCAATAATTATTAAACTAAACTAAATTAAATATATATTTAATTCCTAAATACCCTAATATATACATACATTTACATATCATTTTTCATCCTCCCCCAACCCCCCTCTCTTCCCCCAAAGAGGAGCCACCACTTGCGAACTGGGAAACACAAAACCCAGGTTGCCGACGATTCATAACCCACCGTAATCATCCACCACCTCCACCCGTTGTGTCTTCTTCACCGTCATCGAGCGTTTTTAGATCTGCAACGAATCTGGTGGTTAGTGATGAACGAAGCTAGAGAGGGGGAGAATAAATCATTTTCAGAACCTTAGAATAAATCAGTCCCAACACAAATGCAATTTCCAAAAATTGATGATCCAAACTACCAAATTTCCCAAAATACCAAAAAAAGAAAAAAATTCCCAATATCACATTCAAAGAAACTATTAACTCACATGCAATTTTCACAAATTCAACCTTCAATCTGTAAACCAAAACATCAATTTCCCAAAACTAAACCAGAATTTTCATAATTCTTTCACAAAACAAAGAATATGAACCCTAAAACAGGAAAAAACAATCAACTTTAATCTTCAAACAACAAACCCATTTCACATTTCAATTTAATTTGGTAAAAAAAGTGTCAAAAACATATAAAATCAAATAGCTTATTTCCAGAAATTGATGATCCAAACTAAGGTAAAAAAATACCACATTTCCCAAAATACCCAACAAGAAAGAATCTAAAAACATCAAACCACATGCAATTTTCACAAATTCATCCTACAAACAGTAAAGAATCTGAACCCTAAAACAGTGTAAAAAACCCACTTCACATTTCAACTTAATTTGTTAAAAAAGTGTAAAAACAACAAATCAAATCGAACTAAATACCTTATTTTCAGGATCGGAAACATGAGAAGCACTGATTCGAAGACGGTCAACGTCGATATCTTGACCATGGAGGTCACGAAACTGACGGAGAGTGAGATCAATTTCAGAATTGGAGACATCGTAGCCTCTGTCTCTGAGCATTTCTAAGAGGGTTCTGCGTGAGAGGTAGTACCGGTGGCTCTCTACGGTGTCGTCGTCTACGAAGCTACTCAGACACTTTCCGCCGGTGCCGTTGGTGGTGCCATAATGAGTTCGGTTGTGGACTGGAGGAGGAGGGTGGTGGTGATGGTGGCAGGTGGTGGTAGCGGTAATAAAAGGAGGATGAGTGTTTGTATGTGTGTGAGAAAGAGAGAGAGAGGATATATATAACATTAACGATTTTGGGTTTTATTATTTTTAATTAATATTGAGTTATAATAAATCAACAATGACAAAAATG
Source organism: Helianthus tuberosus (assembly GCA_030545235.1). NCBI lineage: Eukaryota > Viridiplantae > Streptophyta > Magnoliopsida > Asterales > Asteraceae > Helianthus > Helianthus tuberosus. The sequence goes on from CM060398.1 coordinate 19,281,831, forward strand.
CCTCTGAAGATAAAGACAAAATATTAGGTTTAAGTTGGGGAATCTGGTCAAATTTAACTTTTGGACTAAAATGCCAACAAAAACGAAACTACAGGGACCCAGATTTAAAAAAGTTTGAGATTTGGACTAAAATGCCAAAAGTACCCAAACCACAGAGACCAAAATGGCAGTTTACTCTTTATTTTTATTAGGTTTGGGTTAATTGGGCCAAGTGAAATGGGCTTAATACATAAATGTTTTATAAAGTTAATAATTAGTTGTTTAGTTTGGATTTGATTATCCATTCTAAAAATTTTAAAATATTAAATTAATCTTTTGTGAGTCACTGTTAATAATTCATCCAATTCATTCAACCATTATTCAAAATTCTTGTTTCCTTCGAATTCAAATTTCCGGTTCTTAAACCGAATTATTTGACCCGTTATGGGTTTTGTACCATATCCCTATATGCACAACCATTTTTAGTAACTCTTTAATGTTTACTAATGTCACAACCCCCGATCCCTGATCCCCGGGAACGGGCGGACGTGATCACAGAGTTTTGGTGGTATCAGTTTATTTAGTCTCGCAGCGGAATTTACATCAGGACCGTAGTTAGGAAATGTTTATCAGAGTAAAACCACCATATTTGATATTAATAATTACATGGGCAAAACCCGAGTTTCTTATAATAATACACTTATAGGGACAAACCCTATTTTATTGAATTTAAAACATCGTTTATTAGGTAACTTTTATAGCCACATTTTCCCAAGCCTTCAGTGCTCTCCAGCTGGCTTTTCATTAATTGGCTGTTCACATTGTGTTACCTGTAACGCGTTTTAAAAACATTTGTCAGTCGGAAATACTGGTGAGTGAATCCCAGTTGAATCAAGAAACATTTTATCAATTAAAACAGTATTGAGAGCGATCACATTGTTTCTTTCTACACAATTACTCAATCAGTATTTGCCACTCGACCGGATCTATGGCTATGGTCAAATTACCCATTGGCTAACTCGTTGTCCAATGGTAATGCACTGTCATTCAGACTTACTACTACTCGTAGTAAATTTTGTATACAAAACCCCATAATACCGGCAGTAATTGAAGAACTACAAAGACTCAATCACCGCTTAATTTCATAGTAAAACATTTAAGGTTTTGTAAAACATTACCAAAAACATTAACAAAAAGAGGATAAACTCACATTGCTATCTTAGACTTCGCGTAAGGGTTTCCTGGGAATAATCTATAATTTATACAGATATACATAAGTTAGTATCATAACCCTTTGAAAATATTAATGATACCCTCCCCGAGACGGTATTCCAACAACTACGTCGGGCAGAACCACGACAGTTATTACGGAATCCTAAATCAATCGGGCAGCGTATCTAATACGAAACTGGGGTTATAATACTTACAACGGAGCAGAACCTTGCTAATTAGGGGGTATTATACCCGTGTATAATATGCCTACTACTACCCGTGTATAATATGCCTACTACCAGAATTTGAGAGAAAGAAATGAATCTGAACGAATTGAAATGGACAGCCGATGCGTTCTATTTATGGTGCTGATATCTGGTCTTCTCGCGGCCCGCGTAATATATGGGCTAGCCTTACGCGGCCCGTGTTGACTCCGGTCAACTGCGTAGCTTAGCTAGGTCATCAACTAGCTTCTCCAGGTGTTGGGCCACGTGGCGGCCCAGGGCTGCGCCACCTTTCTAACCTCTCGCGGCCCGCGTAAGGGTTATGGGGTACCTTACGCGGCCCGCCTCAACTTTACTTTTCTTGTTTTTAATTTATATATTGTATTTCGGGCTTGGTTTTTACATACGGGGTGTATTTAAAAACATATAGGGGTATTCTAAATATATTAGGGGTGTCAGAAATATTTTGGAAGTGTTGGCAATATTTTGAGTATAGCTCCTGGACTATTTAATAAAATATATAATGCACTCATATTAAGTATAGTGACCCAATTCCACTTTTATCCTTACGTCACGAGACAGAACCCCAACGAATTTAGGCAGAGCCTTGACATACGTTACGGGGTCCTACGTCACTTGGACAGGGTATCAGTGGTCAAGGGTTAAAACACTTAAAACGGGGCTGGGCTTTACTATTATTATTATAGGTGAAATAAAACTAATAGAAATTTAGAGAGAGGGAGAGGTCGATACGAAGGAGAAGATTGAGTAGCTTTGTTTGCTGAAGTGACTTCATATTTATACTCTACTGGCTAAACTTAATGAGTAAGCTTTCGTGAATGTATCTTCCACGTATTCAGTGCATTTATTTCAAAAGTCCTTTGTTGTTTAACTATATACATGACACGTTAGAATGGCCATGCATACTAAAATTAAATTCTCATATTTACATATGCATGCATTCTTTTTAATTATTATGTGTTAGTTATTATTATTATTAGTATATTTTATTTTAATGTATACGTACATATGTAAATGTTTTTATTTTCATTTTACAATTTCTTTATTATATTTATATTATAATATATATATTATAATTAATTTAATGGCTTTACTCATTTGACGCGTATAACTTATAAAATATGACATTTTATAAAATAATAAATATGCCATTAGAACAAGAATATTTTTGTCTACATTTGGGTCTAAGTTTCATTAAAAACGGAGTAGGTTCAAATATAAAGTATTTTTATAATTTAATTATTAAATGGTTCCTACGTTTGCCAAAACACCTTATATTTCCATTGGTCAACTTACCCATGATGTATCCTTTTAATAACATAAGTTTTTATATAAAAATTTTGGGGTTGTTACATTCTCCCCACCTTATTTTAAATCTCGTCCTCGAGATTTTCCTGAAATATGGATAAATATTTTTAGGTAGTCTAGTTTCTAGGTATATTCTGGTCCTTGTTTTGAACCTTACTTTGACCATAACTATTCTCTATGTTTTGAGATTCTTATCTTCTCAAGAATTCTGAATGAAGGTAAACTTACTATTAGCGTAAGTTTTAGACGTTTTGTGTTTTAACACAACTTTTAGTTATAGATTTCCTAATGCGTCCATAATCGCAAAGGAAATTCTTATACTTCCGATGGCGTCCAACTTAAAAGAGTTCCTGTCGTTCATTTTGTCGTACGAATTTCGAGATGGATAATCAAACGAAATAGTGTTTGATATCGGAATTTAGAGACGTATACTAGAGATTCTTAATAAATAAATCTAAAATTATCACTGACACACTTGTTCATGATTTATTCCTAATTGTCAATCAATATTGTCTTTGGATTTCCTCATAGACATACATGTCTATATAATATTTCATATACTGTAGTATGCACATTATCCATAATGTAAACAGACTCACAAGTCAGACATCAGGTCATGGTACTATTTAGGGAATTCCATTATCATAACATATACCCCATCTCACCAGGTCTCGCCGGAGAGGTAACCCCATCTCACCCGGACAAGCTGGAGAGTCTACCGCACCATACCCAGTTTTGCCGGAGAGGTAATTATCATGGTATTTCCCATAAATAGACTTCTCTCAAATTAGGATTTTGAAAGTACATCGTTTATTATAGTTTGCATCAAGAAACAAGGAAATCAGTATTCTCATGTTGGATAATATTCTAGAACCGAGTAGTACTAATAAACAAGAAATAACAGTGGCCAGTTGTTATCGCTTATTTATCATACAGGCACTGTTCTAGTCATCATCCTCACAGGATATCAATAACCATCACATTTTATCTATGCAAGTAATTGACTTATCTCAAAGCTTTATACTAAGGCATTCTTCTTAGGTTCAAGTCTAAATACTGTCCTGGTTGTTACTAGTGAATATCAATATTCCAACTCTTTCATTTAAGCATAGATATTATTATGGTTGTGGTTTTCTTTTGGTTGGAGAATGGAGTTTCAAATATATCATTGTCTCCATTGATACTATAGTTAGGTTAAATGTAATAAGTATGCTTACAGCTAACTTATATATTGTTAGATTCCATCGCAAGGAATATTTTATTGAGACGTATGGCATTTTAAAACATAATAGGTGTCATGATTTATTCATATTTTCATATGAATTACCAATGACATTTTCTCTTATGTTTATCTTACAGAAGAGATTATATTGGGTATACCATTAATAATTTCTATCAACTATATCTATATATGTGTATAGAATTTTCAAATTTCTAGTTAATATTAAACTTACGGAATATATACACACATATATAAAATAATAACTATACATTCGATGGTACCAATCATCAAGCTTATTTCCATGACTTTATTTTATCCTTTTATAAAGGTAGAAAATAAATTTCTATCCAATGTAATATTTTGGAATTAAAAGTTTAGGAAATAAATTTTCTGAACTTATAAGAACAAATTTTATTTTTAACTAATGGGTTAAACTATACCAGACTCATTATTTATATTACCTTAATAATTTCTTCTCGAGTAACCATCTATATATGTATTCCAATTATCACATTCCTACCTTTTCCTTTATAGGAAATAAATTTTAAGATTGAGAGGTATTATTTATAAAAATATGTGCATATGTGACTCATGCCATTTTATTTATGGATTCAAAATATCAAAACTTAACTCTCAATTTATTGTATATTATATTATTTATTCAAAGAAGTACTTATCGTAATTAATACAGAGTCTGATGTTTCTAAAATCGATTCTAAATATATTTAAGCAGTATACATGTATTAGAATATGTATATATATTCCATACAATAATAATTCATTTAAAGATATTACAATATTAAAATTGTAATCTGATTTTTAAATAAAGTTTTATAAAGGACAAATGTACTAAACACACATTTGAGTCAACTATTTTTATGTGAGGCATTCATGTTTAATTCTAGTGTGAGAAAATGAATGTTTTAGGAATATTTTAACGTGCCAGGTAAAATAAATAGCTACTAAATTATTGATTTAAGTAGGATAAGAAAAGATGTTTTCACTGTTGTAATATCCTTACTTCTTAAAAATTTAATTATTTAATCTTTTACCATAAGTAAATGTGCAAGGATCAAAATATACAATATATTATTTTCGTATAGTATAGTATACTTATACTTATGAGAAAATAGGATTTGTATATATATTTTAGTAAAAAGATCTAATAGCCTTGTTACATTTTAATAAACTTGCGATGGACTTATAACATAAGTGCATATACTATATTATACTTATTAAAATTTATTACACCATGATATTTTATTAAAATTTTAGATATAAAATATATCTTTTAATTACTGTACTATCTTATAGTAAAATATACTATTCATATATCATTGTAAAATGTTTTATCATTATACTAATAATATAAAAGGTACGGATAAACTCAAATATTATGAGTCATAAGATTATAAGTGTAATATATAAATCAAAAATATATATTTGACTTACTGTATAAGTCGAATATTTGAAACAATTATATTCGATTTTAGATATCAAATTATTTTTCAACCGAAAACCGTGTAGGATAGATACCCATATGTACTAGTGGATTTCTATTTGTGGTCAAACTTTAACACTTGTTTGAAAAATGAATATTTCCCTAAAGAATTTCATTAAAGATATTCCAAAGATATACTTACAAAATAAATTTAAGTTTAAACTAATAAATTATTTTGAGAAAGAACATCTTAATAAAAATAATTAATTTATGGTTTTAGGCAAGCCAACAAACCATGTGCTAGTATAAAAACCAAAATAAAAAATTTCACAACTACTTAGAGTAAGTTTAACATCCAAGTTATCAACTCCACTCATTTACTAACATTGTATTATTTAACTATTATACATCAGCTGGCTGACTTGAATATTTTTCTTTATAATTTAAGATACACAATCCTGTAACTAATATGACTGGTTAATCTTATAATTAATTATTCCCCAAGTATAAGACTTATTTTGGATATACCTTAAAGATTTGTAGAAATGTTTTCAACATTTAGTTAGGCCTTTCTACATAGTCCAACCAATCCAAATCTCTAAAAATTTTAAATGATTTTATTAAATCATAAATACCTATCATATTTATTTAACTATTTATTTTATCGCTAAATATTTTAATAGAAACTTTTACAAATAATCCCAACATCAATTATTTCATAAAATTATGAAAGTACGAAGTCTTATGGTCAACTAATTATAAACCAGAAAAGATAAAATAGAGTGAGAAATTGGTACACCTGGGTTTCAAAACTTGCTTTGGCCAGATCCACTAAAGTAATCTTTTAAAATTTTTATTACTTCTTAAAATCCTTTTGGTTTATTTAATAGCTTCGGTTTTATTTATTAGAATATAAATTATTTTGAAATAATATTATTAAAACTATAAAGTTTTAAAGCTTTATACCATATATTTCAATATGTATTTTCAACCAAAGTAAATGGTTAGTTCCAAAAGAGAATCATAAACATGACTGCTTTGTTAATAATTAACTTAGTTTGATGTATATTATGATATTATTTGAGTAGGTGGTATTAACAGACAAATTTCTAATACAAACATTTGGGTACAATCATAAAATAGATTGATTAAAAACGGCGAACATTGTGACTCATATATATATGTATTTATTACAAACTACAACTGGAATTCAAAATAAACTAGGGATTATGCATCCGTAACTTATTTTAGTCTATCTATATTATAGGAGTATTATGCTCAACATGCCTCTATGTAAAGTTTATTCTATCTCCTGTCTCTACTAAGTTGTTATCTAATAGGCACAGTTCCTTTTTAAAGTTTCTAGCTCATAGGTTGCATGGGTACTGGTACTGATTTGGTCGTTCCACTATTTAATATAAGTTAGCATTTACTGCTGTAGTGGCTAACATATTGTGACAACCCGTGATTTACGGCTCTTAATTACGTGATTAACAAATGATTAACGCAATAATAAATAGTGTTTACAGCGCGAATTAACTTAATTAGGCCTTTGGAGTGCCTGGGAACGTCTATCCGTCTTTACAGTGCGCGAATGGTGGTTTACAGAGAAACCGGTGAAGCGTTAAACGGCAACGGATTGAAATCGAACAGATTACTAACAACGCCAACAAATATTAAATTTTTACGCTATATTTAGCTCCGTAATTACTTTTAGTGGCTACAGTCGGAACCGGATCGAAAAACGGATTAAAGACGGCAACGATACAAATTTTTCGCGATTATTACCGTAATCAACGAACGGGCGTGCAAACAACGACTACCGAACAAATTTTTGTGTATTTTAGTTTTTGACGTTAAAACGGAGTTCAGAATTTGACAACGGGTCTCGTAGGACTTACGGGCCACTTACACACGGGATTGAGCTGGTGGGCCCCGGGCCCAAGCCCAAAACGCACAAGCCTAAACCTGCACACAATATATTAGAGATCTTCATACAAAATCTATATAATCTCTATGAAATCCTATAAAAGATTTTCAAATCTTTACAAGATATACAATATCCCAACAAATCCACATTAATCTTTACAAAGGATTTTAGCTCTATGGATTAATCATCAGACCTGAAGGCAATCTGAGTACTCAAAAGGCAATGAACAACCCTCCACTCTATTAATACCCATGAACCTCCCTTTGTTACATATCAATTCACACACACACATAAAGGAAATACACACACACAAAGAAATTGGTCCCTCTCTCTCTCTCGAATTCAATGAAGCAGATACCACAAAACCCTTACTTCTTTTTGTTATCCTCTTCAAACATAAAAACCAACTCCTCAAATTCCTATCTAATATATACAAACGCATAACACCATCAGATACTCACAAACACTCACCTCCTGTTTCCTTTCTCACCGGCGAACACACTTCAGGCACTGGCCGTACCTCCGGTGGCCGGTCGACGGTTTTTACCGATGAAACCCCCCAGATGGTCAAAACGAACCACCACCACCACATCCGGTGGTGGTGCGGCGGCGGAACAGAAAGAGGAGGGCGGAGGTGAAGAGAGAGAGAGAGAAAAACCGACGGTCAGTATAATTAACCGGCGGTCGGTATAATTATCCGACGGTCCAAGACATCCGACGAGTTTTCCGATGAGAGAGAGACGGCGAGGAGGGAGGCGAAGCAGAGATGACGGTCCGGCGGTCCTTGTCTCGGACCGCCGGTCAATTCGTTTATCCGGTCGGTTTGTTTATCCGCTGGTCAGCAGGCTCCGATTCGGTTCAGGCTTAGTGGAGTCTCGGTTCGATTCAGTCGGGTTTCGTCTCAGCATTGTCGGTGGTGGTCGATGGCGGCATGGCCGCCGGAGTAATGGCAGCGGCGGCGGTGAGTGGTGGTACTCGGACTTCCACGACAGGTTAGCAGTGGTGATTATGTGTAGATTCGGTTCAAATTTGGGTTTTATGAAAAACATGTCAGCAAACTTACCCTCATCAGATTCAAGGTGAGGTTCGGGTTCAGTCAGCGGTTCGGGTCAAGCGGTTTGGTCAGATTCAACTTCGGTATGGTTGACTCGGTCAAACCGAGTCAACTCGGTCAAGATTGGTCAACTCAGCGAGCCAACTCGGTCAAACTGAGTCAACCCAGTCAACTCAGCGAGTCAACTCGGTCAACCCGGTTGACTCGGCCAGCCGGTCAACTCAGTTAAACATAACAACGAGCGATTTGGGTAATGGTTTAAACCGCGATTATTTCCGTTAACTATTCCTTATTTTAATTACGCGTGAAAACGAGCTTGAACCGAACTAATGAGTTACTAGTAATGTTAACTTGGTTGAGTTATTATTTCGTTTAAACTGATGATACATAATTATTGTTGAAGTATTGATTGAATTTTTATAAAAATAGCGACAACTTGTGTTGTCAGGGCGTCCAAAAACAAAGGAAACTCTGCCCGTTTTTCGAGAAAAACCCTTAAACACGACGCGTATTATATTTCAAAGACAACGCTTAATGGAATTCGAGTCCATAATATTTCAAACCTTGATAATCCCAAACGCTTTTACAAATAAATATAATGTTATATTTATTTCGAACGTCGTCAACTCGTATACTTTTACAAAATAAATATAGTTGTATATTTATTCTAAATGTCGTACAACGCGAAATCTTTTACAAAAATAAATATGGTTTATATTTATTTTCAAACATAACAACTCGACGATTTCTTTATAAAATAAATATAACTCTTCATATTTATTTTATACGCCTAGACGGCATATACGTATATTTTCGGCAAATATACACAAGACGTGATATATATAATACAAGTTATTATATATTATTTTCATACGAAACGCAATATATGATACGAGTTTGTTATATGGTATTTTCATAGAAATATTCCTTTATACACGTATGACTACTCGAGACGGCTAACACACCTACAACGATATATTTATATATTTTTATATAAATATTTATTCTTTTTAAGTCTCTCGGAAACTAAGTCTTTTTCAAGACTTATTAAATTGCTAATGACACTAAACGAGACATAACTCGTATAACTTAATCGTTTCTATTAAGTTAACAACTTATCGTTGAATCGTTCGATTAACGATTCGGTAGAGCTCGATGACACGTAGTTTAGATACTGCGTTTATTTAGAAACTTATTAGATATTCCGTGTTAGGAATATTGTAGAATGCACGCTAGCAAGTCAACTCTTGGAAACGACATCACGAAGTCGTAAATTAGCTAGCTTTGCACAGGAATATTCAGGCGAGTTCATAACCCCCACTTTTTACTGTTTTACATTTTTGTAAATGTTTTCGGGGTGGAAAGACATGCACGTTTTGCAAAAACAAACAAAGTTTTGAACTAACGCAAAACTCGTATTTATAAATCATATTACGAAGGGATTTCGGGGAAACACAAATGAATTACGAAAGGTTTACACTAAACATACCGGTTTTTACAAAAACAAATGCTTATTTTCGAAATAGGAATGATTCTGGCTAGGGTGACCAGGGAGCTGGTCAGGGTGACTAGGGATTTTTTTTTATACATGGTATGATTAGCTTAAGGAATGGTACACGTGGATCATATGAGTGATAAGTCTATTTGAACATAACGAACCCCACCCATGCGCCCGCAGGTTGGACCATGCGGTGATTACATCTTAACCCCACCCATGCGCCCGCAGGTTGGACCATGTGGTGACTTGTCTTAACCCCACCCATGCGCCCGCAGGTTGGACCATGTGGTGATTACATCTTAAACCCACCCATGCGCCCGCAGGTTGGACCATGTGGTGACTTGTATTAACCCCACCCATGCGCCCGCAGGTTGGACCATGTGGTTACACATTTACTGATCTGTCTCCTTATTTGCTACATACCAGGGATTTTATACCTACGAAACATACTTGTTCATACAAATTAAATACCATGTTTTATACAAAATTTAAGGCATAAGATTATGCGGGTCAAAGTCAGGGTGGGCATTGATGATTTTACGAACATTACAAAAACATGGTTTTATGAACATAACGTGTTACAAACACAACGTTTCCATATAACTTTGCAAGAAAATGGTTTTTAAACTCATTTTCTCAATACTACTTCAAAAACCGGTTATTCCAAAGATTTATTTCAAATCTTTCACAACTCAAAGGATTTATCTCAAACCTTTCACAACTCAAAAGATTTATTTCAAATCTTTTCAAACAAACTATGAACTCGCTCAACTTTATGTTGATTTTTCTCGCATGTTCTTTCTCAGGTTACAGTTCTAATACAAGGCACGGTTGGAATAGGAGAACCATGAAGAGTCGAGTACTTAGTGGGCGTTCACATACTAAAAGACTTAGCTTATTTGCTTCCGCTGTGCAATGAAGATACCAGTCCAGTCACGCCAATGCTCTAATAATTTCGGGGTGTGACACATATGGAGATTTACCCATTGTTCATCTAATTCATTTTTCCCTAATAGGTTATTGTCTGCTTCCTGAGTTTGTGCATTTATTTCCTGATTGATTATCGCTCCCTTTGGTTGTGACTTCTTTATTTTCTCTCGACTTTTGCTAATAATCCAACTTCTCTTCTTAATGGTGAATGGTTTCTCAGACTGTGCCTTACGAATAAATATTCCTTCTTCAATATCTGCTGAGTATCCTAAGGGATTTGGTTGAAATGAGGTTCCCTTATCTTTTGGTGAACTATCTAGTTGACGATAGATATCCGAAATTCTTTGCTTACCCATACTGTAGACTAACAAATAGTCAAATAATATAAAACACATAATCACATAAGTTATTTCCTAACACAGAATTTAAAATTTAAGTGTCAGCAGAACACTTCTTTGGCTTGAACCAGTGGCTAGGCTCTGATACCACCTTCTGTCACAACCCCTGATCCCTGATCCCCGGGAACGGGCGGACGTGATCACAGAGTTTTGGTGGTATCAGTTTATTTAGTCTCGCAGCGGAATTTAAATCAGGACCGTAGTTAAGAAATGTTTATCAGAGTAAAACCACCATATTTGATATTAATAATTACATTGGCAAAACCCAAGTTTCTTATAATAATACACTTATAGGGACAAACCCTATTTTATTGAATTTAAAACATCGTTTATTAGGTAACTTTTATAGCCACATTTTCCCAAGCCTTCAGTGCTCTCCAGCTGGCTTTTCATTAATTGGCTGTTCACATTGTGTTACCTGTAACGCGTTTTAAAAACATTTGTCAGTCGGAAATACTGGTGAGTGAATCCCAGTTTAATCAAGAAACATTTTATCAATTAAAACAGTATTGAGAGCGATCAGATTGTTTCTTTCTACACAATTACTCATTCAGTATTTGCCACTCGACCGGATCTATGGCTATGGTCAAATTACCCATTGGCTAACTCGTTGTCCAATGGTAATGCACTGTCATTCAGACTTACTACTACTCGTAGTAAATTTTGTATACAAAACCCCATAATACCGGCAGTAATTGAAGAACTACAAAGACTCAATCACCGCTTAATTTCATAGTAAAACATTTAAGGTTTTGTAAAACATTACCAAAAACATTAACAAAAAGAGGATAAACTCACATTGCTATCTTAGACTTCGCGTAAGGGTTTCCTGGGAATAATCTATAATTTATACAGATATACATAAGTTAGTATCATAACCCTTTGAAAATATTAATGATACCCTCCCCGAGACGGCATTCCAACAACTACGTCGGGCAGAACCACGACAGTTATTACGGAATCCTAAATCAATCGGGCAACGTATCTAATACGAAACTGGGGTTATAATACTTACAACGGAGCAGAACCTTGCTAATTAGGGGGTATTATACCCGTGTATAATATGCCTACTACCAGAATTGAGAGAAAGAAATGAATCTGAACGAATTGAAATGGACAGCCGATGCGTTCTATTTATAGTGCTGATATCTGGTCTTCTCGTGGCCCGCGTAATATATGGGCTAGGCTTACGCGGCCCGCGTTGACTCCGGTCAACTGCGTATCTTAGCTGGGTCATCAACTAGCTTCTCCAGGTGTTGGGCCACGTGGCGGCCCAGGGCTGCGCCACCTTTCTAACCTCTTGCGGCCCGCGTAAGGGTTATGGGGTACCTTACGTGGCCCGCCTCAACTTTACTTTTCTTGTTTTTAATTTATATATTGTATTTCGGGCTTGGTTTTCACATACGGGGTGTATTTAAAAACATATAGGGGTATTCTAAATATATTAGGGGTGTCAGAAATATTTTGGAAGTGTTGGCAATATTTTGAGTATAGCTCCTGGACTATTTAATAAAATATATAATGCACTCATATTAAGTATAGTGACCCAATTCCACTTTTATCCTTACATCACGAGACAGAACCCCAACGAATTTAGGCAGAGCCTTGACATACTTTACGGGGTCCTACGTCACTTGGACAGGGTATCAGTGGTCAAGGGTTAAAACACTTAAAACGAGGCTGGGCTTTACTATTATTATTATAGGTGAAATAAAACTAATAGAAATTTAGAGAGAGGGAGAGGTCGATATGAAGGAAAAGATTGAGTAGCTTTGTTTGCTGAAGAGACTTCATATTTATACTCTACTGGCTAAACTTAATGAGTAAGCTTTCGTGAATGTATCTTCCACGTATTAAATGCATTTATTTCAAAAGTCCTTTGTTGTTTAACTATATACATGACACGTTAGAATGGCCATGCATACTAAAATTAAATTCTCATATTTACATATGCATGCATTCTTTTTAATTATTATGTGTTAGTTATTATTATTATTAGTATATTTTATTTTAATGTATACGTACATATGTAAATGTTTTTATTTTCATTTTACAATTTCTTTATTATATTTATATTATAATATATATTATAATTAATTTAATGGCTTTACTCATTTGACGCGTATAACTTATAAAATATGACATTTTATAAAATAATAAATATGCCATTAGAACAAGAATATTTTTGTCTACATTTGGGTCTAAGTTTCATTAAAAACGGAGTAGGTTCAAATATAAAGTATTTTTATAATTTAATTATTAAATGGTTCCTACGTTTGCCAAAACACCTTATATTTCCATTGGTCAACTTACCCATGATGTATCCTTTTAATAACATAAGTTTTTATATAAAAATTTTGGGGTTGTTACAACTAATACTATCAATTACCCGGATCATATCTTATTAGTTTTCATTGTTCTTTTACCAATTCTCAAGTTATGTATACGTTTGACCTGTTATGGGCATTTATGTCAAAACTATAATTTTATCAACTCTTATTAAAAAAAAAACTCTTAATTCCTCCAACCATAATCTATATTATGGTTGGTACATGTACCCTTAATGAGAGTATCATTCCTTGTGCGTACATGACATGGGTCAACATTGAGTCGTTTTTAATACATTGCATTACCTTTCGCCAACTTTGACAAAACATGCTCACACTTTCCGCTTGCCTGTATTTATAATACTTAACACTACATAATATTACCAATCATCATTTATATTGTTATACAACTTCTGACCAAGTATTAAGTCAAAACTAAGCGTTTAAGACCCCAAAACAATTTCTGCAAGTACGGACCTGCTTGCTGTCAACAACTATTTTGTTGGCTAACGTCCGTGAAAACCACGTTAAACAACTTCTGAAAAATTTATAAAAATTATCAATCATCATTTATATTGTTATACCACTTCTGACCAAGTATTGAGTCAAAACTAAATGTTTAAGACCCCGAAACAATTTCTGCAAGTACGGACCTGCTTGCTGTCAACAACTATTTTGTTGACAAACGTCCGCGAAAACCATGTTAAACAACTTCCGACAAATTTATAAAAATTACCAATCATCATTTATATTGTTATACCACTTCTGACCAAATATTGAGTCAAAACTAAGTGTTTAAGGCTTCGAAACAATTTCTACAAAGACGGACTTGCTTGCTATCAACAACTATTTTGCTGACAAAACGTCCGCGAATACCACCTTTAAACAACTTCCAAAAGATTTATAAAAAAAATTACCAGTCATCATTTATATTGTTATACCACTTCTGACCAAATATTGAATCAGAACTAAGTGTTTAAGGCCCCGAAACAATTTCTGCAAATACGGACATGCTTGCTGTCAACAACTATTTTGTTGACAAAACGTCCGCGAAAACCACGTTAAACAACTTCCGAAAAATTTATAAAAATTACCAATATTTATATTGGTATACCACTTCTGACCAAATATTGAATCAGAACTAAGTGTTTAAGGCCCCGAAACAATTTCTGCAAATACGGACCAATTTGCTGTCAACAACTATTTTGTTGACAAAACGTTCGCGAAAACCACGTTAAACAACTTTCGAAAAATTTATAAAAATTACCAGTCATCATTTATATTGTTATACTACTTCTGACCAAATATTGAATCAGAACTAAGTGTTTAAGGCCCTGAAACAATTTCTGCAAATACGGACCTGCTTGCTGTCAACAACTATTTTGTTGACAAAACGTCCGCGAAAACCACGTTAAACAACTTCCAAAAAATTTATAAAAATTACCAATCATCATTTATATTGTTATACCACTTCTGACCAAATATTGAATCAGAACTAAGTGTTTAAGACCCCGAAACAATTTCTGCAAGTACGGACCTGCTTGCTGTCCACAAGTATTTTGTTGACAAAACGTCCGCGAAAACTACGTTAAAGAACTTCTGAAAAATTTATAAAAATTACCAATCATCATTTTTGTTGTTATACAACTTCTGACCACATATGGAGTCAAAACTAAGTGTTTAAGACCCCGAAACAGTTTTGCAAAATAACGGACCTGTTTGCTATCAATAACTATTTTATTGACAAAATGCCCGCGAAAACCATGTCTATTTTATTATTCACAATGCTATCCATTATACAAGTAAGTATTCTATGATAGAAGGTGTGAGCTTTACTTACCTTGCATCCGGTTATTCTTTTCCGCGTGCTCAATCCGTTTGACTCGCTACCTTCCCAAGCTTCCATCTACCTTGTCAAGCGTCAAACTATCATTATAATTCGTAAGACGGTTAGATTAGTCATTATCAATTATGACTTTTCCACCTTACGTATTTCATATAAAAATTTTCATTCAATCTTATAAATGGTCAGTTTGACTTTTAAAGGTCAACTGCCCCTTTTTAATGTATGAAACGCACAATTGAGTTCAACGAACTCACTTAGGCATTTCTTCGACTATTCGATAGGCGATATTTTTAGGCCACTAATTTAACCATATTCATCAACATAGTTTACATACATCATATAATCATCTAATTACATAAAACTTATACTTTCATTATGCGAAATCTACGAGTTCCATTTCTGAGTGAAACTCGTTTCATCATGTTATTAGCCATTCATCCGGTTACCTAATCAAATCAAGTTCTACATTCAAACTAGTAGATATAATGATTTCAAACATCACATTCATGAATTAAATCACCAATTTCATTACAACATTCAAAACCCATTTCGAATCATGTATGATCAAGTACTCAAACTTGTAAATTGCTTAAGTATCTCGCTTCAACAATCAATTATGATGATTTCAAGCACAAGTATATCATCATCTTCACTATTTAGTCAAAACTCACTTCCTAGTTTACTTGTTAATCTCTTACAAGTAACTTTACATCAAGTTCTTCATAATTTCATCATAACTAATGAAATTAAACATACATAAACATTCAATTTCAACTTTGGATCATAATCCAACAATCTATTTGCAAGTAACCTACTTGTCTAAATTTTCAACTTTAACCAATCTAGGTTTTATGACATACCTTATAATCCCCATGAATAGGTGATCGTTTTTATGTGTTCATGCATTGATTTAGGCTTGAATCGAGCTTCAATTTGATGATTTTATGCAAGCTAGAGTTTGAGCTCCATGAGAGCTTCTCCTGGCCATCTCCACGCACACACACACCCTTATGTGTGTGTTGTGTTATTTTTTTGTTTATAATACCATTTTCAAATTATCCAACTTTGGTCCCTTATGTTTAGCTTTTGTTTAAACCCCCTCATAATACTTACCAGAACTTAACCAATTCTCATAACTAGGTTTAAATGTTCCTAGTTAACTTAGTGGGTTCGGGAAAGTCATAACCTGTTTTATTTTTAGTCCCGTTGACTCGAGCTTCTTATAAACTTTAGTTCCTCAAAAGCATTCGTTTACTCTTTTATTATTATTTTTATTTAATATTATGTTTATTTATTTAAATCTTAATATTCACCGGGTTAATTTTTACCACTAACGGTACTTTACCCGTCTTTAGTACTAACGTGGTTTGATTACCAAACCCGTTTTTGGGGTGTTAGAATTTGTTATTAAAAAGTGGGGTAGGTAGCCGATTTATAATATAAACGGCCGATGAGAAGGTTTCGACCCAATAAGATGACTGAATTTTAGCATGAACTAGTATGGCTAGCCCTGTCTCTACAATGTGCTGATGTTTTCGTTCAACTTTCCTATTTTGTTGTGGGGTATACGGGTATGACATACGATGAAAGGTGCCATTTGTTTCAAATAACATGCGAACCTTATGATTGGTAAATTCCGTACCCCTGTCACTTTGAAAAGTTTTAATTTTTGTTGAATATTGCGCTTGAACAAATGGGATAAATATAGTCAAGGCATCCACAAATTCGGATTTGGCCCACAAAGGGTATATCCAAGTGAACCTAGAGTAGTCGTTAATAAAGGCGACACAAAATAAAAAATTGTCAACTGATTTGACTGAAAAAGGTCCCCACAAACCACAATGAATCAACTCAAGGAGTGCAGTAGCCCGTTTATTATTGTTATCAAAGGGAAGCCGTTTAGATTTGGCTAGTTCACATGGGTAGCAAAGTCCCGGTTTAGGTAAAACCGAAGTAAATGACAAATAACCATTGTTTTTAAATAGTAATAATAGCAAAATTGGCATGACCAAGGCGAGAATGCCATAATTCAAATGAAGCTTTGGGACACGATAAGGTGGTGAGCAAGGCTTCATGATTATTGTGGAGAATATAGAGACCCCCTTCATGGCTCCATTGGGCTATGACTTCCTTGGTTCGAAGGTACTGAATGTAAAAATTAGGGTATGAGAAAAGAACATCAAAAAGTTATCTTTGGTTAATTTACTTACCGACAGTAGGTTTTTGGTAAGATTTGACACAACTAGCACATTATTTACATTAAGGGAACCGAGAAGTTTTGTGATACCGACATGAGAAATAGGCAAAGATTATCCATTCCCAAAGTAAACACGTTTGTTACGTTGAGTAGGATTGGAATTTAGAACATTATCACTGTTGGGTACCATACGATCAGACGCACCGGTGTCACATGTCCAATCCAGTATATTAGAATTCATGTAGCATTGGGCATGGAACTGCTGAGCGAGTTGAGCATCAGTGGGTGTCACAGATGTTGCAAAATAGGCCAATTTAGAGCATTCAGTTGCATAATGGCCTTGGGTGCAACACAAGCACGTTGATGGTCGCCTTGTTCGATTAAAGATATAGTTTGAGGTTTGTTTGAATTTCGTTGAAAGGAGGAGGACTGAGTATTTCGGTTAGATTTGTTGTGGGACAGGGACATGGATTGGCCGTGATAGTGGGCTGAGCGATTTGGGCTAGAGGTGTTGGATTGGGCCCGCTTTCCGGTGTGGGCTGGGAAGGCAACAGTTGTATTGGCGGATCCATGGAGGGCTTGGACACATAATTTTTGACTCTCAGTGCAAGTCAAGAGATCCGAAAAGCTAAGCAAAGGACGAACTGAGCGAATTGATGTTGAAAAGGTTTCAAACGTGGGACTGAGCCCGCATAAAAACAAGTGTAACTGATCCGTAGGATCAATAGGGTGACCTATGGCACTTAATTAACCACATAAATCTTTAAATGATCGGCCAAAATTGAATACATATTTGTCTCCTTTCTGTAGTAGCATGAGATTATCATGAAGGTTTTGAATTCATTCAACAGAGGAATTACATAAGGCAGCTTCAAGAGCGAGCCATATGGCACGAGCCGTTGGAAGACCAACGACCACCGAGAGTGCCTCTTTAGTTAGTGAAGCATTCAGAAGAACAAAGTCTTTATGTTCAATACGTAGCCATGACAAATAATTCAGGTTTTCCATGGTTTTTTCAGGAGAAACGATGCTGGTTTGGGGAGGGGCAGAAAGAGTTCCATCAACATGAGATAAGAGCTCGTGTAGGGAGAGCAATGGCTTTATTTGTTGGCGCCAATAGAGGTAAATGGTGGCAGTGAGTTTGAGGGCAAGAAGGGGCACAAGACCGGGCATATGATTGTTTTCAAAAGAGGAGACCATGGAGAAAGGCTGATCGGAAACTGCAGAAGGAGAGGAGAAGAGAACTCTACCAATTTAGAGGATGGCTGATAACATAAGAGTTATGGAATGTGAATGAATTCTATTGAAAAGAAAGGTATAATATATACACAAATAACATACGCATGACTACCTCAAAGAATTAAATAGATACAATAAGCAACATATGAATAATGTTATTCAACAATAATTATATCATGTGTGTATATATATAAATCCATGTGGCGCGAGTGACTCTACCTTTAACCTAAGACCATGCGTGATGGGGCATGTAATATCCCAGTCACGCCATCCTACACCACCACCTGAGAGTTATTTTGGCTTGAAATGCCAAAGGCGCTTTCTCAATCACGCTTCTTGCTCACACACTCCATCATTCAACTCCACTATTAGCTTATTTAAAAAAAATAATTATGTAAACATTGGAGAGGCATGAAAGGGGCTTGAAAATTGAAATGTTACACCCATTTTTTTTCTTTAAAATGCCTTTGCTGACATGGTGTCCAAATAACGAAAACACTCCTTAAGGGCTTGAATCATCACACATGGTCTAAGTCAGACCTCAAATAAAACTAAAAAAATATTTATATATTAGAATAAAAGTTTTAATGATTGTAAATTTATCGAACCGTGTGTTTTTGTTCGGTAAACAATTATTTTGAGACAAAAGAAATACTATTTTTTTTCTTTCTTGAAACTACCTAGACATATAAAATCTTAATATCTTATCTATCAACTATACCGCTGTGCTATAACGTATAATATTACTAGGTTATTACCTAGGATTGCTTCCCGTGTTTGAGAAAGTTACCTATATTAAAAACTATTTATGATTGATTAATACATAATTAAAATCATACAAAAAGTATCACATATTAAACTCGACCACACTTTATAATGCGCCATTTCGCTCTTGTATATCTCTTTGCCTTTTATTGCCTTTTCCTTGTATACCTAAATCAAGAAACAATCTATCACTCGTTTACTTGAATCGGTCGATTCAAATTTACATATTGATAGAACCCAAAAAACTGAAAGCTTTGATTACTAAGAGAATGATTACAATTAGCCACATTCGAGATAGGCTTGATCTCCAATTATAAAGTAAGAACCCTAATTTAATAACACTAGTGGGGAACCCGCGCGTTGCGGCGGAATCGATAATACGGGTGGGAACATAATTCAAACCTTAAAATGATTAAAAAAAACATATATAAGTTGTGTACATACATACATACATACATATATATATATATACATACATACATACATACATATATATATAGTAGACGACTCGTGAGTTGCGATGGAACCCCAACATTTCACTTGGTGATTTTAAGGGTGTGCACTCAGTTATACACTTCCCACTCGTAAAGCCTTCAACAGATCATCTTCCTTTTTCTACGACCCACATCCGATTGAAAAAGGGTTGCATTCTCTTTTCGGTTATTGCTTGTAATCTCGGACCAATGTAACAAGTTTGATTATTTGTTCAATTCATTAAAAGCGAACTTTGAACACCTGTAATTGGAAACCCATATGAAATCTATGGGGTAAAAAAGATTCAAGGCTAATCATTATTTCTGCTATTTTCTTCTTCATTTTGTTCTTGTATTTCAGTCTTTTATGATTTCAACACTAAACTACACTCCGGAAGACCTTAGATCAATTTGCCAAGTTGATGAACTAACATTCAACAAAATTAGTAAACCCTTTTCATCTTCTACTTTACAAATGCAAAAATTAAATACTTCATAAAAAACCATCAGAGATAGACACAGACACGACATTATATATGTACGTAAGATCTTATCATTCCTTAGTGATATCATCGTTATCAATTTTGCGTACAAACTCTAGTGATACCTAGATATGATTCAAAATTTAATCATCTGAATATACAGGCCATAGAAACATAGCATGATTATAAGACTTAAAAGTCGTACTAACTTGGAAAATGGATTATACGAAGGATTCATCTTCTTCTTCAACCTTTTCTTAACTTTTTTCTTCCTACTGCAAAAGATCAAGAGACAATATAACATAGAATTTTGGAAACACATGCCATATAATCATGGAATTTTAATATTTATAAGAAAATGAAATCAAAATCATATCACAAAACATAGAAAGAAATGAAACCTTGTATGCAACAACACACTAAAATGAGCTAATAGACAATAAATTCCACCTTTCACGTGGTTAGAGCGGCATATAATTTGTTTAATTATAAGAAAAACTCCACACCAATATCAGCTACTAAGGTTTACGACGATGCTTGCTGTTTCGTTCCGATGAGATTAAAAAATTCCTAAACATCAGCTGCAAAATGATATATACTCGAACTGATTAACAAGGCAGAATCGGCGCTTAGTGGTGGGAAAATTCGACAGGATCGGTGGTGGTCGATCGGCGGTTACTGGAGGTTGTGCGGCTGTGTTGGAGAAAAATAGAGTGTGTGGAAACAATTTATGGGTGTGCCCAGTGCCGTGTGGGTGAGTGAAATTGGATTATTATATGGGTTATAACTATCAAACTTCAATTTCATGATTATGGGTTTTAACTTCGAAACCGGTTACGAAGCTTTTGGTTTGTATAGTGATAAGTAGGACTGACATTTGAGATGCATGAGTGAAAATTAAATGTATAGATAAATAATATATGATGAGTTATTGATGAACTTTATATTCACCACCAAATTAAATAATAATTAAATTTTCATTTAATTATTATTTTTTCTTAATAATAATATAGAAAATACTATTTTGTCTCCTAATATTTTTATTAAAATGTTATACCATTTCTCCTAATAATTTTATTAAAATGTTATACCATAAGCATAACAATTGCAAATTGCTTAAATTTTGTTGGAATCAAATGCAATTGTTATTCTTCAAACTAATTTTATTTTATTGTATAGTTGATTTAACTCATGGCATTCAATTAATTATAGTCCCTAGAGATCCATTTCTATTAATTATAATTGTTTAGAAGTAAGATATTAATTTATTATCCATGTTGAAAGACAAATTTACCCTTAAAAGATAATTAATATGCGCATTGCGTGTTGTATATTAAGGATTTCTATTTGTACCTCTTAATTTTTAAGAAGCCCTTAAGGAAATACTTTATAATATAGTATATAAATATAGATAAACATAGACAATCTAAAAGGAAAACATAGCCTGCCATTTAACATAATATTTGGTGTTAACTACTCCTAAAAACTTGGTCTTCTAACTGCTCCCCACCATTCAATTTTCCCGCCTTGGTCTTCTAACTGCTCCCCCACCATTCAATTTTCCCGCCACTCACATTAATTGGGTCTGACCCGCACCAGGCTCGTATCACATATATTATCTCTAATGGTTAAAATGGGTAAAAACAAAACAAAATTGAGTTAAATATTATTTCCGTCCTTGTGGTTTGCTCAACAAATCGATTTCAATCCAAAAGAAATTTTGGCCTTTTTTGGTCCATTTGTTTCAATTTTGTGCCAAAATTAAACACGCAATTCATGCCATCCATTCTGCCATTTACTTCAGCCCTCATGCTACTCATTTGAGGGGCTTTTTAGTCTTTTTAAAACCCCTTTTAACTCTCTTTATTTGAGGCATAAAACAACATATTTTTCAACCAAATAGTCCAAACACTGCATAAAAGTGCAGAAAGTTAAGGCATAAAATTGTCTAATTATGACCACTAAAGAGCAGAATTATGACCATTACAGAGCATAATTTCGAGACATAAAAGCGTAGAATTTTGAGAATAAAACTGCAGAATTTTTTAACTAAACGCGGCAGAATTTTGAGGCATAAAACATCAGATTTTTGAACCAAACACTATGGAATTATGACCACTAAAGAGCATAATTATAACCATAAAACACAGAATTTTGAGGCATAAAAGCACAGAATTTTGAGGCATAAAACAACAAATTTTTAAACCAAACACTGTAGAATTTTGACCAGCAACAATGAAACAATTTTTAACCCTTACCACATGCAAAACTCGCAATGAATTTCAAGCCTTTTGCCATACAAACGGAATTGTAGTATTAAGATTATATAAAATCCATACAACCCACAAAATGACCAATGAAATTCAAGCAAATTGTGGAATAATGCAGAAAGCAATATTCATAATGCATTACATAAATACCATTAGGGTTTATTAATTCTTGTAAATAATAAAGAGAGTTAAAAAGGAGTTAAGACTGAAATAGACTAATATGCCCCTCAAATGAGGGGCATGAGGGCTGAAGTAAAACGACAGAATGGATGGCGTGAATGGGGTGTTTAATTTTGACACAAAACTGAAACAAATGGACCAAGAAAGGCCAAAAAATTCTTTTGTTAGAAATCAATTTGTCACATAATGCATTTTAATACATAACCAGACCCCCTGGACGTACCCGTTTTAGACAAAAGGACTTTTGATCAACCCAAGTGACCCGTCGTTACTTGCATTTAAAAAGGACCCGTTATGACCAAAACCCATTTTGACCGGTTACAACACACCAAACGGCTAAAATAGAAATAAAATAAAAACATAGCTAAAAATGCAAATGTTTCGAATGTCACACAAAGTATATCTTTAAATTTTAATAAACATAAGCTCCTAAATTTTTTATTAGAAAAAGTAGACAACAAAAAGATCAACCCAATCCAACAGTACTAACCCGGCAGGAACCATTTTGGGAAAAAAAATCAGACCAATCCAGCCGACCCATTTTGACCTGCAGCAAAAAGGACCCGCTTTGATCTAAAAGCATTCAACCAGCTACAACACGCCTACACACCGCATTTTGAGACCCACTTATATTTCTAAAACGGTAATGCAAAAGTTTGTATTATGCAATATATGAGCTGATTATGTTAAAACTGGTATTTACTTAAAGAATATGTAATATTTGTTGTAAATTAAAATATTACATACCACATCAACAGGGGACCTAATGCAAAGTGCAAAAGAATCCATGCTAACTCCTAATCCAGATAACAAATGTGTAAGAAAATTGTCAGTGAAACCCGGGATCTTCAGAATTGTCTGCGTTGTAAATTACTTACGGATAAATTCAATAAACTGAGGCATAATTTCAATTATGTTAAACAAATTAACCGCTTCACTTGATCATAACAGGCTAACTCAACAACATTTATTATAGCATTACACATAACATTCGACCCAATGATGCAGCACGCGATTTCATGGCGCGCTAGTAAAATAAAAGTTTGAACATAATTGAAGAAACATGTAAATGATTGAAAAACTATTAAAGAACTTAAA
The DNA here is from genome assembly GCA_030545235.1 of Helianthus tuberosus. Lineage (NCBI taxonomy): Eukaryota > Viridiplantae > Streptophyta > Magnoliopsida > Asterales > Asteraceae > Helianthus > Helianthus tuberosus. The sequence continues at coordinate 19,305,925 of CM060398.1, forward strand.
TGAAATATCAAAAAATTCAAGGGACAAACAAAGAACTTCATAAGAATGCTAAAACATAGCCCAAAATCAACCCATTAATATATAGAAGGGCCCGAATTGCCACTTGTACAGTATGAAACATTTTGTGCATTAGACTTGCTTTCTGACTCAGGAAGCACCTCCTTAATCTTGAACCCATCCTTTCAAATTGTGAAAAGAAACCAATTATATCCATGCTCCTTCCTTTCTTCTGCATCATAACCATCCAAAAACCAATACTTAATACGATTTAAAAGCTTATTTAGGGCATCAGTAGCTTACACGCTGCTTATCCATTGTTGTATACATCTTCACTCCATTGATGGAGGTTAACTTTAGGATTCCAAATGATATGCCATCGTGACTATCCTTGAACTTCCTCAACACCATGAGGTGTCATGCCATATCAAAGAGTCAATGATAAAATGATAATTAGCAAAACTGCCAAATATCCTTTCAACATCTATATTTATGAACATGTCTACATGATTCAATTCAAACTTGAGAAACAATTACAATTCTTATTTAAGATTTTCATTTCATCGTTTTGTAAACAGAGATACCATGATGGAACCCATATAATTTAGAATCAGACATAAACATAACTTTGCTAAGTAACGGAAAAATAAAATAAAAAAAACCTCTTTAAAGAAACAAGTAAAATAGTGCCAGCTATTAACAAGGCTAAACTGCTTATGATAAAAAAAAAGTTAAAAAGAGTTCAAAACCTCCAGAGTACATATATGGTGTATTTATCCGTATTGCAATGGAAAATAAAATGCTTAAAATCAAAATATTAACTCTTCACAAATTTTGTAGGGAAAATCTCATATAAACCTCTATGAATTTCCAAATTATCATCTACATTCAACTAAACTTTATAGTATCATATAACATCATTACATAAATTAAGGAATGATTTCCTCTGTATTTGTCATGTATTATTTGTTTCCTAGTATAGGACCCAATTGTATTATATATATTGTACTCATTTGTGAATAATAAATCATTGATTGAGAGTCCTTACATGGTATCAACCAATTAGGCGATCCCCACCCTCCCTCCCTCCTCCCTCTTTTTCATCGGCCCACCCCCTAAACCCTACTTCTTCTTCGTCTGCCTTCTGCCGCTGCTGTGACTATCATGACAGCCTCCTCCAACTCTGATTCCCTTCCCCTCCATTCCCTCCTACACTTCATCCCTCTAAAACTCACCTCCACAAACTATCTTGCATGGACACAGCAGGTTACCCTTGCTCTTTCCATGCAAAATCTTCTTGGCCATATTGACGGCTCTGCAACCATCCCAGGCAAAACCATCACCGAATCCGAAAAACCTGACAAACCTGTCCCCAATCCTGCCTATGCGACCTGGTTAATCAGTGATCGTTCCGCCTTCCTCCTTCTCCAATCATCGCTTTCTGAAGAGGCCATGTCTGAAATCATTGGTATTTCCAATGCTCGTCAAATATGGCTTGCGTTAGAGACTGCCTACATTCAACGCTCTACAGATCCTTTTTAATGATCTTTTACTTAATGAGAAATATAACCTTTTCAAACATATCATTTTAATTTTTTTTATTTATTTTGGTTCTCAATCCTTATTCAAACCCGGTTTCGCATTCTTGAGTCCCTGTTGATTGCAATGGTTTAGATGTATCACAGTCCATATTGATTACCATTCAACTGATAAAATTGTCAAAATATGTATTCGACAACACTTGTGCGACCAGGATATCCATTAGACCATCCCTATCGCTATCATCTTCATAGGCGACTTGCAAGCCTATACACCGGCTGACCGCCTGCCTCTACCCATAGAGGCACTCCCTTTCTCTTCCCCTCTCAAATCCTCATTAAGGACACATGGACACCCTTACATTAGGATTTGCCCCTTTCTTATTTTTTTTTCCACATCCCAAGGACCTAAGACCGTGGGGTATGGGGCGGGGGTTTGGGCGTGGGTTGGGGGAAAACGCCCAAGCCACCACCCCGGGTGGGCTTGGGTTTGGGCGTGGCCCCATTGGCATGGGTTTGAAGACACGCGTGAGGTGGGCTAGTAAGTGACATGGCAGGCTCTTAATGGCCAAACCAAATTCATGCCCCCCAACCCAAGCCCCACCATATCCCACGGGCGTGGGTTTTGGTGGTGGGGGGCTCCCATTCCACGTGTCAACAAATGCCCCAACCCAAGCCCCCCCATACCCCACGGTCTAAACCTGCGGACATTGTGGCAAGCTATTAGCCCTCATAACAACATCGTCAAGTACGTACCCGATGGGCTCACTATCATTTATCCTTGCATTTACAAAGATTTGAACCCGCGTACTTTTGTGGGGGTTAAACACCATACTTAACCAAATTCTTTTTCTATCTAAACCACATATGCCCATGTAAAATGAAAGTAGAATAACATATCGATCCGGTACGACAAATATCATGCATTTCTTGGATGTCATCATACTCAATATATATACAATAGTCAAGCAACAAAAGGTCTTGCAAATCTAGAATTTGAAGCAAGAATCAAATAGTATATACAACTGATCATGTATACAGTCACAGCTCTACATTCAGAATTAGAAACTAAAAATTATATTGATCACTTAATCCAAAATAAACATACATAAATGCTGCGACGCGACGAGATAGTAGAAACTAAGATTATAAAGGTGCATGAACTCGGCTTTTGAACACACGTTTGGAGACCGTAGGAAAAGAATTCGCACGTCTCACACCACCACTACCGCTGGTAGCAACATTACTGATCAACGACCCATCAACAAAACCGGTTCCAAACCCATTACCAGAGCTCACATGTCCACCGGCTCCATGCACTACCCGCGGTCGGTAAACAGAACCAGATCTCCCAAATTTATAGGAAAAACTGACAACTCCTTCCAGTTCACCATACCTCCCTCTCACCTCATAACTCACATTCTGCACCGTCTTCTCTTCCGGTTTTACGCCTTGAAGAAGCTCTTTGATCGGCACACGAACTTCTCCCAAATTCTTATCCAAGAACATTCTTGCACCCTTGATCTTTACCACGAGCGTCAGGCGGTTCTCAAGGCCCGCGGCTTCATCAACAGTGAACTTCATGGGGAAATTCCACGTGGGGTCTGAACCACCTTCTTTGTGAATCGGGGTTTTGAACTTTTGAACCTTGTAGCCTGTTCCTGAGATGGATGCAACAGCGTAGACATGAAGTTTGCCGAAGATGCTGCTAGCTTTCTTTAGTCCCTTTGCGGAGACAAGAGTGAGGTCTAGGGTTTTGTGGAACTCCATGATTCAAAACTTGAAGAACTGCTTATGTTTTTAGAACTGGACAAATGGTGAATTGTGATGATATTTATAGAACTAACTGAATATATTCCTAGTCTAAAACGGATTCCTTAAAAATCGACAGGATTATAGAAAATTTGAATTATAAGATAACATGTATTATTGTTTAGATTTGATTTTTATTCTTTAGATATTTTTGTTACATCTCGAAACAAAAATCATGTAAAAACATAATATATACAGATAAATATACAAGAATAATATTTTAGCTTTTAAAATAAGGGAATTTACGATTTTATAGAATAATAATTAAAATTTTGAATTAAGATAGGGATTAATGATTTTACAGAATAATTTAATTTATTATATATATCTCATCTTGAATCAAGAAAACAGAATACAAATTCTCTCATAGTCTATCTTTAATTTCCTAGACTAGTTTCAATTTTAGCTAAAGAAAATCAATTTACATATATGTAAATACCAGGGTCTGCTCGGCTACTTTATCGTGTGGTTGCAGAGGCGAGTTAGGTCTAAGAAACAGGGCCGGTCTTAAGAATCTAGGCGTCTTGTCCGAGACCAGAAAAACGTGCCCTTTAGGCTTTAACAAAATATATAATGTAAACTATTTTTTTTTAAATAACGATTATAGTTATAGCAATAAACAACACAATTACCAAAATAACAAAATCATAATATTCGAATGATCAGTGAATAACATACCGTTAGATGTTTGCAATTGCCGCTCGTTTGATGTTATTATGTTATATTTATTTCTTTTGAAAATCAGATGGGTATGGGCTAAACCTAATGGGCTAAGTAATAAACTTTAAGATTGTTTTTCAAATGAGCCTTACATATAACTTGACGTTTATATGGGTATATATATATATAACATATAGATAGGATTTTATTAAATGTGTCCTCGCAAAACATATGCCTTGGTCGGTGGTCTTTCCCGCCCACCTCCAGGTCGTCTATGCTGAGAAAGAGAGGATGAAGATGCATCGCACATTTTTCTATGTTTTTAAGTCAACTATCTTTTAATAATACTAACTAATGATAATTAGATTAGTTTGGTAAACTTAATATATCTTTGGTACGTTGCTATAGTTTTCATAAGAATAAAGATATAAAAGAAAGAAGCAAAGTAGGGAGCTCCCTTCAGTCCAAGAGTGACACCAACGACTAAGCTTTCAACTCCTGCTTCATTGGATCAAGAACACATTCATCCTATCAACACTTTCATGCGTTGTTGAACCAATGATTCAGCAGTTGAGCTATCAGCCGTTAAGATTGTCTCGGAATGGACCGAGGGAGCTCCTTTCTCTACTTTTATTAAGAGCGATTACACACCTTTAAAATCTACTCTTAAAATCCAACTATTACCCACTTTGTGTGAATTGAACCCGCACCACTTTGGTTGGAATTAACACCTCGACACCCTTTTTCTACTTATATTCCTTCATCTAACCATCTTCACAAGGCCTGTGTTTAGGGTTTGTTTCTTGAACCACCAAACACACCTACTCACACTCTCACATAGTAGAAAAACAAGGGTTTTGTAACAAAGCTAGGTTAACCTCAACTATCTCTCTCTCTCTCTCTCTCTCTCTCTCTATGACGCATAATAATATATTTACACAAAATGGTGATGGGGTTTGGAGGAAAGAAGAATGAAGATGATGGATGATATATGTGACTATGTGAGACATGTGAATATGAAAGTATTGAATTGTTGAATCAAGAATTTATGAGGGAGTTGTACGTGGTGGTATATTATATAGCAGTGATAGTTGCTGAATTGAACCAGCTGTTTTCAACATCCACTCAAAGTAGCTAGGAAAATTAAACGTGTAGTTGTCTAAAGTACATAAGGCCATATAAGTGGAGTTAAGGTCCAATAGGTTGTCACACCTCTTATAGAAATTAAAAAAAATAAAAGCAACCATTTCTTTTTTGGTCACATGATTATGGTTTTCCACATCTAGCAAAGCTTTTAGTATTTAAGGTGTGAGGGACACTCCTAACTGAGTTCAGTGAATTCAAACGAAATCTAACAACGAGGGAGTGTCACCAAATTTTTACCCAAATTTAACCCTATGAACTCAAATTGTTAGGGTCATTCCAAAAATGAACCCGATGAAATCAAATTTGGTTGTCCCAAGTTGTAACAGTCATCTCTTTGGCTTTAACATTGGGCTAACTAGCAAGAATTCCCAACCCAAATTCCATCCCGAGCTATTTGCAGCAGTCTTCCCGTCCATTCCGATGAACCCGAAACCCCATTCCGAAGGCGCCCCCTTCACCCATGTAGGCATTCCAGTGCACAATGTATAGAGATATATTTTGAATATAAACGGAATGAAAACATAAACTGAATAGATTCTCTTTTCAAATGAATTATCGATCAATGTACAAAGTCAATGGATTTTTAGATTTAGATTGTGGTTTGTTACGGTTTTCTTCTCTACCACAAGTAAATTACATGGTTAAGATTCGTAGGTGGTATTGTCATCGGTGATCTGCAAGTGACACCCATCAGTGAATTAGTTGTCAGTGATCCAACGATATATTGGTCATTGTTGACCCGTCTAAAATATCAGTCGGTGATCTATTAGTGAAGCCTTTACACAAGCTATATTTCCCACTTACAAACATTCACTTATTATTTACCAATGACTCCTACGGCTAAAATCACACTTCAATGTCAGAAACCTATTATTACTTTGTACTTCAGAAAGTATTAACATGTGATTTTACATTAGATGAAATATAACTTGACCGATTTTAGAACTTGAGTAAACTACAATTTGAGTGCCTCTGGTTAACAACGAATGATAGTGTTAGTCTTAATTTGGTAAAATTGAACACTCTAGCCCATGTGGTTGTCAATTTGAATCAATCAAGTTCTTACTAACATTTCTTATTAATCAACCGTTAGTTTACCATGGCAATTATGCCTTTTAAAATCCATCATCATCATCCACACCTCCACGAATCCACCTCCACCCACCACAAGTTCAAGTACCCATCACATCCAACTTCCAGATTTGTTCATCATCACGATCCCCTCTCTAAAGGGTGTGGGCGTCATGGTTGGAAAATCATTCGCCACGAATGGAAGGTCAAACTACCCCCTCCTTGATTGATGGTGGTTGGCGTGGATTAAACCACGATTACCACGACTCTCCATTTGATGACTCTAAGACAAAAATATATTAAAATAATAAAGGGGATAGTGGTTTGGGTCACTACCACCACACCCTTAAGGTAGCGCTTTTGGATGATGTATTAGAGATGGGTGACATGGCGCTAGGGCTGTACAATGGTTCAGAACCGGACCGAACCGGAACCGTTTAATTCTAAATATAAGAACCGGAACCGAACCGTATTCTAGCGGTTCTGGTTTGGCTCGAAACCAGGTTAAACGGTTCTTGCGTAAGGGGTTCTTGCCGGAACCGGTTGTCAATTAAATCCTAAAAATAACAACAAAATAAAAAAATTAAAACAATAAACCGTTTATAACATATAACTAAGAGTTGCAACATCCAAAAGTCAAACCGACCAGAGTAAAAGTAGCAATAATAAAATGTTTTAAACCGAAAGTATACAATGTAAAAAAAACAAAAGTTAACTAAAAAACTTTTAGTTAACCATCACAAAAAACTTTATTCAAACATTGTATCAAAACTATTTTTATATTCTTTAATACTAGATACATTTTATTTAAATATAATACTTAAAATTTAAATGAATTAATAAGGTTTTTAAATATATTATTTAAAGTTTAAAACCAAACTGGTTCTAGCGGTTCTTTAAACGGAACCGCCGGTTATAACCGGGAACCGTTTTCTCCCAAACTTAAGTACTGGAACCAGACCCGAAATCCAACAATACGGTACGGATCTAGCGGTTCCGGTTCGGTTCCCGGGTTCTGGCGGTTCAGAACCGTAAATTGCTCAGCCCTACATGGCGCCTACAAGCTTTATAGGACCATCTCTCTCTTTTCCAGGATTTCAACCTGGCTCTTTACCATTCAAACTCCCCCTTGAATGTTGATCTTTTCAATCTTCAGACTCTTATTTTTCTTACTCATTCCCAGAATCTTAATCCTGGCTCTATTTTTAACAAACTTTCAGGATCAGAAACTGGCTCTTGCATCTTCAGACTCCCCTTTGCTAGCAGACTCCCCCTTAAGTTGTTCTGGGATCGCAATCTGACATAGCTTTTGTTCTAGAATCGAAACCTGGCTCACACTCTGCTCAGGTTTTATGCTCGGGAATCTTCACATCTCCTGACTCTCCGTAGCAACAGGATCTGAAACCTGACAACCTGCACAAAACTCTACCCAAAACATAAGATTCACAATTATTTAAAACTTAACAAATTTAGAATCTTTGCAAACCAATTGAAAGAAATCATTCAAATTTTTACATTTCATTAAATTGAAACCATTTTATCTTTTCAAAATCATTTCTCAATTTAAACAAACTTTCCAAAACCTTTTGTTTATCATGTTTAGCACTTGGAATTTTGAAAATCAGCTTTCCAACATCAGTTGTCTAAAATAAGATGAAATAAAATCTTTTTGGAATTTTTCAAAATTTTATGCTAAAACCACTTGTAGGAATAGTATTGAAATGCAGTAAAGAAATATTTACAGATAATATTTTTGTGAGTTTGCGTAAGAGGATCATATCAGTTTTTGAGACCAATCACTAGCACCGTTGAGCTTTCAAACACTTTAAGTTCTAAACAATTCACATAGATTGACGATATTGTTGTCCTCTTAAACTCAATCTAAAAACTTTCGAAAAGCTTACCGATATGTTAAGATATATTAATTTTGCACTAAATTCTTATGGACCCCACGATCTCAGCATATCCCCTCATCATGCAATACACTGACTCAAGTAATGTCTTTAAACTTTCATCAACTGTGATATGTGCAAAAACAACGCAGAATGTCTAAACATTAACAATCAGGTCGATCTTTCGATAGGCAGAGAAAGTCCAATGTTTAAACAAAATTTCAAACTAAAAACAAGTTGAATACGTTTAGATCTTAACCACCAGTTCGATATTCACATATACGCAGAGGTGATCCAAGATTTAAACGAAACACCAAGAAAAATAAAGCAGAATGTTTAGGCATTAACATCCAGTTCGATACTCACGTATACACAGAGGATGTCCAATGTTTAAACAAAAATAAAGAAATCAAACAAGTTTAAATCTTTGTAAAAAGAAATGCACAATCACAATGAATTTTTCAGCAAGTTGTGAAAGTTCACAAACTGACCGGTTTTTATGCTCTTTTAGCATTCAGCGATTACTGAGTAGGTACACAGTCACGAAGGATAAAAACTAAGTACTATGCTTTCAACCGTGTTTCCCACTAGAATTAGGCTTTTTCATTTAAGTTTGTATCGTTATCGCAAATCTACTAGTCTAGCTGAGCCTATCGTCACATCTTTAGTGGGACCGTTTATCACATTTTAACTTTCCATTTCTTTAGCGTACTGTGATAGTCTAACTGATGTACTATCATTTCCTCTTTTTTACAACAAAACTCGTTTTCATTTTCTCAATGTTTTTGGCTTTTCGATTTTATCATGTTTTTGGATTTTTCAAAATTTCTAAAATTTTTACTCCCCCTAAAATCCAAAATATGTTTCAATTTTTGATTTTACGGGAAAATTTGAAAATAAAAACAGTAAACTGTACAAATAACGTGACAAACTGATGTGAATTGCTTCAAATCGCCATCCACTTGGCATAAACAATCAGAACTCCCTCTGACAACAAACTATTTTCCCATTATGATTTCAAAACACTTAAGTTTGTTTTAATCAAATGGTTTTTCTGGAAAATTAGTTTGTGGGGTTTCATCAATTTGTTTTCTCAACCACTTGTAAAATCTCTTGAATGAAAGTTAAATCAAGTTCAACTTAATGACCTTGATTAACCACTTGCTGGTACTTATCACAATACCATTTGTAAATCGAAATATGACATTTTTCAATTTTGATAATACCACTTGTAGGTCAAAATTTCACAGATGTGAATTTCTCAAGAAAGATGCCGATTCCTACTCCCCAATTACTAACCTGGGAATTCCGGCAAGTCAGGATTTTAAGTAGAAAATGCTGTCACCCAAGCCTAGCAGCCTTGGGTGTTCCCGAGTTCTTTTCACTTGGTCTCCATCTCTTTGATTCATAAAATTCTTTTGCTCCTTTTACCTTTCCGTCAACCAACTTCCCAAAGATATATTTCACATTTCCATTAAACACCTTTTCAGCATCAAATTCTTCCTTACCAGAGAAGAATTGATCTGAAATTTCAAACTTTCAAACTTTTGATTTCAAATTATCTTTCGACAATGGCGGAAAGTTTTCATCGTTCATTTCTGGAACGAAATTCTCATCACTTTTCACAATAAATGACTCCTCTGACTTTGACAAGTCAAATTCATTGTCAGAACTACTCTCTGATTTAACAACCCATTTATGTTTGTTCAAATCGACTTTTCTTTTGTAAAAATGTTTCGAACTTTCACCAGCTTCGAAAGTCGAATTTTTGAACACTTTGAAATTTTCAACTGGTTGTTCTGTTTTATCAACACATTTCTTTTTCAAATCTGAGTTAGAAGTAACTCCCTGTTTTGTATAAGTGGACTGCGTGCAATTCCAAGCAATATGTCCAACCTTTCTGCATTTGTAACAGGTTCTTCTTTCAATCCTCAGTTCAGATTCCTTCATCACATTCTTTTGTTTTTTCAGCGAAAAGCTCTTTATTTGACTGTTTTCTGAACTGCTTCTCCTTTTCTTATTCTGAACTGGTACCTGAACTAAATTTAGTTGTTTGTTTATAATTTTTCTCATTTTTATAATATTCAGGTGGAATAAAACCCAATCCCTTCTTTTTGAAATTACTGTTATGGTTTGGTTTCTTTTGAAAACCAGAACCAGAACTGTAACCTTTTTTCTTGTTCAATCTTTGTTGAACTCTTGAAGTGTATCTTTTAGGTTTTTCATTAAGATTTACATCTTTTATTTCAGAAATATTAATTTCTGTTAATTTGAAAACCTTGTTGATCATTTTAGTTTTGACACTTCTTATTGGAAATTTCTTCATCAGAAAATAATTTGTCAGAATCATTCAAAGTATATGCTACTTTGAATGTTTCGTCTTTCAAGTTATTTTTCGATAATAGAAAATCTTTATTGTAAACCCGTTTGACCGGTGAACTCGGACTTTTGTCTGATGAACTAGAACTTTCAAATTTAGACTCCGACTTTGACTCTTCATCCATATCCAACACCTGATCGACCACTTTCTTTAATAACTTAGACTCATGATCAGTGTCAGATGCTGTGAATGTGACGTCAATGTTGTCTGGTAACTCATCAATGGTTTCAGACTTTAACTTTATGTTGACTGCCTTTTTTAATTGTTCCTCATTTGGTTTTCTGGGAGAATAACTTTCCCAGATCAGAGGCAGACACTTGTTATACTTGACACTTTGTTTCTTACCAGTATCCTCTTCCGTCTTTTTATCTTGAAAAGCTTCAAGATCTGCAATAGTATGATAAACTCTGTCAATCAAATAATCACAAGTTGTATAACTCAACAACAATCGTTTGATTCTTTCATTTTCAATCTTTTCAAGTTCCAAATCCTGCTTCAGCTTTGCACAGTGTTCAATATACTCATTGATGACCTTCTGCTTAGTCATTAACGTTGAACTCATCATCGTTGAAGCAGCTCCCATTTCTAGGTTTGTCTTGTTCAAATTATCAACCGTTCTGTTCTGCACATCATATGATTCTTTTACATACTTCACATCAAACAACAATTTTTCTTTCAACTCTTCTAGCTCACTATAATTCTTGTCTTTTTCTTCACAATGTTTGCATGGTTCCAAACATTTCAGACAAGGTTTTGTGACCTCGACAATCTTTTCAACTTCGACAATCTTTTCAACTTCAACGATTTTTTCAACTTCTACTATTTTTTCAACTTCGACTATTTTTTCAACTTCGACAATCTTTTCAACTTCAACAATTTTTTCAACTATTTTCTCCACTTCAAGAATTTTCTCCACCACCTTCTCAATCATTAGTTCTTCATCAAATTCTACTTTTACCTCACACTCTTCATCTTAGACCTTTTCTATCGAATTTTCTTTAACTTTTGCTTTTTCAGCTTCCATTTTTGCCTTTTCTTCAGCAAATCTTCTTGCTTCCAACTCTCTCTTCATTCTAGCAGCCTTCTTTTCATTCAACATCTCGATCTTATCTGCAAAAAACAAATTAAAACTGAATGAGTCTAAATTTTTTCTAGCATTATTAATGTATTCTTCCTCATCATCAGTGTCTTCATCACTTTCAGATGATCTGAAAATCTTTGTTCTTTTTGGCTTAGATTTGACTGCTTCTTCTTCCAAGATTTGAGCAACAAATGCTGAATCAGCCGGAACGTATTTGTCCCAGCTAAATCCCTCTGGCAATCTTTCATCATCCTGATTTACTAGATAAGCTTTCTTTTTTTCATTTTCAATAGCACGGGATGATGACGGTTGTTGTGCAATCTGATGATAAATTGTTTTTCGATGATAATCGTTGTTTCCAAACGAATCTTGTCTTCCTGTTGCTTCTCTGTTTGTGCACTCTCGTTTAAAATGCCCCTTTTCTCAGCAACGAAAACAAGTAACCTTTGATTTATCAAACCCTAACGGAGATGTAGCAACGTCACGAAAATCATCTCTTCCGGTGATTTGTTTGAATTTTTCTGCTCTTCTTACAACACTGGCTAAACACCACTTGATGTCCATCAACTCAAGTTCCTCAGAATCAATCTGGTCATAATCCTCTTTAGTAAGCATTGGATTTCTGATTCTTCCAGCAACTAAGCTTTCATAAGACTCTAACATAGTAACAAGTGATGCCATATGTTGCTTAGCCACTTCTGGAGAGAGATTTTGACCATTTTGAATATTCAATGTAACATTGCATTGCAGATTTGTTAAACTCTGTCGTTGAGGATTTGGTGTTGTGAAATTCGGATCAAAACTTGAATACGATGACGAATATCCACCACTCTGAGTTGTAGTGCTAATATTTGTTCCAGAAGAACCATCAACACTGAAAGCAGTCTTAATCTTCGAACTCGGAGTAGTCTCAAATTTGTTTCCTCTGTAGTATAGACTAACATCCTGTTGAGAATTTGGATTATTCATGATAGCAGTTTTCTAAATATCCAATTCATGTTCTTCAATCTTCTGAATGAACTTACTCAAATTCATACTTTCATATTTTCTCATATGTTTCAAAATCAACAAATATGTTCCCCATTTATTCTGTGGTAGTGCATCTGCAAGCTTATCAACCCATTCATCGTCTTCTTTCTTGATCTCCAATCTTCTCATTTCCTGAACAAGATGACAATATCTATCGATAGTCTTCTTAGTCGTCTCATCTTCAAAAGCTACAAACATATCAAATGATTTCTTTAGTAATGCACGTTTGTTTTTTTTATCATATCAGCGCTTCCCTTAAACTTGTTACATAACGCTAACCAAATTGATCTAGCAGTATCTTCATGTTGAAGCAAAACAAAAATATCTTCTTTTACTGCTTGTTGAAGAATACTAATCATCATTTTTTCACTAGTGTATTTCAATTTCTCAACCGCTGAATAGTCACTTAAAGCTTTTTCAATCCCACGTTCATCTTTCGGTTTAACGTAATCTACATCTAACGAACTCCATGCATCAAACTTATAAGCTTGCACCCAGTTTTCAAAACGATTTTGCCATCCTTTAAAATCTTTGATGTACATAAGCTTTGGAGGCTTTTGAGACGTTCCCGTTTCATTTTCGATTTCAATTGTTTCTGCAGCTGTGACTGGGGCAGCTGGAATGGTAGCAAACGCATTATAAAACTCTTCTTCCATGTTTCGGTAACAAGTTTCACTAGTTCACAAACTTCAAGCGAAATGCAAGTTCAAACGAAATGATGATCCAAGCGAAATGAATTTGGTACGAAATGGCCTTTGGTACGAAATGGCAACTTTCAAGCGGAATGGGTCCAATTCGTGCGAAATGAAGGTCTCAAGGTGCAATTCGTGCGAAATGATAATCTGATTCACACAAAATGGACTATTTCGTGCGAAATGGAAGTTCTTTTCACGCGAAATGATGTCTCTTTCAAACTAAATGGCAATTTCAAGCGAAATGGAAGTCCATTTCGTGCGAAATCAAGTTGATGTCATCCAATCGGCTGGTTTTTGACAAAATTGATCAGGTCGATTTTAAGTCTGATTCTTTCAAGGATTGTTTAAAACAGTGCTTTGCACGTTATATGTGAAATTCAATCCATTTTAACCGTAAAATCTTGTTTAATTTTGAAAATTGTTGTAAAAGAAGGTGTAGAAAACAGAATATCAGCTGAAATCGGTAAGAACTCTTCCTCCTGAGCTCTGATACCACATGTAGGATCGTTTGCACAACCAAAACGAGTCGTTCAGAAGAGTTCTAATCAATACGAGAGGCGGGAACAAACGTATCGACTTAGAATCAGCTTGATATACACACAGATTCACTTTAATTATCTTGTATAATGATTTAACACGGTTACAGATCAAATGACACTTCAGCAGCACTTCGGCTCTGGAATTCGGAACTCTTTCAAATGACTTGAAGACTCAAGTATTTATAGAGGAGGGCATTTCCTACGAAATGGATAAGATCCATTTCGTGCGAAATGGACAATGTCCATTTCGTGCGAAATGGCTCTTGCTATTTCGTGCGGAATGGTCCATCAACACTAGAACCCTATTATCTAGCCTACCGAGCTCCATTCTATCCAATCTAGACACAAGACTCGATACAAGACGTAGTCGACAGACATATGCACCAACAACAGTTCTCCGGCGAGCACCGGCGTCATACACGAACAAGATCAAAGGTAAAATTACCATCTCCGTTTGTGTTTTTAAACATGAAGTAAATGTTCTTAGGTTATTGTTTTTTCTATATATAAATGCAGGTTATTTAACGACAAAGTCACACAAGTAATGATATACTAAGAGGCGTATACATACAACACGACACATTAGAGTACAAATGGATTCAACACCTGGTAGGACATTAAGGGTGTGTTTGTTTTTTGCAAGAAGTACTTCCAGATCTCTTATGTCTACGGCGTGCAGACCACGCGCAGACCTTTAGGTTTGTAACGTGTTTGTTTTTTGGAAGAGATTTCACTAAAACAACTCTTCTAGAGCTCTTCCTCGCGCAGATGTAGACTTACATCTTCAAACCTCTTCAAGACTCCTCTCTCTTTCAAAACACAATTTTAAAACCCTACATCTTTCTCTAGCCGACACCTCCACCTCCTCCTCCTCTGCCACCACCTCCACCTCCTCCGCCTCCACGTTGATCATCGACCACTTGCTGCACCATTCACCGTCGACCACTGCCTCCTCCGTCGACCCCTGCCACCTCCACCTCCTCCGTCGACCTCCGCCTCGACCGTCGATCTCTACGTCGACTGTCGACCTCCACCTGGACCGTTGACCTCCACCATCTGCTACTCCAGTCACATTTAATAGTTGGTTTTCTTGTGTTTGCTGGGTTGAGCTTAATTCTTGGCTAATTTTGCTTATATTCTTAGAAATTGAATCTTGCTCCTGTCGTTTGATGCATTTACATATGGGTATGGTTAAGCAAAGTTTCAAGATCATCATATTTGAGTGATCCCATTTGGGGTTTTGTTTAAAGAATTATTATATGTTTTCTTGATTTTGGTAACAATTCGGTAGGAGAACCAAGTCATTGCCTATACAATCAGGTTCCAATTTAACTTGGCCATAATCCGAATATTAAGATGATTTGGTGGTATTTTGATGATTTTTGGTGTTAACTTTCATAAATTTGTTGGTATTTTGCTGATTTTAGGTGTTAAATTTCAGAAATTTGGTGGTATTTTGCATATATGAGGTGTTAAATTTTAGGTGATATTTTGCAGAAGTTAAAAAACAAACAGTCTTCTTCCTGCAGACTGCAGAGGTTTGGTCCACCTCTTCTGCTAAAGACGTCTGCAAATGTGGTCCGCAGACTTCAGACGTTTTAAATCTGAAAAAACAAACACCACCTAAGCATGTCCATAACACCTGGTGGGACACTTGTCTTGATTTGGCACCATTTTGATTAGTATAAATAGGTGATCAAGTTCACCATTTGAACTTGCACCTTTCATATTTTCTTCCTCTCTTCTTTTGAGCTGCTCCTAATCATTTGGAGCCTCCTCCCTGAAGTTCTAAGCTTTCCTTGAACACAAGTAAGTGTTCGACTGTTCTCTTTCAGTTCTTTTCCATTCCTAGGCTAGTTAATAGCTGAAAGTCAAGAAAATTGACTTTTGCTTTGATTTTCGGTTATGACCATTATGGTCAAGCCAAAGTTCATTCCGAACTTTCCGATGTGATCATAATAATGAGGGCATGATCCCTCTGTGATCATACCCTCAGATCAACATTTACTAGTCGAATTGATGAGTCAAACATGCTATGTAAAAGTCAAACTTTCGTTAAAACTTCATAAATGGTATAAATGATTTTTACAACTTATAACTCAGTTTTTTTTACATGTACACAAGTTATACAACTTGTATAAACTGTTATTAGCATACTCAACTCGTCAAATTTAGTTTAGACTTAAATTCTCTATCGAAAGTCAAGAAATTTGACTTTTGCTTTGACTTTCGATTTTGACCCGTTTGGTCAACGTTAAGACATATTTTAAACTTGTTTTGAGACCATATTATTGTTGAGTATAACTCTCTGAAGTTATACCACATGGTCATTTCGTTTGATGGGTTAATTGACAAGTTTTGATAATATTGTTAAAAATGACCACAATGCCCTTATGTGGTCGTAATAGCTAATTAAACTGTTTTAATCTAAACAAATCTACAATCTGACTTTGGAACATAATATACATCAACTAAAAATATGTTTTTAATACTTGGACTTGTCATAGACCCATCTTACCTTCCGAACCCGCTGTTAAACGCATAACTAGTTATATGAACCTAGTTCGCATAATTTAGTCGAAACATGTCAAATGACTTCAAAACTATTCTAAATCAGAATGCTTGGCTAAATAACCTTTATCTAATGAGTCATTGCACCTGGATAGGTATAAACCACATTCCATCCGGTCTACGCTTAATCTAGTGAAACCGAATCTATTCTTAAGTAAGGTTCATGTCAAACGAAACTAACCTATGATCCGTATACATTCTAACAGATATCTAATTCTGTTCATTCTGGACTATAGAACACCCTAGATAATCGGACTTGGGTCAATAATACTTTTACTTGCGGATTTTGCTAAATTAAAACCGTTATCGGTTGGAAGCTAGCAAGAGGTAAATACTCTTAACTTATTTTGTTTTTAAACTTGGGGTATGGCAAATATGCCGCTTGGAGCGGGTATTATATAAATGAGCCCTGTAATTGCTTATAAATATAAGAACTCGGTTTAATCCGTATTACTTGATAACTGAAACAATTGAGGGTTAATGGTACCGTGTTCGGACATATCGACTTATGAACTATTATGGCCATACGGAATAACGTGCTGGGTAGGCATACCGACTGTAAGACGCGTTATTCAACTTTGGTGTGTACCTTAATCCTTATAGCACTGAAAATGACTGGCTCTGATCTTTGGTTCCCGATTGTATGATAAGTATTGTAAATCTGGTGACAAGATAAAATCTCAAGAAATACTAAATGATTACCTAAGGGTTTTCTCTATGGATAAAACTCTTTTTGAAAAACTATTTTCAAAACGAGTCAGTTAATTGTATTTACCAGCAAAAGCTGATGTATTTTGAAAAGATTGAACCGCAGGTATCGAACCTTGATATTAGGCTGGGAATCCAGGTCGGCTATGATAAAGGGTATGGAATTTGCAACTTCTCTGCTTAAGGCCTATGATGTCTAAAGCTCTTTTTATTAGATCCCGCCTGTGGGCTTGTATTTGAACGCTTTTTTAAATTTTATATATATTCAAGCTTTTATTAAATGAGTATTTTTACTCAATACTTCCACTGCATATAACTTGTGATACTATTACCCAATCGTGACGCTTAAACCCTACTGTCACGGCCCCACCCCCCGTTTGAACCGGTCAGGAGCCGCGGGACAGGAACCTGTGGTATTTATTAATGGATGCGACAGCGGAAGATTTGACAGGATCTTTTAAAACTTGAAATGCCCGATTATTTTATTTCATAATTCGGGGTAAACCCCGTAATTTACAATAGAGGAATTTCATAAGTAAATTCCCTGATTTATAAAACATGTTTATTCATTTTAACTGAGCCACCTCTTCAAGCTTGTTAGTGCTCCGTAGCACGTTTTCCTTGATTTACAGCAGGTCGCCTGAAACATGTTTTAAAAATATTTTATCAGCGAGGAAATGCTGGCGAGTCATTCAAGTATGTAAAACAACACATTAGTTATCAATTACAGCATAAGAGCGATTACAATGGCTTCTATCTTATTTTTATCTGGCGCCGTGTCACCTGGTGACGATGGTCATATCACTATTGGGTCCTTCCCCAAGTAGTGATGATTATCACTGTTAGGATTTATTAGCCTAATCATGAGAAATTAGTAATGTGCACAATACCTGAATTAGCCAGTGATTCAAGATAACCATGACTTAATCCCTGTAATTATAACTTTTGAAAATAATTGGAGTATTGTAAAATACTGTTTGATAGAAAGAGAATTACTCACATTGCAGATTTATACGGGCAGAGTTTAGCCTACTGATTAGCCTTGTAACCTAATTTAAATAACAATGCACACGAACTAGGTCAATAACTAATACAGCATTTACGATAACTCACGAGATTAAAACCCTCACGATTAATGACAAAGTGCTATACTTAAACATCCGTCGAATTCACGACTAATGAAAAAGTATAGCCTTAATGTGGGCAGCATTTAAACCTCCATCGGATAGTTTCAATCGATCGGACATTGAATCGTAGCAGCGATTGAGTTAATACCCGGTATCGTAGCAGCGCCTCGCTAATTTTGAAAGTGAATTCTACTTTTGGACAGTATACTTTCGTTTTTGAAAGTTGATTTTGACACAGAATGAAAGCTCCTGATCCAAGCTATTTATAGCTGAAATATGGGTCTCACGCAGCCCGCGTGAACCTTCAGCCAATCCTTACGCGGCCCGTGAGGGCCTCCTAATCGTAGACTATGGCTAGCGTGTCACACATAGGCCTGCCACGTGTGCGTCGCGTGGCCCGGCGTGCTTATCCGGTCAACCCAGCTTTAACGCGGCCCGCGTAAGGCTATGCAAACCCTTACGCGGCCCGCCTGAAACTCAAAAACTTTATTTTCTTGGTTTTTCATATGGATTAGAGTTTCAGGGGTCCGGGTTTTACTTACGGTCATTTTGGGACATTTTTGAAGGTCCTTACATCCTCCCCACCTTATTTAAAATCTCGTCCTCGAGATTTACTGAAATAGGTGAGGATACTTTCGTTTCATCTCAGATTCCAGTTCCCAAGTATATTCGGGTCCTCTTTTTGAATCCCATTTGATTTTAACCAATACTAGTCTTTTGTGTTTGAGAAACTTGATCTTTCTGTCTTCTATCTGAAGTGGTTTCTCCATAAATTTCAACTTTTCATTTACTTGGATGTCTTGAAGAGGGACTATTAATGATTCATCCGATAGACAATTCTTGAGATTGGATACATGAAATACGTCATGTACCCCAGCTAGCTCTTCGGGTAGTTGTAAGCGATAGGCAACTGGTCCTATACGTTGGATTATTGAGAATGGTCCTACGTATCTGGGACTTAGCTTTCCTTTCTTACCAAAGCGAACTACTCCTTTCCAAGGAGAAACTTTCAAGAGAACCTTGTCTCCGATTTGAAATTCTAACGACTTGCGTCGATTATCTGCATAGCTCTTCTGGCGATCACGAGCCGTTTTTAATCTTTCCTTGATTTGAGTGATCTTGTCGGTAGTTTCTTGCACTATTTCGGGACCTGATAATTGACTTTCTCCTATTTCTGCCCAACAAATTGGAGTTCTACACTTACGTCCGTACAGTGCTTCGAACGGGGCAGCTTCAATGTTTGAATGATAACTATTGTTATAGGAGAATTCAATTAAAGGTAGGTGGTCATCCCAGTTTCCACCAAAATCTATCACACATGCCCTAAGCATGTCTTCTAGAGTTTGGATCGTCCTTTCACTTTGTCCGTCTGTCTGAGGATGATATGCAGTACCTAGATTTAGTCGAGTTCCCATAGCTTCTTGGAAACTTGTCCAGAAGTGGGAAGTGAAATGACTATCCCTATCCGATACAATGGAGAGTGGAACTCCATGTAAGGATACTACCTTATCTACATACAACTTGGCTAACCTCTCCATGTTAAAGGTTTCTTTCATCGGTAGAAAATGAGCTGATTTGGTTAATCGATCCACAATTACCCAAATCGCGTCATTACCTCTTCTGGTCTTGGGTAACTTAGTAACAAAGTCCATTGTTATGAGCTCCCATTTCCATATAGGCATTTCTAATTGTTGGAGTAAACCTGAGGGTTTCTGGTGTTCTGCCTTAACTTGTGAACAAGTAAGACATTTAGAAACATATCTAGCTATGTCCTTTTTCATTCCTATCCACCATAAATTATTTCTTAAATCTTGGTACATCTTATTCTTACCAGGATGCATGGTATACCTAGATTTATGGGCTTATTCTAAAATCTTATTTCTTAATTCTCCCTGCTTAGGTACCCAAATTCTTTTCTTATGGAATCTCTAAATTTCATCACTTCCTTGTTCTAGTTCCTTTATTCTTCCTTTCATTCTTTCAGCATCATCCTCGATTACTGTTTCTTGAATATTTTTCAGTTGTTCCATTAAATCTAACTGTAGATTTAATCAAAGAGCACGAACTCGTCGTCGTTTCTCATGATACTTACGACTTAAAGCATCAGCAACTATGTTTGCTTTTCCTTCATGATATTGAATATCACAGTCGTAGTCACTTAGGATTTCCATCCATCTCCTTTGCCTCATGTTCAATTCTTTTTGCCCAAATATGTATCTTAAGCTTTTATGATCTGTATAGACAGTAAACTTACTTCCATACAGATAGTGTCTCCAAATCTAAAGGGCAAAAATTATGGCTCCCAATTCTAAGTCATGAGTCGTATAGTTTTCCTCATGCTTTTTCAATTGCCTTGATGCATATGCAATTACCTTCTTGCATTGCATAAGCACACATCCTAATCCTAGTTTTGAAGCATCACAATATACTTCAAAATTTTCTGTTCCTTCTGGTAAAGCTAGAATTGGAGCGTTTGTTAATTTCTGCTTTAAAATCCTAAAGGCTTCTTCTTGCCTAGGTCCCCATTCAAACTTAACTGCTTTACAGGTTAGCTTAGTTAATGGTACGACTATCTTGGAAAAATCTTTAATGAACCGTCTATAGTATCCAGCTAACCCTATAAAACTTCTAATTTCCATAGCTGACTGCGGGACTTTCCATTTGGTGATCGCTTCTATCTTAGCAGGATCTACGTGAATACCTTCGTGATTCACCATGTGACCTAAAAATTGCACTTCTTGTAGCCAAAATTCACATTTCGAGAATTTGGCATAAAGTTGTTCCTTTCTTAACAATGTTAAGAGTGAATGTAGGTGCTCACAATGCTCCTCCTGGCTTTTTGAATAAATAAGTATATCGTCGATAAAGACAATTACGAATTTATCCAAGTACGGTTTACAGATCCTATTCATCATGTCCATAAATGCTGCTGGAGCATTTGTTAATCCAAAGGGCATGACTGTAAACTCGTAATGACCATACCTAGTTCTGAAAGCAGTTTTAGGTATGTCTTCTTCTTGTACCTTCAATTGATGATATCCGGAGCGTAAATCTATCTTAGAAAAGTATCTAGCTCCTTGCAATTGATCAAAAAGATCATCAATCCTAGGTAATGGGTATCGATTCTTAATTGTAACTTTATTCAATTCTCTATAATCGATACACATTCACATCGAACCATCTTTCTTCTTCACAAATAACACTGGCGCTCCCCACGGGGATGAACTAGGTTGTATAAATCCTTTGCTTAGTAATTCATCTAATTGCTTTTTCAATTCTAGCATTTCTGTGGGTGCTAACCGATAAGGTGCCTTGGCTATCGGTGTAGTTCCAGGAATTAGATGAATTCTAAATTCTACTTCCCTATTAGGTGGTAATCCAGGTAGTTCTTCTGGGAATACCTCTAGGTATTCTGATACTACTGGAATTTCTTTGAGTTCCTTACCCTTAGTGTTAATGATTACTGAAATCATATACACCATTTCTTGTTTTCTTGAATAACTGACCAATTTCATTACTGAAATGAATTTCATTGGCTTTCGTGGCTTATCTCCTGTAATCACCACTAATTCTCCTGAGGGTGTATGAATTTCTATGGAATTCTTTTCACAAAGAATTCGAGCATGATTAGTTACTAGCCAATCCATTCCTAACACAATATCAAATCCGGCTAAATTCATAGGTAACAGGTTTGCCGAATATTTATGACCTAAAAGTTCTATCTTTCTTTCTCGCACAACCTTATTTATTTTAACAGAATTCCCATCTGCCGTTTTGACTGTAAAAATATGCCTAAGGTTGGTTAAGGGTAAGTTAAGAGCTTGGCAGAATGAATTATTTATAAAACTTTGGTTTGCACCAGAGTCAAATAATACTTTTGCATAAACGTTGTGAACTAGGAACCTACCAGCTATTACGTCAGGAATTAGTTCTGCTTCCTGAGTAGTCAACTGGAAAGCTCTTGCGTTCTTCTTGGTCGCTCCTTCTGCAAGTTTGGTTTTGTTATCAGCTGGTTTGGCTAATTTAGGGCAGTCTGGCCTAAAATGTCCAGCTTCTCCGCAGTTGTAGCAGATTGTTGCTTTCTTCTTCCTGCAATCTTCTTCTTGGTGCCCCGGGATTTTGCAGAAATTGCAATATCCTTTGCATCTTCCAAAATGCTTCCTTTTACATGCATTGCAAAATGGAACAGTGGAAGATTGCCCGGTTCCCTTTTCTCTTGAAATTACCACGATTACCCATACGGAATCCCTGGGTAATCTTTTGGGCTACTTCCTTTTTCCGGTTTTCTTCTCTTGTGCGTATCAGTCCGTCGGTTAGGGTGTTAGCTAATTCCACTGCATCGTCAATAGTGCGTGGTCTCGCAGCCTTGACGATATCACGGATTTCGCCAATCAATCCCCAAATATAACGGGAAATAAGTACCGGTTCTGGCGAAGCTAGAGTTGGTACCACTCTCGCATACTCGAAGAATGTAGAAGTATACCTTCGACAGTCTATATCCACCATCTGGTGGTTCAGGAACTTATTTTCCATTTGTTCTTTTTCATATTCAGGGCAGAATTTTCTTTCTACTAGCTGCTGGAATTCTTCCCAATTCATGGCGTAGGCCATATTTCTTCCTTTGGCTTGAAGTACCGTATTCCACCACTCTAGCGCCCCTTCTTTAAAAAGATGCGACGCATACATTACCTTGTCTTCCTCAACACATTTACTTATCATAATTATTGCTTTGGTTTTCTCCAACCAACGCAGTGCCGCAGTCGCCCCTTCATTGCCTGCAAATTCAGCTGGTTTACAAGCAAGAAATTCCTTATAAGTGCAACCAGGCGTTGCAGCTTTCATTCTTTTGAGAGTTGGGGCTTGCAGTACATTATTATTATTGTTATTGTTGTTATTGCCGCCTCCGTTTATACTATTAGTGAAATTATCTTCATGAGTACGTTTGCTAGGAATAATTTGAGGTTCAACTGGATTTCGAGCAGCAGCAAGTATTGCTAGAATAGCATTGGCTATTCCCTGAGCAACGATATTTTCGATATCTTGCCTATTCAGAAATTGATCCTCATGATTTTGCTCAGATTGGTTACCCTTGTTAACTTGTTCAATACCAGCGTTTGCCATCTGGTAATTAATTTATATAAGTGATTAACATAAAATAATTAATAACCAAATATAACAAAATAATCGCAAATAATCTTGTTAACACGTATAGCCAAAAATTGTTGAATTTTCAACTTTCGATATTTTATATATATTAGGTATTCGTACAAACTGGTTATCTTACAAAGTTTTATTTTTAAGTATTACACATAATTTTATTTTTTTTATTATATTATTATTATACACCTATTCCTACAACCATCCAACCACAGTCACACCATCCACTTCAACTGGTATCTCAGAAACGACGTTCCCTCTCGTCGTATTTCCAGGAGATTCTCTCTCCTACCTCTCGGATTCTGTTCCCTGCATCCACCAGCTCCTCGCCAAAATGGCGGAGTTCAGCCAGATTATCCATGCTCATAGGTGGGTGTAGTGGGGGTTCTGGGTCAAACTGAGGGAAAAATGTATCAGGGTTATTTAGAAGATTCTGGAACTGCCAGTCTGTGGTCCACCATTCTTCTAACTCTGCAGGTAGAGGTTGGGTGTGGATAATAGGATCTGGGATTTCAGGCTCTAGGTCAACTGGAAGTTGTGCTTCTGCTGGGTAATTAAAAAGGTTTTCACCGGCAGGTCCGATGAGGTCACTAAGTGCTAGTTTATGATCTAACTCCTCCTAGGGTGACATCTCCTGATTTTGCCTAGAACTTTCTCCAATCTCTATGGCCTTGCATTTACCTTTGATATCCTCCGTCTTGGAAATTTTCCGTGTCGCTGGTTTCCTCCTGCGCACACGCCTCCAGCCCACAATTCTTCTTCTCTTCTTGGGTTTGGGTTTCTCCGGAGGTTGGGTTTGAAATTCCATAGGTTCCTCTATGTCAGCACAATACCCGGTAAAATCTTTGGAAACTTCCACATTAACAGGATAGAGATTGAGATTCTGAAGGGCTTCAGATAATTCATTCATGTTGTTTAGCAGTTAGGAAGAAACGCACAAAATTCGAGGCTAAAATTTTGTAACTTGAATTTTCACATAATTACATAATGGCAATTAGAAAATCTAAATATTAATTATAATTATCTAATTTATACAAATCATTTATTTGAAACAACACATATTTATTACAACAAAAAAAAAATTGAAATGTACTAGTGGTTATTTAATAGATTAAAGTTTCTAGCTTGTAGGTAGCATAGATGATAGTATTGGTTTGGTGATTTAGCTATAAGTTAGCATTTACTGCTGTAGTAGCTAACATATAGAGGTTTTCCCATTTTTCATCTAACTTATCTTCCCATGGTGGTTTAGTGTCTATCATCACTCCTTTTAGTTGTGACTTCCTCATTTTCTCTTGACTTTTCCTAATAATCAAACTTCTTTTATTAGGGGTAAGTGGTTTTTCATACTGTGCCTTACGAACAAATATTCCCTCCTCAGTACCTGATGAGTATCTTGAGGAATTTGATTGGGATGAAGTTCCCTTATCTTTCGGTGAACTATCTAATTTAAGATAGATATCCGAAATTCTTTGCTTACCCATACTGTAACTAATCAAATAGTCAGTTAAAACATATAATCACAAGACGATAATCAGGGAAATTAAGTATTTTAAATACTTAATAGGCTTAAATCAGTGGCTCTGACACCACCTTTTCCTGTCACGGCCCCAGCCCCGGTTTGACCCGGACAGGAGCCGCGGGACAGGAACTCGTGGTATTTATTAATGGACGCGACAGCGGAATATTTGACAGGATCTTTTAAAACTTGAGATGCCCAATTATTTTATTTCATAATTCGGGATAAACCCCGTAATTTACAATAGAGGAATTTCATAAGTAAATTCCCTGATTTATAAAACATGTTTATTCATTTTAACTGAGCCACCTCTTCAAGCTTGTTAGTGCTCCGTAGCACGTTTTCCTTGATTTACAGCAGGTCGCCTGAAACATGTTTTAAAAATATTTTATCAGCGGGGAAATGTTGGCGAGTCATTCAAGTATGTAAAACGACACATTAGTTATCAATTACAGCATAAGAGCGATTACAATGGCTTCTATCTTATTTTTATCTGGCGCCGTGTCACCTGGTGACGATGGTCATATCACTATTGGGTCCTTCCCCAAGTAGTGATGATTATCACTGTTAGGATTTATTAGCCTAACCGTGAAAAATTAGTAATGTGCACAATACCCCAATTAGCCAGTGATTCAAGATAACCATGACTTAATCCCTGTAATTATAACTTTTGAAAATAATTGGAGTATTGTAAAATACTGTTTGATAGAAAGAGAATGACTCACATTGCAGATTTATACGGGCAAAGTTTAGCCTATTGATTAGCCTTGTAACCTAATTTAAATAACAATGCACACGAACTAGGTCAGTAACTAATACAGCATTTACGATAAGTCACGAGATTAAAACCCTCACGATTAATGACAAAGTGCTATACTTAAATATCCGTCGAATTCACGACTAATGACAAAGTATGGCCCTAATGTGGGCAGCATTTAAACCTCCATCGGATAGTTTCAATCGATCGGACATTGAATCGTAGCAGCGATTGAGTTAATACCCGGTATCGTAGCAGCGCCTCGCTAATTTTGAAAGTGAATTCTACTTTTGGACATTATACTTTCGTTTTTGAAAGTTGATTTCGACACAGAATGAAAGCTCCTGATCCAAGCTATTTATAGCTGAAATATGGGTCTCACGCGGCCCGCGTGAACCTTCAGCCAATCCTTACGCGGCCCGCGAGGGCCTCCTAATCGTAGACTAGGGCTAGCGTGTCACACATAGGCCTGCCACGTGTGCGACGCGTGGCCCGGCGTGCTTATCCGGTCAACCCATCATTGACGCGGCCCGCGTAAGGCTATGCAAACCCTTACGCGGCCCGCCTGAAACTCAAAAACTTTATTTTCTTGGTTTTTCATATGGATTAGAGTTTCAATGGTACGGGTTTTTACTTACGGTCATTTTGGGACATTTTTGAAGGTCCTTACACCTACCCTTCCGGACCCACAGTAAATCGGGGTTGTGACAGCAATATATGAGGTGATTATGTTAAAACTGGTATTTACTTAAAGAATCTGTAATTTTTGTTGTATATTAAAATATTACATACCACATCAACAGGGGACCTAATGCAATCCAGATAACAAATGCGTAAGAAAATTGACAATGAACCGAGGGATCTTTAGAATTGTCTGTGTTGTAAATTACTTACGGATAAATTCTTAAATTCAATAAACTGAGGCATAATTTCAATTATGCTAAACAAATTAACCGCTTCACTTGATCATAACTAAACTCAACAACATTTATTATAGCATTATACATAACATTGGACCCAATCCAGCAAGCGATTTCAAGGCGCGCTAGTGAAATAAATGTTTGAACATAATTAAATAAACATGTAAATGATTGAAAAACTATTAAAGAACTTAAATGAAATATCAAAAAATTCAAGGGACAAACAAAGAACTTCATAAGAATACTAAAACATAACCCAAAATCAACCCATTAATATATAGAAGGGCCCGAATTGCCACTTGTACCAGATCAAAAGTTTATAGAGCTAAACCTCCCGGAGTGTGAAACATTTTCTGCATTAGAATTGTTTTCTGACTCAGAAAGCACCTCCCTAATAATCTTGAACCCATCCTGAACACGTTGCTCTTCTAGTGACCTCTCGACTGATAAATACGATTCATATATAGAGTAAGAAATTGATTCAGTTAAAAGGCAGGCATTAAAATCTATATGCTTCAATCAAACAAATTAAATCCATATGAATTTCACCTTGATCATGCAAATCAATATTTATGACTCAAATGTTTTTAATCCGTTTTAAGTTTATAATAACATAGTAGTACCGCTGATCAGTTTGCATCACGTGATCAAACACAGAGACAAATTGAGAATTAAGAACCTGTAGAACAGTAAGGGTAACCGTGAATATTCAGATTGTGAAAAGAAACCAATTATATCCATGCTCCATCATTTCTTCTGCATCATAATCATACAAAAAACAAATACTTAATATAATGAAAATACGATTTAAAAGCTTATTTAGGCACCAATAGCTTATACGCTGTTTATCCATTGTTGTATACATCTTCACTCCATTAATGGAGGTTGACTTTAGGATTCCAAATGATATGCCATCGTGACTATCCTTGAACTTCCTCAACACCAAGAGCTGTCATGCCATATCAAAGAGTCAATGATAAAATGATAATTAATAAAACTGCCAAACATCCTTTCAACATCTATATTTATGAACATGTCTACATGATTCACTTCAAACTTGAGAAACAATTACAATTCTTATGTAAGATTTTCATTTCATCGTTTTGTAAACAGAGATACCATGATGGAACCCATATAATTTAGAATCAGACATAAACATAACTTTGCTAAATAACAGACAAATAAAATAAAAATAAAAAAACCTCTTTAAAGAAACAAGTAAAATAGTGCCAGCTATTAACAAGGCTAAACTGCTTATGATAAAAAAAAAAAAGGTTAAAAGAGTTCAAAACCTCCAGAGTACATATGGTGTATTTATCCGTGTTGCAATGGAAAATAAATGCTTAAAATCGAAATATTAAATCTTCACAAATTTTGTATGGAAAGTCTCATATAAACCTCTATATTGTATGTGTTTTGCAGTAGTAATTTAAGTATGTGTTTTGCCTTTCACAATAATCATCATCCACTTCCCTTCCAAAATCGGTACCTAATACGGTTCTATGCTTGTCCCATCTTTAAACAACTTAGGCTAAAGGGTGTAGGGGTCATGGTTAGGACATAATTCGCCACCAAGGAACATGAATGGAAGACTATACCACCCCCTTCCCTAATCCACCACAGTTTGCATGGATTAAACCATGGCAACCATGGTCCTCCTTTCCATTTTTCAACTAATCATTTCCTTTTTCTTTATATAAAGATAAATTAAAATAAATAAGGGGATAGTGGTTTGGGTCAAGACCACACCCTTAGGATAGTGGTTTTGGATTGTGGATTAGAAATGGGTGACATGACACTGACGTGAAGGATTATGGTGGCCATAAGGGTCATGACCACACCTTATAGCCTTAGTGATGTAACAAGTTTTACCATCTAACTTAACTTGATATCCTTGGGATAATAATTGATCTAAACTCAAAACATTTTTCTTTAAATTTGGAACAAATTGAGCATTTTGAATTGTTCTATACTTCCACTAATAAAACTTTTGACGATTCCCACACCATGAGAAAATAAATAGTCGTCTTCGTTAGTACTCAAAAATGGCCTAATGACCCACCATCCAAAAATGTATCCTTGCCTTCTTTGTTAAACTTGCATGAATTCGGAAATGATCTTGATCTAATGGGTCGAGCCCTTTGGGTCTAATACCATTTTTGATCCCAAGAGATCATTGAATCAACCCATTTAATCAAGAAATAAGAAACAAGAATATAGATGAACCCTAACATAAGCTTTACTGATTGTTCGACACACTTCAATGTTTATGTCAAGGTATATCTACAAACATGAACGACATGTCGATTACAAACAATTGACACAACCCTAATTGTTGTACACATAATATGACATCACTTGGACATTTCCCATGTGTTGATGCACTTTTGTGTGGATGTGGTTCGGTTCGGTTCAGTTTAAGACCGACGTCGTGACATTCCTCCGTCGTGCAACCCGAAGTAGGACACACAGATGACGAAGACACGAGAGCAATCCGGTTGAATATTGATGGCACCATCATGATGTCATAGATGATTTCATCATGACATGATCAATGCATGATATCTAAGGAAATGGTACATGATCGAAATAGCATATCATTCAATGAAATTGCACATTATCGAAATAGAAATAGATCTTTTATAAAATCTATTTCGATTATATATATAAGTCTATTTCGATATATAAGTCTATATTTCGACGTGTTTCACTTTTACGTGTTATGTTTCGATGTACTCTACTGGTTTGAGTATAAATACCAGCAAAGGCTTTGTTGTAGAGTAGAGAGCACATTTCAGAGAGTTGAGAAGATATTCTTGTAAAACTTTGTAATGTTACTCTGCTGAAATCAATACCATTGAGTTTTGAAGTTATATCTTTCTAGTATTGATTGTGTTCTTGCCTGATTTACATACAAACTTGGATTCCGCAACTGTTTGTGTGTTCAACAACAAGGAATAGGCTCTTTAAGATTCTCCAATTTAGGGACCAACTAGTGGTATCAGAGCTTTGGTTCAATTCCTTGTTAAAATTCAAGCATTTTGGTGAGATTTGAGTGATATTTGAAGAGTTTTTGGACAAACACTAAAACTGAAAACCCACTTTCTTGGATGAAAATATGGACTAAAACTGATTAATGATGTTTTTCGTTGATAAATTTTCTTAAAAACTTGTTAAAAACTTTGAAGATTGGCAAAAACCTGAATTTTAGTGAGTTTTAAAGTTTAAAATTTGAACTCCGTATTTTCCGGTGACTAGTTTGGCCGGAATTTCTTGCTGGAATTGTACTCTCCGGTGAGGAATTTTTATTGGTTGACCTGCAAAAGGCCTGGTGGAGTAGAAGTGTACCAATTTGTCTTATCTGTATATCTTAGTGTTTGTCTCTTTCTTATTTCAAAACACATCTATTTTGATCAACTTTTAAGAAATATATTTTTCGAAACACATTCCATCATATATTATTTCAAAACATATCTTTCTTATTCCGAAACTCATCTTTCTTATCTCAAAAGAAATATATATTTTTTTGAAATACACATTCCATTTTTTTTATTTTCGAAACACATTCCATCCTTTCTATTTTGAAATACACACCTTACCCTATTTCGAAACACACATATTCTAATACATATTTCATATTTCGAAACACACATATTTTTGTCCAGACTAACATTCTTATTTCGAAACATATTTTATCTTTCTTATTTCGAAACACACTTTTAAGTTAACAAGCCCATGTATTTCGATCGAAAGACCATTTTCTTATTTCGAACCAAGTCAAATTTCAAGAATTCCTGTTTTGATATAGAATTTATATTTCGATACCCTTCTTTGTAATCTTGTTACCACATTCACATTAGCTTCACAACTTCTTTGTTTTTAATCATGAGGACACATATTTGGGATACGGGTAATACTCAGAGGATACCGTCTTGGGAGGAACCACCCAACGTATCCACGATGCTCTCAGATAACCAATGGGCATTCGTTGCTAATCAAAACCAAAGCATTCAAAGGTTATTGGTAAGCGACAATGAGACCGGAAGCGGGATACATCCACCAAAGCTTTTCATATAAATGATTACCCTAGTTGGAAAGGTAGATTTCAAACATACGTTCTTGGGCAGAATACAGAGTTATGGCCCTGTTTTATTAATGTGACAATTGTCAAAAATTCAGGTATCCGTACAATTAATTAACCATGATTAGTGCTTAATGACTGTGCTGAATTTGCAATTAACTGCTTTCTGATTATTTCCATATACATATATATATATGCATCATATATTGCAAATGATATGTCATTATTTCATGAAAGCTTATTTGACTCAAATGATGCACTAGACGCAGTTAGCACAGTTATCTGATAAGTCAGGAAAATGCTGGCAGAACTCAGCACATAAACAGACAGTGCATTGAGACACAGGATGAGCCAGAAACTAAGTGCTACACTAGTATAGTGTGTAGGAAAGTGAGGATCACAAAACTGTATTTCTAGACATAGTTTAAGTGCCGGAAAGTGCCTAAAACTCACCCAAAGTGCTGAATTCAGCAAAATTCAGCATAAAACAACATTTTAACAATCTAATTTTATGCAGAAACAAGGTTAAATGGTCCTGAATACTTTCCTAAGTGTCGGGAATCAAAAGTGTCACAAAAGGGTACATAAAGCACAATAAACTGCATAGTTTAGCACCTTAACAAACCAGTAACCAACCAAACAACCGGACAATACCCGAAACATCAAATTTACACTAGAAGCACTGTTTTAACATTACCAAGCTAGTTATGGTCCCCAAACATCATGACACTCTAAAAAATATCAAGTAACTAAGTAACTAACTATATACTTGAATTTTTACCCTAAACAAACTATCTAGTTAAACCTACTCTACGTACCCCCACCCCCCCCCCACCTAGTAATCGGCCATGCTTGCTCCATACCTCTAGAGTCAAGATTTTGTTTCAATTTAATAATGGATATGGTTCCCCCTTTAATAACACTTTATACAAAGGTTAGAATGGTGAAATGGTTTATAAAAGAAGATGTAGGTTCATAAGTTCATTTCACACACACTAGAAAAACACACATCTTCTCCTCTCTCCCTTGGAGCTCTCGGCCAAACATCACCCCACACACCTCCACCATTATTCAATCTTCTTCATACATTCTACATATATACAAAGGTGTTAGAGATCATACAAAAAGCTAGGAGCTTTCGGTAGATCAAAGACCTCTCTCATTTGCTTTTATCCATCTCATTTCTTCACTTGATCATCCCTAGCCTTGTGCTAGTGGTAAGAGTCTTGATCTTGCTAGTTTACTTCTATTTTAAGTGGTTAAAAGAAGAATCATACTCATAATCTTGAAGAACACTAAGGAACATAAGAAGTAATCTTGAACATAAGCATGTTTAATGAAGAAACTAAGTTGTTTATGTGTTGATTTGCTTGATGATTGTTGTTTGTTCATGTATATGATGTAGATCATCATATGATCTTGCTAGATCATGATTAAAAACATAATCTAGCAAGATGAGAAAGTAGAAATGTTGAAGGATGATAGATCATCCACACAAAGATCATGAACTAGAAAGAACATGATGTTTTCTTGAAAAATAATGATCAAAGTAAGTTGTTAATCATATAGATCCAAAGATTTATGAATGGTTTTCAAAGAAACCAAGTTAAAAATATAAGTTTCATTTAATCTTGGTTCTTACATAAACAACCCTTATTTTTGGTGGTTAAACAAGTGTAGAAACACTTGTGTAACAAGAAGATTTCATAAAGAAACATTTATAGAAAACATGATCATAAGTTGTAAAGATCAATATTCTTTAAAAATGAAGTTTTTAAAGAACTAATAACACTTTAAAGGATAACAAGGCTTACTAATAACACTAGTAAGTTACTACAAGTTTTTGTGAAATTTCAAGTTCATGAAGTAGTAGATTATGCATGATTTTGGCAAAATTGGTAAGTAAAGGTTGTTTATTGTTAATTGTGGATTGATTGTGATGATTTTTACAAAAGAAAATGATATGCTTGAAAGCATGGAAACCTCCATTTTTAGGGGAAACTATGGCAAAATTTTCTAAAAATTTAAACACTTGGAAAATATTTATAAACATACACTTACAAGTGTATTTTCAATCATAAATTGTCACATGAACTTTGCCATAATTTTTGGTTACAAAAATATAAATATTGGAGGTTGGTTTTTATAAATAAAAGTGGCTGAATATGTATTTAGAAGCCACCATCTGTGTGATTATTTGTATATTTTGTGTATTAATTATATTATTTTAGGATATGAAATAATATAACACATCAAAATACCAAGAATTACAATCCAAAATATTACCAAGATTCCAAGAAATAAATATACAAGTTATACACTAAAAATTGGTGAAACCGAACTATGGAATAAGACTTACAAAATAATCCGGAAAATTTATTCACAAATTATATTTTGGTAAATAATACTTTGGACACCAAGGAAACGAAAATATGATTTTCTACAATTACTACAAGAATATATCATATTTTTGACAAAGGAAAAATATATTATTTTTGGCATGTATGAATATATATTTTTCTTGAGATTTTTAGAAAATATATTACTTTTAAGAAATATATATTTTCTAACACAAACACGAAATACAATATTTTTGAGGTGAAGGATATCATTTTTTGGAGAAGAATGAGTTTATAAATAATTTTCAAAGTTGGGCATGAAGATATATTATTTTTTAGACTTATGAGAAAATACAAATATTTTTGCCAAAAGAAAAATTATAAATAATTTTTCTAAATAATATTCATTACAATATATATATATATATTTTGAAAATATATATTGATGGACTTTTATTAAAGATAATATTTCGGAAAGATTAATACGAAATTAAGTATAAGGATACTTAATACAATAAAAATACATATCCTCATACGTATAAATACACACCGGAATACGACCCTAATTCATAGCAAAAATATATAAGTGAAAGATACCTCCATTCTTGGGAAGGATATACAAGTATAAATACTTGGAAAGTATTAAATTACAATAATATTGTTTCAACAATTATTCCAAAATTTAATAGATATAATTTAAGTTAAAATATTAATTATTTTAACAAATAATTATATAACTTGGGATAATATCGAAGATACAAAGAACGTAACTCAAAGACACTAACAAATACTAAATCAAGGCACGGCTCATTCGTCTAATAGACATTAGTACGTTGTAGGTAGTCGTGTTTACCAAAGGAGCTTGAGTTACGTTGGTTAAGGACGCAAGACTGTGAGTTCATGTCCCCCTTTTCTTTAAATTGTTTTGTTTTATAACTTCGGGGGTGAAGTACATGTTACAAAATGATTACGAACAATTTCAAATGTATGGTTAGCGTTGGAAAGTACAGTAGATCATGTGAATGGGTAGGCGCACTCCTAAGACCATTAATCCTCGTGTTAGGACCGAGGGGCATGAGTGATAGATCTATTTGGGTGTAGCGAGCCAACACCCGTGTGGACCAGTGTGGCCCATGAGGTGACTATGCCTTACAGCCGGAGGCCTGGTACAAATCTGCTAGGTTTGAGCCTTCCTACGTTGTTGCACGCATGTTAATGGCTTTGCAAACCATTAATCGATCTGTTTTCTTGTTTTTGCTTTCATACCGGGATTTACAAAATATACATACATACAATGATATCAAAGGTTTATTCATACACACAAACAAACACATGAACTCGCTCAACTTTTGTTGATGTTTTTAAAACTACATGTATTTCAGGGAATTAATAGTGGATCTGGCGGGCATTGAATGTTTCAAGCTGCGTTAAGAATAAATGATGTCATCCGTTGTTTTAGGGTTTGGTCAGCATGTCTTATTCCTAGACGAGCCACGTCTCCCATATCCCGATTTTATTTAGTATCTTTTGTCAAGTCTTTGTGAACTCTTAAACAAGTTGCATGGGTTGTACTCGAGTTTGAAATTCTATGTCTTAAAACAATGTTGTTGTTTTATTTCTAAACTTAATTTAATGGATAACCATCTATGGTTTTTATCATATAGTTGTTGTTATGATTGAATGCAATGGTATTAAAAAAGTCACACCATAATCACGCTTCCGCAAAAGTCAGGGTGTGACAGCTTGGTATCAGAGCTTCGGTTGTAGCGAACAAGGATTCCTTCTCGAGTCTAGACTACAATCATTAGGGCTCTCACGAAAATGTTTTCACAACATGTTTTCATTGCATACGCGAAATGCCCAGATCCAGGAAAACAAACATTTTTACAAACAAAAAGGACATGAAACACTTTTCAAGGGTTATGCTTGTGGTTCAGTCTGAGAGACTGGGTGGTACAGTCTGAGAGATTGGGGGATTTAGTCTGGGAGACTAGGTGGTGTAGTCTGGGAGACTAGGTAGTCAGTCTGAGAGACTGGGAAGTTTAGTCTGGGAGACTAGGAAGGATACATGATTACATGATTACCTTGTCATTGATTACATGCTTAGTGTTAATAGTTGATATATGTGCATATGTTGTGATTACTATGTTACAGATACCATGTCGTCATCCGATAGCGGATTGTCCGATGACCACGACCCTATGGCTGTAGTTTCTGACAATGAGATTGTCCCAGAGATCTTTACTTCTGATACCGAGAGTGACCCGGAGATGATGTCCGACGATGATGACGACTTTCAGCCCTTTGCGCTGCCCGATTTCAGAGATGATTTACCAATTGTTGATGGTATCCCGGACGAGGATCCGTTTGTTATTCCTATTCCTGTGCACGATCATCTTATCATCGGTCATCCTGATGGTGAGCATGTCATGGCACCGATCCTCGCTCCTGCTCCTTTAGTGGTCATTCATCCTGAGGATTGGCCATTCGATGATCTTTTTTATGATGATTTTGATTTGTTTGTTGAGGGTCCCCCTGATGACGCCCATGGCGATGGGGAGCTCGATGAGGACATTGTTGACGTTCCACTTCTGGGGATTCCCGTTATTGAGATTTCTTCTGACTCTAGTTTACACTCTGTTCCAGATTCCTTTGAGTCTGTGTCGTCTTCCGCCTTACAGGCAGTTGGTTTGCGATGTTATGCCACATATTCTGACGATGATACAGCTTTGTCAGCTGCACCGATTCCTCCACATGACATTCAGCCTGGACTTGAGCTTGACTTTATTCCTGTTGATCAGCATGTTGATGCACCCACTGATCCTGAGCCGATACCTGCTCCTGAGCATTTTCCTGATCATGACTCTATTCCATTTGGCATACCTGACATTGCACCTCTCATACCTGATCCGATTCCTGCACCCGCTGACCCTCCTGTTATTGAGCCAGTCACTCCCCCATTTGCACCCACACCTGTTGATGTTGCTCCTTTTCATCTAGTTGAGTCAGATGTGCACCGTGTCGACCTGCCTATTGTTTTCTTGCAGGATATACCCGCACCCCGTCCAGGGGAAGGCACTTCTAGCTAGCAGCCTAGCCATGACCCACATGTATCAGCAGCTTTCCCTCACATGCCACTGTCTGCACCTTCTGCTCATTTTACTTCTTCACAACTAGACGAGCCACTTAGATGGTTCCCACCTTACACCATGCCGATTTCTGATCCCTACCATCCCTCACCTTTTATTGGTTATACACGGGATGAGTTACATCTATCATTGCAGCTTTAGTATGAGATCATGAGTCGCAGGATTTTAGAGCTTGAGATGACACCGCGACCTTTGCCATGTTCGTTTCAGCCTGCATATGTTCCTCGTTCATCACCATCCCTATTTTCACATCCTCCTGCACTGCTTACTCCATTTCCTGAGTTTGACGCTTGATTTCTCACTGTTGAGCAGCAGATCAGTTATATGTTGCGTCATATTTATGATCTTGAGGAGGAGCTAGCGCATGTGCGCAGTTTGCTTTTTGTTCCTCCACCTCCTCCTCCACCACCATCAGCATACACGGTTTTTGGTTTTATGTAGGTAGCTTGCTTTTGATGAGAGCACCGTTATTGAGCTGATTGAGTGAAGCCTTTTGGAGACCACTTTTTGACTGTATGACTTATAGTAGATTGATAGACATTTTGGACAAGGGTAGTGTGACCCTGTGTTCCTCTTGATACAATATTTACGTAAAATATGTAACTGTATTTGTGGTCGATGATTAATGGAAAGCTCAATCGTAATGTTCTCATTAAATACGTTGTTAATTTACATGGTTGTAAATGATTGTGATGTTATATGATTGCTGCTATGATAATTACTTACATACCTACGTATATACACCCAAGGTCTTATTCGTATAATAGATGCTTATGTGCCTAAATCTACATTAAGACCTGACCTACACAATCTTCTTTATAGAAGATGCCTCATCGAAGGAACAATCAATTGCCTACAACAGAGGCAGAACTACATGAACGGATTTCACAAGCAATCGCACAACATGAGGCCTTACGCTCTGAACACAACGGAGGTACCTCAGGAAATAACCCACCTCACGGTTATGTTTAAGTCACTTAAGACACATTACGATACGTTTGGACATTTCATGCGTGTTTGCTAATGCTCTGTGAATGATGTTGCTTGTACAGGCTGTACTTACAAGCAGTTCCTTGACTGTAAGCCTCTGAATTTTGACAGCACTGGAGGTGCTGTAGCTTTCGTTAGATGGGCTGAGAAGACAGATTCTGTGTTGCGAATGAGCAATTGTGTGTCAGAGCACCAGGTCACTTACATTTCTGGTCTATTCCTAGACGGAGCTCTATCCTGGTGGAACCTTTAGGTTCAGACTCTAGGAGAGGAAGCAGCATATGGTATGACTTGGGATGAGATGAAAGAACTGATGCCCAAGAAGTACTGCTCGAGAGATGAGATTCAAAAGTTGGAAACCGAGTTCTGGAATCTGAAGATGGATGGACCTAAGATTTATGAGTATGTGCAGAGATTTCATGACATGTCTCGTGTTATCCCCTACATGGTAGAACCGGAATTCAAGCGAGATTGCCCAAAGAACAATCAACCCCAAGGAAGAGTTTTCAACATTGGAGCTAAGGAAGCTCAACAGGATCCGAACGTAGTCACGGGTACGTTCCCAATCAACCAACACTTTGCATCTGTACTGTTTGATACCGGTGTCGATTATAGCTTCGTATCCCTAGAATTTAAGGATATACTTGGGTTAGTTGCCAGTAAGTTAGAAATTCTGTACTCGATAGAACTAGCTAATGGAAAGCTAGTAGAGGCAAATGAAGTGATTAGAGGTTGTGTAATAGAGCTCGGAGAGCATGAGTCACGCTTGATCTTCTGCCAGTCGAGTTGGGAAGCTTTAATGTAACACCTCGAAAATTTACGTCCAATAATGTATTGACACGTGTCATAAGCTTAGAATATGTGAAAAAGTACTTTAGAGGGACTAAAGTTGACAAACAGTGAAACTATGTGAATTTAAGGGTCCAAAGTGTCAACAATGGATAAATAGGCCCTACAATAACCCTACATGGTGTTTATAATCTTAAACGGATAAATCATGGATCATACGAAGCTGAAAATGAAAGAAAGTGAGGAATTACAAACTACAGGGGCTAAATGTGTCAACATGTTGAAAGTATACCTCTGAGTGACCTTTTGGCAAACCCGAAGCTTTGTAACGATAAAATATACTCACTAGAATATGTGATAAAAATTTCATAAAGTTTCGTTATTGTATGAGGAAGTTATGATCAAAACCATGTACGAAGGGTTAAATGCGTCAACGTTGAAATTCGTGACTTTTCGGGTAAGCACAAAGTTAACCAAGGGCTTAACCAAGTTTGTAAATATCCCAAGGTCCTTAAAAATCAGGTTTGAGGGTCATATGTGTAAGAAAAATAAGCAAAACCACGTTTCAAAGGACCAAGGACTGAATTGTAAAACATTGAAACTTGTTAACCTGGTTGCGCACTTGTACGCGCCCCGCGAAGGGCTCTTCGCGGCCCACCTACGACCTGCCAGTGACAAAAGATGCGCAGGTGCCAGTTAACAGCTCTGAACTGACTTTAATCCATTGTTTTCTTATACCAGAGCCTCTCCAATGGTTTTACATGCATAGGGGGCACCTGGACGGATCTTATAACACCTGTAGACTATTGTGGCACCATCTCATGAGATTAAATTGCATATATAAAGAACCATTTGGTTGCAACTTTGTGCCATTCACTTGCAAACATTCACAAGTCCACTTCTGGAGCTCCTCTGATCAACCTCAGGCTTTCTAGTGATCTCTAATCGTAATTAGGACTCTTGTAAGTATTCTTAACCCTTTCTAATTCGTTTTAGCTTAGTTAATTAGCTTATAATCAAACCGTCGTAATTTAAGTTTGACTTCGCAATTAAATGAAATCCGCTCAGTCATTTCTCAAATTGAAAGTACCTATAAGTAGGTATTTATGTGGGTAACAAACCCTTAAAAGGGTACTTTCAGATTCCCACTCTAACTATGTTAATTGTCGAGTCAAAGCTTACTTTAAAAAGTCAACAGAATGTGTATATTCAAATTTAAGCATAATTAGCAATGTAGGGTACATGCAACCTGTTTGATCATTAATATAACATGGTAACTAATGTAAGAACATGTCCCAACATGTTCAACTCGACAATTTTCAGTTTAAACCCGGATCGGAACCGAAAGTCGCATAATTTGACTTTTGCTTTGACTTTCGTTCTGACCCGTTTATGCATGTTTAAGATCTGCCTTAGAGCTTATTTTGGACCAGGTTTCACATAAGTATAACTCTCTGAGATTACACAACTTGGTTCAATAGTTATCCGATTCATATGCATGTTTCCGATTAATGCTTAAATGTTGACTATTATGCCCTTTTGATTATAAAACGTGATTTTTGAAAAAGTAAAAGAGTAGAAACCTTAGTTACTGATTTATAAACTTGCACCAAAAATTTGACATCAGTTTGAGGTCTAGATTAAGAGTTATGCTCATTAGCGTAATTTGAAAGCTTTATGTTACTTAAACGGCGTAATTAGCATATAACCTATTTAAACCCACTTTTTGATATCAAACTTTTTACCCACTGATGTAATATAATATTTTGGGATTTTTGAAGATTTTTATTTAATTTTTGGCTGAGCATAACATAGGTCTCTAAGTTTAATTCGGTTAATGTCGGTTTTGCCCTTTTTAGCCATAAAATGAGTTTTACAAATCCTTTTGACCCCAAACCTTTTTCTACTGATTTTATTTGATAAATAAAATATTTTGAGCCTTCTGGAATTATAAAATTATCAGCTTTCCTTTGAAAACCCGGAAATGGCTCCAAATCGCCTTTTTAAGCGTTTTTAACGCATAGTGTGTGCTAAAACCATATTAAACATATAAGGTTGATACCTACTGATATTTTTAGTATATTTTTATATAATAACAGTAAGTAAAAGTTTTTAAACTCCCTACTGATATTTTTAGTATATTTTTATATAATAACAGTAAGTAAAAGTTTTTAAACTCAGATTTCCAGTTTTGACCTTTTAGCCTTTGTGAAATTACCAAAATACCCCTAGAATGCATAGTTTGGTTTTAAATGATAAATTTCACACATAGGTCATACCTTACTGTTATAACATATTAAATTAAGTGTATTTAATGAATAAATCAGACCTGTAACTCAGATTACTCATTAAACTCTTTTATAATCTTTAAAATGACCAAAATGCCCTTATGAGGCATAAATTGAGTTTAAATTCGTTTGGGGCATAATAGGAGATATATTACTGATAATATAACATATTTAAGGCATATTAACTCAGGGAACTTGCATATGACTCTTATGGTTACCCGTGGCGCCCTTTTCGCGTTCGGTTCGGTTTATGTAACTAGTTTGCATAAATTGACCGAAACGGGTCAAACCTTATCATCTTTGTCTCAAAATCCAGAATGTATTTAGTATACCCATATTATACAAGTATTCAAACTTGTCGGGTCTAAATCACATTCTATCCGGTCTTCGCTTAATCGTGCGTTTGAACCGTATCGTCCTTAAAAGCTAACCGGTCTAAGCTTAGGCTTAAATAAAGACCCGTTAGAAATCTAATAGGTTATTATAAACCTTTGTTCCAGAATAGAAGGACCAGTAAAAGCTACCCGCACTCGCTAATTGTGATTTATACTTACAAAGGTAAATACTTTTAACTTATTTTCCCTATACGGGCTTGGGGTACGGTATATAAAATACCGCTTGGTCCGGCATTGAATCTTTAATCGAATAGAGGTTAAATCATTGATATGCTACGTTTTGAAATGTTTTGTTTGCTTAAAGCCTTTGGGGGTTAATGACCATGTCCCGGATATCCTTGGCATCATCTTACGAGATGGCCACGACCTAAGCACGGGGTGTAGGCGTACACCCCTCAGTGCCTAACCAAATAATGTGGTGTGTCTATTAATCTTTTACCCGGTCTACGGATCGGGCTACTGAACGCATAAGTAACATGTAATTAACTTACAAGATTATATTTACATAATTATCCCAAGTTATAAAATGTTTTGTGCCACGTGCATTCAAATCAATTTTCAAACCTTTTCAAAATGAGTCAGTTAAATTGTATTTACCAGTGTAAACTGGCGTATTTTCCAAAAGGTTAAGTGCAGGTACTACTCGTACTAGGCTGGCTGTCTTCTAGCGTCCTCAATAAGTCTCGCAAGCTTGGATGTCAAATAAACTGTTGAACAATATCTTATTTTATTTTGATCCGCCTGTGGATCTGTTTCAACTCTTTCGTGATATTTAATATTACAATTTATTAAATTTGAAATGAATCTATCTTTGCTTCCGCTGTGCATTTATATATTGTGTGGTTTGACTTATGATGATATCAACTACGTCACGATACTCCCCACCGGTAATACGTGGAAATATCGGGGTGTGACATTTAACGTGGTAGTTGGAATGGATTGGTTGTCAAGAAACCGAGCTGAAATCGTATGCCATGAGAAGGTTATCCGCATTCCATTGGCGAATGGAGAGACGATCGTAGTGCATGGAGAGAAGCATGATACGCCACTAAGGACTATCAGTTGTTTGAAGGCCCGAAAGTTTTTACAGAAAGGATGTGTCGCCTTCTTGGCTCACATTGTTGATAAGGAAGCTGAAGAGCCGAAGCTGGAAAATATCCTAGTGGTAAGGGAATATCCTGAAGTCTTCCCCAAAGATTTGCCTGGATTACCGCCCCAGTGACAAGTCGAATTCCACATTGATTTAGTTCCAGGCACCGCGCCTGTAGCTAAGGCACCTTATCGACTTGTGCCATCAGAAATGCAAGAATTGTCGACGCAACTTCAAGAGCTTTTGGACAAAGGATTCATTAGACCAAGCTTCTCGCCTTGGGGAGCTCCAGTTCTGTTTGTCAAGAAGAAGGACGGTAGTTTCCATATGTGCATTGACTACCGAGAGCTGAACAAGTTGACCATCAAGAATCGGTATCCTTTGTCGAGGATTGATGATCTCTTTGATCAACTTCAAGGTTCGAGTTACTACTCCAAGATTGATATTCGATCAGGTTATCACCAGCTAAGGATTCAAGAGGAGAGTATTCCGAAGACTGCCTTTAGAACTCGTTATGGACACTATGAGTTTCTAGTAATGCCATTTGGTTTGACAAACGCGCCGGCAGTGTTTATGGATCTGATGAACCGAGTTTGCAAGCCATATCTCGATAAATTCGTGATTGTATTTATCGATGATATTTTAATCTATTCAAGGATGAAGGAAGAGCACGAGTAACACCTTAGAGCTGTTTTGGAACTGCTCAAGAAGGAGAAACTGTATGCTAAGTTCTCGAAGTGCGAGTTCTGGCTGCGTGAGGTACAATTCCTTGGTCATGTAGTAAATGAAGATGGAATCCATGTGGATCCCACCAAGATCGAGGCGATTAAGAATTGGGAAACTCCAAAGACACCAACCAAGATCCGACAGATTTTAGGTTTGGCTGGGTAATATCGCCGATTCATTGAGGATTTTTCAAAAATCGCTCAACCGCTGACCTACCTTACTCAAAAGGATAAGAAGTATGAATG
The DNA here is from genome assembly GCA_030545235.1 of Helianthus tuberosus. Taxonomy (NCBI): domain Eukaryota; kingdom Viridiplantae; phylum Streptophyta; class Magnoliopsida; order Asterales; family Asteraceae; genus Helianthus; species Helianthus tuberosus. The sequence goes on from CM060398.1 coordinate 19,348,616, forward strand.
GGGAGATAAACAAGAAGAAGTTTTTTAGTTGGTTAAGAACAAGCTTTGCGATGCACCTATTCTATCCCTACCCGAAGGCACCGATGACTTCGTGGTATACTGTGACACCTCGCGTCAGGGATTAGGCTGTGTGCTGATGCAGCGACAGAAGGTTATCGCTTATGCTTCGCGCCAGTTGAAAGTTCATGAGAAGAATTACACCACGCATGACTTGGAGTTAGGTGCAGTGGTGTTTGCTTTAAAGATCTGGCGACATTATTTGTATGGCACCCAATGTACGATCTTTACCGATCACAAGAGCCTTCAGCACATATTCGATCAGAAATAGCTTAATATGAGACAGCGACGGTGGGTTGAGTTATTAAACTATTATGATTGCAAAATTAAATATCACCCAAGAAAGGCGAATGTGGTGGCAGACGCCTTGAGTCAAAAAGAGAGGATTAAGCCCATAAGGGTTAGGGCTTTAGAAATGATCATCCAAACAAGACCTCTCGTTGCGCATTCGTGCTGCACAAAGAGAAGCTGTCAAGAAGGAAAACTTGAAGGATGAATATCTCCGTGGGATGGAAAAGAAGTTGGTACCCAATGAGGAAGGAACCTTGTGTTCCATGGGACGAATTTGGGTTCCCCTCTTTGGAGGTCTTAGAAATGTGATCTTTGATGAAGCTCATAAATCAAGGTACTCGATCCACCTAGGATCGGATAAGATGTACCAAGATTTGAAAGATTTCTATTGGTGGCCGAGATTAAAAGGTGATGTTGTAACTTATGTTGGAAAATGTTTGACTTGCGCCAAGGTAAAGGCCGAGTATCAGAAGCCTTCAGGTCTTCTGCAACAACCTGAGATACCCATGTGGAAGTGGGAGCAGATCTCAATGGATTTCGTAACAAAGTTGCCAAAGACACCTAGAGGTCATGATACGATTTGGGTAATTGTAGACCGTCTGACAAAGTCTGTGCACTTTCTGCCAATCAGAGAAAAGGATAACACAGGTAAGCTAGCTGAGCGGTACCTAAGGGAGATAGTTGCACGTCATGGAGTGCCTATCTCGATTATATCTGATAGAGACGGGAGATTTGTGTCAAGGATTTGGCAATCTTTCCAAGAAGCGTTTGGTTTACAGTTGAACCTGAGCACAGCATTTCATCCACAGATGGACGACCAAAGTGACAGAACGATTCAGACGCTTGAAGATATGTTACGAGCTTGCGTAATGGACTTGGGTGGCAGTTCGGGACACTCACCTGCCTTTGGTAGAGCTTTCCTATAACAACAGCTACCATACAAGCATTCAAGCTGCACCGTTCGAAGCTCTCTACGGACGAAAGTGTCGATCACTGTTACGCTGGGCAGATGCAGGTGATAGACAGCTGGTTGGTCCCGAATTGGTCCAAGAAACGGCAGATAAGATCATACAGTTCTGAGAGCGCATTAAGGCGGCTCTTGATCGACAAAAGAGCTATGCGGACCAAAGAAGGAAACCATTGGAATTCAAAGTGGGAGATATGGTCTTGTTAAAAGTCTCACCTTGGAAAGGTGTGGCACGCTTTGGGAAGTGTGGAAAGTTAAACCCGTGATTTATAGGACCATTCAGAATCTTGGAAAGGATTGGCCCTGTAACTTCCAAGTTGGAACTACCAGCAGAACTAAATGGTGTTCATGATACATTCCATGTATCTAATCTGAAGAAGAGTCCAACTCAAGAAACAGTGATCATACCTGTGGATGAAGTTCACATTGACGACACACTCCACTTTACCGAAGAACCTGTTGAGGTTACTGACTGGAAAATTAACAAGACTCGGAGGAGTAGTGTTAAGCTTGTCAAGGTTAGATGGAACGCGTGTCACGGCCCAGAGTTTACTTGGGAGCATGAGGACCGCATGAAAGCTAAGTACCCGCATTTATTCCCTAACACCCCTGCAGCTAGTAGTAGAGCTTAAAATTTCGGGACAAAATTTTCTTAACAGGGGGAGAATGTGACAATTGTATAAAATTCAGGTATCCGTACAATTAATTAACCATGATTAGTGCTTAATGACTGTGCTGAATTTGCAATTAACTGCTTTCTGATTATTTCCATATACATATATATATGCATCATATATTGCAAATGCTACGTCATTATTTCATGAAAGGTTATTTGACTCAAATGATGCACTAGACGCAGTTAGCACAGTTATCTGATAAGTCAGGAAAATGCTGACAGAACTCAGCACATAGACAGACAGTGCATTGAGACACAGCATGAGCCAGAAACTAAGTACTACACTAGTATAGTGTGTAGGAAAGTGAGGATCCCAAAACTGCCTTTCTAGAGATAGTTTAAGTGCCGGAAAGTGCCTAAAACTCATCCAAAGTGCTGAATTCAGCAAAATTCAGCATAAAACAGCATTTTAACAATCTAATTTTATGCAGAAACATGGTTAAATGGTCCTGAATGCTTTCCTAACTGTCGGGAATCAAAAGTGTCACAAAAGGGTACATAAAGCACACTAAACTGCATAGTTTAGCACCTTAACAAACCAGTAACCAACCGAACAACCGGACACTACCCGAAACATCAAATTTACACTAGAAGCATTGTTTTAACATTACCAAGCTAGTTATGGTCCCCAAACATCATAACACTCTAAAAAATATCAAGTAACTAAGTAACTAACTATATACTTGAATTTTTACCCTAAACAAACTAACCTAGTTAAACCTACTCTACGTACCCCCCCCCCCCACCTAGTAGTCGGCCATGCTTGCTCCATACCTCAAGAGTCAAGATTTTGTTTCAATTTAATAATCGATATGGTTCCCCCTTTAATAACACCTTATACAAAGGTTAGAATGTTGAAATGGTTTATAAAAGAAGATGTAGGTTCATAAGTTCATTTCACACACACTAGAAAAACACACGTCTTCTACTCTCTTCCTTTGAGCTCTCGGCCGAACATCACCCCACACACCTCCACCATCATTCAATCTTTTTCATACATTCTACATATATACAAAGGTGTTAGAGATCATACAAAGAAGCTAGGAGCTTTCGAAAGATCAATGACCTCTCTCATTTGCTTTTATCCATCTCATTTCTTCACTTGATCATCCCTAGCCTTGTGCTAGTGGTAAGAGTCTTGATCTTGCTAGTTTACTTCTATTTTAAGTGGTTAAAGGAAGAATCATACTCATAATCTTGAAGAACACTATGGTACATAAGAAGTAATCTTGAGCATAAGCATGTTTAATGAAGAAACTAAGTTGTTTATGTGTTGATTTGCTTGATGATTGTTGCTTGTTCATGTATATGATGTAGATCATCATATGATCTTGCTAGATCATGATTAAAAACATAATCTAGCAAGATGAGAAAGTAGAAATGTTGAAGGATGATAGACCATCCACACAAAGATCATGAACTTGAAAGAACATGATGTTTTCTTGAAAAATAATGATCAAAGTAAGTTGTTAATCATATAGATCCAAAGATTTATGAATGGTTTTCAAAGAAACCAATTTAAAAATATAAGTTTCATTTAATCTGGGTTCTTACATAAACAAACCTTATTTTTGGTGGTTAAACAAGTGTAGAAACACTTTTGTGACAAGAAGATTTCATAAAGAAACATTTTTAGAAAACATGATCATAAGTTGTAAAGATCAATATTCTTTAAAAATGAAGTTTTTAAAGAACTAATCACAGTTTAAAGGATAACAAGGCTTACTAATAACACTAGTAAGTTACTACAAGTTTTTGTGAAATTTCAAGTTCATGAAGTAGTAGATTATGCATGATTTTGGCAAAATTGGTAAGTAAAGGTTGTTTATTGTTGATTGTGATGATTTTTACAAAAGAAAATGATATGCTTGAAAGCATGGAAACCTTCATTTTTAGGGGAAACTATGGCAAAATTTTCTAAAAATTTAAACACTTAGAAAATATTTATAAACATACACTTACAAGTGTATTTTCAATCATAAATTGTCACATGAACTTTGCCATAATTTTTTGTTACAAAAATATAAATATTGGAGGTTGGTTTTTATAAATAAAAGTGGCTGAATATGTATTTAGGAAATATATATTTAGAAGCCACCATGTGTGTGATTATTTGTATATTTTGTGTATTAATTATATTATTTTATGATATGAAATAATATAACACATCAAAATACCAAGAATTACAATCCAAAATATTACCAAGATTCCAAGAAATAAATATACAAGTTATATACTAAAAATTGGTGAAACTGAACTATGGAATAAGACTTACAAAATAATCCAGAAAATTTATTCACAAAGTATATTTTGGTAAATAATACTTTGGACACCAAGGAAACGAAAATATGATTTTCTACAATTACTACAAGAATATATCATATTTTTTACAAGGGAAAAATATATTATTTTTGGCATGTATGAATATATATTTTTCTTGAGATTTTTAGAAAATATATTATTTTTAAGAAATATATATTTTCTAACACAAACATGAAATACAAGATTTTTGAGGTGAAGGATATATTTTATCAAGTAAATATGAAGTATATCATTTTTTGGAGAGAAATGAGTTTATATATATATATATATATATATATATATATATATTCAAAGTTGGGCATGAAGATATATTATTTTCGAGACTTATGAGAAAATACAAATATTTTTGCCAAAAGAAAAATTATAAATAATTTTTCTAAATAATATTCATTACAATATATATATATATATATATATATATTGAAAATATATATTAATGGACTTTTATTAAAGATAATATTTCGGAAAGATTAATACGAAATTAAGTATAAGGATACTTAATACAATAAAAATACATATCCTCATACGTATAAATACACACCGGAATACGACCCTAATACATAGCAAAAATATATAAGTGAAAGATACCCCCATCCTTGGGAAGGATATACAAGTATAAATACTCGGGAAGTATTAAATTACAATAATATTGTTTTAACAATTATTCCAAAATTTAATAGATATAATTTAAGTTAAAATATTAATTATTTTAACAAATAATTATATAACTTGGGATAATATCGAAGATACAAAGAACGTAACTCAAAGACACTAACAAATACTAAATCAAGGCACGGCCCGTTCGTCTAATAGACATTTGTATGTTGTAGGTAGTCGTGTTTACCGAAGGAGCTTGAGTTACGTTGGTTGAAGACGCAAGACTGTGAGTTCATGTCCCCATTTTCTTTAAATTGTTTTGTTTTATAACTTCGGGGGTGAAGTACATGTTACAAAATGATTACAAACAATTTCAAATGGTATGGTTAGCTTTGGAAAGTACAGTAGATCATGTGAATGGGTAGGCGTACTCCTAAGACCATTAATCCTCGTGTTAGGACCGAGTGGCATGAGTGATAGATCTATTTGGGTGTAACGAGCCCACACCCGTGTGGATCAGGGTGGCCCATGAGGTGACTATGCCATACAGCCGGAGGCCTGGTACAAATCTGCTAGGTTTGAGCCTTCCTATGCTATTGCACACATGTTAATGGCTTTGCAAACCATTAATCGATCTGTTTCCTTGTTTTTGCTTTCATTCCGGGATTTACAAAATATACATACATACAATGATATCAAAGGTTTATTCATACACATAAACAAACACATGAACTCGCTCAACTTTTGTTGATGTTTTTAAAACTACATGTATTTCAGGGAATTAATAGTGGATCTGGCGGGCGTTGAATGTTTCAAGCTGCGTTAAGAATAAATGATGTCATCCGTTGTTTTAGGGTTTGGTCAGCATGTCTTATTCTTGGACGAGATACGTCTCCCAAATCCTGATTTTATTTAGTATCTTTTGTCGAGTCTTTGTGAACTCTTAAACAAGTTGCATGGGTTGTACTCGAGTTTGAAATTCTATGTCTTAAAACAATGTTGTTGTTTTGTTTCTAAACTTAATTTAATGGATAACCATCTATGGTTTTTATCATATAGTTGTTGTTATGCTTGAATGCAATGGTATTAAGAAAGTTACACCATAATCACGCTTCCGCAAAAGTTAGGGTGTGACAGCTTGGTATCAGAGCTTCGATTGTAGCAAACTAGGATTCCTTCTCGAGTCTAGACTACAATCATTAGGGTTCTCACGAAAATGTTTTCACAACATATTTTCATTGCATACGCGAAATGCCCAGATCCAGGAAAACAAACATTTTTACAAAAAAATAAAGGACACGAAACACTTTTCAAGGGTTATGCTTGTGGTTCAGTCTGAAAGACTGGGTGGTACAGTCTGAGAGACTGGGGGATTTAGTCTGGGAGACTAGGTGGTGTAGTCTGGGAGACTAGGTAGTCTGTCTAAGAGACTGGGAAGTTTATTCTGGGAGACTAGGAAGGATACATGATTACATGATTACCTTGTCATTGATTACATGCTTAGTGTTAATAGTTGATATATGTGCAAATGTTGTGATTGCTATGTTACAGATACCATGTCGTCATCCGATAGCGGATTGTCTGATGACCACGACCCTATGGCTGTAGTTTCTAACAATGAGATTGTCCCAGAGATCTTTACTTCTGATACCGAGAGTGACCCGGAGATGATGTCCGACGATGATGACGACTTTCAGCCCTTTGCGCTGCCCGATTTCGGAGATGATTTACCGATTATTGATGGTATCCCAGACGAGGATCTGTTTGTTATTCCTATTCCTGTGCACGATCATCTTATCATCGGTCATCCCGATGGTGAGCATGTCATGGCACCGATCCTCGCTCCTGCTCCTTTAGTGGTCATTCATCCTGAGGATTGGCCATTCGATGATCTTTTTGATGATGATTTTGATTTGTTTGTTTGTTGAGGGTCCCCCTGATGATGCCCATGGCGATGGGGAGCTCGATGAGGACATTGTTGACGTTCCACTTCTGGGGATTCCCGTTATTGAGATTTCTTCTGACTCTAGTTTACACTCTGTTCCAGATTCCTTTGAGTCTGTGTCGTCTTCCACCTTACAGGCAGTTGGTTTGCGACGTTATGCCACATATTCTGATGATGATACAACTATGTCAGCTGCACCGATTCCTCCACATGACATTCAGCCTGGACAAGAGCTTAACTTTATTCCTGTTGATCAGCATGTTGATGCACCCACTAATCCTGAGCCGATACCTGCTCCTGAGCATTTGACTGATCATGACTCCATTCCGTTTGGTATACCTGACATTGCACCTCTCATACCTGATCCGAAACCTGCACCCGCTGACCCTCCTGTTATTGAGCCAGTCACTCCCCCATTTGCACCCGCACCTGTTGATGTTTCTCCTTTTCATCTAGTTGAGTCAGATGTGCACAGTGTCGACCTGCCTGTTGTTTTCTTACAGGATATACCCGCACCCCGTCCAGGGGAAGGCACTTCTAGCCAGCAGCCTAGCCGTGACCCACATATATCAGCAGCTTTCCCTCACATGCCACTGTCTGCACCTTCTGCTCATTTTACTTCTTCACAACTAGACGAGCCACTTAGATGGTTCCCACCTTACACCATGCCGATCTCTGATCCCTACCATCCCTCACCTTTTACTGGTTATACACGGGATGTGTTACTTCTATCATTGCAGCTTCAGTATGAGATCATGAGTCGCAGGATTTTAGAGCTTGAGATGACACCGCGACCTTTGCCATGTTTGTTTCAGCCTGCATATGTTCCTCGTTCATCACCATCCCTATTTTCACATCCTCCTGCACCGCTTACTCCATTTCCTGAGTTTGGCGCTCGATTTCTCAATGTTGAGCAGCAGATCAGTTATCTATTGCGTCATGTTTAGGATCTTGAGGAGGAGCTAGCGCATGTGCGCAGTTTGCTTTTTGTTCCTCCACCTCCTCCTCCACCACCATTAGCATAAACGCTTTTTGGTTTTATGTAGGTAGCTTGCTTTTGATGAGAGCACCGCTATTGAGCTGAGTGAGTGAAGCCTTTTGGAGACCACTTTTTGACTGTATGACTTATGGTAGATTGATAGATATTTTGGACAAGGGTAGTGTGACCCTGTGTTCCTCTTGATACAATATTTATGTAAAACATGTAACTGTATTTATGGTCGATCATTAATGGAAAGCTCAATCGTAATGTTCTCATTAAATACGTTGTTAATTTACATGGTTGAAAATGATTGTGATGTTATATGATTGCTGCTATGATAATTACTTACATACCTACGTATATGCACCCCTAGGTCTTATTCGTATAATAGATGCTTATGTGCCTAAATATACATTAAGACCTGACCTATACAATCTTCTTTATAGAAGATGCCTCATCTAAGGAACAATCAATTGCCCACAACAGAGGCAGAACTACATGAACGGATTTCACAAGCAATCGCACAACATGAGGCCTTACGCTCTGAACCCAGCGGAGGTACCTCAGGAAAGAACCCACCTCACGGTTATGTTTAAGTCACTTAAGACACATTACGATACGTTTGGACATTTCATGTGCGTTTGCTAATGCTCTGTGAATGATGTTGCTTGTACAGGCTGTACTTACAAGCAGTTCCTTGACTGTAAGCCTCTGAATTTTGACGGCACTGGAGGTGCTGTAGCTTTCGTTAGATGGGCTGAGAAGACAGATTCTATGTTGCGAATGAGCAATTGTGTACCAGAGCACCAGGTCACTTACATTTCTGGTCTATTCCTAGACGGAGCTCTATACTGGTGGAACCATCAGGTTCAGACTCTAGGAGAGGAAGCAACATATGGTATGACTTGGGATGAGATGAAAGAACTTATGCGTAAGAAGTACTGCTTGAGAGATGAAATTCAAAAGTTGGAAACCGAGTTCTGGAATCTGAAGATGGATGGACCTAAGATTTCTGAGTATGTGCAGAGATTTCATGACCTGTCTCGTGTTGTCCCCTACATGGTAGAACCGGAATTCAAGCGAGATTGCCCAAAGAACAATCAAACCCAAGGAAGAGTTTTCAACATTAGAGCTAGGGAAGCTCACCAGGATCCGAACGTAGTCACGGGTACGTTCCCTATCAACCAACACTTTACATCTGTACTGTTTGATACCGGTGCCGATTATAGCTTCGTATCCATAGAATTTAAGGATATACTTGGGTTAGTTTCCAGTAAGTTAGAAATTTCGTACTCGATAGAACTAGCTAATGGAAAGCTAGTAGAGGCAAATGAAGTGATTAGAGGTTGTGTAATAGAGCTCGGAGAGCATGAGTTTATGCTTGATCTTCTGCCAGTCGAGTTGGGAAGCTTTGACGTGGTAGTTGGAATGGATTGGTTGTCAAGCAACCAAGCTGAAATCGTATGCCATGAGAAGGTTATCCGCATTCCACTGGCGAATGGAGAGACGATCGTAGTGCATGGAGAGAAGCATGATACGCCACTAAGGACTATCAGTTGTTTGAAGGCCCGAAAGTTTTTACAGAAAGGATGTGTCGCCTTCTTGGCTCACATTGTGGATAAGGAAGCTGAAGAGCCGAAGCTGGAAAATATCCTGGTGGTAAGTCGAATTCCACATTGATTTAGTTCTAGGCGCCGCGCCTGTAGCTAAGGCACCTTATCGACTTGCGCCATCAGAAATGCAAGAATTATCGACGCAGCTTCAAGAGCTTTTGGACAAAGGATTCATTAGACCAAGCTTCTCGCCTTGGGGAGCTCCAGTTCTGTTTTTCAAAAAGAAGGACGGTAGTTTCCGTATGTGCATTGACTACCGAGAGCTGAACAAGTTGACCATCAAGAATCGGTATCCTTTGCCGAGGATTGATGATCTCTTTGATCAACTTCAAGGTTCGAGTTACTACTCCAAGATTGATCTTCGATCAGGTTATCACCAGCTAAGGATTCAAGAGGAGAGTATTCCGAAGACTGCCTTTAGAACTCGTTATGGACACTATTAGTTTCTAGTAATGCCGTTTGGTTTGACAAACGCGCCGGCAGTGTTTATGGATCTGATGAACCGAGTTTGCAAGCCATATCTCGATAAATTCGTGATTGTATTTATCGATGATATTTTGATCTATTCAAGGATGAAGGAAGAGCACGAGCAACACCTTAGAGCTCTTTTGGAACTGCTCAAGAAGGAGAAACTGTATGCTAAGTTCTCGAAGTGCGAGTTCTGGCTGCGTGAGGTACAATTCCTTGGTCATGTAGTGAATGAAGATGGAATCCATGTGGATCCCACCAAGATCGAGGCAATTAAGAATTGGGAAACTCCAAAGACGCCAACCGAGATCCGACAGATTTTAGGTTTGGCTGGGTATTATCGCCGATTCATTGAGGATTTTTCAAAAATCGCTCAACCGCTTACCTCCCTTACTCAAAAGGATAAGAAGTATGAATGGGGATATAAACAAGAATAAGCTTTTCAGTTGCTTAAGAACAAGCTTTGCGATGCACCTATTCTATCCCTACCCGAGGCACCGATGATTTCGTGGTATACTGTGACACCTCGCATCAGGGATTAGGCTGTGTACTGATGCAGCGACAGAAGGTAATCGCTTATGCTTCACGCCAGTTGAAAGTTCATGAGAAGAATTACACCACGCATGACTTGGAGTTAGGCGCAGTGGTGTTTGCTTTGAATATCTGGCGACATTATTTGTATGGCACCCAATGTACGATCTTTACCGATCACAAGAGCCTTCAGCACATATTCAATCAGAAAGAGCTTAATATGAGACAGTGACGATGGGTTGAGTTATTAAACGATTATGATTGCAAAATCAAATATCTCCCAAGAAAGGCGAATGTGGTGGCAGACGCCTTGAGTCGAAAAGAGAGGATTAAGCCCATAAGGGTTAGGGCAGTAGAGATGATCATCCAAACAAGACATCTCATTGCGCATTCGTGCTGCACAAAGAGAAGCTCTCAAGAAGGAAAACTTGAAGGATGAATATCTCCGTGGGATGGAGAAGAAGTTGGTACCTAATGAGGAAGGAACCTTGTGTTTCATGGGACGAATTTGGGTTCCTCTCTTTGGAGGTCTTAGAAATGTGATCTTTGATGAAGCTCATAAATCAAGGTGCTCGATCCACCTAGGATCGGATAAGATGTACCAAGATTTGAAAGATTTCTATTGGTGGCCGAGATTAAAAGGTGATGTTGCAACTTATGTTGGAAAATGTTTGACTTGCGCCAAAGTAAAGGCCGAGTATCAGAAGCCTTCAGGTCTTCTGCAGCAACCTGAGATACCCATGTGGAAGTGGGAGCAGATCTCAATGGATTTCGTAACAAAGTTACCAAAGACACCTAGAGGTCATGATACGATTTGGGTAATCGTAGACCGTCTGAAAAAGTCTGCGCACTTTCTGCCAATCAGATAAAAGGATAACACAGGTAAGCTAGCTGAGCTGTACCTAAGGGAGATAGTTGCACTTCATGGAGTGCCTATCTCGATTATATCAGATAGAGACGGGAGATTTGTGTCAAGTATTTGGCAATCTTTCCAAGAAGCGTTTAGTTCACAGTTGAACCTGAGCACAGCATTTTATCCACAGACGAACGACCAAAGTGAGAGAATGGTTCAGACGCTTGAAGATATGTTACGAGCTTGCGTAATGGACTTGGGTGGCAGTTGGGACACTCACCTGCCTTTGGTAGAGCTTTCCTATAACAACAGCTACCATACAAGCATTCAAGTTGCACCGTTCGAAGCTCTCAACGGACGAAAGTGTCGATCACCGTTATGCTGGGCAGATGCAGGTGATAGACAACTGGTTGGTCCTGAATTGGTCCAAAAAACGGCAGATAAGATCATACAGATCCGAGAGCGCATTAAGGCGGCTCGTGATCGACAAAAGAGCTATGCAGATCAAAGAACGAAACCATTGGAATTCGAAGTGGGAGATATGGTCTTGTTAAAATTCTCACCTTGGAAAGGTCTGGCACGCTTTGGGAAGTGTGGAAAGTTAAACCCGCGATTTATAGGACCATTCAGAATCCTGGAAAGGATTGGCCCTGTAGCATACAAGTTGGAACTACCGGCAGAACTAAATGGTGTTCATGATACATTCCATGTATCTAATCTGAAGAAGTGTCCAACTCAAGAAACAGTGATCATACCTGTGGATGAAGTTCAGATTGACGACACACTCCACTTTACCGAAGAACCTGTTGAGGTTACTGACTGGAAAATTAACAAGAGTCGGAGGAGTAGTGTTAAGCTTGTCAAGGTTAGATGGAACGCGCGTCACGGCCCAGAGTTTACTTGGGAGCGTGAGGATCGCATGAAAGCTAAGTACCCGCATTTATTCCCTAACACCCCTACAGCTAGTAGTAGAGCTTAAAATTTCGGGACAAAATTTTCTTAACAGGGGGAGAATGTGACAATTGTCAAAAATTCAGGTATCCGTTCAATTAATTAACCATGATTAGTGCTTAATGACTGTGCTGAATTTGCAATTAACTGCTTTCTGATTATTTCCATATACATATATATATATATATGCATCATATATTGCAAATGATATGTCATTATTTCATGAAAGCTTATTTGACTCAAATGATGCACTAGACGCAGTTAGCACAGTTATCTGATAAGTCAGGAAAATGCTGACATAACTCAGCACATAGACAGACAGTGCATTGAGACACAGGATGAGCCAGAAACTAAGTACTACACTAGTATAGTGTGTAGGAAAGTGATGATCACAAAACTGCCTTTCTAGAGATAGTTTAAGTGCCGGAATGTGCCTAAAACTCACCCAAAGTGCTGAATTCAGCAAAATTCAGCATAAAACAACATTTTAACAATCTAATTTTATGCAGAAACATGGTTAAATGGTCCTGAATGTTTCCTAAGTGTCGGGAATCAAAAGTGTCACAAAAGGGTACATAAAGCACACTAAACTGCATAGTTTAGCACCTTAACAAACCAGTAACCAACCGAACAACCGGACACTACCCGAAACATCAAATTTACACTAGAAGCACTGTTTTAACATTACAAAGCTAGTTATGGTCCCCAAACATCATAACACTCTAAAAAATATCAAGTAACTAAGTAACTAACTATATACTTGAATTTTTACCCTAAACAAACTAACCTAGTTAAACCTACTCTACGTACCCCCCCCCCCCCCCAACCTAGTAATCGGCCATGCTTGCTCCATACCTCAAGAGTCAAGATTTTGTTTCAATTTAATAATGGATATGGTTCCCCCTTTAATGACACTTTATACAAAGGTTAGAATGTTGAAATGGTTTATAAAAGAAGATGTAGGTTCATAAGTTCATTTCACACACACTAGAAAAACACACATCTTCTACTCTCTTCCTTGGAGCTCTCGGCCGAACATCACCCCACACACCTCCACCATCATTTAATCTTCTTCATACATTCTACATATATACAAAGGTGTTAGAGATCATACAAAGAATCTAGGAGCTTTCGGAAGATCAAAGACCTCTCTCATTTGCTTTTCTTCACTTGATCATCCCTAGCCTTGTGCTAGTGGTAAGAGTCTTGATCTTGCTAGTTTACTTCTATTTTAAGTGGTTAAAAGAAGAATCATACTCATAATCTTAAAGAACACTAAGGTACATAAGAAGTAATCTTGAACATAAGCATGTTTAATGAAGAAACTAAGTTGTTTATGTGTTGATTTGCTTGATGATTGTTGTTTGTTCATGTATATGATGTAGATCATCATATTATCTTGCTAGATCATGATTAGAAACATAATCTAGCAAGATGAGAAAGTAGAAATGTTGAAGGATGATAGATCATCCACACAAAGATCATGAACTTGAAAGAACATGATGTTTTCTTGAAAAATAATGATCAAAGTAAGTTGTTAATCATATAGATCCAAAGATTTATGAATGGTTTTAAAGAAACCAAGTTAAAAATATAAGTTTCATTTAATCTTGGTTCTTACATAAACAAACCTTATTTTTGGTGGTTAAACAAGTGTAGAAACACATGTGTAACAAGAAGATTTCATAAAGAAACATTTTTAGAAAACATGATCATAAGTTGTAAAGATCAATATTCTTTAAAAGTGAAGTTTTTAAAGAACTAATCGCACTTTAAAGGATAGCAAGGCTTACTAATAACACTAGTAAGTTACTACAAGTTTTTGTGAAATTTCAAGTTCATGAAGTAGTAGATTATGCATGATTTTGGCAAAATTGGTAAGTAAAGGTTGTTTATTGTTGATTGTGGATTGATTGTGATGATTTTTACAAAAGAAAATGATATGCTTGAAAGCAAGGAAACCTCCATGTTTAGGGGAAACTATGGCAAAATTTTCTAAATATTTAAACACTTAGAAAATTTTTATAAACATACACTTACAAGTGTATTTTCAATCAGAAATTGTTACATGAACTTTGCCATAATTTTTTGTTACAAAAATATAAATATTGGAGGTTGGTTTTTATAAATAAAAGTGGCTGAATATGTATTTAGAAAATATATATTTAGAAGCCACCATGTGTGCGATTATTTGTATATTTTGTGTATTAGTTATATTATTTTAGGACATGAAATAATATAACACATCAAAGTACCAAGAATTACAATCCAAAATATTACCAAGATTCCAAGAAATAAATATACAAGTTATACACAAAATATTGGTGAAACCGAACTATGGAATAAGACTTACAAAATAATCCAGAAAATTTATTCACAAAGTATATTTTGGTAAATAATACTTTGGACACCAAGGAAATGAAAATATGATTTTCTACAATACTACAAGAATATATCATATTTTTTACAAGGGAAAATATATTATTTTTGGCATGTATGAATATATATTTTTCTTGAGATTTTTAGAAAATATATTATTTTTAAGAAATATATATTTTTCTTACACAAACACGAAATACAAGATTTTTGAGGTGAAGGATATATTTTCTCAAGTAAATATGAAGTTTATCATTTTTTGGAGCAAAATGAGTTTATATATATATTTTCAAAGTTGGGCATGAATATATATTATTTTTGAGACTTATGAGAAAATACAAATATTTTTGCCAAAAGAAAATTATAAATAATTTTTCTAAATAATATTCATTACAATATATATATTATGAAAATATATATTGATGGACTTTTATTAAGATAATATTCCGGAAAGATTAATACGAAATTAAGTATAAGGATACTTAATACAATAAAAATACATATCCTAATACGTATAAATACACACCTGAATACGACCCTAATACATAGCAAAAATATACAAGTGACAGATACCCCCATCCTTGGGAAGGATATAAAAGTATAAATACTTGGGAAGTATTAAATTACAATAATATTGTTTTAACAATTATTCCAAAATTTAATAGATATAATTTAAGTTCAAATATTAATTATTTTAACAAATAATTATATAACTTGTGATAATATCGAAGATACAAAGAACGTAACTCAAAGACACTAACAAATACTAAATCAAGGCACGGCCCGTTCGTCTAATAGACATTAGTACGTTGTAGGTAGTTTTGTTTACCGAAGGAGCTTGAGTTACGTTGGTTGAAGACGCAAGACTGTGAGTTCATGTCCCCCTTTTTCTTTAAACTGTTTTGTTTTATAACTTCAGGGGTGAAGTACATGTTACAAAATGATTACGAACAATTTCAAATGGTATGGTTAGCTTTGGAAAGTACAGTAGATCATGTGAATGGGTAGGCGCACTCTTAAGACCATTAATCCTCGTGTTAGGACTGAGGGGCATGAGTGATAGATCTATTTGGGTGTAGCGAGCCCACACCCGTGTTGACCATGGTGGCCCATGAGGTGACTATGCCTTACAGCCGGTGGCCCGGTACAAATCTGCTAGGTTTGAGCCTTC
The DNA here is from genome assembly GCA_030545235.1 of Helianthus tuberosus. Lineage (NCBI taxonomy): Eukaryota > Viridiplantae > Streptophyta > Magnoliopsida > Asterales > Asteraceae > Helianthus > Helianthus tuberosus. Next base: position 19,364,416 of record CM060398.1, read on the forward strand.
TTACACCGTTGCACGCATGTTAATGGCTTTGCAAACAATTAATCGATCTGTTTCCTTGTTTTTGCTTTCATACCGCGATTTACAAAATATACATACATACAATGATATCAAAGGTTTATTTATACACACAAACAAACACATGAACTCGCTTAACTTTTGTTGATGTTTTTAAAACTACATGTATTTCAGGGAATTAATAGTGGATCTGGCGGGCTTTGAATGTTTCAAGTTGCGTTAAGAATAAATGATGCCATCCGTTGTTTTAGGGTTTGGTCAGCATGTCTTATTCCTGGACGAGACACGTCTCCCAAATCCCGGTTTTATTTAGTATCTTTTGTCGAGTCTTTGTGAACTGTTAAACAAGTTGCATGGGTTGTACTCGAGTTTGAAATTCTATGTCTTAAAACGATGTTGTTGTTTTGTTTCTAAACTTAATTTAATGGATGACCATCTATGGTTTTTATCATTTAGTTGTTGTTATGATTGAATGCAATGGTATTAAGAAAGTCACACCATAATCACGCTTCCGCAAAAGTCAGGGTGTGACAATTAACCCTCTCAATCCAGCAATTGAGGAAGCTGGATCTAATTCTTTGACATTAGCAACTATGTCCGATGACGATAAGAAGGCTTATAATCTAGAGAAAAAAACTTATGCAATTCTTATCCAGGCGCTTGCCCAAAGCATTTATCATCAGTTTATCATCTGTAAAAATACAAGAGATTTGTGGGAGGCATTGCGAGCTAGAGGTGAAGGAAACGCACAGTCTCGAAAGGTCAAGCATAATCTTCTTAAGAAAGAATTTGAAGGGTTTAGGTGTATGGAAAAGGAATTGCTTGGAGCAATGGCAACTGGGTTTCATCACTTGTTGAGTGAAATGTTTGTTTACAGAGTTGAAGCTACCCAACAAGAAATGGTTGCAAGATTCGTAGATGGTTTACCACCAGAATGGAGTCAATATCTGGAAATTCTTAAAGAGAATGGAGAGTTGGAAAGATTGAATATTTATGACTTCACACAGAATTTGGAAAACAAACACGAAGATGAGGTAAGAAAAGCCAAAAGAGTACATGTTCCTCAGAATCCAGAGATATACCATGGAATCGATAGTGGTGCTATTCAAGGTGAAACTCAACATGTCAGGCCTCAAACTGCGTTGGTGTCAAACTCAAATCCGGTCTGGGTTCAACCGTCTCCCGCTTCACTTCCACCATTACGTGCTGATCCCTACTCTCCAACACAACAAGCTTGCTATGGAAGTTCATCTAATCCTTATGGTGGATCGACATCTAACACAAATACAGTTCATCTTGATGCCTCGAACTTCAACAAAATTAGTGTCGAGGTTGCCAAAGAACACATTGTAAGACCCGTCTCAAATTAACACCATTATATCATTAAATTACGCATTTTATACAAAAATGAGACTTTACAAAAAATTGTCAAGTTAACATCCATACAAGATTTAGACATTCAGCATGTAGTGCCAATTGTTTACAAGTTTCATTTTGAACTAAAACAAAATAGATCATTTGCGGAAGCTTCAAAAGACATGTGTTCGGTTCTTCATATTCGCTTGACCTTCATTTGGGAGTCATTAACATTCACCTACGATCAAAACCAACTTAAAAGTTAGTTTTGATAACTTATAAACAAGTATAATCAAGTTCCTTACTCAAACAAACAAAATAAAATAAAAATTTCGAAATCAGGCCACTCGCGCCACGCGAGAGGTTTCACTATTTCTGTCGCGTGCCGCGACGATCGTCGCGTGTTGTGACGGCTACCCGGGATCCCTGCATGTGCTACGGGGAAGGCTATTTTCCAGTAGGTCCGTTTCTAGACCTGCATTTTCTGCCCAGCTCAAGTTTTAACCAAAATCAAACTTTAAGTCATCATAACTTTCATTCTACTAGTCCGTTTTACGTGATTCTTTTTCTTACGCGTCTGTACTAAAAATACGGATCCGTTTATCATCTTTATTTGCATCGAAACCCGGTTTATAAGCGAATGGCTTATAAATCCCTTTTTCGATTATTTGACCCGTTTACTTTGTAAGTTGCATTACATGTGTGCTATTCATAATTAATTCTAAGCCCTTTTTACCCATTTTCGGGCTATCAACCTTTAGCGTATCACTCCCATCACCCGGTTTGCGAACGCATTAACGTCATGCTTGATATCAATGATTCAAACATGCACTTTTAAACAATTTCGACAAGATTATAATTCTGAACTTTTGACCCAATATCAAGGGTTTGTTAAATCAATTTAGCGTATCCATTTCTTGGTTTACGCACTCCTAACATCAACTCATTATGTGACGTTCAACTGTTCAAGTCACTTCAACATTATCGTTTTGAAACATAGTTTTGACCCGTTTGGTTGTCGAATGAAAACGATCACTTCAATGACATGCCAAACTTATTCTAACCATTATTTTGACCCGTTTGATTGTCGAGTGAACTCCGTCACTTCAATGACACACCAAACGCGTGTATTACACTATGACACCATTAACAAACTACATTCAAATGTTTATGCATAATGTAACGAAACTAAAGTTACATACCTTTATAGCTTTTCCTTCAAGCACGTATCCACTCCGGCTTACCCGCTTGAGGATTCAATTCCCTTGCCTATAGAGTTCAACCAACGACTCGTTTAGAACTCTAATGATATCATATAACGCGTGATTCGGCATAACATTCAAATATGCGTTTTTATTCGAAATTTCAACATTTAGCTTTCTTTTAGGCAGGGGTAACTTTGTAGAATAGTAACCAAGTTTTAAAAGTGTTCCAATTAGGTCACTCAAGTTTCAAAAGTGTTCCAATCAGGTCACTCAACATTCATTTTTCATTAAAATTAAGGGTTTTTTCATCCATTTCATAAGTAACCATGGTGATGTGGATTTTTTTATTCTTTTTTCCCTTTTATTTGATGCTAACTTCGAGTAATGACGTGGATTGTAACTTGTTTTTTTAATTTTTAATGTAGTTAAAGTGTTTTTATTTTTAATAAATATAATTTCATATATTAAAATAATCCAACCCCAACATCTTATTCTTCATTTTTTTCTTGACACATAGAAAAAAGGATATGACTCGATTTGAATGTTAAGTTATCTAATTGGGACAAAAACGATACGAGTGAACTAATTAGAATACTTTTAAAACTTGGTTACTATTCTGTGACATATTTCCCTTTTAGGCATTTCAACAAACACCTAAAGGGCATAATTTTACAAAATCAACAATCAAGTTTCATGACTAGTTATTTAGCCAATTTTAAACATCTTTCTCAAGTTCATATGTCTAGTTTTCATATCAACATTCTAGACTTACTTCCTGGAGCTCAAATAACACTAGTTTGATAATCATAATTCTAGTGTTCATCATATTTCTACAAAACCCATTTAACACATAGGTGCATGATTATGAATCTCATATCTATGAACATAGATGAATCAAATTATTGATTAGGGTTCGTTCCTAACCATGAATTTATCATAATTTCATTTAAACATCAAACATTCAAGTTCAGCTTTGGATTTCACATGTTCATCAAGAATTTAAGATGGAACCAAAGAGTGAAATTTGACATACCTTGTGATCCCTTACTGAGGTGATCACTAATTTGTGCTTGGATTTCGATTTGGGTTTGATTTGCCTTTCCGATTGATGGATTTTGTGCTTGTTAGGGTTTGAGCTAGAGAACCCTTGGCTCCTGTGGGTATCTCGACCAGAACACACACTTGAAGTGTGTGTTTTGGTGTTTAGTTTTAATTCATAAAATTCATTTTCCATTTTACCAACTTTAGTCCCTCAACTTTACCCAAGTTTTTATAAGAGGTGTTTTAACCAAGTTTTCCTATTATTTCAAGATTTTTTATTAACTAGGTTATTTATTACTAGTTAATTTATCTTGACCATAACCGACATTTAATTTATAATATAATATCTATATTTTCGGGGTGTTACACACATGGAGCTTCAAAACACTTTGGTGAGTTCCTACTGTGGTTTAGTAGCTGGACAAGTTGGCAACATCAATTTAACCAATGAAGATTACGCACGGATAGATAAGGAAGAGATGATATTAATTGATATCAAATGGGCTTTTGCATTAACATGCTTGAAGAAATGAAAAAGGAGTGTGAACATGAAGCGATCAAACTCAAGTTGGATAGTTACTCCAACTCGAGATATGTTTTAGATCATATCATCAATGTTCAAAAGAAGAAGGGTGGTGTAAAATGCATTGGCTATTAGGCTTGCCCTCCTCCGGTTAGACACAACTAACCAAAATGCCTGATGTCGAGGACATGCCACATTTTAAACCCACCATTCCTCGAGATCTTGCTGAGTTTACAGCTGGTCTAGGGTTCACTAAGGGTGCATCCTTAACTCAAAGTCAATCAGATGAAGTCAACGATGTCTGCGAATAATCAGAGTCCTCCCATTATTGAGGATTGTGATAGTTCAAACGAGGACAAACCTGAATAGTCAGAGACGGTAACAAAAGAGGAAAACACACCTCTTGAAAATCACATTCTTTATGATCCACCTGCAAAACCGTCTATGACTACTATGATCAAGTCTATGGAATCTTCTGCTGAGAGTTATGAAAGCGTGAACTTGCTCTACACATTGATTGGTTCTGATAAGATATATTCAGATAAAGATTTCCCGATCAAAAATGTCAATCAATCTTTGATTGATAAAGTTTTTGAAGATTCTACTAGTAAGTTTTTGGGTAAGTCGAGCCCAAGAGTTGTAGTAACTCAGTGCGCTCCTATCCCAAAACCCGAAGTTAGAAATAAATATGGAAATAAAAAATTGCAATCTCAAAACAATCAATGAAAGCAAAATCACGCCAATCAAGGAAAAGGAAAAGGTAAAAAAGGCCAAAACAAGAAGAAGGTTCAGAAAGTGAACTTCGTGAAATCCTGAGGGACTGATAAAATTGAATCTTTTGAAAACAAATCCAACACGGATTTTGTTATATAAAGTCAAATTTTGAAGAGAAACAATCAAGATAACTACACACAACAAACAAACTGTTGTGATGTAGGACCAAGTACCTCAAGATCACAAAGTTCATCATCAAGCTCTTACAGTTATGATACTCCGAGGTTTATTGACCGGAGATCATGTTTTGAATGCGGTGAGTATGGACACATTTTTAAGAATTATCCATATCTTACCAAGGGAAAAGCAAAAGTTGATGGCACCTATGGTAACAGTTACCATACAAAATATGTTTCACCAAAACATGACCCTCGTCTTGTTAACCAGTGAGAAATGAAATAGAAAAAAAACAAAGAAAAGAAGTTGAAAAGGTGTTAAAAACTGAGGTTGTCCAACCATAATCTGTTAAAACCAATGTTAAAAATAGAAAACAACAACAGATTTGGAAACCAAAACCAGTAACTGTTTCAGGGGGAATTCAATCAATTCTGAATCATCAGGAAATCGAAGTCACAATTCTCGATGATGTCGGACGACCCAAGTTAATGAAGGCTTAGGTCCCTCTCTCCAACTGATCTTTGGGTGAGTATGTAGGATGTTTCAGGAGGAACTATTGATAGTCATAGGATTGTTGATAGTGGAGCATCCAGTACATGATCGGCGACATGAGGCTCCGACACAATGTTAAATCCAGGAGAATATTGTTGCCTTTCATGGAGAGACGAAAAGAAGAAAATGCCCAGAAGGAATGATGATGAAAAAGGTTGAAAACTTTGGCAAGATGGAAAATGTGCCAAAATTTGATTGTTATGGCTTTGATCGGGTCAAGAGGATAGATTCCAACGAAATGTACGCGCCTGCAACACGTCTGAAACTTTTTGAAGATTCAATACTTATACTTCTCACAAGAAGTTTAATACTTTCAAGATGAACATGCAATGTACATTTTTCTACGGTGTGTTGAAGAAAATGTGTTTGTTGAACAAACCAACCGGGTGTGCGGATACCTTGGCGTGGATTGAACAATCGCACACTACTTCTCAAGGAGAAAGACGAAGTCCTTTGCTGGTGCAAAAGTATGTGAAAGACATGTATGGATTGCCCAATGATGATGTGGACAAGCTTTCCCACATGCTCACTTGCTTCTTACCAGTCGGACCAGGAGATTTATGATCTTGTTGCTGTTAAGAGATTTCTCAGTTATTTGAAGTAGCTGCAAAATTGACCTTGAAGTCCACACCGGGTGGATATCCAATTTAGGATAGCACTCAGATTCCTGGCAATGCATGAAGCAGTTGCAGGATTACGGTTTTGAATTTCTAATCTCTCTTATCTTTGTCGATATTTAAGCTGTTTTACGAATTCTAACATCTCGTACATCACTCCTTGACCAAACACGTTTATCTCAAATATCACCTCAGACGTGATTGTTTCAATATGAAAATCGTCAATGTTGTTTTGGTCCACACCGATTACCAACGTGCCAACTCATATTTCCAAATTTCGATAAATCACTTTTTATCAAATTTATTTTGGTAAACGACATCGAGGTAAAACATGAGTTTCTCCACATCGGGAAATCGTTTTTGTGAATATTTTTCTTGAGAAAAATCCAAAAAGATGTTATTTAAAAGTTTAAATTTACTTTTTGAATTTTAGGGGAGTAAATTCACACAAAAATTAAAAAAAACATAGAAAAACAAAAATGAGTTTCCTGGCGAGAAAAAGAGAAAATGATAGTAAATAAGTGGTCTATTGAAACATCTTTTAACTTAAAATGAAAACGATAAGTAGCTCTATATAAGATGTATCGGTAGGCTCAAAATCATTTTAAAGTTTGCAAGGCGATATAAACATAATCGACTGAAAAGCGAACCGCTCATTAGCATATGGTCTTGGTATCGAAATTTCGTTTGATAGATTGCCGAGGTTCTGAGATACGTGGTTTGTATGCTATTTATTATCTGGGTATCATGGTTGCTTCTTTTACCGAAAACAACGGGGACGAAAGTCTGGAACTTCCACGATACCATACATACTATACATACATGTATATAATACATGTTGTATTCGACCATCAATAAGTGAAAAAAAATATCACATCCACCCCCGAATAAGTGATTCTAAATCACATCTATCATCCGAGAGTCAAGTTCGCCTCTTTGCCGGTACGATGGTACTAACCTGTTCATGGACTTGCTCTCGTGCCCTGCATGCAGCCGAAAATCAAGTTCCTCATTAATAAGTGATTTTATCACAAAGGGCTTGTTTTCATCGTCAAATAAGTGAGTATCTCACATTATATACGTCAAAATAGATGAATGCATACTCACCAGTAAGATAAACTCTCGTGCATACCTTGATACGAGAATGTGCCGTGAGTAGATGAACACGGGGTGGTAAGTATAAATCATATCTAAGGTGCTATTTGTTTTCTTCAGAGGTAAAACGTCTGCAGTCTGCGGACCACATCTGCAGACATCTGCAGCTGAAGAGGTGGACCAAACCTCTGCAGTCTACAAGAAGAATACTGTTTGTTTTTTTAACTTCTGCAAGCTACTGAAATAAACTGAAATATAAATAAACTGATTTTATTTAACTTAAAAGAGTTTTTTTAGCATTCAAACATAAATAATAGTTATACAATACTGAAATAATATTCATAAAAAGACAATAACATTTTTTTAAATCATTGAATCCATGCTTTGCATTAGTCAAACTATATTCTTTCATCATGTGCTACATCTTCCCGTGAGATCCTAGTTGCAGGTATCACAAACCATATAACAATCTGCAAAATCATATAAAATTATGAATGAACTAATATAACAAAAATAAAATAAACAAAGTTTTTATAAAGTACCCGAGGGAGCGGAAATGTTGCAATTAGATCAACGAAGAAATCGGTTCTAATATACCTTCTCGAAATCTTCTTAGGATCTATAACAAGCTCACCCCACCCAAAAACGCGTGAGCTAGGGCCAACATACGCCGTTCTGAATTTAATCAAAACACGTAACAAGTAGAAAAAATCCGCTAACGTGCGAAAAGCGGTCACGATTATCCTCAAATTCAAGTCCGTTTTAACACACCATGAATCTTGATCTACTCTCACACCAGGTAAGTAAAAATACAACGGGTCTATAAATAGCGCCACCAAGCACGAAACAATGAACACGCGGTTTGACTTTTGACAAACATGGAGGCCATTCTTTTCTCTCGAATAGCTCGTGGTTGACTTCATTTTCATCTTTGGTGATGGCATGTGTTCTATACTTTTAATGTCTATCACAATATTGACTCAAGAAAAATCAGTCGGAAGATAAAATCCCTCCGAATATCTGAAATCCACCAAAAGAAAAAGAAACAATACTTTAGCATATTATAGTATAACTGCATATTGTCCTATAACAAAAAGATAGTAGATAGTAGATATTGGTCGATTAGCTTGTTCCATATAAGAAAATTATACCAAATCTATCAGTATACTATCAGGCTAAGCAATCATATAAAACTATGAATAAAATTGAAGTTTTCTTCTGAAAACATACAAGTAATCAGTCAAAAATCAGCACTCATGATATATGCATATAAGTTTCAACTAAACTTCTCCATAACAGAAAGTATGCCAGATCAATTAACTCGAGAGCAAAGTTACCAATCAAACAAGCTAAAAAGTACTGAAAAATTGTATAACTCAAATAATTCAACCACATATAATAAAATAATAACTCCAATTTCAACTAAACTTCATTAAGATCAAAGTCAGACAATAATCAAACTTTGGAATCATATAAACTTTCAAGTTTCAATCAAACAACTTCAATATAAATAAGCCATAAATAATTAACCAAAAAAATCATCCATGATTCTACGCATATGAATTCCAAAAAACTCGACCACAAACCCTAATTTCAGTTTCAAATAAACCTCCGTAAGTCAACCACATATAAGTCAACAGACAGAAGATGATCGCAAACAAAATATTCAAAAATGAAACACTAATTCCACAAAAAAAACAATAAAGAAAACTGAAATATACATATAGCATACCTTAATCAAGATGAAGTGGAGGTGAAGGTCGACGGAGGAGGTGGAGGCGGCAGGGGTCGGCGGAGGAGGCAGTGTTCGACGGTGAACAGTGCAGCAGGTGGTCAACGATGAACGTGGGGGGGCGGAGGAGGTGGAGGTGGTGGCAAAGGAGGTGGATGTGTCAGCTGGAGAAGGTGGAGGTGTCGGCTGGGGAAGGATGTAGGGTTTTGAAATTGTGTTTTAAAAGATAGAGGAGTCTTGAAGAGGTTTGAAGATGTAAGTCCACATCTGCGTGAGGAAGAGCTCTATAAGAGTTTTTTTAGTAAAATCTCTTCCAAAAAACAAACGCGCTGCAGACCCAAAGGTCTGTGCGTGGTCTGCGCGGCGCAGACATAAGAGGTACGAAGTATTTCTTGCTAAAAACAAACACCCCCTAAATGTATCCCCAAGTCATATGCTTACATCTGATTGTTGAGTTTGAGTGGACAACAATATCGATAATCGTTATAGGATGCTTATCTAAATGTTAACTAATGTGACAATAAGGGTGTTTTGCATGTCTTTAAATACACTGATATGATTATCTTACCTTCGAAACTCACAAAAAGAATGTCTGTAAATATCTATTTACATTTCTCCGTTTTTTGCATGTCTTTAAATATTTATTTATTACTTTCCGTCTTTACATTTGGAAAATTCAAAAATTACAAAAAGATTTTAGGTGTGTTTTAATATAAACGTTATAAAAGTCAAAAAGATTTTACTTATATCTTATTTTTGATTGACTGATGTTGAAACTCGAATCTATCCCACCAAAAACCCTGATTGAAAGCTAGATAACAATTGCATCTTCATAAACGGTGGAAGTTAACAAGTTTTGAAAGTTACATTCTAAAACTGAACAATTTTAAAACTTTCAAAGTGTTGTCGATTGGTAGTTGATTGAGAGTTGGTTTCATGTGTGTCGTCTGTTAATATTGTTTAAAATCTACTCTTAGTGAGGTTTTCATTTTAAAATTCTCTAAGATTGGTTGAATCCCCAGTAGTAGTTCTCGTTACATGTTTACCTCTGTTATGTGTGTAGATGTAGCATTCGCACTAGCTAAAGGCAAAAAGAGCTTGTCAGATGACAAGTTGTGGAGTGATGACACGACATGGAAGCAATCAGTGGATCAAAATGATCAAGTTGCAGTTGACCATTCATCAACACCACGAGGATCTGAAGATTTGAGGTTCAAAGATTCACGAGCAATTAACATTCAAATGGGAGTTTGTTGATGCACCTACTGACTGTGACACGCGAAGACATTTGAAGATCCTACAACGTGAAGAATGAACCATCACCACTAACATCCAAGCGGGAGTTTGTTGATACACTTTTGTCTGGATGTGGCTCGGTTCAGTTCAAGACCGACGTCATGACATTCCTTCATCGTGCGACCCGGAGTAGGACACACGAATGGCAAAGACACAAGAGCGATCCGGTTGAATATTGATGACCTTATCATGATGTCATCATGACATCATCAATGCACGATATCTAAGGAAATGGCACATGATCGAAATAGCATATCATTCATTGAAACTAGTTTTATTAAATCCGCGCGTTGCGCGGTGGGTGGGTATCAGTTCGTTTAATTACGGTACTAACACTCGTTATAGCAACCAATAGAGAAAAAAAAATCATGATATGACCAAAAATATACCAACACAGCGGGAATTTGATCGGTATCGGTTTGTTTTGTTACGTCACCTACACTCATTACTGCAACCCATAGAGAAAAAAAAATATTGATATGATCAAAAAATACTGACACGTGAATTACATCGATAAAAAACAAACGCAGGTTACATAAGACTATGGAGTATGGGGCGGGGTTGGGTACAAACGCCCACGTCACCGCCCCGGGTGGGCTTGGGTTTTGGCGTGGCCCCTTGGGCGGGGGTTTCAGCCCGGGCGTTGGGCGGGGCTACGAACATGACATGGCGGAACCTCGTTGGCTAAGAGCACTAGCCCTTTGAAATTTGATTTTTTTCCACGCCACCCGAGCGACGCCCCACCATACCCCTTTGGAATTGGCTTTTGGTCTTGGGTGCCCCATACCCCACGTGCCGCACCATGCCCCCAACTCACGCCCCACCATACCCCACGATTTAAGATATACAAAAGAACCACCATAACACATGTAAAAAACCACTAAATGACAAATATAAAAAAAAAACCATAAAATGAAATATACTGTTCATTCTGTTTATCACATGTAAAAAACCACTAAATGACAAATATAAAAAAAAACCATAAAATGAAATATACTGTTCATTCTGTTTATCAATTATTAGTATAGAATTGCACATTATCAAAATAGAAATAGATCTTTTATAAAATCTATTTCGATTATACATATATTTGTGGTCTATTTCGATATATAAGTCTATATTTCGATGTGTTTCGCTTTTATGTGTTCTATTTTGATGTACTCTAGCGGTTTGAATATAAATACCAGTAGAGGCTCTGTTTTAGAGTAGATAACACATTTTAGAGAGTTGAGAATATATTCTTATAAAACCTTGTAATATTACTCTGCTAAAATCAATATCATTGAGCTTTGAAGTGATATCTTTCTAGTATTGATTGTGTTCTTGCTAGATTTACGTACAAACTTGGATTCTGCACTTCTTTGTGTATTCAACAACAAGGAATAGGTTCTTTAAGATCCTCCATTTTAGGGACCTGCCAACATGTTTACAATTTGACACAATAAACCCTTAGACTACTTAAAATATGCAAAGAGACACTAAACTATACTTTAAACTATTTACGTACAACACCCAACACTTGTATTAAACAATTATTTCCAAATAAGATAAATGAGGAAGTTTAGATGCCTTTACCAATTAATTTTAACCTTTTTGCTGTAACTTGACAATAATTTTGTATTACCAACCTAAAAGACAACTAATGTAATTGCTTAAAACTCTTGGATATTTGAATTTGAGGATTGTGGTAATGAAGTGTGGGTTACTTCCTTTAGGAATAAGTGTCGACACATGAAAGTGGGAAATGATATTAAAGATGCATTTTCTATATAATATCTCAATGTTTCCTAGTTAAGAAACAAGAATATAAACCATGTGGCGTTGATGACTTTGTGAGCTGTGATCAGTTGTCCCATTCACTATTCCAAACAGCATCTCTAAGCTTTTCTAGAGAATTATCATTCCAAAGTCTCTTGAAAGTCAGAAGCTTATGAAATCGACTGTTTGAAAAGGTGCAGCAATTCACAATTCAAGAACTGCTTTAAAAAATAATTTAATTATTCTATCCTTGGTCATAAAAAACAATGTTTTTGTAACTGGGTCGGTTTTAAAAATCAGATTACGCCATATTATATATGTTTGTATGTATGTAAGTAGATCAAAACGATATATGGAACACTATAATTTTACTTTTGGGATTTGCAATATTAACATGTAGCATGAAATAAGATAAAGCAAGAAGGTTGAAGTATATGAGATTTTAGAAAGAAAAGAGGTAACTTTTTATCTTTAGAAAATGGTGTAACCATCGATCCGGGGTTCGGCGGTTCGCTGGTTCAATGACCCATAATCGAGTACACCAAATGAAGACAGTTTTGAAAGTACTTAACTGGAATGGTTATGTGAATAGTTCTGATCGGATTTTGAGAACAAGTGCATAGAAGGACAAGATATCCGAGGGCCAGTGTGATATCCCTTTGATGTTTTTGTCCACTATTTTTGTTATTGATTAGTCCGTGAAAAAAACTTTATATTCTCATCAACCTAACCATAACCACGTTGGACGTGATGTGAATGCTCTAAGCCCATGTGCAAGATTCTCGTACCAAGTATCTTCCTAAATTACAAATCTCGCCACAACTTATCACCTCTCTAATTAAATATCGAATTATAGATCCGTTAACTAATTAATGTGTTGTTTTCTATTGTGAAACCTGAGTTCGATGAAATGATAAAATTCTTTCGGACCAATGAGCTACCATGGCTATGATCAAGCAACTCGGCTTGGAATGCTAGTTAGTAATGTTAAGGTTTTATTTGTAATATAACACCGAGTGACTCACGTGACGTAAAACGTATACGTAGTTGAATTTATACGGACACGTATTAGAAAATCGAGGGGGTAAAAAAACTTGAGGAACCAAACGTGACCATCAAACACTGTGCTAAGTAGCAACCCGGACGACGACCAAATTCGAGAAAAAACGTAAAACAAAACTAACAAAAATAAAATAATAAACTCATTTAACTTTTGTGGGAAAATAATTAAAAACAAAAATTTTATTACAAAATAAAAAAAAAAACCCTTAAAATTGCAAAAAGAATTAAAAAAACAAAAAATAAAACACTAAATACAAAATCACAAAAAGACAAAAATGCCACTATTCATCCAAATGTTATGAATTAATACATATAAATAATTATTGTTTTTAGTAAGCTTATAATGTAAGTAGTATCAAATACAGAAGTGTTGCGCCGTTACATTTAGGTTTGCAATCATCATGTATCGATCAAACTAAAGTGATTCTCATTTAATAAAATTGATATCAAGAATGTGATATTCATTCTGAAAGCTCTAATTTACTGATTTTATGAGCCTCGAACAAATTGTTTTTTTCAGATTTTAGATGATAATGATGCGACCAAGAGAACGATTCTGCTGTGTATTTATACGGCCAGTTGGTTGATTTGGAAAGAGAGGATTGGCAAGGTTTTTTCGGGTAAACAAGCGCTCAGTTGATAAGGTGCATGAAGATTTAGACGCTACTTTGTTTAATTGGATTCATCTAGCACATATCCAAACTCTCGGAATGGAGCTGGACGACGTGGATTGCGCGCGGATTCTCTTAGTTGTGCTTAATGTTTGTTGTTGTTTTAGTTTCATGTGTTGTCCCTCTTTCCAGTGTTTCCCTGGAGGGCCTTTGGGACTTGGTTTCTTAATAAAATTGCCATTCTAAAAAAATATATTGATCCTGGGCAGTACTTGATACCAAAATCATATTTCAAATTAATGCAACATTTCTGGTGTTGCTAACTCTATAATTAAGTTTATGTTGCCAATTTGTAAGACCTGTGCCAGTTCCTAATTTTTTTTTTTTGAACGGCTAAATATTACACTCTACGGATATTGAACCCATGACATTTTGACGGTTTGTCCGTTTTTAATAACTCTGATTTCTTTTGATGTCTTTGCATGTTCATAATTACATGTCAACTGGTCAACATCCAATCATTTGTCTCTCAGATCTTACACATACTTGCAGATGGGATTTGAAGAAATCAGGAAAAAATCTAGATATAGATTTTAGAGCTGCCAGATATGTACGTACATACCGCCAACAAAAATTAGGGTTTGTGAGAGGGGTTAAAATGTTAAATCAAGATTCTTTTACTGTGTATGGTACGGTGATGTATACCACTAGGATGACATGAGAACATGTTAGGCTATCCGCTATGGTGACCATCCTCCCTTCGAGGATGATCCGTCACCTAAGCGTCACGTCATAGTTCTTTTAGGGTGAGAGGGGCACTCCCCTAAGAGCATTCTCATCCAAACCATTATATTTTGTGAGGGGGAGTTTTTATATTATAAAGGGTATAAAAAGTGGTTGTGAGTGGAGGAGAGAGAAAATGTTACTGTTCATCTGTATATTTGGGGGGACACTGTTCACCCAGTATAATTTTTTTAATATATATTGAAAGTGGTTGTGAGTGAAGGAGAGAGAAAAATGTGATGATAATATTATTTAATTGAAAAGGAGAGAGAAAAAATATTTGTTTTTAGTGGAAATATATTGATATAGGAGTTGTTTTTTAGTGGAATGTATGTATAATTTGATGGTTTGGATGTGAATGCTCTAAGAGGGGAGTCCCCTCTCTTACGCACCACGAATCAGATAGTGCCACGTCAACTCCCCTCTTAAACTCCCCTAACACCCCATTTTGATGGCGGCACTCCCCTAATAGAGGACTTGGGTTTTTTTTTTTTTTTTATTTGTTGTAAAATTATGCATGTTTATAAATTAAAAAAATATTAATAAAAATTAAATAAAAGACATTTCATTAAATTAAAAAAAACAACCTAGAAAAATAAAAATTACATTCAAACTAAAAAAATAAAAATTAAATTCAAACTAGAAAATAAAAATTTTAGAAATCGCACGGCCACCCGTACTTTTTAGCGATGTCGCGCTTTCGGGCGAGGATGAACGGCAACATATTTGGTGGAGCATCGTCGTGCGGCTTGATGAATGTTTCCATATCTCGATCGTAATTGTAGTTTTTCATCGTCTCGCGTTGTTCCGATATGAGCTCGAGAGCCTGCGACAATCTTTTCTTCCTCAATTCAATCGCCTCCAATTCAATCGCGTGCTTCTTTTCTTTCATGGCGGTGTACTCTTTGAATTGTTCCGCCAACTCGGCCGAGCTTCCCTCGGACGATGTCGCTTGACGCTTGTCTCGTCGTTGTGCTCTTTGTGGCGAGGGGTCTTCGTTCCTATCGGGTATGGAAGGGTCCACCTCAACGGGCTTTCTTTTATGTCCCGAACCTTCCCCTTCCTCACCCAACAATGGGACTTGGGCCCATTTGTCGTGTTTTCGAACGACCTCCCACGCCTCGACATGTTGAAAACCGTTCGGAAATCTCTCTTTAAATTCTTTTAAAGCGACTTTCATCACGTCGAGATCCTTGACTCCGCTTCCTCGTGTGCGATCCTACATATTATAAAATAATAAGTGTTAAAAAAATATGAACTTAGTAAAGAAAATTAAAAAATATACAATGTTAAAAAATATAATTTTTACCGCTTGTTGGTATAGGCCGTTGAAAAAGTTTATTTTCGTGTGCATCGGGCCCCATTTAGACCGTACTTGATGCACGGTCCGGTTACTTCCACCGAGGGTGGCGTTAAAATGATTTAAAATCTTACGCCAAAAACTATCGCGGTTTTGTTGATTGCCCTTCTTTTTGTTGGTAGAGCAATGTACCCACGCCTTCGCCAACGCCTCTTCTTGGACCTTTGTCCATTTTTCGCTCGCCATTTTTCCCTTTTTATCCCGAGCGTCATCTTCTTCGTTGCCGGCGTCTTCATCCACATTATATTCGTCGTCCTCGTCCTCGTACTCGTCGCCCAAATTTTGAGTTTCGGGCACTACCTCCTCGTCCTCGTCGTCGTGAATAGGTAGAGGACGTTCAACATTTCCTCGTGTAGATGGAACTTGTGGGGAACGAAAAGCATATGGGTCGAAGGCGGGGGATTGAGGTGGATCCATTGATAACAAATTTTGAAAATAGCCGAAATTGGGTTGAAGGTTGGTTGCTTGGGTGTTGTAAAAGGAGGGGTGTGAAGGTTGTTGGAAAAAAACGGGGGTTGTGAAGTATATCCGAAAGGGGGTTGTGATTGTGCACTTGCACCGCTCGAACCACCACGAGACGGTTGCTTGCCCCGTCCCTTAGTTTTTTTCTTGGCTTCGCGGGGTTGGTTCTCCATTGCTCGGTTTGAAGTGGGTGTGGTTTGAGAGTATAAAAAATTAGTGAAGTGGGTGTGGTTTGAGAGTATAAAAAATGTGTGAAATTGTTGTGGTTTGAGAGTATAAAAAATGAGTGAATGGTGTGGTTATTTATATATGTTTTAAAAAATGAGTGTTTTTTTTTTTTTAAATTCGACCGTTGCCAACTCGACCGTTCCTCAAGATTCGTGCCATTCAACGCGGTGCCTCCACACCGAATCCACTCCCCGATTCGGGTCCCCGCATGGATGGCGGCGGTGTTCCCGATCGGTGGATGTGGTCACCGAACCCACTCCCCGAGTGTGCCCCGGATACCCTTAAGGATGATCCAACACACTAAAACACTGGAAATTGGAGGATGATCATACCCCACAAGTTTACTTTTTTTTAATTATCTACTTTTTTAATATTTATCAAATAAGATAGAAAAATAAATTCATTAATATTAAAAAACATTACATAAATTTAAAAAAGAAGAAGGTTTTAAAAAAAGTTGAGAGAGAGATGGGGTTGTAGTGGGTTAAAATTGGTGTAAATGTGTTGAATTTATATAAAGTTTGGTTGAAATTTGGGGTAATTTTGAATTATAACCGTTTGTTATTAATTATGGAAATTAGTTTTTTTTTAATTTATACAACAGTAAAAACTTGGAAAGTGGTAAAAATTTGTCCTTTTGTGGCCCGGCACCAACGTCTCCAGCGAGACGGGGGGCGGGGCGGTGTTTTGCCAGGCGCCGTTCCAGGACTGTCCTGGGACGCAGCCCGAGAATCCTTATAAACCATCCAAAATATTTCATAAATGATATATCATCTCTCATACAGTTATACCACAAGTGGCCTAGTGGTCGAGTGACTTGGGTTCTCCAATGGAGACCCAAGTTCAATTCCCATTAGTGCCACTTTGGTGGCCACCGACACCCGCTTTAAGCCGGACCGAGGACACTCGAGGTCTCGGGTTTAAAACATGTTTCTTACCCCTCTTTGATGGCTATGGGTATTTGCCGCCAGGGATCCTTGTCGGGTGGTGAACTGGGAAGGGAGATCCCTTCCACGGTCAGGGGTACCGTGCAACTACCTTTTTTTTTTTTTTTTTTTGTATGGTGGTGTATATATGTTGTTTATATAATATTCTTTTTAGCATGGAATTACCTTTAACAGTAGTTTAGACTAGAGGGTATGGGGCACGGTAAGGGCACGGCGAGGCCCGGCGCCGCCCCGGAACACTGCCCCCCATAGCCCCGGCGCGTCGTCTCCGTCCTCCACTAGCCGGGTTCGACGGGCCTCTCTCCTCTCTCCTCACACACACATAGCTATACATACATACATATATATATATAAAGGGGTTCATCCCCCACCCTACTAGGTCGATCCCCTTCAAGCCCTGCTTACGTGGCGGTGACATGACGGCCCATCCCTTGAGGATGAGGCTCTCCATACCCTCCAGTCTTAGATCACTTTGGTAGTAATATATAGCAAGTACGATACCAGCTGTTTTCTTGCATCTAGTCAAACTAGCTGTTAAGTGTGCATAGAATTCATAATGCATATGTGGCCATATGTATGCATGAAGAGGTCACTCATCATCAGGGTCTGTCGTTTTTCTGCGAAATAAAAGGGAATCATTATTTGGACGCACATGAACATGATTCTATGTCCAAACAAGTAAAATCTCTTTTATCTTTTTCTAGTTAGGTTTTCCTTGGTTTCACTAATTCATCAATCTGTACAAACAAGTTTATCATCTTATGTTATGCTTATGATTAAGCACAAACTCACTTTTCTAGATTGGATTCTTGTGTATCTAATTAATATCAAGATCTCAAATTTCAGCAATCTGTCGTATAATTGTTTTTTTAGGGTTTTTGTTATGATTTGTTCTTTTTTTTTTTTTTTTTAAAGGTAAACTTCATTCACAAACAAGCCGACCCAAACCGGGTCGACCAAAAAAACAGCAACCAAAAAACAATTACATATTTACAAAAGAGCACCAATCTCTCCACTCCATTCCTTTATACTTAGATCTATTCGACCACCACAGAAAGCTCGAACATTTTATCTCACTAGAAATACAATCAATTCTCATAGGTTTATTTGAAAAAACCGCATTATTTCTTGCCCTCCAAATACTCCAACATGCAATCCTTATTATACCTTGGACCGCTAACTTCTTTTTGACAAACCCGGAGATACTCGAATGAAATTCCAGCAAATCCTTAAACGAGAAGGCAAAGATGTTTGGGATGTTACACCACGTGCTGATGTCGTTCCACACGTTAGACGCGACAAAACAGCCTATGAACAGATCTTCAACAGTTTCTTCATCCGATCCACATAGACGACACAACGAATCGCCCACCTGAATATTTCTTCTTCGCAAAGCTTCGCCCGTAGCGATGCTATTCAGCTCCGATCTCCACACAACGAATCGCCCACTTGTTATGATTTGTTCTTGTAAGCTAAATTTTAACCTAAATGGGTTGATGGTGTGCTTGATCAAAGGGGCATGCTATTCTGACATTACTTGTGTAAGACCCTAATTCGTATTAGACATAAAGTCGCAGCGGAAATTCGTGCCATAAAATTTCTTTTACAAACAAAAGCATAACTCCCGTCTACTAAAGTACATGCTCGATTATTCCCGTACAATCTACCTTGTGACTCGGTCCTCGATCTCTATTCCTTGTGATAATCACCCGCGATCTGTATAACCTGCACTCACCCCATTCATTCATAACATTAGCACACATTATATGAATAAGATTCATTCACGTACACTTCACATTTCGTCATTTTTCAAACTTTAGGCATTCCATCTGCATATCCATTTCCTGATGAGGCTTCAATAATGTACCTGCATTACTTTTCATTCTCAAGGTACACCATTAATAACGTTAACACTCAATGTGTCTAAGTCATGCATACATACGTACTTACATACAAACATACATACACATCTACATACATTCATCCTTTCCTACAACTTTACATACGTGCATATACTCATACATGTCTTTATACACATCCACATACGTACATACCTTTCCTACATCATCGCATACATGCATACACTTGTACATACCTTTATACATACATACATACACATCTACATACGTACATACCTTTCCTACATCATCGCATACATGCATACACTCGTACATCCCTTTATACATACATACATACACATCTACATTCATACATACCTTTCCTACAACTTTGCATACGTGCATACACTTATACATGTCTTTATACATACATACATACACATCCACATACGTACATACCTTTCCTAACATCATCACATACATGCATATACTCGTACTTACCTTTACAAATACATACATACATACACATCCACATACATACATACCTTTCCTACCTCATCGCATACATGCATACACTCGTACATACCTTTATACCTTTATACATACATACACATCTACTTACATACATACCTTTCCTACAACTTTGCATACGTGCATACACTCATACATGTCTTTATACATACGTACATACACATCCACATACGTACAAACCTTTCCTAACATCATCACATACATGCATATACTCGTACTTACCTTTACACATACATACATACACATCCACATACGTACATACCTTTCCTACATCATTGCATACATGCATACACTCGTACATACCTTTATACATACATACATACATATCCACATACGTACATACCTTAACAAACACGTATTAGATCACGCGTACCTCTTACATAATCATACATTATTTACATGGGTCTTAGACTTAGCTTTATAGCCCATAAACATCTAAGGAACCACCAAAATCATGTTTGGAAAGTCCGCCGTAGTCCACGGGTATCAAACCGAAGCCTACGGTACATAATTCAACTTACAAACAAGATTTCAGCTTTTGGGACTTGGGGAGGTCGTCGGCGACGGCCCTAGGGCCCGTCGGCGACGGCTCGTAGTTTTTCCCGTCGCCAAAAACCCGTAGACAGGAAGATAACCCGTCGGAGAAAATCTGACTTTCCCTTGCCCGTCGGCGACAGCCTCCTTGCCCGTCGGCGACGGCCTCTCTAAAATGCATTTTCCTGCAGATTCGTTTCGTCGTCCGTACGCACTAAAACGCGCGTAACTTTTGAACCGTTTACCCGTTTAACCTCCCGTTTCTTCCTACATGCTTGTAAATTCACATTCTATCATATGAACTTAAAATCCCACATCCGGATTAAGGAAATTCCTAACTTATGCGCTTACGCCTATAATTTCATTTTCGGACAATTTTACCCATTCTTGTTTTCATCACACAACTCATTTGTTTTAGCCCAAAACTTGCATGAACATTTCTACCATGATACTTTTACCTTGTCCAGAGTTTCGTACTTGGGGTTTACACTCCCGATCCCCGTTATGCGTTATATCATACCGTAACCCTTTCCTATTCTTCATTCCGATATAACAACAACCCCATCTTTGACCTGTTATATCTACTTAACGAAAGTCATCGATTTCATACCATCCATCCTTACTTGTCCTCAATTATCATACCTTAATTAACTAACACATATCTTTACGTAAACAACTAAGAAGTGATTACGGAAATCACTTACCTCATGCATCCGTGTTCACATCCGCTTCCTCGCCTCTTCTTGACCCGTTAGCTCTTCGCGCTTGAGTCCGTTTCGACATGATTCCTATACTTTCATATCATCGCAATTACATTCTTGTTAGCATACTCATTGCACATGTTAACGATCACAACAATTACATCTTTTACATTTGACTTTAATTAGTCAATTCCAACAAGCATAGCACATGTGACCAATTTCACATTCTTACAAGCTCATGTAATTCATCATATCATTCCATTTAAAACGTATCGTTATAACATGTACCATACGACTTCCTATAACCATATCTTCACGACAATGAGTCAAATCATGCTTCTTGTTCGTAGTTGACTTTCAGAAAGTCAACAATTCATTTTATTTAACTTATGACTTATCATTTTATACCCTTATCATCATGATAGGCTATACGGACGACACTATATCCATTTTATCATACACGTGGTGTGCGTACTACCTTCTAAGCATAACGTACAACTAATTCATGTACAATCTTCTAATTTCATACATAATTCATCAATTTCTTCCTTCTAATCAACACGAATCATACATGCATAATCATCAAACATAAAATCATCACATTTCTTCCAATCCGTCTAACAAGAATCCATCATACATAACATGATACATCAATTTTGGCCAAGAATTGGACCTTGATGATATATCCATGCTATCATCTTCACCCTAACAATTGGGTTTCACCTTTAAACATCAAATTAACACAAACCATACATAACATATGTTCTATATGATGATTCTAACACTTATACATGATCAATTTCACATTAACTTTCGGATTAGAACATAACCCACTTCACACATGATCACCAATCTTTGATTCAAGACATACCTTACGATCCCCTTGTGAAGGTGATCACTAATTCATGCTCGGTTGTGAATTTGGGCCTTGATTCATTCTTCAATTTGAAGCTTTTACATGAACTAGGGTTTGGGGCTCTTGAGAGCCCCTGATCGATCTATCCAGAACACACACGAAAGTGTGTGTGTGTGTGTGTGTGATCTTTTATTTATTAACATAACTTTCATTCCACACCACTTTAGTCCCTCGTGTTTACCTCTAAAACATAATTGGCACCACTTTCATCTTTTAATGGTTTTCACCATACACTTAACTAGGTCAAATAGACTAGTTATTTATTTCATGGAATATTCATTGGGAACATAAAACGAATATAAACATTCGGGTTTTGGGGCGTTACAAGTCTACCCCCCTTAAATGAGGTTTCGTCCCCGAAACCTTTCTTATTTTCTCTTACACACACACATCAATGTTTGACTTCATAGTCACATCATAATGATAATTAATCATCCTATCCCACTTCGTAATTATTCATACAATTGGCTTTTGCCTCTTAACGAGTCTATACTTTCCATGGCATACTTTCACATAACATTCTCATTTCCTTTGACCCGTTATTACAAGTTTATATACATGCTTATTCAAACTTATAATAATGCTTACACTCATATGATCCTTTTATAACGGGTTTAGTACTTCCATCTCATCCTTTAAGATTCCATACTATAGACACATTGTATAACATTTAACTCTTGTTTTGTTATCTCAACAAAACTGTTATGTCATCGGCATACCTACATGCTTAACTCCGTAGCTAACATCATTATACATTTCTATAGTCTTTTGTACCATACATATCCTTACGTTACTTACACATTCGGATATTTTCATTCCTATCATTCTTTTGTTCTTTTGCTTTACATTTACTTTTATGACTTGTTTGACACATACATGGTCAAGCTATTGACTTCTTCTTATGTAGACTAGTTCCGTCTTTTATATCTTAAATCTGTTTCGTGGATTCGAACACGTTATTCATACCTTTCGTACCTTCTATGTTTTGAATCCGTCTCGCGGATTCAAACATTGCATTCACATCTTTCATTCTTTGAATCCGTCTCTCGGATTCAAACATTGCATTTACGCCTTTCATCCCTTGAATCCGTCTCGCAGATTCAAGCATTGCATTCATATCTTTCATTCTTTGAATCCGTCTCGCGGATTCAAACATTGCATACACGCTTTTCATCCCTTGAATCCGTCTCGCGGATTCAAGCATTGCATTCATATCTTTCATTCTTTGAATCCGTCTCACGGATTCAAACATTGCATATACGCTTTTCATCCCTTGAATCCGTCTCGCGGATTCAAGCATTGCATTCATATCTTTCATTCTTTGAATCCGTCTCACGGATTCAAACATTGCATATACGCTTTTCATCCCTTGAATCTGTCTCGCGGATTCAAGCATTGCATTCATATCTTTCATTCTTTGAATCCGTCTCGCGGATTCAAACATTGCATACACGCTTTTCATCCCTTGAATCCGTCTCGCGGATTCAAGCATTGCATTCATATCTTTCATTCTTTGAATCCGTCTCACGGATTCAAACATTGCATATACGCTTTTCATCCCTTGAATCCGTCTCGCGGATTCAAGCATTGCATTCATACTTTAACTTTTTTCATGTTTCGAATCCGTCTCGCGGATTCTAACATAGCATTCATACTTTCATTCCTGAGAGTCTTACATTTCTCTTCACCCTCACGTCCACCTACTACTTAATTCTAACGGACATACCTGTATCAATTATCACGGTCCCACGAACGTCATATGCTTCACGTGTACTGGCCAGGTACACAATCCACTTACTAGTTTCGTGTCTTCGTGTAATTGTCACCTTATGTCCGAAGAATTAGGTTTCGGCACGTGTATCATTTTCAAAACATGTTTACTATACCATCATGGTCCTTCATTTAGCATTTTTCTTCCCTTAATGCATTTTATCATTTCATATACCCACATATTGAATTTACATACCTGGGTTCAACTTTATCTTATTTCATGCCTTGGTGTCGGTACTTGACCGCATTCGCGGATCATCCTCTTCAAACACTTATACTTACCTTGCATATACAAAATCGTCAGTTTCTTTATACGTATACATAAGTACATACTTACATTCTCTTTTACCTTTGGATCTTGACCGAGTCTTGGATTGTACGGGTTTCTTATCACAAGAGCACACAGGTTTGAGTTCAAGCACTTACCTTCTTACACTTGATTCTCTCAAACCAGGGCTCTGATACCAACTTGTAAGACCCTAATTCGTATTAGACATAAAGTCGCAGCGGAAATTCGTGCCATAAAATTTCTTTTACAAACAAAAGCATAACTCCCGTCTACTAAAGTACATGCTCGATTATTCCCGTACAATCTACCTTGTGACTCGGTCCTCGATCTCTATTCCTTATGATAATCACCCGCGATCTGTATAACCTGCACTCACCCCATTCATTCATAACATTAGCACACATTATATGAATAAGATTCATTCACGTACACTTCACATTTCGTCATTTTTCAAACTTTAGGCATTCCATCTGCATATCCATTTCCTGATGAGGCTTCAATAATGTACCTGCATTACTTTTCATTCTCAAGGTACACCATTAATAACGTTAACACTCAACGTGTCTAAGTCATGCATACATACGTACTTACATACATACAAACATACATACACATCTACATACATTCATCCTTTCCTACAACTTTACATACGTGCATATACTCATACATGTCTTTATACACATCCACATACGTACATACCTTTCCTACATCATCGTATACATGCATACACTTGTACATACCTTTATACATACATACATACACATCTACATACGTACATACCTTTCCTACATCATCGCATACATGCATACACTCGTACATGCCTTTATACATACATACATACATACACATCTACGTTCATACATACCTTTCCTACAACTTTGCATACGTGCATACACTTATACATGTCTTTATACATACATACATACACATCCACATACGTACATACCTTTCCTAACATCATCACATACATGCATATACTCGTACTTACCTTTACACATACATACATACACATCCACATACATACATACCTTTCCTACCTCATCGCATACATGCATACACTCGTACATACCTTTATACATACATACATACACATCTACTTACATACATACCTTTCCTACAACTTTGCATACGTGCATACACTCATACATGTCTTTATACATACGTACATACACATCCACATACGTACATACCTTTCCTAACATCATCACATACATGCATATACTCGTACTTACCTTTACACATACATACATACACATCCACATACGTACATACCTCTCCTACATCATTGCATACATGCATACACTCGTACATACCTTTATACATACATACATACATATCCACATACGTACATACCTTAACAAACACGTATTAGATCACGCGTACCTCTTACATAATCATACATTATTTACATGGGTCTTAGACTTAGCTTTATAGCCCATAAACATCTAAGGAACCACCAAAATCATGTTTGGAAAGTCCGCCGTAGTCCACGGGTATCAAACCGAAGCCTACGGTACATAATTCAACTTACAAACAAGATTTCAGCTTTTGGGACTTGGGGAGGTCGTCGGCGACGGCCCTAGGGCCCGTCGGCGACGGCCCGTAGTTTTTCCCGTCGCCAAAAACCCGTAGACAGGAAGATAACCCGTCGGAGAAAATCTGACTTTCCCTTGCCCGTCGGCGACGGCCTCCTTGCCCGTCGGCGACGGCCTCTCTAAAATGCATTTTCCTGCAGATTCGTTTCGTCGTCCGTACGCACTAAAACGCGCGTAACTTTTGAACCGTTTACCCGTTTAACCTCCTGTTTCTTCCTACATGCTTGTAAATTCACATTCTATCATATGAACTTAAAATCCCACATCCGGATTAAGGAAATTCCTAACTTATGCGCTTACGCCTATAATTTCATTTTCGGACAATTTTACCCATTCTTGTTTTCATCACACAACTCATTTGTTTTAGCCCAAAACTTGCATGAACATTTCTACCATGATACTTTTACCTTGTCCAGAGTTTCGTACTTGGGGTTTACACTCCCGATCCCCGTTATGCGTTATATCATACCGTAACCCTTTCCTATTCTTCATTCCGATATAACAACAACCCCATCTTTGACCTGTTATATCTACTTAACGAAAGTCATCGATTTCATACCATCCATCCTTACTTGTCCTCAATTATCATACCTTAATTAACTAACACATATCTTTACGTAAACAACTAAGAAGTGATTACGGAAATCACTTACCTCATGCATCCGTGTTCACATCCGCTTCCTCGCCTCTTCTTGACCCGTTAGCTCTTCGCGCTTGAGTCCGTTTCGACATGATTCCTATACTTTCATATCATCGCAATTACATTCTTGTTAGCATACTCATTGCACATGTTAACGATCACAACAATTACATCTTTTACATTTGACTTTAATTAGTCAATTCCAACAAGCATAGCACATGTGACCAATTTCACATTCTTACAAGCTCATGTAATTCATCATATCATTCCATTTAAAACGT
Organism: Helianthus tuberosus; assembly: GCA_030545235.1. Classification (NCBI taxonomy): domain Eukaryota; kingdom Viridiplantae; phylum Streptophyta; class Magnoliopsida; order Asterales; family Asteraceae; genus Helianthus; species Helianthus tuberosus. The sequence continues at coordinate 19,391,045 of CM060398.1, forward strand.
ATCGTTATAACATGTACCATACGACTTCCTATAACCATATCTTCACGACAATGAGTCAAATCATGCTTCTTGTTCGTAGTTGACTTTCAGAAAGTCAACAATTCATTTTATTTAACTTATGACTTATCATTTTATACCCTTATCATCATGATAGGCTATACGGACGACACTATATCCATTTTATCATACACGTGGTGTGCGTACTACCTTCTAAGCATAACGTACAACTAATTCATGTACAATCTTCTAATTTCATACATAATTCATCAATTTCTTCCTTCTAATCAACACGAATCATACATGCATAATCATCAAACATAAAATCATCACATTTCTTCCAATCCGTCTAACAAGAATCCATCATACATAACATGATACATCAATTTTGGCCAAGAATTGGACCTTGATGATATATCCATGCTATCATCTTCACCCTAACAATTGGGTTTCACCTTTAAACATCAAATTAACACAAACCATACATAACATATGTTCTATATGATGATTCTAACACTTATACATGATCAATTTCACATTAACTTTCGGATTAGAACATAACCCACTTCACACATGATCACCAATCTTTGATTCAAGACATACCTTACGATCCCCTTGTGAAGGTGATCACTAATTCATGCTCGGTTGTGAATTTGGGCCTTGATTCATTCTTCAATTTGAAGCTTTTACATGAACTAGGGTTTGGGGCTCTTGAGAGCCCCTGATCGATCTATCCAGAACACACACGAAAGTGTGTGTGTGTGTGTGTGTGATCTTTTATTTATTAACATAACTTTCATTCCACACCACTTTAGTCCCTCGTGTTTACCTCTAAAACATAATTGGCACCACTTTCATCTTTTAATGGTTTTCACCATACACTTAACTAGGTCAAATAGACTAGTTATTTATTTCATGGAATATTCATTGGGAACATAAAACGAATATAAACATTCGGGTTTTGGGGCGTTACAACTTGAATCTAATTTTCTAATTTTGCATCATTAAATGCAGAAGCGTCTCTTATAGGGCTGTTCACAAGCCGAGTCGAACCGAACGGACCTTTGCTCGTGCTTGGCTCGTTTACAAACCGAACCGAGCAGAGCTGCTCATTTATAATCGAGCCTCAAATCAAGCGAGCATATTCCGAGCGATCGTCGAGCGAAGTTCGAGCGATTTGGGCAACCGTGTCACCCGATTTAAATTTGCTAAAAAGATAGTGACAATGTTGAGTCTCAAGTTTTTATGTCTTTAAAAACATATACATTTCATGGCATAATATTTTTTCTTATGAATAACAATGTTGTGGCCGGCGAGGCGAGGTGATGATCATATTGCACGAAGAATGAGGTCGAGAGCAGGAGACGATCGACTTAGGGTAACGCCATGAAACATTGAGGCGAGAAGCAGACTGTCTTTTATCGGTTTAAAGTTTAACTTTTAGATTTGATAATATTAGCGTAAATGGGCTAGTATGTATAGATATAGTTGTAAATTTGTATATAGTGAACCAAAATCTAATAGAGTGGTATATATAAAACTATTAATTTAATTTATATTTAAGTATATATGTATTTGTATGTATATATATAGGTGTGTGTACGTATAATTCATATTTGGGTATATATATGTGTAGGGTAAGGATAGTGTAAAAATGGTCTAAAGTGTGAGAAGTGTATTATAACACTATATATAATACTATATAACACCATATAAACACTGTATAACAATATGTAACACCATATAATACCATATAACACTATGTAACACTATATATTATTATATAACAAATATAACACTATAGGTTGTCTGATATCATGTCTATGATAGATGTATAGTGTTATATTTGTTATATAATGATATATAGTGTTACATAGTGTTATACGGTATTATATGATGTTACATATTGTTATACGGTGTTTATATGGTGTTATATAGTATTATATATAGTATTATAATACACTTCTCACACTTTGAGCACTTTTTACAGGATCCTCTACCTATATGTGTATATATATATACTAATTTTTTTTAATAAGAAATTTTATTTATATATAAACAACTGGCCGAGTTACATAATAATAATTCGAGCCGAACCAAGCTGAGCGGGCCTTTGCTCATGCTTGGCTCGTTTACAAACCGAACCGAGCAGAGCGGCTCGTTTACAACCGAGCGTCAAATCGAACGAGCATTTTCTGAGCAATTTCCGAACGAGCGAGCGGCGAGCAGTTTGAACAGCCCTAGTCTCTTAGAATTCACGTACCTTGTTCGAGCTTAAAAAATATGCCCTTCCGTAATATGTTACTATTAATAAGAAAAATTAAATTAGTATTGGGCTCAATAAACCTAATGCAAGTGGACTAAATTCTAAACCATAAAAAATGATTTGTAAATGGGTATTGGAATTAGTATGTGTTTACTATCTAAAAAAATAACACATATATATATCGGATTTTTTTAAATCGCGTGCCCCTCGAAATCACAGGCCTTGTGTGGAGGTCCTCCCCACACAGCATGTGATTAAACGGTTGTTTGAAATTTAGGGGCTATGTTTGCACACAGCCATTCAACATATATGCAAACGGACAAACGGGTTTGAAATTCAGGGGCTAGGATTTGACATAAAGACATGCTAACACGATCGTTTGAAAAGGGTGTGAGATTAGATTTTAGGGGATGTAGTCTGCCCTTGATCAAATCCACCCATGAACTTGTTTTAATCATGTTCTAATATTTAGGAACAATCCCTCTATCTTCTACTTTTCTAGGATAGAGGTAAACATTTGATTTGGTTCGATTTTAGTTTTTTAAGATTTGGTTTACATTGATAAAAATATGTTATTAATGGTTCGAGTAATTGTTTTACCTAAAAGCCGTCAAATCAAGACACTGAACACCTCTAGATAGAAGAAATGTTTGATGGAAATTTGTGAAAATAGCACTTTTCACAAATATAGGAAAATGATTTTTTCCTATTTTGGACTAGAAATAAATATATGAAAATGAGCGGGTTTTATATATTTATTTGTGGGTTTGTGTTCTATGTTGGAAGAGTTTCGCAACGAACTAAACCACGTCCAAAACGGAGCTAAGATGAATGAGATATCGATACTCAAAGTTTGGTGTTTGAAACTTGAATGCTGAAAAAATGGGAAAGTGGTACCTTGTCCCACATAGGAGGAGAGATGAAACTTAAAGGGTATTTAAGTGGGAACTCTCCATCCTTATTGTTTCATGGAAGCACTCACTAAGTGTACTCGCGAAGGGTGCGGCACCCTAACTCGCACTCGCACACACTTGCGCGCGTGGCGTGGGCGATGAGGCGTAATGTGGCTCTTTGATGGCGCACTTTGCACTTCGTACGCTCGCATCGCCGAGAGCCGCCTTTGTATTTTTGACCGCGTGCGCGTGGTGGAGCACAAAGGTTGCAAGGACCAAGTGGTTGGTGATGTGGCATGCAGGTGCATGACCCTGGTGGGTCCGCGCGCAGTGGCGCATGACTTGGCAGTCATGCGCGTGCTAGTACATATGGCATAGAGGCTCGCGATGGCGCGCATGGAGCATGGGCACTGATGTGACGTGCGCGGCGCACCAAAGTGAGCCAATACAGCGCGACTATGTGGCGTGCTCGTATAGGCTCACAGGTGACCTGGCGCACGAGCGTAGGTGCGCATGGAATTGAGCCAGTATGGCGCATGCGCGCATGGCAGTGAGCCAAAATGGCGCACAAGCGCAGGAGAGTGCAGACGTGCGCGCGCGTGCAGAAGCATCCAGCAGTAGTTAATGCCAGTGCAGTTACATTTCAGCAGTTGAAACTGACGAGTCAATGCGTTTGACTGAGAATTAAATGACGAATTAAAGTGCATTGAAGACGTTTAATGCAATTTAATTCTCCCACTTAATTCATTTTTCAGTTTCAACATGGATCATCAGTATAAATAGGGGTATCCTATTGCAGAACCAACACACCGAATACACACAGCAACATACAATCTTCTCTGAATCTTCATCTTCTTCTTCAAGAACTCAAGGTACACATTCGGGTTGGAGTCAAGACCGGTAGTGCAACTGCTTAGGCTGTTGTATCATGGAAACAAACGTGTTCTCCTAGGAGACACGAAATTTGTTTTAAGGGACCCGTGTCTAACACGATCCTCAGCCAAGAACACTAGTTCTGTTTGAATTTTCTGTTCTTGTTTTCTTCTTTTCAGTTGTAATTGTAATTTAATTTTCAGTATCATTCTGTTATTGTTTGTAATTCCAGTTAATAAAGAATTTTATTTAATTTTGCACGAACGGATTCCTACAATGTTTACCCTCATCTAACTATCCCAGACCCTAGTTTTGAGTCAAATATTACCCTATTTTTGAGCCAAATATTGTTGGATACGTTTGTTTTAATAATGATGTTCTGATATAATGCAAATGAATCAGTAGGCAATGGGTATTTTTCTAATATATTTTCTAAGTTAAAAAAAGTCAAGTTTTTCATACCATTCAGTGACGGATCTTGCCCGTTGAACGTGCCAAGGCCGAAGGACACGGGCACTAAAAAAAGCCCGGACAAGCCCGGGCCAAACATAGTATATATAAAAAATTTCGATCGAAATGCGGAAAATTAGCACCACGGCCGAAAAACTTGCCCGGGCCGTGGCCCTGCCACACCCCTTCTAAGGCCGTGGGGTATGGTGGGGAGGGGTTGGGCTTGGGTTGGGGCATTAGTTGCCACGTGGCTTGGGGGCAGACATGGGCTAAACCCACATTCAACACGGTATGGTGGGGCGGGGGTTTGGGGCGTGGGTTTGGCGGGCTTCGCTGGGCTGACCCGCTGGGCTATTTGAATATTATTTAAAACCAAAAATTTAATTTTTTAATATTTTTAAATAAAGAAAATTACAAAAGCAAATTCCTAACTTTTATATTTGTTTTTTATCTCTTCTCTCATCGCCAAGATTAGTTGTAACTCTTCACCCTCTAGGTGATCAATGGGCTGGGATAGAAATTTCAAATCATCCCGTTTTTTGTTTCTGGGCATCTCTAGCGGCATCTCTAGCTTCTTTGCTCCTTCGTATTTCGGCCCTTTGTTGTTGGAATACGTTGAATGTATCCAACTTGCATGAAATGTCATCCAATTGCTCGCGGTATATTCCCCTACGCGAGCCCGAACTCCCAGCTGAAGGTGATGCCGTACCAGATCTTGATTTTTGAGCACGCCTTCTTGATGCATTTCTTCCATACTCAGGCCGGTTTAGGCTTGGCGAATCATCCAAAAGGTCCTCAAACTCTTGATCTCATGCATCAGATTGGGCTTGGGACGAGGCCCTTGACCTTTTGGAAGATGAGTTAGTTTCGCTACCAATGGGGATATTCGCCCACTTTGGATGAAACTTACAAATCTCCCAACAATGCATGAAACGGAAGTCGGTCCCCACATTTGATTTGAATGTGCACACTGCATTTGTCAAAATGTCGGCTTCGGTTTCACCACTTTTTGGGTTTTGCTTTGCTTTATTTAAAAAAACCACTATATTTTGTTAGTTGGGTGCTTATCTCGCTCCACTTTGAGAATAAGCTATCGTTTTCACGATAAGCCTCCTTTCCCATTTCTTCATGGAATAGTCTACTAACCGATTCCCACAGGGCGTTCGATGTTGCGAATTTCATATTTTAATAGAAACAAAATTTAATATATTACAAAGTTATATAAAAAATAACCATTAATAAAAACAAAGGTTAAGAATACCTAAAGTTGAATGTTGAGATTGTTGACACCAAGCCCTCGCCAATGCAACTTCTTCAGCAACGACCCATTTTTGTTGTTTTCGTTTGACGGTTTCAACTACTTTATCCGCCTCGGTTTTTTTCTTATGACTTCTCTTTTTGATGGGTTTCGATGCGGAAGGACCATCATTGGGTGGTTGAGTTTCGGGAACGGTTTCGTTTTGTGAAAGGTCGATGGAGGTTGGTGAAAGGTTGATGGGCGATTGTGTAAACGGGGTAGGTATCGAATCATCGGAGTGTGGGAAGTTAGTAAACAAACGATTCCCAAGAAGCGATGCGTAACTCGCTTCATGGGGCAAAGAAGAGTGTATGAAAAATGGACGAGGCATTGGACGATTGGGTGGTGGGCTAGGATAATTTTCTTGGAATGCATACGGGTTGATCGGGTCAAAAGGACGGTTATAAGGATGCATTTTTTTCGTTTTGTAGAAGGAGAATTGAAGATGATTTTATAGAAGATGTGGTTGAATGTGGTAAAAAATGGAAGAAAAATGTGAGTTTTATAGTGAAATTTTTTTTTTTTTTTTAACATAGCCGTTGGCCAATGGCTATTTTCTTTTGGTCATACACAGCCCGCCATGTCAGCTCGCTTCCCCCGCCCTACGCCCGGCTTGAAACCCAAGCCCCAAGGGCCACGCCCCAACCCAAGCCCACCCGGGGTGGTGCCTTGGGCGTTTTCCCCCAACCCAAGCCCCATACCCCATAGCTAAGAACCGCCCCTGATACCATTCCCTACATGTTAGGTTATTCAAAACAGTAACGTACATGTGTATACTGGTCAAGGTACAAACTAGCTCGTCCCATTTCAACTATGTAGTTCTCATCTAAAGTAACCAACAACAGGGGCACAGATGAATTATGTGGGCTGTGTTTGAATGAACTGTTTTGCTCTAAACCAAGGTTGGCATATAATTGGCTTATATTCTTGTAGGGCCAAATAAAATGATCATGAGGTTAAGAAGAAGGAAAAAAGAAATCAAATGATCATCCAGTATTGGGTTTTGAATGAAATGAGATGTGTGTTGTCCTTTCATTTGAGTACATATTTTTTTATATCTAGTGTGTCCTTCATTTAGGGTTTAGAAATCAACGTTTTCTGTTTTCTTGATTCTCGTTTATTAGATAAATCACATGAATGTTCGTTCATTTAGTAAGAAATTGTAAATAAACAAATCCAGAAAGAAACCAAATAAACGAATTAATAGGCTTGAATGGATGTCCCCACTGCTCATATTAATCAATTATGTCTATGTTTCAACTAACATCCTAAACGAATTAACGTTTAGTGAATCTAAAGCGAAACGTGCCATGGAAAATTCGTTCATTTAATAGAGAACGTATATGAACAATTTTTTTTTTGCTTATTTTGTTAAACAAACAGGCATGATTACATGTCCCGGCTGTTCATTTACATTCGTTAAAGTTAATTTATTTTGTTAATTTCAGCTCGTTTATGTCCATTTATATTTGTTCATTTTCTTTTGTTTGTGTTCACTTATATATTCATTATATTTATTTATTAATCCATGCAACAACCAATCGTACCTATCAAATTTTAGAACAAAGTTTGGGTAATCCACTAACGTTTGTATGTTCCTCCGGTGTACATTTAAAATAATATTAACAAACAAATATAAACGAACATAGACACGTTCATTTTCCGAAGGAACGAACATGAACAAGGCAATCTATTCGTTTAAGTGTTCGGGATCGTTCATTAGTCAGTTAAAGTTGAATAAACTAATATGAACAACACGTTTGCGTTTGTTCAGCCCATTTACAAGTCTATAGGCAACGTTTATCAATCATTAAAGCCGATTTTAAACTATAGAATCGAAACGCTAGGATGAAGTATTATAGTTTGAAATTATGTTATTTTCCTTTCCCTAATCTTAAAGCGTACTCACTTTATGACAAATAGTGTATGGATCAAATACAATTAATGAATAAAATACAAAATGGCCTTATATATGAGAAGTGACGGACGGTTTTTTTTTTTTTTTTTTTTTTTGGATTTTTTTCATCTACTTAAGTATGATGTTTAATTGCAAAATATAAAAATAATAAAAAATAAATTCGTGAATTTACTCCATTAGAGTAATTATAATTACTCCACTAGTCTAAAAACATGTTTTTTTTAGATTATGAGGCTAAAATATGTACTTGACAAGATAGGAAAAAAATAAAATAAATAAATAAAAAAACTCCTTAACTTCTCATATTAAGTCCAATTTGTATGTTAAACCCATTTTTACGGGAACCTAACTCATGACAAATAAACTAATCTAAAAGTTCATCATAACCATAAACTAATACAAACTACTCTAATAATCTTAGTAGAAACTTTTATCGAATCAATTGACGAACGTGAAAAACGTTTAATAATATCTATAAGAACAAATTTGTAAACTTTATATTTCACATATGTGTTTGTGTTTATAGTTGTGTTACACTTTTGTCCATTGTCATAACATGTGTGACCTATAGTTAACTTATTTAAAACATGTAGGATTTGAATGTGATTGCGTAACACCTGTGATGCATATGCAAGTGTCAAATAGGTGTATAATACAACAACTTTTAGCAAATGTTAAAGGAAGTGGAACATTTAGCTTGCCTTAATAGAGATGGATGAACCAAGTATAGGTTCATGGAAGAAGATATTTTTTTTCATGTATCTCTTCACCGTTTTTGTCATGTTTATAAAGAGCTTTTAAAGCCATTGGCTTTTAGTTCAGAAACTTTGTTTGGATGAAGAACGAGTGGGTTATCGTTAATCCACATAAAGCTTCACCAGAAATTTTTTTTTTTATTTAATTAGTAGAAACAATTGAATCATGAACAAAAAGTAAAGTAGATTTAACTTGTGGTTTAGTGGTAGAGAGGTTTGGGTTCTGCAATGAAAACTCAAGTTCAATCCTCACTTGTGTTACTTTAGTGGATTAGGCAATGATTGATAGAGTCTAGCCTCTTTGCAGGCTCTATCTTGAGTCCATCCGGGTTTTCGTCCCATCGTGTGTTACGCCAGATATTTATGCTCTTGTGGTGGCACAACAACTGTCAAGTGGCTGCCGGCGGTATGGTTTCCCGGAGGAACGCCCAAACCAAACTCTGAATCCAGCGTGGGCCCCGGTTAAGATAACATAGTCTGGCTGGAGTAGGGTAATAGGGCTCCTTAATTTGGAGAGTGCGGTAATACAAGAAAGTCATTGTTTAAAACAAAGAGGATGATATTAGTTTAACCTCTATCCAATTTAACACTATACTACTTTCTCCCTGTAGAAATATACTCTCAACTTGGTCTCACTCAAGTTTAGTCAAAGAGGATTAATCCTAATGATGATGCTAACAATGTGTTTCTTGAGTTCAAGCATTGGAACCAGTGAAGATCCGAACCAAACACTATAGCATATCTTGTAAAGATCCAACCACAAACCATAACCTCGGCAGGTCCATTGGGCTTACAAGACTAAGCAAGGGCTTATGGTCTCAAAAAGATAGGGCCCGATTTAAAATTAAATTATGTACGTAACTTGTGATTTACATTTGGGCTGCCAAAAATAAATGAAGCATTAAGTTAAATCCAAAACCAAAAAATCTTAATTAGGAAAATAAGCCCAAAGAAGGTCTTGATGTTTATCCATCGCATTTTTTATAAGTGGAGCTGTGGAGGGGGCGCTCCAATCCTAGCCCCCTTCAACACTGCTTTGCCACATCATTTTATGCTAAACTACCAAAACATCACATAAAACATGACATGCAACACTCCTTTCAATAACCATAGAACTTTTTTAAATAAAAAATAAATTCAACAAATTAAAATAACTAACTTATACTTTCATTAAAAATGAAAATAATACATAATTCAAACTAAAAAAATAAACAAAATGCAATAATTTGAATTGGTGGGCCGAAAATAAATGTTTAATATATTAAAAAGATTGATTCACAAAATCAAAGTTAAGTGTCCATTAACTAAAACTATCAAATTCAAATTTTTATCACTTGCTAATTTGCTTAACTAAAAGATATCTAGGGTCTATTTATGAGCATTGTAGTTAAACATCAAGTATTGAATAATGTTGTAAAATCGTGATTAGTCGGCGATTAATCGCTAGTTGGTCAGTAACTGAGTAATTTTTCGTTAATCAGTCCATTAGTCGCTAGTCGGCTCTAGTCGGACCTAGTCGGGCGTAATCAGCCGACCGAAAATCGGTGATTTCGGCAAAAAAAAAACTGTATATTCCGGTCAAAACCTTTAAATTTAGGTCAGTTTCCAACAAAACCATATGAATTCCAATAGTTAATTTTGTATACTTAAAAAAATGAGTTGAGTAAGAGTTAAAACTTAACTACTAAAAAACTAACCTATAAAAATGTGTATATGTATACATAAAACTGAAAATTACATATAGAAAACCCGATCCAATTAATCTCGAGTAGTCGCTAGTCCCCACCTTACCGGCCGACTAGCGACTAGCGAGTTCTCCAACCTTGGTATTGAATAGCAAAATGGTACCACAGTTATCTACTTTACTTTTTCTTGTTCTTTCTTTCTCGTCTTCATCTTTACAAACTCATGACAACACATTGTTTCACTCTATAAATCATGAACAAAAAGGGATTTCTGATTTTATCAATAATATAAATAATGATGAATATGTTGCGAAGAACAGCAGAAGGGCTCTATATCGAAAAACATGGGGCACAATTTCCAACGGTCATATCTTAATCAAACAACACGACTTCATCTACGATCGCAATCAACCCACCAAGACTATTTGTATGGGCGGCGATTGTACCCATTGAGGATAACAACCCTCAAAGCTAACCCGCATGGCGCCCCCTCCACCTTAATGGCATTGCAGTAACTGATGGCAAACACGAATGGCGATTAGGAAGTGGGAATTAGCCAATCAGGTGTGAAATTTGGGCAATCAATGAAGCAATCAAACACGCGAATAAGGGCTATTAATATATTAAGTTATGTTAATTATTTTTGTAATTGTTGCTTTCATAGAACGCAGCTTGTCTAAATTAATATTGATAAAAGTTACTTAAGACCTACATTGTCACAACAAAGATTAAATGGGTTGTTTATTTTGTCGATTGAAAAAGCTTTTCTAGAAGAAATTGATACAATTTTTCATTAAATAATTTGCATCAATTAAAGTTACAAAATAAATTTAATCTAAACATATTTTATATTTATACACACACAACATCTAAATTAAAAAAAAAAAAAAAAAAAAAAAAAAAAAAAAAAAAAAACCCTCTGTCAACTATAAACGTTGTAGTCTATAAGTGTCGGTCCCATCCCCGGGTAAAGAAGGATGATTTATATTGAAAAGGTTTTTAAAAGGGACCCGAGTTTTTAATTCGTTTAAGCCTCCAAAAAACGTGGACCGGCCCTAACCATAACATATCTTTTGTTACAACAAGTTTCGAGGGTAGAAAAGCTATACTGAAAATATAGTCACTGAAATATACAAACGGCATTCAATATAGTAATTTTTTAGTTCATAACAAGAATAACATTTCACAATGACTTAAAATATACAAAGTATTGTGACAATTCTCCTAAACTGTTGATTCCATATCTAATTACTGCCTAAATGAGCCTCAAACTTTACGTTCTAAGGAATGCAATTTTGATGCTATTGGTCCGAATTGTGTGGATGAGCAAAGAAGTTAGATGATACCAAAATGGTCCAATGGTTTGAGACCATTGAATGAGGGTAGGGCATGGGTCCATGTGAATGGAATCAATGGACTTGGCTTTGAAAATCAAAAGACTCCAACCCCAATGCATGAACCTTGCTTTCATTACATTCCATTTCATTATTCCACAATTCATTTTTTTTTTTAAAGGTGTAGATCAACCGGTCCCCAGGGCACACTAGACGCATACCCACCCGAGTTCGATTCGCCGGCCAGCAGTGCCGTTCCTCCCGGTTCGACCGAAACTCGAGCCCCCGTGCGGGAACCCCACAAGCCATTCTCAAGACGAGAGCCGGGATCGAACCCGTGACCTATGGGTAAACCCTCACACCTCCGATCAGCTGGGCTGGCCATCATTGGTATTATTCCACAATTCATAACCAACCAATTCATATCTTTATATGGTCAAACATCCCACACTGAGATCAAAATAATATCTTTCAGATTTGAAGTAATGATGCTACTTTAGAATTTTGATCAAGTATTTTATTAAATATATAGAGTAACATTAGTAAAGATAAAACAATGAAATATAGGGTCTTGAAAGCAATATTATGGTTCAATTCATATTTAGTGATTTTGGCGAGTAAATATGTTTTGGGCAAATAGCAAGAATTGTCCTTTATCTTTATGCCCCTTTACAGGAGGTGTCTTTTATGTTTAAAATTGACGAGTTTTGTCCTTTATGTTTAAAAATCAAGCACGTTTTACTTTTTGCGCCTAACCCAGTTTGTTTTCTCAGTTAAATGTGACCACATGCAGGTCACATGAGGATAGTTATGTACCCCTGAGCATTTCTCGCCCAATTTAAAGAACCCCAAACCCTAATTCTTCAGATTTCCTCCAAATCGATTATCATCAAGATGTTATTAGTTATACATGTCCAATTCTTTAATCTTGGACAAAATTCTGAGTTTGACTTTGAGGTCTCAATGTTATCAGTTATACATGTCCAATTCTTTAATCTTTACATCGTACTACCAGTTTCCAAGAAGATCGAAAAAAAAAAGATAAAGCTCAAGAAGGCGAATCAAGATAACAAGTTTTCAAGGTTATCTAGTATTCAAACAAGGTAAACGCTCTACTTTTGATTGATTGATTGATTTCAACGTTCTCCTTAATTGATCTTTTGGTGAGAGAAGGCTTAGTGAACGGCATCTCAGGGGTGGGATAAGGATTAGGGAGCATTAAGTCCGAAATTCGATTCCCACAAGGGGGTTTTCCCAAATTTATTGGGTTTCCTCCTGAATTGGTGTATAGACATTATAGTATAGTGGGGATAGATGTGATAAAGTAGTTCCGTTGGTTACACAATAATACTTCAGTGGTATGTATGTCACGAATCCAAATTTGTTGTTAAAAAATGATTTTTGGTAGGATTATCCATTAAATGCTTTTTAGTGACCTAGCTTGCGGCCAGGTGGACTTAGAAGTGTACAGAAAAACTGGTTTTAGAACTGAAACCGGGAAAAAAACCGAAACCGGTTTTTTTAACCAGATTTTTATAACAGAACCGAACCGCCGATTGTAGACCGTTAGGGATATTCATCTTCGAAACCGGTTTTAAAACCGAAATCGGTTATAAAAAACCGGTTTAAAACGGTAAAAAACCGGTCGTAACCGGTTGGACCGGTTATTGTTTTGAGTAAAAAAAGGGTTAGTAACCGAAACCGGTTATAAAAAAAAACCGGTTTTTGTTTTTGATGAAAAAACCGGTTCAGTTAATAACCAGAACCGGTTTTTGAAAAAAAACCGATTTGTACACCTCTAGGTGGACCTACTATGTAAGTACCAGTGTCATGTGATAGCTTGAAAATAAAAGTTATATTTACTTTTTTGTTCAAAACTTATGTGACTTCATATATCATCGTAGGTTGTCGTCACAAGTCCAAAAGAGACCAGTGGGTTACGCACGTGCTCCGCGACGGGGCGATCGGTTTTTTTTTTATAAATTTTAAATAGAAGATAGATACAGTGGTAACGATATTGGTTCGGTTCATTACGGTATCAATATGGTACCGACACTTGATAAGCAACCAAAAGAGATAACTAAAAAGCAAAGTCGTCACAAGTTCAAAAGGATGTCGACACATGTTTTACATCTATTGAAAACCATACTGAACTAATACCAGTAAGGGTTCTAATAGTACCAATACCGGTATTGATGTTTTTTGATGGGTACCGACTCAATCCGTTTTAAAAAAAAAATTGCGTATTTAGTTTTTTGTTTGTAAAAAAAAAAAAGCTAACGAACGGAAGTTATAAGAGAAAATAAAACTATTGGGCTAAATACATTATTATCGATAGTGCAAGAGGTGAATTTGAAACTTGAAAGAGTAAAAAAAATGTTAAAAAAAAGTTAAATCATTGACTTATAAGCTTTGGACAAGTGCACCAATCAAAATTATCTACCGTTAATAAAACTTGCTAATTGAAAACCATAGCAAACGACACTTGATAAAACAATCAAAAAGAACTCATATATTCATGAACTACATAGTTTTTTTTTTTTGGGTCGTATTATTGGCACACCTTGGGGAATTAAATCGACACCCTCAATACGCATCGTATAGGCCTATACGATGCGTATTGAGGTTTGTTCAAACTTCTATGTCAGTCAAAGGCTGACAATGTCCCCTTACCAAAAAGTAATACGCATCGTATAGGCCTATATGATGCGTAATGAAGGTGTCGATTTAATTTTTTAATTTTGCAAGGTAGCTTCCTGTCACGCGGTTGCTTTCCGTCACGCGAACGAAGAAGCAACACTTTGGACATTTGTTTGTCTTCAAACATCTAGGAAACATTATTTGAGAACACCCCTGAATTTATCGAAGCTGTAGAATGAGATCCTCCACTGTTGGGTTATCATCTTTCAACCCCATTTTCCCTAAATTTACCAATTCTGTTTTTCAACGGGGATGTAATGCAATGATTCCTCTCAATTGAATAGATAGACACTTGCTTCATAGGACTCACTTCAATTGTCTCGGATGTAATAACAGTACGTTAAGCATCCGTGCCTGCTTGAATTGCAGAAAGCAAAGGATAACGAATATGAACATTGTATTTATCACGAAAGTACTGAACAACCGAGATAACAGCTCCGGTTTCATCAGTTGTGTTTGGAACAAGAAGTCCAACAATTCGTTCATTATCTGTTGTTGTTTCAATAATATGAATGCACGCAACAAATATCTACAATCAAATCAACGCACATTATGTGTTTCAAATCAAGGGTCCCATCATTACAACCACTTGTTTGAAAATGGTCAGGAGAGTTGAAAAAACTGCAATTGGAATTGATCTTGGAACAACATACTCTTGTTACCATATGACATATGATAAAAGTGCTTCTCTAGACAATCTAGGATTATGTTCCGCAAATTAGGAACCACATATTTGCTTCAAGATTTACGTCTGATGTCCAAGTTTGATCACATTTGACTTCATCTGCGGCAGTCCAATGACTTTCTTCCCACGTGTCTGCACCGTGATCTTCATATTCTTGGTTCAATACCAACTCATCTTTAGCAGTGTTTGTTTGAGAACCTGATTTAGATACACAACGGTTCTCCAATTCCAGATCAGTAAGCAAATACACAACAGTTCTCCAATTCCAGATCAGTAATGTAAGGAGAAGCGTTGAGATAATGGACATCCATTAAGCTCAAAAAGAAAAATTATGTTTCCCATAGTCACAAACGATTGCGGTTTGTATTTCCCATAGCCACCGTTCCCATAGTAGTTAAAAACGGTTGCGGTTTGCACATTCAATCTTCATTGCTTCATTAAAATTAACACGGCGGTCTCGGTTGCATGAAGCTTTGATGTATGTTGCAAGTTAAATCCACAATCAATGTATGTTGGTTAATTGTAAGTATTGCATTTGCGTTAACACGCCTCATTTCATCTTTTTTACTCTTTCATTCGATTTCAACAAATATTTTCAATAATCAGCAAGCAAATACACAACGGTTCTCCAATTCCATATTAGTAATGTAAGGAGAAGCATTGAGATAATGGACATCTATCAAGTTCAAAAAGAAAACTTGTGTTTCCCATAGTCACAAACGATTGTGGTTTGTATTTCCTATAGCCACGGTTCCCATAGTAAAAAACGGTTGCGGTGTGCACATTCAATCTTCATTGCTTTATTAAAATTGACAAGGCGGTCTCGGTTACATATTTTAGAGAGATCTTTAAGTACGGATCCTACAGCTGCATTTGGAACAAGAAGTCCAACAATCCGTTCATTATCTGTTGTTGTCTTAATAATATGAATGCACGCAACGAATTTGACAACTGTGACAGCTTATTAAAAGTAGAAATCATTTCCAATCCTTTCCTGGTCAAATCACACAATATAAAGGTTAAACTTATCGTGTGTTGTAGTTTGGAAAGATGACCGAATAGAGATCGGAATAACAAACTGTGGAGAAGTTGTTTGCGTTATCCTACAACATACGCTAAAATACTCTAAAATACGAAAAAAAAACTCTAAAATGCTATAAAATAGGCAAAAATACGCTAAAATACCCTAAAATGCGCAAAAATACGCTAAAACACATGAAAATATGCTAAAATACACTGCAATATGTTAATATACGTCATATTACGATAAAATACGTCGAAATACGTTAAAATACGCCGAAATACATAAAAATAACCTAAAATAGGTTAAA
This sequence comes from Helianthus tuberosus, assembly GCA_030545235.1. Taxonomy (NCBI): domain Eukaryota; kingdom Viridiplantae; phylum Streptophyta; class Magnoliopsida; order Asterales; family Asteraceae; genus Helianthus; species Helianthus tuberosus. Next base: position 19,407,229 of record CM060398.1, read on the forward strand.
ATAAGCTAAAATACGTTAGAATACGGTCAAATACGTCAAAAATAATATAAAATACACAACAATATGTTAGAATAAGTCAAAATAGGCAAAAATACGTCAAAATATGCGACTGATGATATTTCCACACGCGTATACATATATTACGGCTCTATATTGTGACAACCGGTAATTTACGGCTCTTAATTACGTGATTGACAAATGATTAACACGATAATAAATATTGTTTACGGCTCTAATCAACTTAATTAGGCCCTTGGAGTGCCCAGGAACGTTTGTTCAGCTATACAGTGCGCGTGTGGTGATTTACAGAAAAGCTGCTGAATATTACGCGACAACGGACTGAAACCGTACGAAATACTGATAACGCCGACAAATATGGATGTTACACGAAAATTTTATGCCTATGGAGTTTGAGTCGCGATATCGTGTCTCGTAGGAATTACGGGCCACTCACACGTGAGATGGGCTTGTGGGCCCTGGGCCCAAGCTCAAAACACACAAGCCTAAACCCATGCATAATATTATAGATCCTTTAAAATCTCTACAAATCTTTTGCAAATCTTAGCAAATCCATACAAAATATATACTAGAGATTTGGTGTCAAAAGTGGGAACATAAATTCTTATGGATAATAAGTTGTTGTAAAATAATGACATTAACCTTCAAACAAAACCCACATTCACGTGTATAAAAAGGGCCATACCCCTCTTCAATTCTGCAGACCAAAAACAAATACATACACCTAAAGTTCATCTCCTTCCTCTCCCTCTCTTTCGGTTATGTGAACAGAACAACACCCACACCATCCACAACATTCCACTGCTCTCGATCGGTTGGCCAAGCCGACCGGAGCCAACACCGGCACCGAAGCCGGCGACTTCCTCCTCCGATAAGACCCACACACCCCTGAATACCCCCCTCTTTCGAGCAACAGGAACGACCACCACCACCACAGTCCGGTGGTGGTGCGACGGCGGAGACAGAGTCAGAGAGACCGAGAGAGAGAGAACCGGCGGTCGGAGGGTCGGACCGCCGGTCGGTTCGTTTATCCCGTGGTCAGCAGGCTCCGATTCGGTTCAGGTCTCGGGTACGTGGTCTCGGGTTCGAGTCACAGTTGTGGTTCGGGTTTCGGATGGTCGCCGGCAAGACACGGCGGTTCTTGCTTCGGTCCGTCAGATTTTACGGTAAGACCCCCCCCTGCTTATTACTTGTATTTTCCTTGAAGACCAATGATGATGATGATGATGTTATGTTGAAGTTTATGTTTCGCTTTCGGTTCAGACTTGGGTGGCTTGGCTACTCGGGTTATGTTACGGCTCGGGTCTCGGCTCGTTTGGATGCAGACAAGGTCCGGTTCGGTCAGAATTTTCCACGTCAGAAACGGTTCGGTTGACTCGGTCAACTCAACCGAGTCAACTCGGTCAACGGCAGCAAGTCGACTCCATGTTCGGGTCTCAGGTTCGGGTTCCAGTCAGATTCAGGAAGGTGCGGGACAGCTCAGTTCAGTTAGGGTCGACTCGGTCAAACCGAGTCAACTCAGTCAAAGCAAGTCAACTCAGTTGACTCGGTCAAATTCTGCCGGTCAACTCAGTCAAACTGTCCGACGACTCGACGCGAAAGACTCGGTAAAAATTTAGAACGAATATTATTCACACTAATTTTAAGATTTTTATTAATGTCGTGAACGAGCTCGAACCAAGTCATTATAATTTAGTTACGTTTTATTCTGGTCGTATTGATAAAACCTTATATATTGTTTGAATGAATTATTGTTGAGTTTGATAAAATACGACAACTTTTTATTGTCAGGTTAGTCCAAAAACAGAGGAAACTCTGCCCGTTTTTCGAGAAAAAACCGTAAAACAAAACACGTTTTATTATCAAACAAACCATCGGTTTCAAATGAACTTTTATAGAAACAAATACAAACGTATAAATTTCTTCGACATGCAAGAAATAACGATGACACAGAATTCTTTTTAGAAAAATAAATATAGTTATATATATTTATTTCTGATAACCAACGAAAACGACAATTCTTTTATAAAATAAATATATTTTATATATTTATTTCAAACGTCAAACAAAAACAACGATTCTTTTATAAAATAGATATAACTTATCTATTTATTTCAAACATCGTACAACGTGGATTTGTTTTTAAAAAATAAATATAGTTTTATATTTATTTCAAATTTCGAACTACTCGATGATACTATCGCAAAATAAATATAATATTTTATATTTATTACGAACGCCGAAATGGCATATACATATATTTTGGCAAAAATATACAAGACGCAATATATATAATACGAGTTTATATAATACTTCCATACGAATATTCCTACATACTCAAACGACTTCTCGCGGCAGTTTAACTTAGTCATTTGTTAACTATTTACCGTCAAATCGTTCGACTAACGATTCGGTAGAGCTCGATTACACGTAGTTAGTTACTGCGTTATTTAGAAACTTATTAGATATTCCGTGTTAGGAATATTGTAGAATGCATGCTAGCAAGTCAAGTCTTGGAAACGACATCGCGAAGTCGTAATTAGCTAGCTTTGCACAGGAATATTCAGGTGAGTTCATAACCCCACCTTTTACGGTTTTACATTTTTCTAAATGTTTTCGGGGTGGAAAGACATGCACTTTTTGCAAAGCATACAAGAATTACATATTTATAAACCATTTTACAAGCAAGATTTATCTGACACAAATGGTTTACGAAAAGCTTATGTTTTATACCGGTTTTTCAAACAAGCGTTTACACACGAATTCTAGTTTTCTAAACTACGAGAAAATACAAGAGTATACAAACACATGAGAATTGATACTTGACATAAAGAATACAAGAACTGAAAATTGATACTTGATATGATGGATACAAGAATGATACGAGAAATCGTGTCACGAATAGGGTACCATAAGCACCATTAATCGTGTACATACTTAGACCGCAGAACAAAAGGTTAGATCTAATGGGTTCCGGGCAGCCCCACTCTTGGCCACTCTTTTACCAAGCAGTGTTTTTGTGTCTCAGTCGTGAATCGACTACAGAAAAATGCCTATGGTTTGGTGACTTCCTATGTCGTGTCACATGTTAATGGCATTGCAACCCATTAACAACAAGATACATACAGAATACTTGATTTATACAAGAAAACATGACACATACAAGAATACGTGATTTATACAAGAATACATGATACATACAGAAATACTTGAATTATACAAGATACATACCATGTTTTCATACAAAGTTTCTGTATAACTTGACAAGAAAATGATTTTAAATTCGTTTTCTCAACAATACATCAAAAACCGGTTATTCAAAAGATTTATTTCAAATCTTTTACAAACAAACTATGAACTCGCTCAACTTTATGTTGATTTTTCGCATGTTTCTTTCTCAGGTTGCTTTTCAAAGTTATGGCACGGTTGGAATAGGAGAACCATCTGGAGTCGAGTACTTAGTGGCGTTCATTTTCTTAAAGACTTAGCTTATTTGCTTCCGCTGTGCAATGAAGATACCAGTCCAGTCACGCCAATGCTCTGATATTTCGGGGTGTGACAGATTGGTATCAGAGCTATAGGTTACAGCGAATAGGGTTCTCTGTAGAGATACCTAGGCTCTAACCTCATATTTCTCTGGGGACTTAGATTATTAAAACGTTGAATACATACAGAACGCATAGTACTCGAATATGGTCTCCAACCGTGGCCGAAAAACAAAAAGTCAATATTTTGTTTTCAAACATACGCTAAAGTGGTGTTTTACATACGGTACACAAAACAATCGCATACAGTACATAAAACCCTGAGAGTTTAGGAAACATGCATTTAAGACCTTCGGAAGCTCATGTAGGAGTTCATTAAAGGTCATCACGTAGGTACCACGTTTATTAACTCGGACAAACGCCATTTTTATGTCATCTATGCTATTTAGCCGAGCAGGTAACCTACGCAAAACGAAGCATGAGCGTGCAAAAGTACACGAGAACTCGATCAACGGAGGTTGAAGTATGTCACATACGACTATCAAGGCGATGCCTTAGAAAAGTCACGATGACACAATTCAGCGACGACGCTAGATCCTGTCAGCACGAAAACTATCGATCAGGAAGCGGCGGTTTGGCACGCGATCCTGCAACGACACGAATCACGCCAGGGAGAAGACGTATGTCTCCGCATCCCCCCTATCTTATTAACGACGAATACACTATGGTAATGTCACCTAATAACTGGTTATCACATGCAACCCCAGGTAAAGTCCTTAAATTTCTTTTATTGAAATTTCGACTTTCACATTTACTGAGTAGATTTTCGTATCTCTACTCCTCTTAATGGTCATTGTATCACGGCCATTTCTTTCAGTATAACGAATATTCATTTGCTTCATTTCTTGAAAATTCACATGTTACGCATGCATCGTTTGTTACGCATGTGGTTTTGTTTCGAATAAAGCGTTTTATTAAAGTTCAAATGTTATTTCGCTTGTGATTCGAATGACCCGCATTGTTGTAATTGTGGGCTTCTTTGTTATCAAGTCAACACATTTTCCTGAAATCCCTTTCTTTTCAAGTTACATACATGGTTTTCGTTGTGACCATGCCGAAAGTTTTCTTGTCGATACATATATTTATTGTCGGCTTGCGCCGAAATCAAAATTCAATTGTTTGAACTTGTTCATTACACATATTCAATTCAAGACATCATATGATGTATTGGAAACATCATATTCGAATTCGTTTTAACAAGCGTTTCATTGTTCAGAGTCGTAGTAGATTTGTTTGGTCTACGACTCCATTAAGTCGTTTGTTGATTTCGACACCTTGTGGTGTCAGTACAAACTTGTAGCTTGGGCTAAGTTATGCAAAACACAGGTGATACTTGTTCGATCACCGCTATATTTGAATTGTTTCATTCACTACGACACCTTGTGGAGTCGGTAGAACTTGCAGCTTAGGCTGATCATGATCGAGCGTTTCATGCAAACTATTACATTTGAGCTTGTTGAAATCTAAATTCATTGATTGGGTGCAATCATTTCTAGAATTCATTTGTATCTTGTAATACGTCCTTGAATTCACATCATTCGAATAAGTCTTGATTCGATTTCATGATCGTTCACTTTGGTATCATTCGCATTTACTTATACATAACGTAACTCTGAGGAGTTAACGTAATCTAAATTTCGAGGACGAAATTTTATTAACAGGGGGAGAATGTGACAACCGGTAATTTACGGCTCTTAATTACGTGATTGAAAAATGATTAACACGATAATAAATATTGTTTACGGCTCTAATCAACTTAATTAGGCCCTTGGAGTGCCCAGGAACGTTTGTTCAGCTATACAGTGCGCGTGTGGTGATTTACAGAAAAGCTGCTGAATATTACGCGACAACGGACTGAAACCGTACGAAATACTGACAACGCCGACAAATATGGATGTTACACGAAAATTTTATGCCTATGGAGTTTGAGTCGCGATATCGTGTCTCGTAGGAATTACGGGCCACTCACACGTGAGATGGGCTTGTGGGCCCTGGGCCCAAGCTCAAAACACACAAGCCTAAACCCATGCATAATATTATAGATCCTTTAAAATCTCTACAAATCTTTTGCAAATCTTAGCAAATCCATACAAAATATATACTAGAGATTTGGTGTCAAAAGTGGGAATATAAATTCTTATGGATAATAAGTTGTTGTAAAATAATGACATTAACCTTCAAACAAAACCCACATTCACGTGTATAAAAAGGGCCATACCCCTCTTCAATTCTGCAGACCAAAAACAAATACATACACCTAAAGTTCATCTCCTTCCTCTCCCTCTCTTTCGGTTATGTGAACAGAACAACACCCACACCATCCACAACATTCCACTGCTCTCGATCGGTTGGCCAAGCCGACCGGAGCCAACACCGGCACCGAAGCCGGCGACTTCCTCCTCCGATAAGACCCACACACCCCTGAATACCCCCCTCTTTCGAGCAACAGGAACGACCACCACCACCACAGTCCGGTGGTGGTGCGACGGCGGAGACAGAGTCAGAGAGACCGAGAGAGAGAGAACCGGCGGTCGGAGGGTCGGACCGCCGGTCGGTTCGTTTATCCCCTGGTCAGCAGGCCCCGATTCGGTTCAGGTCTCGGGTACGGGGTCTCGGGTTCGAGTCACAGTTGTGGTTCGGGTTTCGGATGGTCGCCGGCAAGACACGGCGGTTCTTGCTTCGGTCCGTCAGATTTTACGGTAAGACCCCCCCCCCCTGCTTATTACTTGTATTTTCCTTGAAGACCAATGATGATGATGATGATGTTATGTTGAAGTTTATGTTTCGCTTTCGGTTCAGACTTGGGTGGCTTGGCTACTCGGGTTATGTTACGGCTCGGGTCTCGGCTCGTTTGGATGCAGACAAGGTCCGGTTCGGTCAGAATTTTCCACGTCAGAAACGGTTCGGTTGACTCGGTCAACTCAACCGAGTCAACTCGGTCAACGGCAGCAAGTCGACTCCATGTTCGGGTCTCAGGTTCGGGTTCCAGTCAGATTCAGGAAGGTGCGGGACAGCTCAGTTCAGTTCGGGTCGACTCGGTCAAACCGAGTCAACTCAGTCAAAGCAAGTCAACTCAGTTGACTCGGTCAAATTCTGCCGGTCAACTCAGTCAAACTGTCCGACGACTCGACGCGAAAGACTCGGTAAAAATTTAGAACGAATATTATTCACACTAATTTTAAGATTTTTATTAATGTCGTGAACGAGCTCGAACCAAGTCATTATAATTTAGTTACGTTTTATTCTGGTCGTATTGATAAAACCTTATATATTGTTTGAATGAATTATTGTTGATTTTGATAAAATACGACAACTTTTTATTGTCAGGTTAGTCCAAAAACAGAGGAAACTCTGCCCGTTTTTCGAGAAAAAACCGTAAAACAAAACACGTTTTATTATCAAACAAACCATCGGTTTCAAATGAACTTTTATAGAAAAAAATACAAACGTATAAATTTCTTCGACATACAAGAAATAACGATGACACAGAATTCTTTTTAGAAAAATAAATATAGTTATATATATTTATTTCTGATAACCAACGAAAACGACAATTCTTTTATAAAATAAATATATTTTATATATTTATTTCAAACGTCAAACAAAAACAACGATTCTTTTATAAAATAGATATAACTTATCTATTTATTTCAAACATCGTACAACGTGGATTTGTTTTTAAAAAATAAATATAGTTTTATATTTATTTCAAATTTCGAACTACTCGATGATACTATCGCAAAATAAATATAATATTTTATATTTATTACGAACGCCGAAATGGCATATACATATATGTTGGCAAAAATATACAAGACGCAATATATATAATACGAGTTTATATAATACTTCCATACGAATATTCCTACATACTCAAACGACTTCTCGCGGCAGTTTAACTTAGTCATTTGTTAACTATTTACCGTCAAATCGTTCGACTAACGATTCGGTAGAGCTCGATTACACGTAGTTAGTTACTGCGTTATTTAGAAACTTATTAGATATTCCGTGTTAGGAATATTGTAGAATGCACGCTAGCAAGTCAAGTCTTGGAAACGACATCGCGAAGTCGTAATTAGCTAGCTTTGCACAGGAATATTCAGGTGAGTTCATAACCCCACCTTTTACGGTTTTACATTTTTCTAAATGTTTTCGGGGTGGAAAGACATGCACTTTTTGCAAAGCATACAAGAATTACATATTTATAAACCATTTTACAAGCAAGATTTATCTGACACAAATGGTTTACGAAAAGCTTATGTTTTATACCGGTTTTTCAAACAAGCGTTTACACACGAATTCTAGTTTTCTAAACTACGAGAAAATACAAGAGTATACAAACACATGAGAATTGATACTTGACATAAAGAATACAAGAACTGAAAATTGATACTTGATATGATGGATACAAGAATGATACGAGAAATCGTGTCACGAATAGGGTACCATAAGCACCATTAATCGTGTACATACTTAGACCGCAGAACAAAAGGTTAGATCTAATGGGTTCCGGGCAGCCCCACTCTTGGCCACTCTTTTACCAAGCAGTGTTTTTGTGTCTCAGTCGTGAATCGACTACAGAAAAATGCCTATGGTTTGGTGACTTCCTATGTCGTGTCACATGTTAATGGCCTTGCAACCCATTAACAACAAGATACATACAGAATACTTGATTTATACAAGAAAACATGATACATACAAGAATACGTGATTTATACAAGAATACATGATACATACAGAAATACTTGAATTATACAAGATACATACCATGTTTTCATACAAAGTTTCTGTATAACTTGACAAGAAAATGATTTTAAATTCGTTTTCTCAACAATACATCAAAAACCGGTTATTCAAAAGATTTATTTCAAATCTTTTACAAACAAACTATGAACTCGCTCAACTTTATGTTGATTTTTCGCATGTTTCTTTCTCAGGTTGCTTTTCAAAGTTATGGCACGGTTGGAATAGGAGAACCATCTGGAGTCGAGTACTTAGTGTCGTTCATTTTCTAAAAGACTTAGCTTATTTGCTTCCGCTGTGCAATGAAGATACCAGTCCAGTCACGCCAATGCTCTGATATTTCGGGGTGTGACATATATAATACAAGTGGATTTCAAACAAAACTGTACATAATCATAGAATATGATAATCGCACGCAACCGAACGTCACCGAAACGACGTATGTTGAAGGTATACGTCATAAAATGACAAAATATGCGAAAGTTCGTCAAAAAACGACACGTATACGCGTCGAATCGAGGAAAACACGATAAAACTAAATTTCAAATTATGCCATATACGATCGTATAGGCCTATGTTGTATCGTATATCGGCATAATACGCATCGTATAGGCCTATACGATGCGTATTAAACTTCGAATTTTCTCAAACCCCTGAATTTATAAAAAAAACAGGGGTATTTCAGTATTTTTGACGATTAATACGCATCATATAGGCTTATACGATGCGTATTAAACTATGAATATCTCAACTGAAGGTGTTAATTTAATTTGTTCAGTACTTCGTGTGTTGCAGTTTGGAAAGATGACCGAATAGAGATCTGAATAAGTTTCAAGAATTGGAGAACCGTTGTTACCAACAAATGTTTCCTAGATGTTTGAAGACTAACAAATGTTCAAAGTAATGCAATGATTCCTCTCATTTGAATCGTCTCGGAAGTACTGAAAAACCGAGATAACAGCTCCGGTTTCATCACATGAATCGGCTCAGAAGTACTGAACAACTGAGATAACAGCTCCGGTTTCATCAGCTGCATCGTTTATCGTGGAATGCATCCTTATTTCTGTAAATCGCACAAACAATGAAATTCTCATTATGCGTTTCAAATCAAGGGTCCCATCATTACAACCACTTGTTTTCAACGGGGAAGTAATGCAATGATTCCTCTCAATTGAATAGACAGACACTTGCTTCATAGGACTCGCTTGAATCGTCTCGGAAGTACTGAACAACCGAGATAACAGCTCCGGTTTCATCAGCTGCATCGTTTACCGTGGAATGCATCCTTATTTCTGTAAATCGCACAAACAAGCATGCTTTGAATGAGTCTAGAACACTCGTAATCCTTAACCGGCTTTGAAACTGGACGGAATCTATGACGAAATTGTTCGTTTGCAAATTCAATCTTCATTGCTTCATTAAAACTAACAAACGATTGCGTCTTTCATGTCACACCCTGACTTTTGCGGAAGCGTGATTTGGTGTGGCTTGCTTAATATCATTGCATTCAACCATAACAAACAACTATATGATAAAACCAAGATGTTCATCCATAGATAGTCTTCAAAATAATACAACCGTCATTGTTTAACATCAAACTAAGACTTCAAGTTTAGATTAGATGACAACCAAAGCTTAAAGATCCATACTGGACTTCATAGAAGACACTAATAAAAGTGAGCCTTTGAACCATGTATTCTATCAAGGATAAAACACATGATTCAAACCCTTCAGTACTGGATGACATCTTTTATTAAAACCACAACTTGAAATCTTGAACGCCCGCCAGATCCACAACCAACTTCCTGAAATACATGTAGTTTGAAAACATCAACAAAAGTTGAGCGAGTTCATGTGTTTAGTATGTGTGCATGAATAAACCTTGAAAACTCTTGTAAGTATGTATGTACTTTGTAAACTGGTATGAAGCAACAAGGAAACAGATCAATTAATATGTAGCTAATACATTAATTAATATATGTGACGTGATGCAGGAAGGCTCAAACCTAGCAGATTTTGTCTCCGGCAATAAGACATAGTCACCACATGGTCCACTCGGCGGGCGCATGGGTGGGGCTCGTTGCACCCAAATAGATCTATCACTCATGTCCCTCGGTCCTACTACGAGGATTAATGGTCTTAAGCGTTATACCCACCACTCACATGATCTAGCAGTACCTTTCCTTAGCTAACCATACCATGTATAAGTATTTGTAAACAATTTGTAACATGTACTTCAACCCCGAAGTTATAAAACTGAAAACAGTTAAAAGAAAAGGGGGACATGAACTCACGGTTTTGCGTTCTTCGTAATCAACTGTAACTCAAAGCTTCTTCGGGTGTACACGACTACCTACAACGTACTATGATCTATTAGAGGAGCGGGTCGTGCCTTGACCTTGTATTAATTAGTGTTTTTGAGTTACGTTTCATTGTGTCCTTGATATTATTCCAAATTATATAATTATTTGTTAAAATAATAAATATTTTAACTTAAATTATATTTATTTCATTTTGGAATAATTGTTAAGAATAATATATTTTAACATCACACCTTTATGTATTTATACGTGTATATCCTTCCCAAGGATGGGTGTATTTGTATTCGTATTCTTATACTTGTATATTTTTGTCATGTATTGGTGTCGTATTCCGGTGTGTTTTTATACGTACGAGAATACGTATTTTCTTGTAATTGTTAAGTACTCTTATACTTAATTTTGTATTAATTTTTCCAGAATAATATTTCTAGTAAAAATAAATCAATACATTTCCAAAATATATATTTTGAGAAATATTACTTAGAAAAATTATTTATAATTTTTCTTGGCAAAAATACTTATAAATCTCATACAAGTCTCAAAAATAATATATTTATAAGTCTAACTTAGAAAATATATATAAATCCATTTTCCTTCCAAAAATAATATATTTCAAGTTTATTTAAGAAAATACATTTTCTCTAAAAATAATGTATTTCATGTTTGTTTGAGAAAATATATATTTCTCCCAAAAAATAATACATCTTCTAATAATTCCAAGAAAATACATATTTTTATTTGCCCAAAAATAATATATTTTCTTCTTGTCAAAAATATGATATAATCGTGTAAGAATTGTAAAAATCATATTTTTGTTTCCTTGGTGTCCAAAATATTATTTACCAAATATATACTTATGAATAATATTTCTGGAAGATTGTGTAAGTTATATTCCTTTGTTCGGTTTCTCCAATAATTTGGGGTATTCTTTGTATATTTATTCCTTGGAATTTTAGTAATATTTTGGATTGTAATTTTTGGTATTTTGATGAGTTATATTATTCAAGTCTTAAAATAATATAACTAATACACATAATATACAAATAATCACACACATGGTGACATCTAAATATATATTTTTCTAAATACATATTTAGTCACTTTTATTTATAAAAACCAACCTCCAATATTTATAATTTTTGTAACAAAATTTATGGCAAACTTTATGCGAAAACCATGGTTTGAACCACACTTATAAATATTTGTTTAAAAATATTTTTCTAAGTGTTTAATTTTTAGAAAAATTTTGCCATAGTTTCCCCTAAAAATTGAGGTTTCCATGCCTTCAAGGCATATCATTTTCTTTTATAAATCAACACAATCAATCAACAATCAGTCTATACTTACCAATTTTGCCAAAAACATGCATAAACTACTACTTCATGAACTTGAAAATTTACAAAAATTTGTAGTAACTTACTAGTGTGTTTAGTAAGTCTTGTTATCCTTTAAAGTGTGGTTGTTTCTTTAAGAACATCATTTTTAAAGAAGTTAGTTCTTCACAACCTGTAATCACATTTTCTAAAAATTCTTCTTCTTGGATTTTTCTTGTTACATAAGTGTTTCTACACTTATTTAGCCTCTAAAAACATGGTTGATTTCTTTAATAACCAAGATTAAGTAAACTTTGTATTTTTTACTTGGTTTCTTGAAAAATCATTCTTGAAATCTTAGATTTACAAGACATACATCTTACTTTAATCATCACTTAACAAGAAAACAATTTATTCTTTCAAGTTCATGACTTTTGTGAGGTTGATCCATTAATCTCTAACATTTTCATCCTCTCATCTTGCTAGATTATGTTTTAATCATCATCTAGCAAGATCATATGATGATCTACATCATTAACATGAGTAAACAATAATCAACAAGCATAACAACACATAAACATCAAGATTTCTTATGATTTTAAGTTTATGTTCATGTTTCATCTTCTTGATTCTTAGTGTTCTTCAAGATTAACATCATCTATCATTCTTTAACCACTTAAACAAGATGTAAAATGAAGAGTGTGATGTTCTTACCACTAGCTCAAGGCTAGGGATGATCAAGAGAAGAAAAGAAGTGGATAAAAGCAAATGGTGAAGGTCCTTTAACTTTCGAAAGCTCCAAGCTTCTTTGTGCACTTTCTAACACCTTGGTTTATATGTAGAATGTATGAAAGTTGAATGAAGATGGTGGATGTATGGTGAGGGGGTTACGGCCGAAGGTAGAGGGGAAGGAAGAGAGAAGTTAGTGTTGGTGATATGTGGTGAGAATGAAGATGAATGTCCTAATGGTTCAAGTTATAATCTTCCATAAAAAATTTAACTAGTGTGTAATGTGTTACATAAGGTGAGACATGATCTATTATAATAAACAAACAAAATCTTGAGTGGGTCATGCTTGTCTAGCCGATTATAGGTGGGGGGGGGGGGTCTAGGCATAGGTTGAAACTAGTTAGTTAGTTCATAGTAAAAACTCAAGTATTCTAGTTAGGGATTTAGTTACTAGTTGTTATGTGATGTGTTATGATGTTCGGGAACCATAACTAGCTTGGTAATGTTAAAACAATGCTTCTAGTGAAAATTTGGTGTTTCGGGTAGTGTCCGGTTGGTTACCGGTTCGTTAAGGTGCTAAACTATGCAGTTTAGTGTGCTTTATGTTACCTTTTGTGACAGTTTTAATTCCCGACACTTAGGAAAGCATTCAGGACCATTTAACCATATTTTTGCATGATATTAGTGTGTTTAAATGCTGAATTCTGCAGAATTCTGCAGTTTATGTGAGTTTTAGGCCCTTTCCGGCACTTAAACTATCTCTAGGAAGACAGTTTTATGATCTTTACTTTCCTACACACTATACTAGTGTAATACTTGGTTTCTGGCCCATTTTGTACCTCAATATCATATATGTCTATGTACTGAACTCCGTCAGCATTTTTCTGATTTATCTGATAACTGTGCTGCCGGTGTTTCGTGCATCATTCGAATCAACAAAGTTTCTATGCAGTAATGATATGTCATTTGCAATATGTGATGCACATGTATGTATATGGTAATAATCAGAAAGCAATTCAAGTAATTAATTGTAATTCAGCACAGTCATTAAGCACTAATCATTATTTTTATAATTGTACTGTTGCATGCAAATTTGACGGTTGTCACATTCTCCCCCTGTTAAGAACATTTCGTCCTCGAAATTTAAACCACATTAACTCCTTAGGGTTACGTTATACGTGTATGGATATGAATAATACCAAAGTGCTTAACCACGAAACCGAATCAAAACTTATTCAAATCAGGTGAATCCAAGGACATATTACAATAACAAGAACCCAATGGTTAACAGGTATGTGTTCTAGAATTTGATGTCAAAGGACACGAGACATATAAATGTATAATCTAGTGAAACTTAGTTAACAGGGGTTCAACAAAAGAGAAGTTCTGACCGATAGAATTCCAAATGATTGTTTACAATATGAAAATGAGTTCTAGGAACAATAACATCCGCTGGATGAACTCAAAATCAGCAAGCTCAAATGTAATAGTGTTATGAGAATGATTTGTCAGCTTTCGAACAAATAAATGAACAAAATTAGTGTGTTGACATTATTGAATTGCGAGAATGCACTGAAATGGAATACAATCGAATCTGGTGTATCATTGTCTTAATTCGTAGTTGCATGACAAATCAAACAAAAGTATGTGTAGTTTCGTATGAAACGGTTGATCATGACTAGCACAAGCTACAACTTTGTACCGACACCACAAGGTGTCGTAATGACATAATTCAACAATAGCGGTGACCGAATAAGTTCACCGTTTTTGAAATCAAATGAAAGTGTAATGAAACAAATCTGAAATTTGATTTAAACAACGTCATAGGGTTTTCAATCGAATATGGAACATCAAAGAACTACTGTTTCTGATCGAAGATGAAAAAGCAATAAATACTGCAAGGCACTCGATCGATAATGAAAGAACCGTTAGGAGGTACACTGAAATATAAAATGAATTTATGTACCATTGTCTTAACACACGATTGTATTAGGACTGCTTTAATCATGATAAAACAGAACGAGTTTAGAGCTAGCCAATAAATAAACAATTAAATCCGTGTATGAAATGCGTAACCGAGATTAGCGTAAGCTGTAATTTAGTGAAAGCATCACCACAAGGTGTCGAAATCAACAAACGATTTAATGGAGCCGTAGATCAAACAAGTCTACTGCGACTCGGAACAGTTGAAACACTTGCAAAAATGAATTTGAATATGATGCTCTCAATACATCATATGGTGTCTTGAATTGAATATGCGAAATGGACGAGTTCAAACAATTGAACTTGGTTTCAGTGCAATCTGACAATAAACGTATGTATCGACAAGGGGATTTCGGCATGGTTACAAGGATAAACAATGTATATAACTGAATAGAAAAGAAATTTCAAGAAGGTTTTGTTGACTCAATATCAAGGAGTCGATTCTTACAATAATGCAGATTATCCGAGACACAAGGCAATTACTGGATATAGCAAAATGATATTTGTAACTTTGATGAAACGGTCATTAGAAGGGAAGCCACATGCATAACAAATGATGCATGTGTATCTTATGAAATGATCAAGAAACGAAGCAAATGAGTGTTTGCTCTAATGAAGAAAGTTGTAGTGATGCAACTACCATTAAGAGGAGTAGAGATGCAAAAATCTACTCACTAGAAGCAAAAGGGGGATTTCAGTAAAAGAAATTTGAGTACTTTATCTATTCGGTTAACTAAAATAGCTTGCATGACAAAATAATAGTGTTTGGCCGAGTTAATAGACGTGGTTCTTACGTGGTGACCTTTAATGGATCTCGACATAAGTTCCCAAAGGTCTTAGGTGCATGATTCCTAAACCCTCAAAGTTCTGTATTCTGTGTGTAACTATTTTGTGTATCGTGTATAAAACACAGTATTAGCGTATGTTTAAAACAACTTGTTGACTCACTGTACCTTGGTATACCATCTTCCTAAATTCACAGCTAATGATACTCGATCAACGATCAATCTTAGAATAGTAGTTGGATCCTTGCAGTTAGTTAAATAAATCGTTAATCCTCGGCATGGGATTCCGGTTCTTGATGGTTGACTTGTTCAGCTCTTGGTAGTCGATACTCATTCGAAAGTTACCACCCTTCTTTTCGACGTGCAACTCTGGAGCTCCCCAATGCAAGAGGCTTGGTCTTATAAATCCCTTATCTAACAGTTCCTGAAGCTGCGTTGACAACTCTTGCATCTCTAAAGGCGCAAGTCGATAAGGTGCCTTGGCTACAGGTGCGGCGCCTGGAACCAAGTCAATGTGGAATTCTACTTGTCGTTGAGGAGGTAATCCTGGCAAGTCTTCAGGGAAGACTTCAGAATATTCCCTTGTCACAGGGATATCTTCGAGCTTCTGTTCTTCCGCTTCTTTGTCCACGACATGACCCATGAAGGCAACACATCCCTTACGCATAAACTTCCGTGACTTTAAACAACAGAAAATCCATAGAAGCATATCCTACTTCTCGCTATGAATCACGATCGTCTCTTCACTCGCCATCGAGATGCGGATAATATTCTCATGGCATACTATCTCAGCACGATTACTCGACAACCAATCCATCCCAACCACGACGTCGAAGCTTCCCAATTCAACAGGCAGAAGGTCTATCGAAAACTCACGCTCTCCGAGCTCTATAACACAACCTCTAATTACTTTGTTGGCTTCTACTAACTTCCCATTAGCTAGTTCTATCGAGTACGGGATATCTAACTTACTTGCTACTAAACCAAGTATACTCTTAAACTCTAGAGATGCGAAGCTAAAATTGGCAATAGTATCAAGCAGCACAGATGCATAAGGTTGACTAATATGGGACGTACCGATGACCACGTTTGGATCCTAGCGTGCTTCCCTAGCTCAAATGTTGAGCTTTTATCCACGTGCCTGATTGTTTTTAGGGGAATATTTTCTGAAATGCCTTTTGTTTCCACAGTTAAAACAACCTTGACCACGTCCTTGATCGTCACCATTTCTGCCTTGATAGTTGTTGTGTCATTGTTTCCTCCGCGATTTCCGCTACCATCTTGACCTCCATTTCCACCTTCAGTACCTTGCCTACACGTCTCCTTGACATGCCCCACTTGCCACTGTTTTCACATTTTCCATATCTACATCGCCCGACATGATAACGTCGACAATTGTCACACTTAGGTAGGATACCCATGTACTCTTTTCCCTTTTTGGCCTTGTTCTTGTTATTCGCCCGAGTACCCTTCTTGAAATTTGCAAACTTCCTCTTGTTATCCCCAGATGGCTCCACATGAGTCTCCTTTTTCTCCTCCGAGGTGGAAAATTTTCCCAGTCTAACCGCTTCTTTAGTGAGCGCCACACTTATGTCGATAGCATCGGTAATTGTTGGAGGCTACGATACGGTCACCATGCTCAAAATCTGAGGTGCCAATCCCCAGATGAAATGTTCAATCCTCTTAAACTCTAGTTCCACCAGATATGGTACAACTCGCGATAAATCATGAAATCTCTGCACATACTCAGCTATCTTTGAACCTTCCATTTTCAAGTTCCAAAATTCGGTTTCCAACTTCTGGATTTCTACCCTCGAACAATACTTCTTACGCATCAGCCCTTTCAGCTCATTCCATGTCAAAGCATACGCAGCAGCCTCGCCCAACGTCTGAACCTGAAGGTTCCACCATGACATAGCCCCATCTAGAAACAGTCCAGAAATGTACGTAACCTGATGCTCTTGTGTACATTTGCTCAAACGCAAAACAGAATCCGTCTTCTCAACCCAACGCACAAAAGCTACGGTACCCCCAGTACCGTCGAAATCAAGGGGCTTGCAGCCCAAGAACTGCTTGTAGGTGCAACATGCTACATAAGCAACATCATTCACATAAGGCATTAGCAAAGCACACTTGGAAATGTCCAAACGTTTTGTAATGTGTCTTAAGTGACTAAACATTACCGTTGGGTGGGTTATTTCCTGAGGTACCTCCGATGTGTTCGGAGCGAAGGGTCTCGTGCTGTGCGATGACCTGTGAGATGCGCTCTTATAATTCCTCCTCTGTCATCGGCAGAGGGTTGTTGGTATCGGTGTTTCTTCGAGGCGACATCTTTTTAAGAAGAAGATCGGATAGGTCAGGTCTTATTAAGGACACAAGCACATAAGCATCTACTTAACGAATAAGACCTGGGAGGTGTGTATACATATGTATATAAGCAATCGTCATAGCAAGCTGATGCGTGTTGTGTGTTATAAGTATTTAAGTATATGTTTAGCCTTTTTTAACGGTTTAGTCAAGTTTTAAATTTATAAAACACGATATTTTACTAACACTAAACACACATATGGGCAAGTGCACCCATCGTGAGCGTAGTATAGCGTTGGTAAGATACCGAGGTCGTCCAAGGACACAAGAGCCTTTAGTGCCAGTTTATACTCAACGTCTAATCAAATCAAAAATTTAGAAAAAAGGTTTTAAACAAGAAAACTAAAAATGCTGAAAATAAATGTAAAAATAAAACAGATAGACAAGATGAATCACTTGGATCCGACTCGCCTTTAGTGTAACCTTTGATGTTTTCCGCACTTTTGCACTTTTTAAGAGATTATCTTAGTTATAGTAGTAGGCCCCTCTTTTGAAGGTGACGTTACCCTCAACCCAGTAGTTTGAGTCAGCAAGGATACAATCCTAAAGGGTTAGATTATTGAAAGATAATTAATTAAGTTATTAATGCGTAATGTGGTAGGCCCCTCTTTTGAAGGTGACGTTACCCTCGGCTAAGTGGTTTGAGTCAGCAGGGATACAATCCCAAGTAGCCGGGTTAATGTATTAATAGTAGTTTACATATGAGGGGATCAAGCCATTCGCACCCCCGCCATCCAATACCAGTGGGTATTGAAGGAGGTCCTAGAAAGCTTGACCTAGGTCCTTGCAGGATCTATACACTGAACAAGGCAAGAACCATACCAAACCATTCCCTTAACCCCCGACCAGGTAGCCAACATATCTCCATATAGACCGTGGAGATATGAATGGTGTAAATCTTTTATTTTATATAGACAGTAAAATAACGCCAAGACATCACGGACAAATGATAAGGAAGTTTCACCTTCAACATAAGAAACTAGTTATTAAAGTCATTAATACAAAACCAAATAAAAAGTGCGAAAAGATAAAAAAAACAAAAGTATTACACTAAATGCTTGTCTTCACCAAGTGATGTAAGAGTCTTAGGCAAATATGGTCTTTGATTGTCAAGAACTCTTACTATCAATCTTGGATCCCGAGACTACTACACACACTCTATGATGGATGATGGTGGTGGATGTGGGTGTTGTGATGGTGGTGGAGTGTGGGTGAAGTGAGAGAGAGGTGGTTTGTCAAGGGATACCTTTGCAATGAACTAAGCACCCCTAGTTATAGCCTGCACAGAAGCCCGGACACGGCCCCGTGTCCACCCATCTTCTCTTTCTTCATTAATTGCAGTTTGTCTGCATTAGTTGACTACGCCCCCGTGTCCGCTGGGCACGGCCCCGTGTGCAGAAGCGTATCTGTACTATTAATATTTTCTTAGATTCTGCGAATCTTAGCGTTGACCATGGCCCCGTGTCCACTGGGCACCCCCCCCCCCCCCCGTGTTGGGAAATAGAAGCTTCTACAACTTTGTCTTTTCTGCAGACACTTGGGCACGCCCCCGTGTTCAATGAGCACGGGGCCTGTTCAGCCTTCTGATGTCTTGTTTTTGCTTGGGAAGATGCTGTCGAGGGGTCGAGCATGCCACGTTTATTCCTTTTCTTGTATTATTGTTAGATTTGGCTGTATTTTTGCTTCTTTTGTTCATTTATGCTCATTTAACCCTGAAAATACAAAAGGAAGACAAAAGCACACTTTTTCCAACATTAGTACTAAAAAAAGGGTTTGTTTTATGCCTCATTTGATGTAACTGATATGTTGCATTTTACACACATCACAAGCAATCATATAACATCACAGTTATAACACAAACATGTAAATCAACAACGTGTTTAGTGAGAACATGACGACTTAGCTTTCATTATTTACCGACCACAATCACATTGTCTACAAAGTGTATCAAATCAAAAGGGACATAGGGTCACACTACCCTAATCCAATAAGTCTGTCAATATACCAAAAATTACGTGGTCAAAAGTGGTCTTCAAAAGTCTTCACAATCTCGGCTCGATAGTGGTGCTCTCACCAAAGTAATGCAATCTGCATAAAACCAAAAACCAACCATGCTAATGGTGGAGGAGGAGGTGGAGGGAAGGAAAGCAAGCTGCGCACATGTGCAAGCTCCTCCTCAAGCTCATAGACACGTTGAAGCAAGTAACTGATATGCTGCTCGATGGTGAGGAATCGAGCATCAAACCCTAGAAAAGGTGTAAGAGCAGCAGGTGAGAGTGCAAGAGGAGACAGTGATGAATGTGGAGGATCAAAAATATACTGACATAGACAGGGTGGAGGACGTGGTGTCAGCTCAAGCTCCAAAACTCTACGACTCATAACCTCAATCTGTAGTTGAAGTGACAGGAGTAACTCATCCCGTGTGTAGCCTCCATGATGTGAAGAATGATAGGGGTCTGAAATCGGCATAGTGTATGGTAGGGACCATCGGAATGCCTTGTCTAGCGGTGAAGAAGTGAAAGGAGCAAACGGTGCAGCCTGTGAGGTCGGAGGAAATGCTGCTGTAGCAAAAGGATCTTCACGCGGGTGCTGACCTGGAGTACCTTCCCCTGGACGGGGTGCAAGGATGTCCTGAAGGAAAAAAATCGGCAAATCAGTGCGATGGACATCGGGTTCTACAGGAGGGAGAGGAGCAACATTAGCGGGTGCAGGTGGGGGAATAAATGGCTCGGCAAAAGGAAGATCAACAGGTGCAGGAACTGGGTCAGGTATAAGGGGTGCAATGTCTGGTAAACCAAAAGGAACATGGCCAGGATCAGGAATCGGCTCAAAATCAATAGGTGCAACATCAGGCTGACCCAAAAGGAACAGGAGCTAGCTCAGGAGCAGGCTCTGGGTTGTGTGGAGGTGTGGGATATCGAGCAGGTGATAGTGCGGCAGACATAGCGGTGTCGTCATCCTAGTCAGTAGCAAAAAGCCGTAATCCGGCCGTCTGTAAAGCTGAAGGTGTCACAGACTCAAAGGAGTCTGAAACCGAATGAAAACTGATGTCAGAAGATATCTCCACGACTGGAATAGCAGGAGGTGGAAATAGCTATAACATCCTTATCTATCTCCCCATCACCTTGGGCGTCAACAGGAGGACCGTCTACGAATAAATCAACGTCATCATCAAACAAATCATCAAATGGCCAAGCCTCAGGAGGAATGACCACAAGAGGTACGACATCGAGGATCGGAGCCACAGTGTGCTCGCCATCGGGGTGACCCATGATAAGGTGATCATGGACTGGAAAAGGAATGACAAAAGGATCCTCGTCTGGAATACCAACAGCAAGCGGTAAGTCATCTTCTAGAGTCAGGCAACCCGAACGGCTGAAAGTCGTCCTCGTCGTCAGATATCATGTCTGGGTCGCTCTTAGTGTCGGATGTAAGTGTCTCGGGCTCGGGTGCACTCTCACTATCAGAGACGAGGGCCATAGGGTCATTAACATCTGGTAATCCGCTCTCTGAAGAAGGCATAATGCCTGTAACATAAAAATTATAACATATGCACATATTTTAACCACTACTACTTAGCATGCAATCAAAGACAATGTGTCATGAAGTCATGTATCCTTGTTATTCCTCATGAAACCTTTCTATCCTTCCTAGTCTCCCAGACTAAACCACCTAGTCTCCCAGACTAAACCACAAACGTAAACCTTTCAATCGTGCTTCGTGTCTTTTCGTTTGTAAAAATGTTTGTTTCCCTGGATCTGGGCGTTTCGTGTATGCAATGAAAAACATGCTGTAAAAATATTTTTGTGAGAGCCCTAATGATTGTAGTCTAGACTCGAGAAAGAATCCTAGTTTGCTACAATCGAGGCTCTGATACCAAACTGTCACACCCTGACTTTTGCGGAAGCGTGATTTGGTGTGACTTGCTTAATATCATTGCATTCAACCATAACAAACAACTATATGATAAAACCAAGATGTTCATCCATAGATAGTTTTCAAAATAATACAACCGTCATTGTTTAACATCAAACTAAGACTTCAAGTTTAGATCACATGACAACCAAAGCTTAAAGATCCATACTGGACTTCACAGAAGACACTAATAAAAGCGAGCCTTTGAACCATGTATTCCATCAAGGATAAAACACATGCTTCAAACTCTTCGGTACTTGATGACATCTTTTATTAAAAACACAACTTGAAATCTTGAACGCCCGCCAGATCCACAACCAACTTCCTGAAATACATGTAGTTCGAAAACATCAACAAAAGTTAAGCGAGTTCATGTGTTTAGTATGTGTGCACGAATAAACCTTAAAAACTCTTGTAAGTATGTATGTACTTTGTAAACTGGTATGAAGCAACAAGGAAACATATCAATTAATGTGTAGCTAATACATTAATATATGTGACGTGATGCAGGAAGGCTCAAACCTAGCAGATTTTGTCTCCGACAATAAGACATAGTCACCACATGGTCCACTCGGCGGGCGCATGGGTAGGGCTCGCTGCACCCAAATAGATCTATCACTCATGTCCCTCGGTCCTACTACGAGGATTAATGGTCTTAAGCGTTATACCCACTACTCACATGATCTAGCAGTACCTTTCCTTAGCTAACCATACCATGTATAAGTATTTGTAAACAGTTGGTAACATGTACTTCACCCCCAAAGTTATAAAACTGAAAACAGTTAAAAGAAAAGGGGGACATGAACTCACGGTTTTGTGTTCTTCGTAATCAACTGCAACTCAAAGCTCCTTCGGGTGTGCACGACTACCTACAACGTACTATGATCTATTAGACGAGCGGGTCGTGCCTTGATCTTGTATTAATTAGTGTTTTTGAGTTACGTTTCATTGTGTCCTTGATATTATTCCAAATTATATAATTATTTGTTAAAATAATAAATATTTTAACTTAAATTATATGTATTTCATTTTGGAATAATTGTTAAGAATAATATATTTTAACTTCACACCTTTATGTATTTATACGTGTATATCCTTCCTAAGGATGGGTGTATTTGTATTCGTATTCTTATACTTGTATATTTTTGTCATGTATTGGTGTCGTATTCCGGTGTGTTTTTATACGTACGAGAATACGTATTTTCTTGTAATTTTTAAGTATTCTCATACTTAATTTTGTATTAATTTTTCCGGAATAATATTTCTAGTAAAAATACATCAATACATTTCCAAAATATATATCTGGAGAAATATTACTTAGAAAAATTATTTATAATTTTTCTTGGCAAAAATACTTATAAATCTCATACAAGTCTCAAAAATAATATATTTACAAGTCTAACTTAGAAAATATATATAAATCCATTTTCCTTCCAAAAATAATATATTTCAAGTTTATTTAAGAAAATACATTTTCTCTCAAAAATAATGTATTTCATGTTTGTTTGAGAAAATATATATTTCTCCCCAAAAATAATACATCTTCTAATAATTCCAAGAATATATATATTTTTATTTGCCCAAAAATAATATATTTTGTTTTTGTCAAAAATATGATATAATCGTGTAATAATTATAAAAATCATATTTTTGTTTCCTTGGTGTCCAAAATATTATTTACCAAAAATATACTTGTGAATAATATTTCCAGAATATTTTGTAAGTTATATTCCTTTGTTCGGTTTCTCCAATTATTTGGAGTATTCTTTGTATATTTATTCCTTGGAATTTTGGTAATATTTTGGATTGTAATTTTTGGTATTTTGATGAGTTATATTATTTCAAGTCCTAAAATAATATAACTAATACACATAATATACAAATAATCACACACATGGTGACATCTAAATATATATTTTCCTAAATACATATTTAGTCACTTTTATTTATAAAAACCAACCTCCAATATTTATAATTTTTGTAACAAAATTTATGGCAAATTTTATGTGAAAATCCATGGTTTGAACCACACTTGTAAATATTTGTTTAAAAATATTTTTCTAAGTGTTTAATTTTTAGAAAAATTTTGCCATAGTTTCCCCTAAAAATGGAGGTTTTCATGCCTTCAAGGCATATCATTTTCTTTTGTAAATCAACACAATCAATCAACAATCAATCTATACTTACCAATTTTGCCAAAAACAAGCATAAACCACTACTACTTGAACTTGAAAATTTACAAAAATTTGTAGTAACTTACTAGTGTGTTTAGTAAGTCTTGTTATCATTTAAAGTGTGGTTATTTATTTAAGAACATCATTTTTAAAGAAGTTAGTTCTTCACAACTTGTAATCACATTTTCTAAAAATGCTTCTTCTTGGATTTTTCTTGTTACATAAGTGTTTCTACACTTATTTAGCCTCTAAAAACATGGTTGATTTCTTTAAGAACCAAGATTAAGTAAACTTTGTATTTTTAACTTGGGTTCTTGAAAAATCATTCTTGAAATCTTAGATTTACAAGACTTACATCTTACTTTAATCATCACTTAACAAGGAAACAATTTATTCTTTCAAGTTCATGACTTTTGTGTGGATGATCCATTAATCTCTAACATTTTCATCCTCTCATCTTGCTAGATTATGTTTTTAATCATCATCTAGCAAGATCATATGACGATCTACATCATTAACATGAGTAAACAATAATCAACAAGCATAACATCACATAAACATCAAGATTTCTTATGATTTTATGTTTATGTTCATGTTTCATCTTCTTGATTCTTAGTGTTCTTCAAGATTAACATCATGTATCATTCTTTAACCACTTAAACAAGATGTAAAATGAAGAGTGTGATGTTCTTACCACTAGCTCAAGGCTAGGGATGATCAAGAGAAGAAAAGAAGTGGATAAAAGCAAATGGTGAAGGTCCTTTAACTTCCGAAAGATCCAAGCTTCTTTGTGCACCTTCTAACACCTTGGTTTATATGTAGAATGTATGAAAGTTGAATGAAGATGGTGGATGTATGGTGAGGGGGTTACGACCGAAGGTAGAGGGGAAGATAGAGAGAAGTTGGTGTTGGTGTTATGTGGTGAGAATGAAGATGAATGTCCTAATGGTTCAAGTTATAATCTTCCATAACAAATTTAACTAGTGTGTAATGTGTTACATAAGGTGCGACATGATCTATTATAATAAACAAACAAAATCTTGACTGGGCCATGCCTGTCTAGCCGATTATAGTGGGGGGGGGGGGTCTAGGCATAGGTTGAAACTAGTTAGTTAGTTCATTGTAAAAACTCAAGTATTCTAGTTAGGGATTTAGTTACTAGTTGTTATGTGATGTGTTATGATGTTCGGGAACCATAACTAGCTTGGTAATGTTAAAACAATGCTTCTAGTGAAAATTTGGTGTTTCGGGTAGTGTCCGGTTGTTCGGTTGGTTACCGGTTCGTTAAGGTGCTAAACTATGCAGTTTAGTGTGCTTCATGTTACATTTTGTGACAGTTTTAATTCCCGACACTTAGGAAAGCATTGAAGAACCGTTTAACCATATTTCTGCATGATATTAGTGTGTTTAAATGCTGAATTTTGCTGAATTCTGCAGAATTCTACAGTTTATGTGAGTTTTAGGCACTTTCCGACACTTAAACTATCACTAGGAAGACAATTTTATGATCCTTACTTTCCTACACACTATACTAGTGTAAGACTTGGTTTCTGGTCCATTTTGTACCTCAATATCATATATGTCTATGTACTGAACTCCGTCAGCATTTTTCTGATTTGTCTGGTAACTGTGTTGCCGGTGTTTCGTGCATCATTTGAATCAACAAAGTTTGTATGCAGTAATGATATGTCATTTGCAATATATGATGCACATGTATGTATATGGTAATAATCAGAAAGCAATTCAAGCAATTAATTGTAATTCAGCACAGTCATTAAGCACTAATCATTATTTAATATTTGTACGGATGCATGCAAATTTTACGGTTGTCACATTTCAAACTCAATGGTGATAGCATCGTTTTCATTCTCCGTCTTTCAAACTCAACGGAGATGGAGATTTTGAAGAGACAATCTAAAGGGTCAAAACACACAAAAGTGGCCCGTCGAGTGGGCATCCGGAAAGTGGCATAGAGAGAACCTTCAAAAGTTAGAGAATATACAGACTTCAAAAGTTAAACATATTATATTAGCTATTATACCTCGTTTAATAGCAAGATAAGAAGGATGAGATATCGGCAGTTAGCTCGAAGAAGTTTCTCTCGATCATTCAACACGTGTGATCCAGAGGTCAGTCTCGGGTGGGCATAAGATCTGTGGGCCCTATTGTCGGATTTGTGACTCCATGGAAAATGTTATTAAGGTAAGCATGCCGTAAAGTTGCACCCGTTAACAATGTCCTGTTAATTGTTTCAGATGACATGCGTGGTAACAAAGAGGAACATTTTCTTCTTTTGTTCTTCAATCTTGCTTAGTTGTTAATGTTTTATTTTTTTCTACTTTTAGAAAGGTTTGACCACCTCACGACTGTAATAAAACGGAACATAATCTCAGATGGTCTAGAGAAGCGTTTTTATCATGTGTCATATGTTGGACGGAATATATGAATGGAAAGCCATAGTTTGTTTTTTTATAATTTTTCAGACGATTTAGAGAAACAGAGAATACGTTACGAGATTCTTCGAGAATTAGAAAAGGAGAAAATACAGAACGAAAAGGGTGCTGGTCTTTTCTCCCACTGTGCAAACTTGAAGAATCTCACCATAACACATTGTAGACTGGTGGGTTGAAGATCCGTAGGGTCTATTGTAGGATCTGTGTCGCATCTAATTTTTAAAACATTCCCACTGACATAATATTTTACAAATTGAGAACCACATATTCGTGTGTGGAAAGATGACCGAATAGAGATCTGAATATCCCCTTGGTAGTTGTTACCACATGACACACGATAAAAGCGCTTCTTTAGACAATCTGGGCTTATGTTCCGCAAATTGGGAACCACATATTCGTGTGTAAAAGCTCGGAAAGATGACCGAGTAGAGATCTGAATATCCCTTGGTAGTTGTTACCACATGACACATGGTAAAAGCGCTTCTTTAGACAATCTAGGATTATGTTCCGCAAATTGGGAACCACATATTCGTGTGTAAAAGCTCGGAGAGATGATCGAATAGAGATCTGAATATCCCCTTGGTAGTTGTTACCACATGACACATGATAAAAGCGCTTCTTTAGACAATCTGGGATTATGTTCCGCAAATTGGGAACCACATATTTGTGTGTAAAAGCTCGGAAAGATGACTGAATAGAGATCTGAATATTCCCTTGGTAGTTGTTATCACATGACACATGATAAAAGCTCTTCTTTAGACAATGTGGGATTATGTTCCGTTTTAGGGTTTCTTCATCACCTATAAAAAATGTCGATAAACGTTGATCGGAACACGCCGCTTAAATCTCAATTATGTCTCATTGCATTATGACAATACTGACAGGGGTGCTGGTCTTTTCTCCCACTATTCAAACCGAAAAAATCTAACCATAACACAGTGTAGACTGGTGGGCTTGAATGGTTTTAATATATTTCATCTTGGACTATCTAGTCTAATACTTGAAAATGGATATGATCGTATCAAGATCTTTATCTATCATGTCATTGACCAACTACTCGAAATCCTTTTCGTTTCTCCCACTGACAGGAGGGGTGCTGGTCTTTTCTCCCACTGTGCAAACTTGAAAAGTGTCACCATAACACATTGTAGACTGGTGGGCTTGAATGGTTTTAATATATTTCATCTTGGACTATCTAGTCTAATACTTGAAAATGGATATGATCGTATCAAAATCTTTATCTATCATGTCATCGACCAACTGCTCGGAATCTCTTTCGTTTCTCGGATTCGCAGTTGACATAAGACACCAAAAAATAAACTTCAAAACATCAGTGCCTTGATACGCATCGTATAGGCCTATACAATGCGTATTGAATTGGAAAGGTGTACAGATAGACATGGGAGGTGTGCCATTAGAAAACCCCTTTTTTGTGGCATTGAATTATCATGTTTATTAGCCATGTCCTTACTTCTTCCATTCTAACTTGCACTAAAAAAGACTTTTCAAAATTTTCATGATGTCCTTAGAAGACAACGTTTATATGTTCCTCATTCTCTCATAAACTTGTACGCATCTTACGAATATCATGTTAGTTCTAATTTGCAATGTCAATACTTGACATAAGCGTTGTGTATGAGTACTTGACATAAGCGCTGAGTACTCTGACAAGATAAATTATTAATAAACTAGTCTTAAGCCCCCCGCGTTGCGAGGCAAGCGGGGGGGGGGGGGGGTAAAACTGTGTTGCCAATGTTGTCGGCTGGGGGCGTAAACTGTGCTAAGTAACAACTGAACTACAATCAAAAAGGGGGGAAACATAATACGAAAACACGAATTTTTAACAGCAAGTGACATACGTGACGTAAAAACTACCAAACATCGTGCTAAATAGCAACCAAACGACGACCAATCCTGGAAAAAGCGTACAACCAAAACTAATAAAAAACTAAGCTTGTTTAACTTTCATGGCAAAATTATAAAAATAAAAATCAAACTAGTAAAACAAAAATAATAAAAAACCCTAAAGTTAAACAAAAAAAAACAAAAAACAAAAAAAACCATAAAAGACAAAACTATGCACTATTCATCAAAATCTTATGAATTAATATATACTATTCTCAACCCTCCGCATTGCGGTGGAGGGCATAAAACCGTGTTGCAAGCGTCATGGAGTGTGGGGCGTGAGACGTAAAACCGTGCTAAGTAGCAACCAAACGACGATCAGAATCGGAAAAAGCGTAAAACAAAATCACGGATTATTAACATCAAGTGACTCACGTGACATAAAACATAGACGGAGTTGAATGTATACCGACACGTATTAAAATTTTGATGGGGTAAAAAACATGAGGGACTAAATGTGACCACTAAACGCCGTGGTAAGTAACAACCAAACGATGACCAAACCTGAGAAAAAATGTAATAAATATATAACACCAAAATTTATTAAAAAATAAAAATATTAAAGTTTACTGCAAGAAGAAAAAAAAAAAGAAAGAAAGAAAAGAAAAGACAAAAAACAAAAAACTACAGTTCCTCGAAGTGTTATGAATTAATAGATATGATCAATTAGTTTTTATGAAATTATATGTGTGAAATATCATAAGCTTACTAATAATAATAACAAAATACATGAATATTAATATAAATAATAACTAGTCTTCAGCCACCCACGTTGCGTAGCGGATGGCATAAAACTGTACTACCAAGGTTGCGAGATGGGAAGGGGAGTAAAACCATGCTAAGTAGCAAACAAAAATTCACTAAATGACAAAGCACTACATAACAATCAAGTAAAATATAAAGAGGATGTAAAAAATTCACTAAATGACAAAGACAATGGAAAACCGTGCAACCATCGTTGCGGGGTTGAGACATAAAGGAGTAACCAAAAATTCACTAAATGACAACCGAGTAAATTATAAGGGTGTAAACAGAAATTCACTAAATGACAAGCCAGTGGGTGTAAATGATAATTCAGTAAATGATAAAGCACTAAATGATAAATGAGTCAAATACAAGAGGTGTAAATATAAAATCGCTAAATAACAAAGCATGAAATAACAATCCAGTAAAGTACATAAAGTATAAACAAAAATTTACTAAGACTAGAGGGTATGGAGAGCCCCATCCTCAAGAGGATGGGCCGTCACGTCACCGCCACGTATGAAGGGCTTGAGGGTGATGGACCTAGGGGGTGGGGGATGAACCTCTTTATATATATATATATATATATATATATATATATGTATGTATGTATGTATAGGTATATGTGAGAGAAGGAGAGAGGAGAGAGGCACGGCTACACCGGCTGTGGGGAGCCGAAGTTGCCAGGCTTGGGGCGACGACGGGCATGGGGGTGGGGAGTTTGGGGCGGCGGCAGGAGTTTGGGCGGCGACGGGCCTCCATACCTTCTAGTCTAAATGACAAAAGATACTAAAAGACCAAAGAGATGGTATTCCTAAGTGTGTTGCAAATTAACATATAAAGATAATGTTCAAATACTAAAGTATTTTAAAATTTGATATTAACTCTTTAAAAACTCATATTCATTCTTTAATATCACGCACATAAGAATTAGCTGTTATTTTTTAAGTCAAACTCGGCCAACCAAATCCGATTCTACCCGACTTTCGAGTTAACCAACTAGCTCCGATTAACTAACTAAATCCTATTATAATTTACAACACTACTATTTTGTAGCATGATAGATACCCAACAGTTTTTTGTTCAGGTAATTCCAACAGTTTTTATTAATAGATTAACGGATATACCTGGTGGGGTATTTACCCAATAGATGCTTCTCAAGTTTTTGAATAGGCATGAGACAAACCCTTATATGTAAGGACCGCTTTTCTTCTTTTCAAATTAACTTACAAAGGTAATTAAAAGACATCAAAATAACAACATTAATACATGCTTTTGACCAAAATTGGGCATGACCCGTCCGTAAAACGGATATACCCCTGTTTTAAACAAAAGTAAGACAAATACCATTCTACAATTCATACGACAAGACACTACTAAAAACCTAGACATCAAGTGTTAAAATGTATGTCTACTAACAAGTTGTACAAAATAGAAATTTTGACCCAAAACATTAGTGCAACTAGCGGAAGCGCTTGATATGACATATCATGAACATGTGCTCGCTCCAATTCTCCAAGTCGCCTAAATTGAGGATTTACCTACGTTCAACAACAAAGCTTTAAACAGTTAGTCATTATACTTATTACGCTTACAATAGCATCGTCTTAGTTCCAACCGTTTATGTACTTTCATTCCTCTTACGCATACGACTACCCAATTAAATGGGTATGGTATATACTCTCATAATGAGATTCAAACATACACTTACGACCCGGTAACATCGGGTTGATTGTTTCAACATAAATCTTTCATTCTACCCGTTAGAGGGATTGAACTTCATACATTCGTTATTGCATTCATGACTACCCGTTCTAAACGGATGGTACCTTATTCTTACTCGACTTGTTCAATTCGAACCGGTCGACTTAGCATAGCTTATCATAACCTTCGTTAGCATAATAAAATCCACAAGGGATTTGCTATCCACTTACTAATCACCATATTCATTATAACTAGGATTGTTCATCATAATTATTATCAAGATTTAAGTAAGGTTTTGTATGAAACGGAACATACCTCGGTCTTGCGTGCCTTCCGTTTTCCTAGTGCTCGTACCTTCTTCCTTCACGCCTACATTACAACATTCATTCATTCATTTAGTCTATTTACTTCATTCTATCATTTTCCATATTACACATACATTCATCTCTTAAGCATTTCATCAAACACTTGGTAGGCATCATAATTAAGGTATAAGGTACAAGTCTTTAAAGCACAATTTTACTAGTTCATCATCATCCAACATTCACATCTACTCTAATTTACATAACTATTTCCTCCTACATCAATTTATCTAGCATTCAAGTATTACAAACAAGATCACATATCAAGATAATATACAATCATAATCATTATGATCTTCCTAATCATAACACAACTTCACAAACTGGGTTTTCACTACAACCTCTCATGCAACCTAAATCAAACATGATTCTTGTTCTAGAAAGCGATTCTAACTCAGATTTCCCACATTAGATACAAGAAATCGAGATTGGGTTTAACCCCTCATTCTACAAATCATATTTTCAGAAAATTAAACTTACCACTTCACTATGTATGTATAGATAATCGAAAATCTTGAGACATGCAACAGATTTGACTTGAATTCCTTGACCAATTGAGTGAATTAGCAAGAGCAAGGGTTTTCACCTTGCTTTTTCCTGTTCGATCGATCCCAGACACGCATCAAGGTGTGTGTTTTGGGTTTCTACATTATAATTCCCTAACTAATAAAACTTTACACATTACACCCTTCCAAGTTTAATAAGTATCTAATTCAAGCATTTTCCCAACATTTAACTTATATCTTATTATAACCCATCAACTAAGTTAGTTTTTTGTTCACTTTCATTTATTTTAATATTAACCGATTTATGGGGCGTTACAAGTCTACCCCCCTTAAAAGAGGTTTCATCCCCGAAACCTGGGCACATAACAAATTTAAACGTGCACATACCAAACAGAAAAGGATAGTGCTTCCTCATTTCATCTTCCGCTTCCCATGTGAGTTCCGACCCCTTTCGGTGTTGCCATTGAACCAACACTTGTCTAACAACTTTATTGCGAAGATTCTTCACCTTGGCGTCTTTAATGGCTATTGGTTTTTCGACATAGTTCAACCCCTCGTCCAACTCGATATCATCGAGAGGCACTAACGCGGTTTCATCCGCAAGACACTTCCTTAACTGCGACATGTGGAAGGTATTGTGAATCCCGTCCAGAGCAGGCGGTAATTCTAATCGATATGCAACCCTTCCAACTCGAGCCAAGATTTTGAACGGTCCAATATATCGAGGGCCTAACTTACCCCGTTTGCGAAAACGGATTATACCCTTCCATGGGGACACTTTCAGCAGAACGTAATCTCCGACTTGAAATTCAATAGGTCGCCTTTTCTTGTCTGTATAAGCTTTTTGCCGATCCTGGGCTGCTTTCAGTCGAGCTCTAATCAATTCTATCTTTTCATTTGTTACTGCTATTAAATCACTTGGCGCAAGCTCTCTTTGCCCCACTTCACCCCAGCATACGGGAGTTCTACATTTTCTCCCGTACAGTAATTCGTAAGGAGCCATTTGAATGCCACTATGGTAACTATTATTATAAGAAAATTCCACTAGTGGTAGATGGTCATCCCAATTTCCCCCAAAGTCTAAAGCACACGCTCTCAACATATCGACAAGTGTTTGAATGGTTCTTTCTGATTGACCATCAGTCTGAGGGTGGTAGGCGGTGCTTATGTGTAGCTTTGTGCCCACACTCTCGTGAAACTTTTGCCAGTAGTGAGAGGTAAATCTAGTGTCCCGGTCTGAGACGATTGACACGGGCACTCCATGTCGAGATATGATCTCATTCATATATGTTTCTGCCATTTTCTCGGAAGAATAAGCCTCTTTGATGGGTAGAAAATGAGCGCTTTTCGTAAGTCGATCTACGATTACCCATATTGTATCGTGCCCCTTTTTCGTTCTAGGAAGCTTGGTTACCAAATCCATCGTTAGTTCCTCCCATTTCCATACCAGAATCTCTAAGGGTTGCAATTCCCCGTATGGTTTTTGATGCTCTGCTTTCACTTGGGAACATGTTAAGCATTTCGCGACATACTTAACGATATCACGTTTCATGCCCGGCCAACAATAATTGGTCTTCAAGTCCCGATACATCTTTGTAGCCCCGGGGTGAACCGAATACCATGACTTATGAGCTTCTTCAAGTAACGCAGTCTTGACTTCACAGAAACGAGGTATCCAAATTCGGCCGAATCTCGTCTTGAGTCCGGTCGAATTTTCTTCTAGCTTATCAACCACGCCTTTTAATCTTTCGTTCTTTAAATCTTCCGCTCCAAGAGCCTTTATTTGGGAATCTCTTATCATATCAAACAAACGTGGTGTAACAATCATCTTCATGGACTTTACTTGGATGGGAGGTGGATACTCTTTTCGGCTTAACGCATCGGCCACCACATTCGCCTTTCCCGGGTGGTAAAGGATATCGCAATCGTAGTCTTTGATAAGTTCTAACCATCTTCGTTGCCTCATGTTTAAGTCTTTCTGCTCGAAGAAACATTTGAGGCTTTTGTGATCCGAGTAGATTGTACATTTTGCACAGTAGAGATAATGCCTCCATATCTTTAAGGCGAAAACTACTGCCGCCAACTCTAAGTCGTGAGTCGGGTAGTTTCCTTCATGCGGTTTAAGTTGTCTTGATGCATACGCGATAACCTTTCCCCTTTGCATTAAAACACATCCTAAACCCTGATGTGAAGCATCTGAATAAACAACCAAATCTTCTGTTCCATCTGGGAGTGTTAATACCGGAGAACTAGAAAACTTTTCTTTTAACACGTGAAAGGCATCTTCTTGATCTTTTCCCCACACAAACCTCTCCTTCTTCCTCGTCAACTTCGTTAAGGGTAACGTTATTTTTGAAAAGTCTTGTATAAACCTCCTGTAATAGCCAGCAAGGCCTAGAAAGCTCCTTACTTCAGTTGGAGTTTTTGGGGAAACCCACTTCATTACTGCCTCAATCTTCGACGGATCAACCAAGACACCTTTCGAGTTTATCACGTGGCCGAGAAACTGCACCTCTCTGAGCCAAAAGGCGCATTTTGAGAATTTTGCGTAAAGTTTCTCCTTATGGAGAACTTCAAGTACTTCACGCAAGTGTCTCGCATGTTCAGTCTTGCTTCGCGAGTAGACTAGAATATCATCTATGAACACGATCACAGATTTATCTAACATGGGTCGGCATACCCGGTTCATAAGATCCATAAACGCTGCTGGAGCGTTCGTTAACCCAAAGGACATAACTAGGAACTCGTAATGTCCATATCGGGTTCTAAATGCGGTCTTTGCAATATCTTCTTCTCGTACCTTGACTTGATGATACCCCGAACGTAAGTCTATCTTTGAGAACCAACTCGCCCCTTGTAATTGATCAAAAAGATCGTCAATTCGAGGTAAAGGGTAGCGGTTCTTCATGGTCAGCTTATTTAATTCCCTGTAATCGATGCACATGTGCATCGACCCATCTTTCTTTTTAACAAATAAGACAGGCGCTCCCCAAGGCGACACACTCGGGCGTATAAAGCCCTTATCTAGTAGATCATGTAGTTGTGTCATTAACTCCCGCATCTCGGTGGGAACCAATCTATAGGGAGCCTTCGCTACCGGTTTCGCACCCGGGTTCAATTCGATGCAAAACTCTATTTCTCATTCGGGAGGGAGTCCCGGCAATTCATCCAGAAATACATCCGGAAATTCGTTCACAACCTCAACATCTTCAAACTTCGGGAGGCTCTGTCGAGCGTCTACTACATAGGCTAAGTAGGCCCGACTTCCGTTAATTACATACTTGATCGCTTGGGCAATAGTACATAGTTTCGCTTCTACGTTTCTTTCTCCTTGGATTTTTAATTGGTTTCCACCCGGAGTTTGGACAGTTATGGTTTTATTTTCGCAATTTATCTTCGCGTGGTTTTGGGACATCCAATCCATACCCACTATTACTTTAAATTCCCCCAAAACCATAGGTATAAGGTCGATGACAAATTCCTCATCTTCTATAGTTAACTTACAACGTCTACAGATTTCGTGCAACAAATAATTTTTACTATCGGCTATTTCTACTTCTAACAGTGTCATCATTCTTTCAATTTTAAAGGAAGGGTGTTGCACTATTTCACTTGAAATGAACGACATGGTGGCTCCGGTATCAAACAATACGTATACTGGCAAGGAATTTAACAAGAAGATACCTGAGACCACATTCGGGTGAGACTTAGCTTCTTCAGATGTAATTTGGAACATTCTTCCTTTCGCCCTAGAGCTATCCTCATTCTTTCCTTCTTTCTTCATCCCTTGCTGAAGTTTAGGACATTCTGACTTAACATGCCCTTTTTGGCAGCAGTTAAAACAAGTCTTCGGGTTGTTGGGGCACTTGTAGGAGGTATGCCCTTCTTCACCGCATTTGTAGCACCCCTTCTTACCCAAAAGGCATTCCCCTGTATGTAGCTTCCCACATGTCTTGCAAGGAGTAATATTACCCTTCGACTTATCTTTCCTTCCCTGATCTTGGAACCTCGCCTTTTTAGATGGACTTGCATTTGTCCCCTTTTCTAACGACCTCTTTTCACCACGTTCTTCTTGCCTCTTAATTTCAAGTTCTCTATCACGTGCCAGATTGATAAGCTCGTCAAGGGTTTCACACTTTGAGGGAGTGATAAACTCCCTAAATTCCGCCTTTAGTATACCATAAAAGCGATTGATCTTCATTCTTTCTGTCTTCACAAAGTCTCCGCAAAACTTCATCTTATCCATGAACGTGTTTGATATTTCATTTATCGTTTCGTTTTTCTGTCGGAGGCGTAAGAAATCCTCCTGAATCTTATCAATGGTTGACTGAGGACAGTGGTATTTCATAAAAGGTTCCTTGAATTCCTGCCAAGTCATCTCTTGCAACTTGTCCTCCCCAACTTCCTTACTATGTGCATCCCACCAATCTTTCGCTTGAAGAGTAAGTTGACCGGTAGCAAACATCACCTGGTCTTCCTTATCACACCGACTTCGTATAAATACCGCTTCTATGTTTGAAACCCACCTTTGGCATGCAATCGGATCAATTTTACCATCATACGTTGCAGGATTGCACGCCATGAAGTCTTTGTACGTGCACCGTCGTTCTTTGCTTTTATTTTTAGATCCTTCAATCAGTTCCTTTAATTCTTCGATCTTGCTAGTCATCATGGCATCCACAACTCCCAACACCCGACTTTCTACTTCTTGAGCTAATCGTGGAAGATTAGCTTGCATAACCCCTTCCGCCACTTCTGTGACTTTGCTATTAAATGCTTCTTGTCTAGTAGCATCATCTTCATCCTCATTAACGTTTCTTGTATCGGCCATCTACACATTGTCATTTTTACGTTTAGTACAAATCTCAAACTTTCATTACATTGGGGTGCATTAATCCGTGTTCGTTTCATTCACATTCTTACATTTTAAGCTTTACTCGTCTTTTAAACTTTCATCATTCATTCGTGTCTTTCGATATATTACTTTCGACTTTTATACAGCTCCTTCTATCGTAACCACTAGTCGGGGTTACATAAATTTTTTAGGCCTTATATAGACCCTAAACGAACTTTTAATAGGCCTCTGGACTATTTGGAAACTCAAAACATGGCGACGGCATCATAAATTTTTTAGGCCTTATATAGACCCTAAACGAACTTTTATATTACTCTGGACCATCGGCGACGGCATCATACCCCGTCGGCTACGGGCTTCCTAAACGTGGCGTCGGCCACTTTGTCCGTAGACAGGTAAACAAGGCGTCGGCTGTCAGGGGGCGTCGGCGACGGGTATCAGGCCGTCGGCGACGGGTATCAGGCCGTCGGCGACGGCCCGTCGTTTGTTAATTCGCTGCTGAGCTTTATTTTACATGTTTTACTCCTTTTCTGGTCCGTTTCC
The DNA here is from genome assembly GCA_030545235.1 of Helianthus tuberosus. Classification (NCBI taxonomy): domain Eukaryota; kingdom Viridiplantae; phylum Streptophyta; class Magnoliopsida; order Asterales; family Asteraceae; genus Helianthus; species Helianthus tuberosus. Next base: position 19,444,194 of record CM060398.1, read on the forward strand.
AGCCATGGGATCCCCAGAAATCATCGTCTCGCCCTCCATAATTATCCCTTCACTTATTTAACTTAATATTTACATCATAAGCACACTACACATACCCGTATTTACAAAAAAATTAAATTGTTACCTCATTGGCGATCTTGGAGCGAGCACACTTTTGAACGAGCCATTGGTTTGAGTTCAAGCATCACATCTTATGCTCGAATCCCTCAAACCTTGGCTCTGATACCAACTTGTAAGGACCGCTTTTCTTCTTTAAAAATTAACTTACAAAGGTAATTAAAAGACTTCAAAATAACAACATTAATACATGCTTTTGACCAAAATTGGGCATGACCCGTCCGTAAAACGGATATACCCCTGTTTTAAACAAAAGTAAGACAAATACCATTCTACAATTCGTACGACAAGACACTACTAAAAACCTAGACATCAAGTGTTAAAATGTATGTCTACTAACAAGTTGTACAAAATACAAATTTTGACCCAAAACATTAGTGCAACTAGCGGAAGCGCTTGATATGACATATCATGAACATGTGCTCGCTCCAATTCTCCAAGTCGCCTAAATTGAGGATTTACCTACGTTCAACAACAAAGCTTTAAACAGTTAGTCATTATACTTATTACGCTTACAATAGCATCGTCTTAGTTCCATTCGTTTATGTACTTTCATTCCTCTTACGCATACGACTACTCAATTGAATAGGTATGGCATATACTCTCATAATGAGATTCAAACATACACTTACGACCCGGTAACATCGGGTTGATTGTTTCAACATAAATCTTTCATTCTACCCGTTAGAGGGATTGAACTTCATACATTAGTTATTGCATTCATGACCACCCGTTCTAAACGGATGGTACCTTATTCTTACTCGACTTGTTCAATTCGAACCGGTCGACTTAGCATAGCTTATCATAACCTTCGTTAGCATAATCAAATCCACAAGGGATTTGCTATCCACTTACTAATCACCATATTCATTATAACTAGGATTGTTCATCATAATTATTATCAAGATTTAAGTAAGGTTTTGTATGCAACGGAACATACCTCGGTCTTGCGTGCCTTCCGTTTTCCTAGTGCTCGTACCTTCTTCCTTCACGCCTACATTACAACATTCATTCATTCATTTAGTCTATTTACTTCATTCTATCATTTTCCATATTACACATACATTCATCTCTTAAGCATTTCATCAAACACTTGGTAGGCATCATAATTAAGGTATAAGGTATAAGTCTTTAAAGCACAATTTTACTAGTTCATCATCATCCAACATTCACATCTACTCTAGTTTACATAACTATTTCCTCCTACATCAATTTATCTAGCATTCAAGTATTACAAACAAGATCGCATATCAAGATAACATACAATCATAATCATTATGATCTTCCTAATCATAACACAACTTCACAAAGTGGGTTTTCACTACAACCTCTCATGCAACCTAAATCAAACATGATTCTTGTTCTAGAAAGCGATTCTAACTCAGATTTCCCACATTAGATACAAGAAATCGAGATTGGGTTTAACCCCTCATTCTACAAATCATATTTTCAGAAAATTAAACTTACCACTTCACTATGTATGTATAGATAATCGAAAATCTTGAGACATGCAACAGATTTGACTTGAATTCCTTGATCAATTGAGTGAATTAGCAAGAGCAAGGGTGTTCACCTTGCTTTCTCCTGTTCGATCGATCCCAGACACGCATCAAGGTGTGTGTTTTGGGTTACTACATTATAATTCCCTAACTAATAAAACTTTACACATTACACCCTTCCAAGTTTAATAAGTATCTAATTCAAGCATTTTCCCAGCATTTAACTTATAACTTATTATAACCCATCAACTAAGTTAGTTTTTTGTTCACTTTCATTTATTTTAATATTAACCGATTTATGGGGCGTTACATTATAATCAAAATTTTCCTTTGAACATTGAATTTTTTAAATCTCTGACGTGTATGTAGAACTTGTATCCCATTACAAGTTTAGATCCGCCAATGATTTCTAGATCAAGTGGTTGAGGGCTTGCATTTCTTTTAAGAGATGTAGGTTCGACTCCCACTTGGTGCAGAGTGAGGCACTGGTGGGCAATGATAGAAGACCCAGGGAAACCTGGGTTGGATCCTTGAGCCAAACGAGTTTTACCGGTAATTTCACCGTCGTGCCTATGGGCGGGTGGGTTACCGGGTTTTCCCCGGAATTGGTGGTGGACTCGGGTTACTCTCGGAGTACTCCGTTGTCCAGTGGGTGCCCCGAAAGTGCTCGGGATTGAGTTTATTGGCCGTTCAAAAAAAAAATTACAAGTTCAGATCCCAATTTGTTCCAAACGAAAGTCCAAGTAAACCATAATCACATGTCATGTCAACTCCCCCCCCCCCCCTCTTAGACTATGGGGTATGGGGCGTGGGTTGGCTGAAAACGCACAAGCCACCACCCCGGGGGCTTGGGTTGGGGCGTGGCCCCTTGGGGCGGGAGTTTTAAGCCGGACGTGGGGCGGGCTAATGGTCCTATGTGGCGGGCTCCTATTCCCTTGGTGGCCATGTGTATTTTTTTAAGTTTTTGTAAAATTTTTTTTATAAACTGGCAAGCCACGCCACGCCCCAACCCAAACCCCGCCATACCCCATCCAAAGTGGGTTTGAGAATTGAGTTTTGAAATTACACGTGTCAACCCATGCCCCAACCCAAGCCCCACCATATCCCACGATCTTATGGTGGACGGTATGGTTGGGGTGAGTTAGGGTGTTTGAGTTTTCTCTACCCAATAATCATATGTCATGTCAACTCACCCCTTCACTCCTCATTTTCTACTCAAACACTAGGAGTGATTCAACATTCCACTTAATTAAAAAAATAAAAAATCACATTGGCTCTCTCTCTCCTCCCTTTGTTCTTCTTCACCTTCGGTAATTATACACCGAAAAAACACCCTCTCTTCTACTCCCCACTCAAACACCCGGTGTCATTCCCCCCTCCACAACCCTTCTCCCCGAAGCCATACCGATCTGCCTAATAAATAAAGACATTAAATAAACCAAAAAAGAATAATAAAAAAACACTGGAATCGATTTCGTCCCAAAAAAGCTGAGATAGAGATTTAAAACCCCTCGGGTTTATTCCCGGATATGATTCTCCACATTTAACTAAGTTTATTCCTTCGAGGTCTTCTCCACCACTCTCCGCCGCACGCCACCACAACCCCACCACATTCCCCTTCTATAAAACCCCACAGACCCACACAAACCACCAATACCCACCACACAATCTCATCTTCACATTTCAAAACATTTTCACTGATCCAAAATCCCCTGCTCACACCCACCTCACAAATTCAATCCACAACAATATTTATACAACAATGGCTACAACATACGCCCCTCATTTCATCCCCTCCGAAACGACGTCGTCCACTTCAAACCCAATTAAAATGGCACAAGACGAATTGAAGAAAATCGCCGCATACAAAGCGGTAGAGTTTATCAAATCGGGTATGGTTATCGGGTTAGGAACCGGGTCGACAGCAAAACATGCTGTCGACAGAATAGGTGAGCTTATCCAACAAGGAGTGTTGACAGACATTGTCGGGATTCCGACATCAAAGAAAACACACGAACAAGCTTTGTCGGTTCACATTCCTTTATCGGATCTTGACACCCACCCGGTTGTTGATCTGGCTATTGACGGGGCGGATGAAGTCGACCCGGATTTGAATTTGGTTAAAGGGCGGGGCGGGTCATTGTTACGCGAGAAAATGATCGAATTCGCTTCGAAAAAGTTTGTTGTGATTGTTGATGAAACGAAACTTGTGGATTATATCGGTGGAAGCGGGTTAGCTATGCCGGTTGAGGTTGTTCCGTTTTGTTGGAAATTTACTGCACATAAACTTGAATTGTTGTTTAAGGAGTCGGGTTGTGTTGCGAAGATCCGAATTTGCCCCGAAACAGGAGACCCGTTTGTGACGGATAATAGTAATTATACAATAGATTTGTTTTTCAAGAAAAGTATAGGGGATTTGAAGGCTGCTGGTGATGCGATTTTGCGGCTTCCTGGAGTGGTGGAGCATGGGATGTTTATTGATATGGCGACTGCGGTTATTGTTGCGAGTGACGGTGGTGTTACGGTGAAGAACAAGGAGAGGTAGTTTGTTTGTAGGTAACAAACAATGTTAGGATACGAAAACCTTAATGAGTTGATGGTTTGTGTTTCCTGTTAAAGATTACAAGGGAAAGGTTATAATTGTTATGCAGTTTATTAGTTTTATAACTTAATGGGGGTTATTATGATTAAGATTTTGTTCTTAGCTATGTGTTTTAGATGTTTCTTTTATCCATAGAGATGATTTTGATTAGTATTTTTAGCTAAACATGTTGGGATTTTAGGATTGATTATATTTGGACATTTTTGCTGCAAAGGGTTGGATGGTGACTTGATTTAGGCAGATACACATTATGTTTTTTTAATCACATGACTTGGTTTAAAAAGCATGCTCTAGGCGCGCCTCGGCGCAACAAGGCTCATGTCTCTTTGCCTTAGGAAACCCTAGGCAAGTGTAAACTAGGAAGAGAGCGCTTTTGCAATTTTTCGGTTAGGCGACGAAGCTACAAAGCGCACGCTTTGTTGACCAGAAGCTCAATCAAGGCTCGTTTAAGAAAAGAACACATAAATGGGTAAAGATTAAGGTTAGTGGTGGAGCTAGCCCACTAATTCAGGGGCATCAAAAAAAATAATAATAATGTGCAATCATACAATAATAAAAAAAAAAACACGATAATAAATAAAGTAAAACAAATACTTAATAGATTTGTACTTTTCGTGTTAACAAGAAAACTACGATAATAAATAAAGTAAAATAAATACTTAATAGATTTGTACTCTTCGTGTTAACAAGAAAACTAGAAAGTATAAGTTTGTGTACAATTTAACTTATCTAAACACTTAAATTCTAACAAACCTACAAACTACAATTCTACATAATCAAGAACAACACAAGAAATCAAAGGACAAGAAACACTCACAAATCAACAAGGTCAACGTCGGTCAACAGCGGTCAAACCTACAGTCTGCAGCAGGGGCGATATCGACAACGTGCAACTTTTCTCCAGCGACCATCTGTTTCAAAATCTGATTGTCGTCTTAATCTAAACTTGAGTATTTTATTGTTTTGGACTTTGGGCTTGGGCTAAGTTGGGCCTCCTTTCGATTAAACTATTCTTAACTTGGACTAACTATATCATTTGGGCTTATTAATTATATAAGTTTGGGTTATAAAATGTTTGGGCTTATAAAAATGTAGGTTTTAATAAATTCAAGCATCCTTTTTTTTTGCAGAGGTATTCTCGTATTTGTTTAGAAGTATCCTTTGTATAAAACTGAAAAAACAAAAAAAAACTATGAAAATAGGGTTGAGTCGTAGCCCGTGCTACCCCTAATGTTACTATACCTCCGCCCCATATTATGGTTGTTGAGAAGGGGCGATGGAAAGAAAATACGTAACGGCAGTTTAAAAAATTAGGGTTTAGAAGCGTGGAACATTTTATACCCTTTTGTTTTAATGTTATAAGTTTGATAAATTTGACACTAAACTTTTCTAAACTGTTTTTTTTTTCTTGTTTCATGAGTTTTATTATTTGTACCTGTGGCTTGGTTAGTTGTACATTTAGTGTATTTTAGATTTTTTTGTGTTTCTTTAGGTTATACGTTTAGGTTATTTATAAGTTAAATCATATATACTGTTCATTTATATATAGTTTATGAGAATATAACAAAAAATTATAAAAATACCATGCGCCTTGGGTACGAAAAGCGGTGTGTTTTTGCGCATGGCGTTTTGCGACTCGATTTTATACCTTGTCGCTTTTGTGCTTCTCGCTTTTTAAAACCAAGTCACATGACTGACTTGATTTTCGAATCACGGATGGTGGATCTTCATTTAATATGTAGCCTCCGGGCCTCTTCTGTTTAGTTCTTTGCATGTTACAACTTATGTAACGTCTCACTTTTAAGGACTTTCCGTATTTAGAAAGCTCGCCTTGTAATCTATTTTGTGGAAACTTACCCCGTATCATATTCATATTTCACTTATGTCTCGTAATTCGTGTCCTTGATCGAAATAAAACTAATTATTTTATACAATTATACTTTGTTTATCTATGCATACTTATACGTTTAAATCCGCATATACATTGGTTACATATTCGTGACTCTCTAAGCACGTGTTGATTTCATACGTTTATCCCCTACAAACGTTTGGTTTTTTTTTTTCATTGTCAATACCCAATTCACGTTTACATACTCATTTAACTCCTAATTACATATTTTAGTTACATATAATACCTTGGTTTATACTTAAAACATGATTATTATGCATAATATAACTTATGATATACTTATTATACCAAAAACACCTTATGTTGTGCCATTTAACAAACTATAGGGACCATAATTGACAAAAGCCAAACAAATGGCTCGGATGGGCAGCGCCACACCCCGCGGTAGCCCCCACCCTTTTCCGTCGCGGGCCGCCAAGGCCGACAATCCGCATATTGTTTTATCTAGCTCGCTGGTTGGTCAATTGTGTGTTTCTTTGGCTTAAACTGCCACCTAATTACATTAAATTACACCTAACCCAAACCCTAATCCCTCCACTATATAACCAACACTTCTTCCACTCATTTTCCACCTTACAAACCTCACAATCACTCTCAAAACACTCCCAAATATCTCTAAATTTCCAGAATTGGACAGAAAGTTCAAGGTTTTCTAAGTGAGTTCTAGCTCACTTCTACTACTATTTTCTTCTCATTTCTTCTTCTTTAACACTTGGATAACCTCTAGGAAGGTTTTCACAAGATTACCTTGGTAATCTAAGGTGAAACCTCACCACATTTGAGGTCTAAAGTGCAATAAACTTTCTGTTTGTTTTTATGTTCTTGTATGTACATATTCTTGCTAATAACTTGGTGGAATCTTGTACCCCCAAGCTCACAATCAAGTCTATGATTGTAGGTTTGTGTTGAGGTGATTTCCATCAAAGTTATGAGTTCAAACACTCATTTTATTTCTGTTTATACATGGTAAAATCGAATGAAGAAAGAGTTAACTAAGTGTCGGAGGCTAGACGGGGTTATGTTACTTTAAGACTAGCAAGCTACTTGAGTGTTTATACACATGGTACACAAGTGAGGTAGTGGAACTAGTTTGGAAAGTCAAAGCTCCCACGTTTCACACTTCTACCAAAACACAAGTTCATCCATATGCAAGATGGTGAATCTTGGATGGTTTCAACACTTGGAACATGTATGAACTTATTAAAAACAGAAAGTTTAGAGGGTGTTTTGTCACGGCCCCTGACCCGGTTTGACCCGTTTCAGGAGCCGCGGGACAGAAAATCCCATGGTATTTATTTAACAGCGGAAGATTTTACCAGGATCTTTTTAAAACTGCAATTTTCCGATTATTTTATTTCACAATTCGGGATAAACCCTGATTAATTACAATCATACGATTTCACTGAGAAATCTTTATTTTTCAAAACATGTTTCTTTATTTTATACTGAGCCACTTCCTTAAGCTTGTAGGGCTTCTCGGCACTTTTCCTGGATCACAACAGATCACATGAAACATGTTTGAAAAAGGTTTTGTCAACAGGAAATACTGGTGAATCATTCTTTTTATGAAAACGACTCGTTTGTTATAATTTACAGTATTAAGAGCGATTACAATGTTTCCATATATCAACCAACTACCCACAGTATTTGTCACTCGAACATCCATTGGTAACCTCTGAGTCCAATGGTGTCTGTGACTATGGTCATATCACCCCTTGGCTACCCCGTTGTCCAATGGTGACGGTTATCAAGTAATGTATACAAAACCCCACATACCGGCTGTAATTTGGTGATTACAAAGACTTAATCCCTGTAATTATAACCTTGAAAATAAACATGCTTTTTGGAAATAAATTTGATAAAAAGAGAATGACTCACATTGCAGATTTATATGAGAAGAGCTTAGCCTACTGATTAGCCTTTTTAACCTAAATTTAATAACATGCACACGAACTCGGTTAGTAACTAATACAACATTTACGATAACTCACGAGATAAACCCACACAATTAATGACAAAGTGCGATACTTAAACATCCATCGATTTAACAACGAATGACAAAGCATAAACCCTAATGTGGGCAGCACTTAAACATCTATTGGATAGTTTAATCGATCGGACATTGAATCGTAGCAGCGATCGAGTTAATACCCGGTATCGGAGCAGCGCCTCGCTAATATTGAAAGTAATTTCGACTTCAGAGTATTGAAATTTCGTTTTTACGAAAAGATTTCGACACCAGTGGACTGTGCATGCAACAAGCTATTTATAGCTGAAATTGAGGCCTCACGCGGCCCGCGTAAGCCTTCGGCTTACCTTTACGCGGCCCGCGTGGCCGCCTAGTCTACGACTAGCCTTGATTGGTCACGAGTAGGTTCGACAGATGGCTGATACGTGGCTCGGGAACACTTATCTGGTCAACCAATGTTTGACGCGGCCCGCGTAAACATTCCTTAAGGTTTACGCGGCCCGCCTGAGAACCAGAATTTTGTTTTTCTTGATTTTTAATATGGTTTAGGTTTTCAGGGGTCCGGGTTTATACTTACGGGTATTTTAGGATAATTTTGGGAGTCCTTACATCCTCCCCACCTTATTTAAAATCTCGTCCTCGAGATTTATTGGAATAAGTGAGGATACTTTCGCTTCATCTCTGATTCCAGCCCCCAAGTGTATTCAGGTCCTCTCTTTGAATCACACTTGACTTTGACAAGTACTAACCATTTGTGTTTAAGAAATTTCACCTTTCTGTCTTCTATTTGAAGAGGTTTTTCAACAAATTTCAACTTTTCATTTACCTCTATATCTTGGAGAGGTACTACCAAAGATTCATCTGATAGACATTTCTTGAGGTTGGATATATGAAATACGTCATGTACCCCAGCTAATTCTTCTGGTAGTTGTAAACGATAAGCAACTGGTCCTATACGTTGGGTCACCGAGAATGGTCCAACGTATCGTGGACTTAGCTTTCCTTTCTTACCAAATCGAACTACTCCTTTCCAAGGAGAAACTTTTAAGAGTACCTTGTCTCCTACTTGGAATTCCAACGGCTTCCGTCTATTATCTGCATAACTCTTTTGGCGATCTCGAGCGGTCTTTAGTCTTTCCTTGATTTGAGTAATCTTGTCAGTCGTCTCTTGCACTATTTCATGACCTGACAATTGACTTTCTCCTATCTCTGCCCAACAAACTGGAGTTCTGCATTTTCGTCCATACAGTGCTTCAAATGGGGCAGTTTCTATGCTTGAATGATAACTATTGTTATAGGAGAATTCAATCAAAGGTAGGTGATCGTCCCAGTTTCCACCAAAATCTATCACACATGACCTAAGCATGTCTTCCAGAGTTTGGATTGTTCGTTCGCTTTGTCCGTCGGTTTGAGGATGATATGCAGTGCTTAAATTTAATCGTGTTCCCATTGCTTCTTGGAAACTAGTCCAGAAATGGGAAGTGAAACGACTATCCCTATCCGAAACAACGGAGAGTGGAACTCCATGTAAGGATACTACTTCATCTACATACAACTTTGCTAACCTTTCCATATTAATGGTTTCTTTCATGGGTAGAAAATGAGCTGATTTGGTTAATCGATCCACAATTACCCAAATCGCATCATTACCTTTTCTGGTTTTGGGTAACTTAGTAACAAAATCCATTGTTATGAGTTCCCATTTCCATACAGGCATCTCTAGTTGTTGTAGTAGCCCTGAAGGTTTCTGGTGTTCTGCCTTAACTTGGGAACAAGTAAGACACTTAGAAACATATCTAGCAATATCCTTTTTCATTCCTATTCACCAAAAGTTATTTCTTAAATCTTGGTACATTTTATTGTTTCCAGGGTGCATGGTATACCTAGATTTATGAGCTTCTTCTAAAATCTTATTTCTTAATTCTCCTTGTTTAGGTACCCAAATTCTGTGTTGGTGGAATCTCCAAATTCCATCAGCTCCTTGCTCTAATTCTTTTATTCGTCATTTCATTCCTTCAGCATTATCCTTAATTGTTGTAGTTTTAACATTTTTCAATTGTTCCATTAAATCTAATCGTAGATTTAATCTGAGAGCACGAACTAGTCGTTGTTTCTCATGGTACTTATGACTTAAGGCATCTGCAACTATATTTGCCTTTCCTTCGTGATACTGAATATCACATTCGTAGTCACTTAGGATTTCTATCCATCTCCTTTGTCTCATGTTTAACTCTTTTTGCCCAAATATATATCTTAAACTTTTGTGATCCGTATAGACAGTAAATTTACTTCCATACAGATAATGCCTCCAAATTTTAAGGGCAAAAATGATGGCTCCTAATTCTAAGTCATGAGTCGTATAGTTTTCTTCGTGCTTTTTCAATTGTCTTGAAACATACGCAATTACTTTCTTGCGTTGCATTAGCACAATCCTAATCCTAGTTTTGAAGCATCACAGTAAACTTCAAAATCTTCAGTCCCTTCTGGTAAAGCTAGGATTGGGGCATTTGTTAACTTTTGCTTTAGAATCCTAAAAGCTTCTTCTTGCTTAGGTCCCCATTCAAATTTAACTGCTTTACATGTTAGCTTAGTTAATGGTACAACTATCTTGGAAAAATCCTTAATAAACCGTCTATAGTATCCGGCTAAACCTATAAAACTTCTAATTTCCATTGCGGATTGTGGAAGCTTCCATTTGGTAATTGCCTCTATCTTAGCAGGATCTACATGAATACCTTCGTGATTCACCATGTGACCTAGGAATTTCACTTCTTGTAGCCAAAATTCACACTTCGAGAATTTGGCATAAAGCTTTTCTTTTCTTAACAAAGTTAAGAGTGCATGCAAGTGCTGACAATGTTCATCCTGATTTTTTGGAATAAATAAGTATATCATCGATTAAAACAATTACAAATTTATCCAAGTACGGTTTACAGATCCTATTCATCATGTCCATGAATGCTGCAGGTGCATTTGTTAATCCGAAGGGCATGACTGTAAACTCGTAATGACCATACCTAGTTCTGAAAGTAGTTTTAGGTATGTCTTCTTCTTGTACCTTCAACTGATAGTATCCGGAGCGTAAATCGATCTTAGAAAAATATCTAGCTCCTTGGAGTTGATCGAAAAGATCATCAATCCTAGGTAACGGGTATCGATTCTTAATTGTAACCTTATTCAATTCTCTATAATCAATACACATTCTCATCGAACCATCCTTCTTCTTCACAAACAACACTGGTGCTCCCCACGGGGATGAACTAGGTTGTATGAATCATTTACTTAGTAATTCATCTAATTGCTTTTTCAGTTCTAACATTTCTGTAGGTGCTAACCGATAAGGTGCCTTGGCTATCGGTGTAGTCCCTGGAATTAGATGAATTCTAAATTCTACTTCCCTATCTGGTGGTAATCCTGGTAACTCCTCTGGGAATACATCTGGATATTCTGAGACTACTGGAATCTCCTTAAGTTCCCTAACCTTAGTATTAATGATTACTGAAATCATATATACTATTCCTTGCTTTCGTTCATAACTAGCAACTTTCATTACTGAAATGAACTTCATGGGTTTACGTGGCTTATCTCCCGTGAATATAAGTACTTCTCCGGTGGGTGCACGAATTTCTATAGAATTCTGGTCACAAAGGATTTGAGCATGGTTGGCTATTAACCAATCCATTCCTAACACAACATCGAATTCAGCTAATTTCATAGGTAACAGGGTTGCATGAAATTTATGGCCTGAAAGTTCTATATGTTCTTTTTACAAAACCTTATTTATACTAACTGAATTCCCATCTGCCATTTCGACTATAAAAATTTGCCTAAGATTGGTTAAGGGTAAATTAAGGGCTTGGCAGAATGAAGTATTGATAAAACTTTGGTTTGCACCAGAGTCAAATAATACTTTTGCATACACGTTGTAAACTAAGAACGTACCAGCTATCACATCTGGAATGAGTTCTGCTTCTTGAGTGGTCAGCTGGAATGCTCTGACATTCTTTTTAGTAGCTCCATCGGTTGTCTTAGCTTTGTTGTCTGCTGGTTTGACCAATTTAGGACATTCTGTTTTGAAATGTCCTGCTTCGCCACAGTTAAAGCAGATTTTTGTTTTCTTTCTGCAGTCTTCTTCACGATGTCCTATGGCTTTGCAAAAGTTGTAGGTCACATTACATCTTCCATAATGTTTCTTTCTGCAATTCCTGCAGAACGGCGGATTTGAAGATTGCCCTGTTCCTCTTCTCTTGAAGTTGCTACTATTACCCATACGAACTCCTTGGGAAATTTTCTGAGCCAGTTCCTTTTTCCTGTTTTCATCTCGTGTGCGTACCAGTTCGTCAGTTAGGGTGTTAGCTAATTCCACAGCATCGACAATAGTACGAGGTCTCGCAGTTTAACGATATAACGGTTTTCGCTAATTAGTCCGCAAATATAGCGAGAAATGAGTACCGGTTCTGGCGAAGCCAGTGTTGGTACCACTCTAGCATATTCAAAGAATGTCGAAGTATACCCACGACAATCTACACCTATCATTCGATGGTTTAGGAACTTATTCGCCATTTGATCTTTTTCATATTCGGGACATAATTTTCTTTCTACAAGACTCTTAAATTCTTCCCAGTTCATGGCATAGGCCATATTTCTTCCATTGGCTTTAAGTACGGTATTCCACCATTCTAGCGCCCCTTCTTTGAAAAGATTTGACGCGTACATGACTTTGTCGTCCTTGACACATTTACTTATTGTAATTACTGCCTCGGTTTTCTCTAACCAACGCAGTGCCGCAGTCGCTCCTTCATTGCCTGCAAATTCAGCGGGTTTGCAAGCAAGAAATTCATTGTAAGTGCAACCAGGCGTTGCAGCTTTTATTTTCTTAAGAAGCGGGGCTTGCAGTGGATCATCATCGTGATGGTTACCGCCTCCGTTTATGCTATTACTGAACTTATCTTCAGAGATACGTTTGCTAGAAATGATTTGTTAAGGTTCAGCAGGTTTCTGGGCAGCAGCAATTATTGTTGGAATAGCATTGGCTATTCCTTAAGCAACAATATTTTCTATATCCTGTCTAGTCATAAATTGATCATCCGGATGTTGCTCAGATTGATTAACCTCATTAACTGGTTCATTATTAGCGTTTTCCATCTGATAATTAATATATATAATTTATTAGTATCGAATAAATAACATTTATACACAAAACAATCATACAATTTCATAACACATATATAGTCAAAATTATCGATTTCTCGATTCCATTTTTATATTTATATATATGCGTCAATACACACCATTTATCTTACAAAGGTTTTATTTACAGTTATTTTACAGACTGATTATAGTTTACTTTTATTATTATAAAAGCACATTTTCACAAACCCACTATCCTTCGTCATTTGATATTTCAGTAACGACGTTCCCTTTCGTCGTATTTCCAGGAGATCTGTTCTCCTACTTCCCTGATCCTATTTCCTGCATCCACCAATTCCTCGCTAAAGTGGCGGAGTTCAGTTAAATTTTCATTGCGCATTGGTGGGTTTGGTATAGGTTCTGGGTCGAATTGAGGGAAAAAGGAATAAGGACTGTTGAGCAGGTTTTAGAACTGCCAATCATTGGTCCACCACTCATCCATTCCTATAGGTTGGGTATGGATTATAGGTTCTGGGATTGCTGGGTCCAAGTTTATTGGAAGTTTATTTTTAGCAGAAAAAAGGGTAGAGGTTATTATTTATGGCCCTGAAAATTTCACAGCTTTCTAATACACGATCCAATTCCTCCTGAAATGGCAACTCCTCGATTTGCCTAGAACTTTCCCCCAACTTCCATCTTTGTTTGCCTAGAACCTTCTCCTAACTCCATTTCCATCTGCCTAGAACCTTCCCCGATTTCAATACTCTTTCCTTTGTCTATGAGATTTTCTATTTTGGGAATCTTCCTAGTTGCTGGTTTCTTCCTGCGCACACGCCTCCATCCCACAAATCTTCTCTTTTTCTTAGGCTTGGGTTTCTCCGGGGGTGGACCGTTGAATTCCATAGGTTCTTCTATATCGGGTATGTAATCAGTAAAGTCTCTAGAAACCTCTATTTTCACCGGATAAAGGTTGAGATTCTGAAGGGCTTCAGATAAGTCATTCATGCTGTTTAGCATATATGCAAAATACACAAAAATTGCTAAGTTAAAATTTTATAACCAAATTTCATAAATAACTTTTAAATTTTATTTCATACCGTGTGACAAATTTTAACACAAAGACAACTGAAAATTAAAACACACCAGAGTTTACTGTAACTTATTTATTTTACTAAATAAGATTTCTGGCTTGTAGGTGATAAGGTTGCTAAAACTTAAGTCAGAGTATTTAAAGATTTGCATTTACTGCTATAGTGGCTAGCATATAGAGATCTGCCCATTTTTCATCTAACTTGTCCTCCCATGGTGGCTTACTGCCTAGTTCTTGGGTTTTCTGATTAACTCTCTTTTCTTTTGGTTGTGATTTCTTTAATTTCTCGTGACTTTTCCTAATAATCAAACTTCTTTTATTAGGAGAAAGTGGTTCCTCATATTGTGCCTTTTGAACAAATATTCCTTCTTCAGGATTTACATAGGGTTTTGAGGAATTTATTTGGGGTGAACATCCCTTCTCGTTTGATGACCTATCTAATTTAAGATAGATGTTTGAAAGCTTTTGCTTACCCATACTGTACACAATTTTTTCAAATAGTAAACACATACTCACAGGATAGCAATTTAATAAAATTAAGTATTTTCTAAATACTTAATTGGCTTAAATCAGTGGCTCTGATACCACCTTTTTCTGTCACGGCCCCTGACCCGGTTTGACCCGTTTCAGGAGCCGCGGGACAGAAAATCCCGTGGTATTTATTTAACAGCAGAAGATTTTACCAGAATCTTTTTAAAACTGCAATTTCCCGATTATTTTATTTCACAATTCGGGATAAACCCTGATTAATTACAATCATACGATTTCACTTAGAAATCTTTATTTTTCAAAACATGTCTCTTTATTTTATACTGAGCCACTTCCTTAAGCTTGTAGTGCTTCTCGGCACTTTTCCTGGATCACAACAGATCACCTGA
This sequence comes from Helianthus tuberosus, assembly GCA_030545235.1. Lineage (NCBI taxonomy): Eukaryota > Viridiplantae > Streptophyta > Magnoliopsida > Asterales > Asteraceae > Helianthus > Helianthus tuberosus. The sequence continues at coordinate 19,459,388 of CM060398.1, forward strand.
AACATGTTTGAAAAAGGTTTTGTCAGTAGGAAATACTGGTGATTCATTCTTTTTATGAAAACGACTCGTTTGTTATAATTTACAGTATTAAGAGCGATTACAATGTTTCCATATATCAACCAACTACCCACAGTATTTGTCACTCGAACATCCATCGGTAACCTCTGAGTCCAATAGTGTCTGTGACTATGGTCATATCACCCCTTGGCTACCCCGTTGTCCAATGGTGACGGTTATCAAGTAATGTATACAAAACCCCACATACCAGCTGTAATTTGGTGATTACAAAGACTTAGTCCCTGTAATTATAACCTTGAAAATAAACATGCTTTTTGGAAATAAATTTGATAAAAAGAGAATGACTCACATTGCAGATTTATATGAGAAGAGCTTAGCCTACTGATTAGCCTTTTTAACCTAAATTTAATAACATGCACACGAACTCGGTTAGTAACTAATACAGCATTTACGATAACTCACGAGATTAAACGCTCACAATTAATGACAAAGTGCGATACTTAAACATCCATCGATTTAACGACGAATGACAAAGCATAAACCCTAATGTGGGCAGCACTTAAACATCTATTGGATAGTTTAATCGATCGGACATTGAATCGTAGCAGCGATCAAGTTAATACCCGGTATCGGAGCAGCGCCTCACTAATATTGAAAGTAATTTCGACTTCAGAGTATTGAAATTTCGTTTTTACGAAAAGATTTCGACACCAGTGGACTGTGCATGCAACAAGCTATTTATAGCTGAAATTGAGGCCTCACGCGGCCCGCGTAAGCCTTCGGCTTACCTTTACGCGGCCCGCGTGGCCGCCTAGTCTACGACTAGCCTTGATTGGTCACGAGTAGGTTCGACAGATGGCTGATACATGGCTCGGGAACACTTATCCGGTTAACCAATGTTTTGACGCGGCCCGCGTAAACATTCCTTAAGGTTTACGCGGCCCGCCTGAGAACCAGAATTTTGTTTTTCTTGATTTTTAATATGGTTTAGGGTTTCAGGGGTCCGAGTTTATACTTACGGGTATTTTTAGGATAATTTTGGGAGTCCTTACATGTTTGCACCTCTAGACTCATAAGAATCACCCATACACAAGCCCTACAACCATGAGTTCGATTGAGGACAAGTTTGGCACAAGATTCCACAAGATGAACAATGAAAGGAGATGAGTTTGCAAAAGTTTTTATAAATAAGAATGTAAATCTGACTTTGGAGCCTTATGTAAATGATGTACCACATGATTACACCTTGGTGAATCTTAGATAACATCCTTGAAGGTCATTCAAGTAGATTGGTACAAGAAAATATGAAGAAAAGTAGAAGAAAAATGCTCAAAACTCACTGTTTTGAGCCAAAGTGCAATCTGCCAACACTTGAAAGTTTGGATGAATTGTGAGATCTTGAGAGTGAATTGAGAGAGTGTAAAGGGTTGGGGGAGTGTGGAAAACTTGTATTTATAGTGTGGTATTAGGGTTTAGGCTCTAAAGTGAGTTAGTTGTGCTTTAAAGACAATTAGGTGGGAGATAAGGGTGAAAACGGACCAATCTGCGCGCAAGAAAAGCTTTGGTTGTGGATCGACTCCTTCCGTGGGTCGCGGAGGAGGAATACTGATCTGCCGCATGTCGCGGCGGGCTTCTTCCGGGAATCTTTCCTGTTTTTACATAAACAGTCCTGGACTTGGTTTTTTATATAAATTAAGTTATATTTTGTGTATTAAACATATTATTTAGTATAAAAACATGTATGAAAGTATTGATTGAGTATTGTGAATGTGCAAAGAAGTATTTGCATGTATAAAGGGTACAAGAACACGCATTTTACGATAGTTTGTAGGTAGAGTAAGTATGTGTTTACGTGAACGATGAAGATGCACCAAACATGTGAATAAGATAAATGTAAAACAAAGGCACATAATAAATGTATAATTTAAGTAAAATAACCAAGTTTTATTACGATTAAAGCCTCAGATTTCAAAGACTGGGAATGAAATACGATAACAACAGAACGAGTTTCTAAAAATAGAATATAAGACAAACTTTCTAAATAAGGAAAGTTCTAAAAAGCGGGGCATTACAATTTTTTCATTCCAAACCGAAATCACTCTCGAAAACATTAAGAATCAAATATAAGAAGCATATAAGAACTGTAAAAGTTATACCACTAGAAGAATGGATACATGATGGCAAATTATGAAGACGCTTAATATACACTATCGTCTTATCCATACTATGAACTATCTTTACTGTACTCCCGATGCTACTACCAGTCAAAGATAGGTATAAAAGCATTTCATATAATCAAGGGTATCCACAATATCATAATTTTCAACAAGGCTACTTCTATCAAAATATTATTAATCTGAGAAAAATTAGGGATTGCCACTTTTAGCAAGATTGGGAGTGCAACAATTATGAAACGAAGATGGTACCGAGCTCAAGTTACCGAGATGAGTATAACGAATATCAACATGAATACTCTTAGTCGGTGTATGGGGATTTTAATAGGCGTAACCTTGGGGATTATGAAAGATAGGCAAATCAACACTCAAATTATTCCCAAGGTTACCATCAAAATCAATGCCAACTTCCTCACAAGTTGCACAATAGTGATGTTTGTCAAATTGAAGACATATCAACGCAATGGATGAGATGAATAGAATGCTTGATAAGTGCTCACAACTATAATATGAAGAGTACAATCATTACACATTTATGTTAGATCAACTTCATCAACTATCACCAAACACAACTCCAATGGTTGAAGAGTCCTTTGGTGCTGAGTTTTAGTAAGAGAAACTAAAGAGGAGGGATGTATTGAGGAGAAACGTTTCCAAGTTATTGGAGGCAATCACGAACTAGAATCTGCATCAATTTTACTAACATTCAAGGTGTATGGAGCTTGGTTTGAGCCAAATTCAAGGTGTTTCAAGTTCAAGTTAGGTTTTTCACTAAAAGGATAAGAAACACGTAAAAAGCTTACTTGTTATTGGTGGTTATGAAAAGGTGTTATTGAAATGTATTAATGCTTTTGATATAAAATGGCCAGATCTTTATGCGAAACAAATTCTGATCCAAGGAGCCACCATTGTTAGGGTTTCAACTGGTGATTTCTTGCAAATTGAGTTTTGTGAGTACTTGATGTATGCGCTAATAGTTCTCACTAACCATAATTTACCGGCTTGCTACTCAATATATGAAGTATGCATGATAATTGGAGTCACATGAACTTACAATATGCGCAAGTAGTATAGTACTCGCAAATGGTTATGTATGCGCAAATGGAAGTAATTGGTAAGAAGAGTATGTGCCTTTGAATTCTCTCAAACATTCAATATTGCATGTACCTGAAGTACTCGCAATTGGTTAAGTGTTCTCTGATACTTGTAGTATTCACAGAATGTTAAAGTATTTGGAGTTTGTGTGGTTAGCCCTCTTCACGTGTGAACCATGCTCAAATTTAACTTGATGATTCAGGGATTCATAGTGCCAACACTACACGTTATAGTATACAACTATACATAGCCATACATTCAAGGGAGTTCTAGATGCCATTTTTACTATTTTGGGCTGATAAGCATGCTTTTAAAATTCTCTATATTTAGACTTGATTGATGTGCCTATTAGTTGTTACATGATTACAACTGATGTTTCATGAATGATCTTAAATGATTGACATTATAATATACTTGACGATGCAGGATTAATGTGAAATGAATTGACGAAAACATATTGATAGGTCCTATGAGCTCGACAATGTAGCGGTCATGGAGCTTTTTGCCAATATAAGCCTGCTTGGCTTAGGGTCAAATAGTTGATGGTGGAGTTCACTTCACAACTGCAAGTGTTTAATATTGCTCGTTGACAATTGATGTGTACGATGTGATGTCTAGTATGATTAAAACTGTTTTAAAGCGTTTTTACTTAAAATGATATCTCTTTGTTCTTTTTTACTAAACTAGAACTCACTCTGCATAGATAAATTTTTAGTATGCATGTTAGATTAATCAGGTATTAACGTTGATCGATAGAAGACTCTAGACATAGAATTAAGAAACTAATATTTTTTTCCTTTATGGGATTTTGTGGGCTCTGCGGGTAATCCATCGGTGCCAACATCAATCAAAATTTTATTTTTCTTTTCGGATCCGTCAGCAATCATCAACGAATTTTTTTTCATCGGTGAAAGTCTTGTAGTGGAATATTCAAACTTCTACTTGCAATTCTTATAAGATCCACCAGTCTAGGGTGTTTATCGAATCGAATTTTTGAATTTTTATTATTTTTACCTGAATTCGTATTTGATTTGATTCTATTAATATTTGAAACTCGAATTCGAATAAATTCGATTTAATTCAAATTCACCCTAAACAATAAATTATTTTACTTTCATTTTTTAAAATACTACAAACTAACTATATTCAACATAAAATATAATAATCTGCAAAATTATTAACTATCAATATGCCAAAACACCAAAATTAGAAGATAGGTTGGTTACTGGTAGCGATTTAAGTTAGGTAAAAATTTAGAAATAAGTAGCATGGAATATTTGTTAGTAGGTTTGGTAATGTTATGAATAATAAACTTATCACTTATGGAGGTAGTTCATATTTTGGCCAAGTTTAGAAGTTATATGTGTGTATATATGTTTGTCACTACAAGAATGGAACACCTTTAGCTGCGACAGCTGTCGCCGCTATTAATGACATTTGTCGCCACTATTGACTTCGCCGCTAAAGTGTCGCCGGTATTGATAGGTCGCTATTGGTCTGTTTTCGCCGCTAAAGGTCACTGTCGCCGCTATTGGTCTTAGAGTTTTAGTGATGACATGTGGCCGCTAAACGGTCGTCGGAATTACTCATGGTCGGTAAAGGCAAAAGGCAATAGCGGCGACAGCTGTCGCCGCTAAAAGTCTATTTTTTTTAAACAACAGCTGTATATAGCTGCACCCAGCCAGTTTTACGGCCAAAAAACAGAACCTGCCTAATTCAAACAACGCAAACATACACGCCATGAACATATACTAAAGGTAATATAATTACAAACTACGTTTAAGTCCTACAATGTTTAATAAAATCCTACAATGTTTAATAAAATCCTACATTAAAAACAACAAGTCACTCGTCGGAATCATCCTCATCTTCTCTATCGAATAAGTCGTCAGAATCGTAGTCGTTTGACTTTCCTTTTCCTTTTCCTTGTGAAGCAAGATATTTGTTAAGTTGGTTAAAAAAGGAGGGGGTTTGGAACAAGCTCTTAACAAAATCCTACAATAATAGATATCAAAACGTATATTAGCATATTAATTAACGCTACCAACATATATCTAACAAGGAAACATGCGTTCGTTTGTCATTTTATAAATTGCGTAGTTTACCTCGAAAAAGGGTTCTTGCGTCCGAGCTTGCGAAGACGACATGTTCGAGGACGTGCTGGAAGAAGGTTTAGGCCCCATCCCCCGGTACCATCCTCGCCGCTCTCCCAACGCTTCCTGATACAGGGAAATTGGAGGACTATCACCACTCCATTCATTTGTGGCCTGTTGTAAGTTCCGTTGTATTTTAAGAAGATGATTAAATATATATGTGTATATATATATATATATATATTTGTTATAGAAAATTATACTTAAAATAAATACTTACGTAATTTTGTTCAGCAACTGGATCAACCCAATTCCCTTGATTATCCATGTGGGTTTTAGCATACGTAGGTACCCAATCCATATCCTGTTTAACATTAAACTTAGATTAGACATTAAATAAACAAAAGCTTACACACACGCACACATACATAAAACATTACATTTTTATAGGCGGTGCTACCATACGACGATGTCCCCCCGCGGTATGGGAATTGTTGTTTCTCGCGTACTTGTTTGTTGGCCTCGCTTCTTTTAATATATTTTTGGTCCTGGAAACCTTCGATGGTTCTCAACCAGTTATCATAGGGCATATCCACGGGATGGTATGCCCTTGCCCTCTCAATATCATTGTAACCTCCCTTGCTCTTAAATAATTTTTTAGTTTCGTACTTGTGGTCAGAGTACCGCTTCATAAGCACACTCCTAATACAACCCGTCAAGTTTTTCGCCTCTAAATCACGTTCCACTTCATCAAAATTGAAATTTTCCTACAAATTAAATAAAAAAAGTTAAAATATTATATATAAATTAGATTTAACGATTTCGCACATGTATGGTAACGGCGCATTTGCATGTGCTTAAATATTTGATAAAATTTTATGCATATAACTTATTTACCCGTAAGTGGTTCATGATGGCATCCTTGTGCGGTGGTGAAACGTTATCCCATCCAATTTTATCAAACGAGATGGTCCGCCACATATACAGGCCGGCCTCCCTTGAAAACATGTCTCTTGTTTTACCAACGGGGGTCTGCAATTAAAACAAAAATAATTAGTAACAACATTTATAATATATAAAATATAAGGACTACAAAATAATTTAGTAAAAGACTTACCGTCAGTCTCATGCGTGCCACTAAAATAACCACCAGGAGACAGTGGATCACCAGCGCCGTCACCCCCATGTCCCCATGGGGCCACATCCGCCATCAGATATGCGAATATAAGCAATATCGAAAACATAATCCCTAAAAAGTACAAATGTTACAGCATGTGTATCTAATAGAAATTAAGGGAAAGTACAAAAAGTGTAACTCAAATTCAAATAAATATTTCAAACAAGTGTTTATCAAATACAAATTAATATAAATTACAATAACTTTTCTTTTAGTCAGACTCCATATAATCGGGATCGTCCTTATCACAATCAGCCTTGACCTCATCACAATCAGTCTCGACCTCAAACACTTCATCGACGGTAGCCGTTGGGCGAGCAAGCTGTCGCACACATTTTTCTCTATATGCATTACATCTAAGTTATGTTTCAGCTGTAGAGAAGACCAATACTCAAGGTAAAAAAATATGCTTCGTTTGGACCAGTTCAACTCGAAATCTGACTGGGTTATCCTCCCACCTCCAAAAGCTGGATGCTTGCCTAGTAGACGATTAATTAAACAACCGAGTTGAGCTTCTATGTCAGCTGGGCTAAACTGTCTCGGAGGGTCTCGTGTCTCGGGTCTCCCGTTAAAGTCGAGACTTGTTCTCCAAGGATGGTTGGCATCTAAGAACCGGCGATGACCAACATAAGCACATTTACCAGTTACACGTATTGAAGGAGTGTCTTGGTTAGAAGTTGGGCATGCCATGTAGCCTTGTACGCTCCAACCTGATAGACTACTAGGGGCTGGAAAGTCATTTATGTTCCATAACAACGCCGCTTTCGTTGTGAAGTAAGTGTTTGTTGCTGCGTCTTTAGTACGTACACCTATCTGCCACAATTGTTTAAGCTCATCCACTAACGGTGTAAGGAAAACGTCCATGTCTTTCCCAGGTGATTTAGGGCCAAGAATCAACAAGGCCAACATGAATGTGGACTCTCGCATGCATAGCCAGGGAGGCAGATTGTATGTGGTGAGTATAACTGGCCATGTGCTATGAGTTGAGGATCCACTACCATTGTTAAAGGGATTAAAACCGTCAGCTGCAAGCCCTAAGCGAACATTTCGTGGCTCCATCGCGAAGTTTGGGTACTTTTTATCAAAGTCTTGCCACGAAGATCCATCAACTGGATGACGCATAGTCCCATCTTCCGATCGTCCGACACTATGCCATATCATATCTTTTGTTGTGTGCCTTGAACAATACAAACGTCGTAGTCTAGGCGTCAAAGGAAAGTATCGTAACACCTTACGAGCCACCTTCGTGCCTTTTGTGTCTTTATCGTCCCATCGACTCTCATTACAAACGAGACAATTTTGTAAGGACTCGTTTTCTTTCCAAAAGAGAGCACAATCATTTGTGCACACATCTATCATCTCATATGCCAAACCAATCTTCTTAAATGTCTTTTTAGCTACATAATACGAAAGGGGAATCTTGTTGCCTTCTGGAATTGACTCTCGCAGCAACGAGAGGATATGATCTACTGCTTCATTAGACAAATGGTGCATATCCTTTATATTCATAAGCTTTGCTAAAAAGTCAAGAGAAGAAAACTTGGTACAACCAGGATATAATTCTGTTTCAACTTCCTTTACTAGGTCTTCAAAATCATCACCAACACCGCTACTATCTCCATTCGAGTTCTCTTGGTTAAGGTATGTATCTTCTTCCATACGGTCCCCCATAACGTCTTCAATAACGTTTCCCATACCGTCTTGTGGCGCAACATCGTTTACTTCTGCAATTGGAGCCGTATCCCCGTGATAGGTCCACTTCGTGTATTCTTCCAAAAACTGTTAATACGCAAATGGTATTTCATTTCTTCCATTTTTATTAAGCCGGAATTTTTATATAGGGTACACAGACATCTAACTTCATCGTGGTTTTTTATCACTCTTTCACACATCTCGATAAAAGACTTGAGTCCTTGCTTGTAGTGAGGTGAATGACGTGGGGAATCAATCCAACTTTTATCGATAGGCATTATGCAACTGAAAGAAAATCTAATTTAGGATTAACAAGACAAGGGTAGGCTGCTAAACCCACTTTTTGAACACTTTATCTCATATGTGAATGTGTATTACATGATTGTTTGTTTAAGAAAAAATTGGCAGTATTTCCTCTTAGCTCCTAAGTATATATGTAATGATATATATGCCCGTGGAGCAAAGAGAAAATGATAACCGAATCCTTCTTAAACACACAATCATGTAATACACATTCACATCCTAAATGAGATACAGTATTCAAAAAGCAATCCCAAGATAAACGGGGACAGCCCGAAATTAATTTCTAAATCAATTTCGGGCAGGTATTTCTAAGCTCGTTATGTTTAAAATGATTAATTCAAACACGGGCACAGTTTTTTAAGCTTGTTATGTTCTTAATAATTGTTTTAAATTTTGGGCGGTACGTTATGTTTTAAATCATGATTTCAATTTCGATTGGGTATTTTTTAGCTCGTTATGTTTGAAATGATGAATTCAATATCAGGCACGATTTTTTAAACTTGTAATGTTCTTCATGATGATTTCAATTTTGACGGGTATTTTCTATGTTCGTTATGTTTTAAATGATGATTTTAATTTAAGGAGGGTATTTCCTAACTAATATATATTTGTCAAAGTTAAATATAAATGTTTTCAAACCTAAACACAAACATACTAATTATCAAACTTAAACTTTTTTTTTTCAAACCTACACATAAACAACATTCAAATTATCATCTTAAATATATTTTTTTCTCAAACCTAAACATAAACATAGAAACTATCAACTTAAACATAATTTTTTTTTCAAACATGACCATAAACATAGAAATCATGAAACTTAAACATAATTTATGCACATTAACACATACTTTATACCACAAAATTTATACATACACATTTTCATACTTTATACAAACATACATACTAACATACACATTTTCACCAATTGCAAACATTTACATGCACAATTGTTCATCATTTACGTACACCTACATACATACATTCATTCATAGACTTACATACCCACATACATGCTTACATACACCTACATATACTCATTTTCACCAAATACACCTACATTATACATTTTCACAAACATTTACATACAAACATACATGCTTACATACACCTACATACACCTACATACACAAATACATACACCTACATATACTCATTTTCACCAAATACACCTACATTATACATTTTCACAAACATTTACATACAAACATACATCTTTACATACACATTTACATACCTAAACAAAAAATTATACAATTTCTAAACTTTGAAAAAATTCATATAAAACTAACCGTAATTTCAAGTTTTCAAGTAGATGTAGACCGCGGAGACGAGGTGGTGACCGGAGAAGTGATGGTGGTGACCGGAGAGGTGATGGTGGTGAGCCGATTTCTCTAGCATAAACACAAAAACACACAAAATTATAGACTATAACATGTATATAACAAAATAGAGAAGAAATTTAACAACATACAAACTTAAACTAACCGATTTGGGTATAAATTGCCGGAATCCGTCGCTTGAGAGAAGAAGAAAAGGGGGGAAAGTGAGGAAAGAGGGAAAAAAAGCCTGCTGTAAAGGGTTTATGTCGTTCGAGCATTACCGGCGACAACTTGTCGCCGCTATTCGTTAACCGTCGCCGCTATTGGTTTGGATCGAGATAAGATATCAGTGGCTGGGGTTTGATGAGGGTCCACAGATCTTTAGCGAAGACAAAGGGTCACCGCTAATACCCTAATTCTTGTCGCCGCTATTGGTTCTTAACTCCTCAACCGTTGGATCAGGGTAAGGATCAACGGCTGGGGATTGATGTTAGGTGGTGGGACGCGGATCAACCAATAGCGGCGACATTTGGCCTATCGCCGCTATTGCCGTCGCCGCTAAAGGTATTCTTTTCTTGTAGTGTGTGTGTATATACATATATCAAAAAATTATATATATATATATATATATGGGACCGCTAGAATGAGAACCACCTCGAGTTATGAGAACCGCGAGAACCACACCATTCGGGGCGAGGTGGACCAAAAATTTTTTTTACAACTAGATGTGTGTATTACAAACACATATGTAAAAAAAATTCAAAAAAAAAAATGTCGTGTGGGTAGTTTTTTACACCACAAGTTTGGTGTAAAAAAAAAAAAAAAAAATCAAAACTTGTGGTGTAAAAAACTACCCACACGACATTTTTAATTTTTTTTTTTACGAATGTGTTTATAATACACACATCTAGTTGTAAAAAAAAAATTTGGTCCACCTCGCCCCGGATGGTGTGGTTCTCGCGGTTCTCATAACTCGGGGTGGTTCTCATTCTAGCGGCGCCCTATATATATATATATAGGGGAGGGTTATCTTGAGAACGCTAAATATTGCGAGAACCGTGAGAACGAATGAGAATACCAATCAAAACCAATTTTTTTAATACAAACCTCATTGTAATTAAGATACAACATCAAAAAAGAATTTACAACATCAAATAATTCATTTCTCTTTTCAAAATCACTCTTTTTAGATTTTTTTACACATGTGTAAATATAACAGATTTACACATGTGTAAATGACAAACTTACACATGTGTAAATTTTCTTTATTTACGAATTCACGTAAATTTAAACGTGTAAATTAAATTTCTAACATTGTATTCGAATAATAACCATAAGTGTAGAAATTTTTTTTGAATTTGATTCGTTTTTGACCAAGTTCTCGCGGTTTTTTCATTTGTTCTCACGGTTCTCACAATATTTAGCGTTCTCATTTAAACCCTCCCCTATATATATATACATATAGATACATATATACATATATATATAGGGATGAGTTCATGCGAGAACCACCCTTATTGCGAGAACCGCGAGAACCAATGTGAACACAACCTAAAATAGCTAAAAAAGCCTAAAAAACCTACCCCCCCCCCCCCCCCCAAGCTAAAATGCTAAAAACTAATCCCCAAAAAATCTAAAAAAATAAAAAAAAAATCTAAAAAAATAAAAAAAATCTAAAAATATAAAAAAAATCTAAAAAAATAAATGAGTTAATTGCCATTTTAGTCCCTGTGGTTTGGGCCATTTTGCCAGTTTAGTCCAAAGGTTTCATTTTTAACATCTGGATCCAAAAAGGTTTCATCGTTGTCATTTTGGTCCAACTGACTTAACTCCATCCATATCTGTTAAGTCTTCCAAGGGCATTTTTGTCATTTCATTTTTCTTTTTATTAACCCTTTTGTAATTTCAGTGGTATGACATGACAAAAATGCCCTTGGAAGACTTAACAGATATGGATGGAGTTAAGTCAGTTGGACCAAAATGGCAACGATGAAACCATTTTGGATCCAGATGTTAAAAATGAAACCTTTGGACTAACCTGGCAAAATGGTCCAAACCACAGGGACTAAAATGGCAATTAACTCAAAATAAAAAAAAATCTAATTTTTTTTTTAATATTTTTTATGCTCAAATCGTTACTTTTAGTGGCAAAAAAAATTTTTAAATTTTTTTTAGCTTCGAAAAGTAGCGATTTTTATATAAAAAATATTAAAAAAAAAAATTTGTGTGATTTTTAGCTATTTTTAGACATTTTTTGTTGTGTTCACATTGGTTATCGCGATTCTAGCAATAAGAGGTGGTTCTCGCATGATCTTCTCCCTATCTATATATATATATATTGAATTCGAATTTCGAATAGAATTGAATTCAAAATCTTAAATTCGTATTCGATTCTAATTCGATTACTGGACTCGAATACGAATCAACTCGAATTCAATCCTTTTTAATCGAATTCGAATCGAATTTTGAACACCGCAACACTAGTCAATGTGACAATGCTTTGTAGATAAACTATTATAAGTTTTGTTCAGTGAGATTTTAGTATTCAATCTTCCAACTACGTATTCCCTCACGACGATAAATCTCCGGAAATTTTATAAATGAAAAAGTTACGTCCGTGTGCATATATATAGCACACCCACCATACCTTGTTCCTGGAAAGGCGAATGCACTAAGAAACTTGCAGAAAAGCAGTTTATTAATTTTTTTTTCTTATAAAACAATAAAATTTGAACTGCAACGGTTGGAAGATTCTTCCTTCAAATTAATGAATAATTAACGAAATCAAGTACAATCTTTCTACATCATCAAGGTACATCTAATATAGTTAACTAACAGTGGCGGATCCAGTAATTTTTTCCAAGGGGTTCACTTTTTTAAGTGTTCCAATTTCACATGTCCAAACATAAAAAATTTCGGGTCGGTTCAACAGTTCGAGTCAGGTAAGGTTCATCATATTAAAAAATGATACAATAATGAAAACACGTAATATAAATAAGATGGTCTTTACGAATAACAAAAACATACCTACAGTTGTTCCCTACGATGTTCAAACCTATAGTTCTTCATTTCATTCTCCACGTGGTACTTGTCAAGCGAGATGCATCTTCATCGGTCATTAAACGTTGTGGTACAGGAAATTAGACTCACTTTGTGGTTTGAACTGGTAAGACACGAAAACTTTTGGCTCGAACCAATTTGATTTGCCATAGCAACATTGATTCCTGGATCATGTTTTGACTAATATTAATGGTTTTGTAAGCTTTTGTTTTGTTAAGGATTTTCACTTGATACCAGAAGCCGTAATGTTTGTTATAACATCTTCTAGATTAAACATAACCTTCGTTCATTTTCATCAAAATTTATTTATAAATTTCAAATTCATCTCATATATGATATATAGAATGGTTCGTTAGGAAGAGTTGACCCTGGAATTAAATCATTTGAGTAATCCGATGCCCAAGTAGAGAGGTAATTTGGGTAGTAATTCTTCATAGAATGCAAAAGCAAATTAAACTAGTAAAGGTTTCACAAACGACTCGAGACGGGCTCTAGCTTTAAAGGACTTGAGTACTTTTGGCTAAGCTTGATGTCACCTTGACTTCTTTATGTGCCTTCATGGCTAGAGCCCAGACTCAATGAGAACTCAAGATTAATTTGAGCTCGACATAAAAAGATTGACCATCTACGTTAAAAGTATTTTCAATACAAATTAAATGTCATAGCATAACTTATTTTAAACTAAAAGACACAAGAAATTGACTTCAAATTGAACACCATTCAGATATTCATTCTCACGATAAATGAAAGCTAATAATAATATCAATCATTTGCAAACATCAGTCTAATATATTTATACATGCCCATAAAGATAAACCTAACCTATTGAATCTTAAAATCAACAAACTAAAACTTAAAATCAACAATTTATAGAGTATAAACAAGCCTGAAGAGAGTGAGAGAGGGGGTGGTGCGTGTGGTGGCTGGAGTGGCTCCGGGTCTGGCGAGCGGCGGCTGGAGGTCAGGAGGACGGCGAACGGGCTGGACAGCTGGGTCTGTGTGTGTTTGCGTTTGGGGCTATAAATTGTAAAGGCATAAAACCCTAATTCCTAAATTCTTTTTTAAGGGGAAAAGAGAATAAGTAAACGCAAAAAAAAAAGGAAACAAAACACACCAGCTAGAATCGAACTCGGAACCTCAACATTATATAAAACACGCCTTACCAGTAGACCACTAAATAGATTTGGTTACAGGTTCCCTGACAAAAGATTAAAGGGTTCCTTTAGAATTTTCTATATGCTTTTACACTAAAAATTACAAACCGAACAGGTTCCTGGGAACCCCCTATTTGACTCTAGATCCGCCCCTGTTAACTAATACTTAACACATCGATTAACAAGATTCAATTAAATTCTTTCAGTTCTTGTTGTATGCGTCTTTTTATAACCAACTGATCTCCAATCTTCAATTCTAGGGATATGATAAAATTTATTAAAGCACCTGAAACACGCACAAAGGGAATGCATGAATAGTATAGTTTACTTACACAAGAATCATTTTTCTTTTTTATGTGTCCTTTGATAATTAAGCGGCGATCCGTACAAGAATCATTTTACTTACACAAGAATCATTTTTCTTTTTAAGAATACTATTCTAACAGTAGGTTACTTATTTACCAGTTGATCAGTACAAAAATTCTTTCATCCGGGTCCGTATGATTTGCTATCAACACTATATATTTATATGGGAAAATTACGAAAATGTCGTTTGACCAAGTGCACTTGCGAATTTGTCACCTTCCTGCGTCGTTGGAAGGTCCTCACAGCCTCGGAAGCGTCCGTGTTTCATGTTGATGCGTCCATTTCCTACAATCTGAGACCTGTCCAACACGTGTACAATATGTTCAAGCGTCTGTTGATTATTGTTTATGCGTCGGTGACGCAATGATTCCACGGCTTGCGTCCCTGGTTTCATATCGTTTTTAAAGCGGCTGACGACGTATATGGCTGACGCACCGTAATGGTCCGGCTAAAGTACCGCAATGGTCTGGCCGACGCTTTTCCCAAGCGTCCCGCTGACGCACCGTAATTGTCTGGCCAACGCCTTAAAAATGACTGGCCGACGCTTTTAAAATGATAAGCGGACGCTTTAGCTTAGGCCGACGCTTTAAAAATTTCTGGCGGACGCTTTAGAAAGTCTGAACGTGTTCAATTTTTAAGGGACCCTTTTTTACCCCTGTAGATTTCACACCTTCCAAATATGATCAGACCCCCTGAAATTGATTTGTGTGAAGTTCCTTTTATTGAAGATGACGTTTTCCTAAGCTTTAGAGTTGTCATTTTTTGTAATCGACAATACTTGTCTGATGTCACGGGTGTCAGCCGATTTCCCCGTCCTCTACCTCTGATCACTACAAAGTGTTCAATAGCTCATCTACAAAGAACACGTGATGCATCAAACGGGTTGTTTGGCACATGGCGGTGAAGAAACTGCGAACAGCCCGTCCCATATCACTTCTGCCAAAGCGTAAACAACGTGTCGATGGAACTTACCATTTCAAGATACATCGTTTATCTTTGGTCGGTGTTTTGATGTGAATTCCGTAAGCAGAAATAAATTCATTCTTAATTTAATATTTCTGTCCGGATCTTCTACCCAGAAGGAATTAGCAGTTTGACGAAGTTATTTGAAGACTATTTAATTCAGTTGGAAAAATCAGTTCGGCGTAGTTTATGTTTGTTTGTAGCACTTGATTTCAAACACGTCTTGTAATAAATATCTGTTTTTAGGTTATATTTTTTTGTCTGTAAACGTAGAAAAGTAAAATTATTTTGTCGTTTAACCGATCTGAGTGTTTGGCAAAATCAACTTTATTTATTATTTTTATAACATAAATTTCCAAATAGAAAATTAAATTAAAATATAAATTAATCAACAAGCGTGCTGTACAATCAGAAACGGTCCGGCTGACGCAATCGAGAAGTCCCGTTGACGCAATAGAGAAGGCCCACCGACGCTTTTTAGGTCGACGCTTTAAATAGACTGAACGGACGCTTTAGCTTTGCCCGACGCTTTAAAAAGGTCTGGCGGACGCTTGAGCATTGGCCGACGCTTTAAAAAGTGTGAACGTGTGCAATTTTTTTTTTTTTTTAAGTTCAACGCTGTTTATATACATACAAGGGAACATACAATCTTTTGTTCAACATATCCTCTAACCCCCCCATTAGTGTTCTTAGTTCACAGCTTCAAAAAATGGGTAGACCCCCTGATTTCGAATTCAACAAACGGGTTTAAGAAGTCATCTACAACGGACACAGATCTTCTCCGATTTAATCGGATGTGATCGGATATCCTCTTCCACGTGCTCTGCGGGGTCGATCGGGTTCAAGAACTCATCTACAACGGACACGTGAAGAGTCCAAACGGGTTGTTCACCAATGTGTTTGCCAGATCTCCAAATATCATTGATGCTAGCGAACTGTTGAAGAAAATGTGAACAACCCGTTACATATCACCTAGGCCAATATAAAGGTGGGTTGATGGAACTTACCAGTTCACGACCCATCTTTATCATTGCTAGGAGTTTTGATGCAAATTTCGGATTCCGAATCCGGATCTCCTACCCAGTTGGAAGTAGCGGTTTGGTGTACTCTAGTTCAAATGATTATGTTTGTATTTTTTTGTGTTATGTTTTTTATGTACTTTGTATTGAATCATAATAAAGTTATAAAATTTAGTGATTTATGTTTTAATTGTAGTTCAATTGTAGTAAAATTTTAAAGTTACATTAAATATTCATTGAATTCAACGCCGTTTTAAGTTTTTAACAGCCATTTAAAATAATATATTCATTTAAAGTTACACTAAATATTGGAAGGGGCAATCCCATATAATTTTAAAATTTTTGGACGAAAAATCGGAAATTATACTAACCGAAATATTGGAAGGGGCTGATGCACCCCCGAGCACTTAATAAGCTACGCCCTTGTCTATAGGTTATTTAGCCCAATGGAGACAACATGTGCTCTCTATATCGATCTTTTGTCATGAGTGTTCATTTCGGAACCAATATGTTGGTAACTGTGATAACCACTTTAATTCTTGTATTATTTATAAGCTAACTGTAATACATTATTATTAAGATTTTTTTAATAATATATATATGTGTGTACGTATGTGTGTGTGCTGCATAATTGGTTTCCGTAGGTGGTTGGAATTTTTATGTGATAACCTAGTTGGCAGGTTATTATTTGGGTCATACATCTGGCATATATAGTGAAATTACGGTAACGAAAATAATTTTATACATAAGATGTGGTTTTCTGAATCATTTCAAGTGTTGGAATGTCTTTTACCACTTTATTAAGGAAAACAAATTGATTATTCACCTTATTATATACCTGGTGGTCTTTAGTTCCAACAAAGATAACATTAAAACAAGAAAATTAAAGAGCAAATCAAGGTTTGTTAAGTTGTTGAAAAGCTGAAGATGAGGCACAATCCATTGTTTGAAACCCTATTCTCTGATTTTCCATATCATAAACAACCTCCACATTTTGTTGTTGAAAGCTCCCAAACACCCCAGCTGGTCCGTACTCATCATCCATGCTCTGGAACAATAAACACTTGACCACTGTTGAGTTACGCGGTGCACCCATTGCATAAAAGCTGTTCCCTTGTGGCAAAACCAGACTCACATTGTTCATGAAATGGAATGTTATTGAAGGAAGAAGATGGTCATCAATATCCATAAGTGCCAAACCATTTGTAATGTTGTTTATACATGGAACCCTAAAGCAAAGATCAAACCCCGTTCGCGCCTCCACTTCGGTTGCGCGAGGGTGGTTTATGACAGATTCTAGCTCTGAGAGAAGTTGAGAGTAGAATGGTTGTGGTAAATGAGTGTATGTGGTTCCTGAATCTATCAACATACCACCGTTGCCAGATATATCAAAGTCTCTCAAGTTTGTGGGAACTTGAATCAAGGAACCAGACGCGGTTCCTAGACTTATGCCCACTAACCCGATGTAGTAGTAGTTCGGGTACATCGGGTTACTTAACATTGGAGTGAACTGCATATCTTCCTTTGAAGAGATTGCAAGATCTCCAACAACTAAAGGGCTTGAAACATTAGGGTTGTTAGCAAACTTAAAAGGCAAAAAACAATGAGAGAAACCCTTTTGGATAAACCCTAATTGAGAAGGTAAAGAAAATGAACCTTTACCAAACCCTGCTATTCCAATGGGTTCTCTATAAGTTGAACCAACGCACCCAAACCCGAAGTTGCTTACCTCCCGGGTAACATCACGGTCAGTGGTTCCATGAACTCTTAGGGTATCCCTAGTTAGGGTTCCTGAAACAATACCTTCTCCGTATGTGTACACGAATGAAGGGCATGGCCTTGAGCAAATACCTTTCATTAGGGTGCTTAACGAGCACCCTGCAATGTTACAAGGGTCATATGGGTTATCAGAGCTATGCACATCGATACAAAACTGGCTGGCGCAAGTATCCCGAACACAAGTTGATGAATGCAAAGGCGAGTATCGGGACATGGATGAGGGAATTGTATATTCTTGGCAATCTATGCAATTAAAGGATAGGTTTCCACAAGGTACCCAAGTGAGATCACTTCCAGTATCCATATACACTTGAATAACTTGTGGAGGTGAGCCTAGGTTTAGGGAAATAATGTATCCATCCCTTACTTCTTTTAATGGTTCCAGCATGTCTAAAGTTTGTGATGAAACTTTAAGGTTTAAGATTGAGGATTCTTTGGGAAGTTTGATGGTGGTCCTAGTATTAGTTAAACCTAGCACTAGAGAATCTGAGGTTTTTGGTGTTGTATGTTGTCTAGCATGAGAATTATGGGCAATGGAGAAAAGAGAGATGAAGAGAAATAAACTGAAAATGTTATCAAACATGGAAGAAGGAGCCATTTTGGATTTGATTTGGTATGTTAATTTTATAAAACATGGTATTTATAGACAATAAAAGACCTTCATTTGTGTGAAGGGGCATGTCATTTCTAGGGTTTTAGATTAAAAAAAGAAATAACCATGTTCACACTATTTTTTTATGATAAATGAAAATAAAATGTAGGTATAACAATAACATTTATATATAGTGTGTTCTACATAAGCATTCTTTAGCTAAATCCGTATCTTGCCAAGCCTATATGAATATGTTTGCTAACTTGTTATTGGTTCGATCAGTATCATACTAATGGTGTCTTTTAATAAAAGACTTGATTGTTATAAATTTACTTTACATGTTTATTCAAAGAGTTAATTACACAGATGGACCATGTGGTTTATAGTTAGTTTCATCTTTGGTACTAACTTTTTTTAACAGACTTAGGTTTTATGTTTTCAATTTTATAACACCTTTGGGTACTAACATCAAAATTATCAATATAATGACTAAAATATCTTTCCATTCTTTTTAATTTTATCAATGTAACACCTTTGGTACTAATACCTAATTTTATTTAAGTTTAAATCAATTTTACAAAATCTGTTTTTTTTATTTTCATCTTTTTATTATATCTCTTAATTAACATAAAATCTATTTATTTTTTATTTATAAATATAAATTAAAAAAAGTCAGAAAACGTCCGCTTTATTTTTTATTTATTAATAATATTACTAAATAATACTAGATAAATATCTGACTAATATTATGAATATATAAAACTCTTTAAAATATAAATTAATTAATGAAACAAATGATATAATAAGTGTCTATTAAAATCCATAACAATCTTGAAAACACACGAATATAATATCTGAAAATTAGTTAAATTAATATATCAAGATATGTAGCATAATCGATAAAAACTGATTAAAAATAACTACAAGTAAGTTAATATATTTTGTAGTAAAATTGTAAAAATGTATAATCTAATCTGATTTGTTTGTTACGATCAATTACTTGGCACGTTTTGAGACGGTATGATTAAACCATGACGTCTCTATTTTATTTGTGTATCTATGTGCTTTGGAAACACTTATTTTAAAAATTATATATAAATATTTACTTATAAAAAATAAAAAAGAAATAGATTTCATAATAATTAAGAGATATAATAAAAATATGAAAATAATAAAAATATATTTTATAAAATTGATTTAAACTTAAATAAAATTAGGTGTTAGTATCCAAAGGTGTTACATTGATAAAATTAAAAAAAACATGGAAGGGTATTTTAGTTATTATATTGATAATTTTGATGTTAGTACCCAAAGGTGTTAAAAAATTGAAACCATAAATCTAAACCTATTTAAAAAAAAGTTAGTACCCAAAGATGAAACTGGCTATAAACCTCAGAGTCCATCTATGTAATTAACTCTTATTTAAATCATATTTAACTTCTTTCATCTAGTGTGATATGCTGTTCTTTTTACACGTGAAGGAAAATGGTGGGAACTTAATTGTTAAATGGATAATGTGAGATATCGAAGAAAGTATGAAAAAAAGAGACCAAATTATATATTCTTCGTTACCTGGACATTACAGGGCTAGTCACATGCATATATAGTTATATACATCATATAGCAGACTTTTGATACCTTATCAATCTAAACCTGCATCATCAATAGTTTAATTATATAGTGAACATAATATACTTAAATAGTTGTATGACAAAAGATGTCGAAGTAAAATAGAATAATGTTTTACATCTAGCTAATATAATTTATTTTTTTAGAGCAAACATAATTATATGATTATAGATAAGAAAACCAGCCAGGGGCTGGAAACAGATTGATTACACTTAGAGTCAGTGGCGAATCTTGAGATTTCTGACCAAGGGGGCGGAAGTCATTGGATCTAAAAATTTCTATGAAACCGGAGGGTCGAAAACGTATATACCTAAAAATTTCTATACGAAAACTACATACTCTCCACTACTGAGCGAAAAGTTCGGGGGGTTCGGCCGCCCCCTCCCGTCCCTTAAAAGCTTCGCCCATGCCTGGAGTTTTTCGTAATTAAAATCACATCATACATCCCACTCTTTAGAGAAGCTAGCTTATCCCGGGTTTTAACCCAAAGAAACGAGTTTGTTTTTTTACTCCATCACCACTCTCTCTATTGAGACATGTTTGTTCTCGAATATTTTATCATTTCTCGCAATATAAATCAAATTGTTGATAGAATTACAAGAAAATTAAAAAAAAGGGTTGATTTGATGGTATAAAAGTGAAGAAAAGATTTGGGCAATCTACAAATCCTACCTTCTTGATTGCACATTTAAAGTATGGTAGTTCCAAAATCTAAGGGCAAAAAAGGGAATGGCAAATTGAGGAGAACCTTAGCTAGAAGCCCTTACAAACAAGATAATGAGTAAAGACTATTTAAGTCTTGTGGTTAGGAGAAATCAGGATATAATGCTTGATTAGTATTAAACATCATGACTCTGTATGAATGGAATAGTACGTCAAATCAAACGGATTTATATGACGCTTGGTATTAAAGAACATGACTCAAAGTGAGAGGGGGTCTGTGAAAATACTAGCCATGACGAATTCTCGGTTAAACTTGAAGGACATCAAGGGTGATAATGAAGATCTCAAGGAGTTAATTTGAAAGTTTAGTATGATTATGTTTTCTAGTTTAAAGTTTTCTTATTCTTCAAGTTGTTTCCCTATATGTAGGGTTGTTAGGGTTATTTGTTTTTCGCAATTTTCCTTTGATTAATAAGAAGAGTGGATTGTTTGTGATCAAATTCGCAATTGTTCATCTCCTGGTTTTCATGAGAACCATATAATCATTATAATGCATTTGTGTCTATTGCTTTGAATATGATGCACGATACAATCACGTAATCACATATGTTTCGCTCTCCCACAACTTCTACTATCTATATACATTTGTATTATGTGGTTCTAAACATATTATTAATTTTATTGTGTGCCCAACACTTAAAATAAAGAGTCATTTTGATTGCTTAGACTAGGATATATATATAAATATGGTGCATAAATGTTGAGTGAGCCCAAAGTTTTAAGTCAATAATTCGTTACAAGGTCGTTATACAAAGTTAAGACTCAATAGTATTGAGTCTTAACTTTATAATTAGCTTTGGATGTAGCTATTATCTCAACAATTATTTAATGATAAGAACAGGCTTTAAACATAACAATTCTTTTATTGTGTTAAGACATAAATAAAAATATGTTCTAGCTAGTTTCCCCAAATGGTGTTTAACTTTTTAAATACTTTTTAAATCTGACACAATAACCAGTGTTGTAAAAATCGACCTACACGGTCGATTAATTGATGCCTAGGTGCTAATCAGAGGTAGTTCGCCTTAGATTTTTTCCTAATCAGTCAATTAGTAAGTCAAAGGTCAAATTCGATCAAAGAGGGTAAAAAGTCAGTCAAAATTAGTCAACTTTTGGTCAAAATAGGTCGGAATCAGTCAAAATACATTAATGTAATCCTAATTAAACCTTAGGTGGTACCCCACTGCTCGACTAGCTCGCCCAGTGATCTTTACAACCATGACACTAACTCGTTTGACCTCGAGACTACCATTTCCCCTCTAATAATTCAACGTTTGGCCAATCTATTGTCATAGACTCATAACGAGGGATTCATTTAAAAATATTCAAGCAAAAACACATTACGGTTGTAGGCAAACGGCCACCAATGTTTTTATACACATCCATTTCATGCCATCATGTTATTATTCCTCTGAAAACAAGACTAGTGCCGTTATGACCGTTACAAAAGCGATCCAGATCAAAATGGCATGAATGAGCATGTACTCTACATGTTCTAAGTCGTATGAATTCATATTCATATTCTTATTTCTGTTTGGTCTCAACTCTCAAGTAAATTCAGACTCCAAAATCATTAACTTAGTTGGTCACCTACTACATTTGTTAACTCTTGGCCAAGATGGCTTCTATCAATTCGATTTCATCTTATTCATCTTTTGTTGATTCCGGGGAAGTATCCCCTCAGTTCTACCATTTGGTTATGCAGTGACCACACGATCTAATATTGGTTCTCTTAAACCTATGCAACTTTTCAGTTTATATGTTATTGGTCATTCTCCTATTCCATTATCCTATATTAACTTAAGTCTTTTACCTTTTCACAGTTCTATTCCATTACCTATGGTGACAATTAGACTCCTCTGATACTACTTATGGTGACACTTTAATGTTTTAGATCATATTCTTTACGTTACACGCGATACTCTAGATCAGGGTTATAGGAATGTTTCATCTTCCATTGACCTAATGTTCTTTGACAAAGTCTACCTCTCGATATCATGTCTTTGCAAATGATTATCCTGTTCTTGGTTCTCCAAATATAAATATTTTGTATCTAATTATAGCGCATATTATATATAGCATGAGCATCCAGAGTCTTTTTCTTGCATTGAACCGTTCTCTTTCCAAATCACTCTTGTGATAATGGAAGTGTGGTTTACTTGTCAAGTAACCACATACAAGGTAAACTTGTCAAACATGTTGTCTGTTGAAATTGATTTATAAATTATAAGAGAACAAAGTGCCATAATAAGACAAGTCAGATATACAATCATATATCAATTTGTTAACAATTGTTATTATATATTTACCCTCTTATTAGTTATTTCATGAACCTTCTACTCAAACCTTAGAATTTGTAATAGATTAAGATCCTAATTTACAATTTACGATCTGAGGTTTGGATGTTTATCTCTATATTTTTATTAATGAACAAGCGATTATTTAAGCATGGCCTAATGGTATAGTAAACTCTTGACAAGTATTTTGAAATTATATAAAAGGTGGATAAACACGCTAAAGCATGTGTTGATAACCAACATGCATTTGTCCCCTTCGCCTTCGACACCTTTGGATCCCTAGCTCCAGAAGCTATCCGTTTGCTGACTAGGGTCCAACAGGTTGTCCACAGCAGTGGCTCATCAACAGGGGGGCAGGGGTTTGTCTTTAATAGGCTAGGGTTTGCTATCCAGAAATGGGTAGCGGCGCAGCTTGTTGCTCGCTTACCTGCGATATTGATGTAAAGTGCATTTTCGGAATGTAAGTTGTAATCTATGCAAAAGTTTCATAAAAGTTATTGTAAAGAAAATAAAATTATTTAAAAATTAGAATGGTAAAACATGTATTCGAAATCCCAACAAGTGTTTTTTTAAGAAACAAATTTGTATACCCGTTGATAATTACCTGGCATATACTCAACATGTGTTGGGCCGGGTATTGGGATATGATTTTATGAACGGGTATAAGACCGAGATCACCAATACCTATTCCATATGTCAAGCTTGTACTGTTTCAAAATATAGGCAAACCGGTCTCATATTGTTCATAAGTGTCTTCAATCATTTATAAATGTACTAAAAAATATTGACTGCATATGTTGCTTGATAAAGTTTAAGTAAGTGATAAAAACTTAGTGGCCCCCGAAGAACAACAAATTAAACGCCAATCATAGTCGGTAATCTTTAATGATTAAGAGAAGAAGATTCTCTTGTGTGTTTTAAAATAGATATCACCCCACTTGCTTACATATAAATGCTTATTGCATGTATTTTAAGCATGAAACACTTCACATACACATTTGCATTTGCTACTTTTGGTAACAACTTTGCCTTATGATTGATCCAGATGGTCATGGTCATAGTCAGTCAAAGAGTTAAGCGACTTTGTGGAGCATATATATTATCTCCAACTCATTGTGTGTGTACTCTAGAAACTTTTTCTTTTTATAAATTGGTGTACTTGAAACTAATTGATTATTAGGTGATGGTGGAAAATGACATCAAAAACGTCATTAGCAAATGGGATTTGGCCTAATTAAATGCCTAATAGAGGTTAATGCATGATCTATTGTTTCTTAATCATTTGATAAAATATTTTTTTAACAAACAAGTTGGAAATACCTATTTAGTTTGGCCCCTTTTGTTTCTATCCATGTCAATATCATATTTATGGATCATTCGGCTTGGACGTTTGTATGTTTCACTACTAGAAAACTGCTACTATTCTCACGTTAGTTTCTACGTACGGATTTCCTATGAAAACGGGTTGTCGGAATTCTACTCGTGGGAAATCTTTTTCTAACGTATTTCCTACAGATTTTCCTACTCATTTCCCACACAAATGTTTCGCTGGAATTCTCTTACTCATTTCTCACAGAATTAATTTTCTTAACTTTCCAACGCATTTCCCACGGAATATTTTTTTTAAATTGTGTATTTAAATCAATTATATTTATTTTATTACACACACACATATATATATATAAACCAATGGGGTGGTCGTCCATTGGCAAAGGCAAAGCCTTTAAACATTTTGTGAGAAGAATGTATTGGGTTCAAATCTCACAGATGACAGCAATAAAAGAAATTTGCCGTTAAAAAAAACCCTTGGGAGAAGGAGGTTTTGGGTTCAAGTCACACAGACGACACGAATAAAAGAAATTTATCGTTAAAAAAAATATATATATATATTTAATTTTCTTACACAATTCCTACGAATTTTTTTCTTCCTACACAGTTTCAACAGAATGTATCCATTTTTCCTACACAGTTTCTACGAAAATAATTTTTTTTTGCCACACAATTCCAACTGAATGTATTTTTTTTCCTACGCATTTCCTACAAAATTGGTTTATTTTCCTACACAATTTTAAATTCTTACGAAAGTATTTTTTTTCCTACACAATTCTAACAGAATGTATTCTTTTTTACTACGCATTTTCTACGAAATTATCTTTTTTTACCTACACGATTCCAAGGTATGTGACGAAACCTGTTTAATGCTTTTTCTACACATTTCCTACGGATACATTTATAAAAATAATAGAAAAAACAATAAATACATGTTTTTCTTTCGTGCTGAAAAATGCATAATGTTATATGTTTCGGAACAAAAGTATAACAAAAACAAATAACATAAAGAGTAAACTTCCATTTTGCTCCCTGTGGTTTGATCACTTTAATGGTGCTGCCCCAAACCTTTAAAAATAATCATTTTTCCTCCAATAGTTTGCTATGGTTTTTCCATTTTGCTCCCCGCCTCTAACTACATCCAAATTGTATGTTTTTCCATTTTGCTCATCGTAGGGAGCAAAATGGAAAAACCATAGTAAACTATTTGAGAATAATAACTATTTATAAAGGTTTGAGGCAAAACCGTTAAAGTGACAAAACTACAGGGAGCAAAACGGAAATTTACTCTATAATAAATTCAACAAAAACAAATAACATAAATTTGAAAAACGTTTAAATTACAAAATCACAATTTTTAAACATAAAGATCTGAAATAAATAACAAAAATATTGAGCCCGTTTAAATTTGGATATGATCATACTAGACTCAATCCTCGATTAGAATCCATGTAACGAAATAAACTCTTCCCACCATCAAACACATATCTCATCTTTACACCTTAAAGGTTGTAGGTGTGTAAAAACTTAAAAATCCATATTCATCTTAAAATTATTGTTAACCTTGATTACAATTTTAAGGTCTGAAAACAATTGTTCGCTTTTAAAAAGAATATATATGTAATGTTGATTTAAGTTTCCCATGTTGCTTCTAATTAAAAATGCTATCACCAAACATAATAAAAATATTAATAAATGTAATTAAAAATACTATCACCAAACCTAAAAAAAATAATAAATGTTTAAAGGGTATAAAACTTTCTTTGTGCTAAATAAAGGTTGTAACAGTTATGTTTTTCTTTAAATGCATGTTTTTTAACTCGTATAAAATTGATTTGCTTTTATTAATGTTAGGAAAATTAATGATAAGTAAAGAGGCAATAAGTTGCGCCGCAACCATCTTTTAAATAGCAAATCCAATTCTACCGAAAATAAAACTCTGGTTTCTCGACATTGAAACTTGTTGTGCATGACCCTCTGCACTCTGTCCAGAAAACCGACAGTTTCGAGAGAAAAGAAATTAAAAGTATCAAAGGCAAAGGGAGTGAAGAGATGTTGATTCGCAACATAAGCTTTTTCATGTTTAGCAATTTTCTTTGATTTTATCTACAACATAGCCAGACCAATCAAGAAACTGTTTCCCTGAGCCAAGCAAGGAGACAATCCAGTAAGGTCCATAAAAGTGTGTTTACCACCTGCCTAATTGACACAAAAACATCCGCTAGCCAAAAAGTGGTCCCACCTTAAAGTGGGTCCTTTTTTGGAACAACTATGTTGAGATGAACAGAATAACATATTTCACTTACATAGTTGTCACTACAAGAAAAGACCATTATTAGCGGCGACACCTTTAGCGGCGACAGACCAGCTGTCGCCGCTATTGGTCGATCCGCTTCAAACCCAAACCCCAACCGTTGATCATTATTCTGATCTAATGGTTGGGGATTAAAGAAGCAATACCGGCAACAGGTAATCATCAATAGCGGCGACACCCTTTCTCCGCTAAAGGTTGGTGTCCCACTTTAATCCCCAGCCACACATATCTTATCCTGGTTAACCCTAGTTAGCCTAATAGCGGCGACATATTAACTAATAGCGGCGACAGACCGTCGCCGGTATTGTTCATTCCGTAAAAGTCCTGCACAGCGCCATTTTCTTCCCTCCTCCTTCATTTTCCCCCCAAATCTCTGCGAACCACCGCCGTAGAACCGCGTTTTTTGCCCAAATCGGTTAGTTTAACTTTCTTTTTGTTAAATCTCTTCTCTATTTTGTTATTTACATGTTATAGGCTTTAATTTTTGCTCGTTTTTGTGTATATTTGTGTTTATGGAAGAAAATTCGGATCACCACCATCTCTTCTCCGGTCACCACCTTCACTTCTCCGGCACCACCTCGTCTCAGAGGTCTTAGTCTACTTGAAACCTGAAAAAAACGGTTAGTTTTATATGTAGTTTTTTAAAGTTTAGAAATTGTATAATTTTTGGAGAAAATGTATAATGTATATTTGGAGAAAATGAGTATATGAAAGTCTATGTATTTGTGTATGTAGGTATATGTAAGCATGTATGTGGGTATGTAAGTGTATGAATGAATGAATGTATGTATGTAGGTGTATGTTAGTATGTTGGTGAAAAATGTGTATGTTAGTATGTATGTTTGTATAAAGTATGCAAATGTGTATGTAAGGATGAATGTTTGTATGTCAAATGTATAATGTAGGTGTATTTGGAGAAAATGAGTATATGAAAGTCTATGTATTTGTGTATGTAGGTGTATGTAAGCATGTATGTGGGTATGTAAGTGCATGAATGAATGTATGTAGGTGTATGTTAGTATGTTGGTGAAAAATGTGTATGTTAGTATGTCAAATGTATAATGTAGGTGTATTTGGAGAAAATGAGTATATGAAAGTCTATGTATTTGTGTATGTAGGTGTATGTAAGCATGTATGTGGGTATGTAAGTATATGAATGAATGTATGTATGTATGTATGTATGTATGTATGTAGGTGTAAGTGTATAAATTTTATGGTTTTGATCAAAATGTGTGTTTGTTTATGTGTAGGTTTGAAAAAAAATGTTAAAGTTTGATAATTTGTATATTTGTGTTTAGGTTTTAAAACATTTATATTTAAATTTGACAAATATATATTAGTTAGGAAATACCCTCTTTATATTAAAATCATCATTTAAAACATAACGAACATAGAAAATACCCGCCAAAATTGAAATCATCATTTAAAACAAAAGGAGCTAAGAAAATACCCGCCCGAAATATAAACCATTATGAAGAACATTACGAGCTTAAAAACTGTGTCTGATATTGAATTCATCATTTCAAACATAACGAGCTAAGAAAACACCCAATCGAAATTGAAATCATGATTTAAAACATAACGTTCTGCCCAAAATTTAAAACAATCATTAAGAACATAACAAGCTTGAAAAACTGTGCCCGTGTTTGAATTAAGCATTTTAAACATAACGAGCTTAGAAATACCCACCCGAAATTGATTTAGAAATTAATTTCGGGTTGTCCCCGTTTATCTTGGGACTGCTTTTTGAATACTTTATCTCATTTAGGATGTGAATGTGTATTACATGATTGTTTGTTTAAGAAGGATTCGGTTATCATTTTCTCTTTGCTCCTCAGGTATATATATCATTACATATATACTTGGGAGCTAAGAGGAAATGCTGCCGAATTTTTCTTAAACAAACAATCATGTAATACACATTCACATATGAGATAAAGTGTTCAAAAAGTGGGTTTAGCAGCCTACCCTTGTCTTGCTAATCCTAAATTAGATTTTCTTTCAGTTGCATAATGTCTATCGATAAAAGTTGGATTGATTCCCCACGTCATTCACCTCACTACAAGCAAGGACTCAAGTCATTTATCGAGATGTGTGAAAGAGTGATAAAAAACCACGATGAAGTTAGATGTCCGTGTACCCAATGTAAAAATTCCGGCTTAAAAACTATGGCAGAAATGAAATACCATTTGCGTATTAACAGTTTTT
The DNA here is from genome assembly GCA_030545235.1 of Helianthus tuberosus. NCBI lineage: Eukaryota > Viridiplantae > Streptophyta > Magnoliopsida > Asterales > Asteraceae > Helianthus > Helianthus tuberosus. The sequence continues at coordinate 19,488,695 of CM060398.1, forward strand.
GGAAGGAATACACGAAGTGGACCTATCACGGGGACACGACTCCAATTGCAGAAGTAAACGATGTTGCGCCACAAGACGATATGGTAAACGTTATTGAAGACATTAGGGGGGAGCGTATGGAAGAAGATACATACCTTAACCAAGAGAACTCGAATGGAGATAGTAGCGGTGTTGTTGATGATTTTGAAGACCTGGTAAAGGAAGTTGAAACCGAATTATATCCTGGTTGTACCAAGTTTTCTTCTATCGACTTTTTAGCAAAGCTTTTGAATATAAAGGATACGTACCATTTGAAAAATGAAGCAATAGATCGAATCCTCTCATTGTTGCAAGAGTCAATGCTAGAAGGCAACAAGATTCCCCCTTCGTATTATGTAGCTAAGAAGACATTTAAGAAGATTGGTTTGGCATATGAGATGATAGATGTGTGCACAAATGATTGTGCTCTCTTTTGGAAAGAAAACAAGTCCTTGCAAAATTGTCCCGTTTGTAATGAGAGTCGATGGGTCGATAAAGACACAAAAGGCACGAAGGTGGCTCGTAAGGTGTTACGATACTTTCCTTTGACGCCTAGTGTAACACCCTATTTTCTATTTAGCGATTTTACATGAAAAATACCACAATTTGATGTGTAACTATGACTACACATACTATAAAAATACGGGTTTATTAAAACTTTTACAAATTATAAGTTATTCTACATAACGTGATCGAATTCGTTGTTTAAAATTTACAACGTGGCAAAGTGCGGAAGCATGTGTCTTTATCGTGTTCGGTTCTTCGTTGAGCTTGATCGTCTTCCGGCATCCAAAGTGTACCTACATTTCATAAACATGAAATGCTTTAGTCTTACGGGGTTTAAATCATATCCAAACGAGTCCGGGAAACAATTTATTTTCAAAAGAAAAACAAAAAAACTTGAAAATGATCTCCACCGTAACTTACGGTGGCACCGTAAGTTACGGTGGCCCCTGTGTTCATATTCTTCTACCGTACAACAGTAGGTAACTACCGTAACCATATCAGCTCCACCGTAAATTACGGTGGCACCGTAATTTACGGTGGACCCTGCATCCAGCTTTTCCATTTTGCCGTAATTTGACACGAAATCTTTCGTATCTTTCAAACCGCTTATCCGTTTGACCTACCGTTTCTTCCTACATGTTTGTAATTTGATTCTCCATCATATGGAGTTAAAATCCGACATCCGGCTTGATAAAATTTAAGATTTTTAAGTCTTCGGCTTAATACTCTTTTGCTAAAATTTGACCCGTTCGTGATTTTATCAAACGTACAAGTTTGTTTGACCCTTATTTCTCATAAACCTATTAAATTCAATGATGTCTAACATATTAGGTTCCAATTATAGAATTATATACCTTCTTTAACCCATTTTCACCCATATGCTTATTTTAACCCGTTTGAGGTATTTAAGCATATTTTAAGCACCAATTGCTTTCATTCATTTCCAAATACATCTGTCCATATTTCTTATCAAAGGATCTTCCACCACAACTGTATTTGTGGTGGATTCAATGTGGTGATTTATATATATAAAAAATTTACCCTTCAAATCGTTATTTTACGGCAAAGACTCAAATAGAGCCATTTGACTAACGTGTTACATCCTTCAACTTCTATACTCCTCCTAAGTAATTATCTAATTGTAAAACTCGTTTCCAAACAACCTTTAAGGGTTGTTCGTTCAATTTAGCCTACAAGGGCGTTTTGGTCAATATTAGTCCTTCATTTACGACGAATGACTTTTAGTTACTTGTTTAACCCAAACTCCGATCTTTTAACTATGATTTTATTTGAAAGGGCACTAGGCCTTTCAAATATAATGACCATCGTCCGTAACATTTGGTTTACCTATTAAGGTAACCAAAAACTTATTTTAGACTTCGTTTAACTCTCATTAGCCTTACATTTAAATGAGAGTTATCTTATTATGCGTACCTGGCTCGGATCATTACATTGACCCATTTAAGTACCTTGCCTCTATATCTACTAAGTAATAGCGATGTAAATATCCACTCGATATTTATTTCTGAAATCAAACAACTCATCAAACCATTAGTCGATATTGTCAAAAAGTGATATTTTCACCTTTTGACCCGTTGGTCTAAATGACCGATGATATTGGCGAGATAAAGCTTATTGCCATCTCGTCTACACGACTCGTTCCGATTTACACCGCACGGTCGTTTTAACTATAATTCACCTCTTAACGCTTTTTGGCCTATTAAGGCTTACGAAATATGTATCTTTCACAACCAATAATTATTGTCAACAAGTGTCCAAATTTCAATTTTACCCTTATTGGTTATCTTGTTCCGTACGACTACACACCGGAAACACCATATCTCAAATTTACATTTGTCTTGTTCGAAATCAAAACAACAAAAGGACATTCTAAACTATATGACTAGTGTAAGCTATACTTACCTTGCATCCAAGCCACGCTTTTCTTTTCTTTTTTTTTTACTCGATTCGTTTGACCCACTTCCTCCACAAGCCTCCACCTAGCTCGTTAAGCGTCAAACTATAAGCATAATTCGTAAGTTTAGTCATTATCAATCATGACTATTCCCACCTTACGTTTTTCATATAAAAATTAGTATTCATCATATTATAGGTTGGTTTAACTTTTTAAAAGTCAAATCGCCAATTAACACATACGATTGCACTATCAAGTTCACAAGACTCAATTAAGCACATTATCAATACTTAGTGAGCATCATCTCTTGAGACGCCAAATTAACTAACGTGTCATCCAATTCCTACCTCAAGTAATAATAAATCAACATGTAAATTTCAGTTATTATAAGCATATACACACTTTGACCATCAAAATCATGGTTTTATCTCTTATGTCAAGACCCACTTCTAGTCACTTATGAACTCTTAACAAAATCTCTAATTTGTTCAAGTAGTTCATTTATATGAGTTAGTATGATGTTTATATACACCATTAGAACATCAATTTCATCAAATCAACAAAACCCACTTAGCTCATACTTGGTTATTTGGGTTAACCACTAGTTTATGGCACAATTCTTCAAGTTTGCATCTAGGGTTTGTTCCTAGAATTATACCCACACTAATATCACTATAACATTGAACATTCATGCAAGAATTTCGTTCATGCAAGCTCATCAAAATTTCGAGATATTACTAAACATCAAAATTTCACATACCTTGTGGTCCCCTAAGCTTGGTGATCACGATTTTATTAAAAGCCCCAATTTCTTGGCTTGATTTCTCCTTGATTTAGTTGGATTCTTTGTGTTTAGGGTTCTTGAGGGAAGCCCTCTTTCTTCTCCTGCATATATCGTCCAAACACACACACAAAGTGTGTGTTTTGGTTTTTATTTCATTTAACTTAAAACATTTTAATGTTTGCCTCTTTTTAGTCCCTCAAGTTCCAAAGTTTATAAAATGGTTAACTATTTCAAGTTTCCTTCCTTTCTTTATTGTTTTCAAATAAATAACTAACTAGGTTAATTATTCCTAGTTAACTTTGTGGGTTCAGGAAGTTATAACCCGTTTTATCTTAAGTCCCTTTAGCTCGTGCCTTTTATATACTTTGTTTCCTCAAAAGCCCTTATACCGTTTTTATCTAATATTAGGTTCATTTAATTAAAATCCTAATATTCACCGGTTTGCTTTTACCTCTAACGGTACTTTACCCGTCATCTAGTATTAACGGGGTTTGATTACCAAACCTGTTTTCGGGATGTTACAAGTCTACCCCCCTTAAAGAGGTTTCGTCCTCGAAACATTTTCTTACATTGTTTATCGAGTTTCAAACCCAATGTACATATACTGAGTAACCTTCTAAGCATGACTCATACTTTGACCATTTGTTAGTGTTACCAGACAAATATGGTAACATCTTTTAATTACACAACATATATATCTTCTATGCGAATTAACGCAACTCAGAATAACGCCATCTTGTTATTTCGACTTATTTGATTAACTTAGCGAAATCCATCGCCTTTATACTTTTCGGATTCTTTGTGAATCCGTTATTTTCACCCATTTGGATGTTTCCAGTGAGATCTTTCACTTTTTACAAACAGACCCTTTCCCTTACGAACTTATTCATTTGGTTCATTCATACAAAGTTCGCCGCAAAAATGAATTTTCCTGATTTTTATCTTATTTATTTAGCACTATCTAGATGTGCTATTAACGAAATTCTACAAGGCATATTACCACATACCTTTCGGCCTTATCCTTTTATTTTCGCTTTTACATTAAGTTTTACCTTGACCGTAGTCTAAGGCTACATTGTTTTCTTTCGGAAAATTTTCCGACCTTATGACTTCTCACGTCATTCATGCTTCTGATTATCTTATGCTCACCATTATCTAGTTTACATACATTCGTATTTGATTATGTCCCATTACCGGACTCATTACTCTCTTGCATTTAACGCTACCTTTATCTGGCTAGCGCTCATTTGTGCCATTCGGCGTTATATTGTATTCAACCTGTTTGACCTATTAATGTGAAATCCATCACTTATAAACAATCACTTTATTCTTTATTGAACTCATTCGGCTTCGAATAGTTGAACACATTTACTCACAATTTCTATATACGAGATTTTATAGTCATAACTCGTAATCCAAGTCCTTTGATTTTTTTTTCAACCCGCGTTCACGTCTCTCGGTTTACGCATGTGTTTAATTCTTACCCATCAACCGGGTGTTTTACCGAAGTTGTTATTATTGCAACCCTCCCGGTATGCATTAAGACCTCGCTTTATTTTTATATTCCGACTTTGTCCTTAAGTTTGACATTTTACAAAAACGACCCGTTAAGGGACATATTTGCATTTTCCGGGTTCGAGTGTAAGTACACTCCCTCCCAATATTTGTCTAAATCATCTTACATGTTTGCGTTTTCCGGGTTCGAGTGTAAGTACACTCCCTCCCAATACTTGTCTAAATCATTTTACATGTTTGCATTCTCCGGGTTCGAGTGTAAGCACACTCCCTCCCAATACTTGTCTAAATCATTTTACATGCTTGTGTTTTCAGGGTTCGAGTGTAAGTACACTCCCTCCCAATACTTGTCTAAATCATTTTACATGCTTGTGGTTTCTGGGTTCGAGTGTAAGTACACTCCCTCCCAATACTTGTCTAAATCATTTTACATGTTTCTTTGTCCCTTCACTCGGGCTCATTTTCCTAATGTAATACGCTTCCGTCAGTCGGTTGTGCGTTTACATTATTATCAAATATTTTGCTTATCTGATTCATTTGGGTACTTTTTAATTAGTCCCCTTCACCCCGCCCTTACTACATCGGATGTAAATGTGCCCGCCATAAGAAGTTCATGGTATCATATGCCACTACTTACTTGGCCAGAGTAAGCGATTAACACATGACACACATGACCTTTTTATAGTTTTCACATCACGCCCTATGTAAGTAATGCCTCTATTTATTTCTCTTGGAAACAATATCCTGGATAGGTATTCTATTCAGGTTTTTCCAAGTTTTCAATCTACATATGCAACTATTAGTTTCTACGTATTTGTTGCATATTTCTATTCATGCAATAATTTAAACGTGCACCTGGTAAATGCTTGCCCTAACGGGCTTTCTTGCCATTACTTATTTGTGATTGTTACGCGATTTAGGTCCTTGATGAGTATGCTCTTCTTGTCATATCTCGGACCGTTCCATCATCATATCCACAATTCGTTCAACTCTCGTCATCTTCAGACGCGAGTGTCCTTCAATTAAAACATTCACAAGAGTTAGTAATGTCAACTTCAATAATCTCCCGTATTATAATACAAGGCTTTTTCTACTATACGCGTCAACGCGCGTATTTTCGTCAACCATATTAAACATTTTAATTGGGGTAACGTGTATCACACGATAGCCCTATTTGTTGTTTACAACACTTTAGCATGCTAAGCTATTAACATACATGTACTTACCGAATTTGCGATCAAGCCTCGAACCGAACACTTTACCCTTCAACCATGAGCTCTGATTACCAACTTGTAACACCCTATTTTCTATTTAGCGATTTTACATGAAAAATACCACAATTTGATGTGTAACTATGACTACACATACTATAAAAATACGGGTTTATTAAAACTTTTACAAATTATAAGTTATTCTACATAACGTGATCGAATTCGTTGTTTAAAATTTACAACGTGGCAAAGTGCGGAAGCATGTGTCTTTATCGTGTTCGGTTCTTCGTTGAGCTTGATCGTCTTCCGGCATCCAAAGTGTACCTACATTTCATAAAAATGAAATGCTTTAGTCTTACGGGGTTTAAATCATATCCAAACGAGTCCGGGAAACAATTTATTTTCAAAAGAAAAACAAAAAAACTTGAAAATGATCTCCACCGTAACTTACGGTGGCACCGTAAGTTACGGTGGCCCCTGTGTTCATATTCTTCTACCGTACAACAGTAGGTAACTACCGTAACCATATCAGCTCCACCGTAATTTACGGTGGACCCTGCATCCAGCTTTTCCATTTTGCCGTAATTTGACACGAAATCTTTCGTATCTTTCAAACCGCTTATCCGTTTGACCTACCGTTTCTTCCTACATGTTTGTAATTTGATTCTCCATCATATGGAGTTAAAATCCGACATCCGGCTTGATAAAATTTAAGATTTTTAAGTCTTCGGCTTAATACTCTTTTGCTACAATTTGACCCGTTCGTGATTTTATCAAACGTACAAGTTTGTTTGACCCTTATTTCTCATAAACCTATTAAATTCAATGATGTCTAACATATTAGGTTCCAATTATAGAATTATATACCTTCTTTAACCCATTTTCACCCATATGCTTATTTTAACCCGTTTGAGGTATTTAAGCATATTTTAAGCACCAATTGCTTTCATTCATTTCCAAATACATCTGTCCATATTTCTTATCAAAGGATCTTCCACCACAACTGTATTTGTGGTGGATTCAATGTGGTGATTTATATATATCAAAAATTTACCCTTCAAATCGTTATTTTACGGCAAAGACTCAAATAGAGCCATTTGACTAACGTGTTACATCCTTCAAGTTCTATACTCCTCCTAAGTAATTATCTAATTGTAAAACTCGTTTCCAAACAACCTTTAAGGGTTGTTTGTTCAATTTAGCCTACAAGGGCGTTTTGGTCAATATTAGTCCTTCATTTACGACGAATGACTTTTAGTTACTTGTTTAACCCAAACTCCGATCTTTTAACTATGATTTTATTTGAAAGGGCACTAGGCCTTTCAAATATAATGACCATCGTCCGTAACATTTGGTTTACCTATTAAGGTAACCAAAAACTTATTTTAGACTTCGTTTAACTCTCATTAGCCTTACATTTAAATGAGAGTTATCTTATTATGCGTACCTGGCTCGGATCATTACATTGACCCATTTAAGTACCTTGCCTCTATATCTACTAAGTAATAGCGATGTAAATATCCACTCGATATTTATTTCTGAAATCAAACAACTCATCAAACCATTAGTCGATATTGTCAAAAAGTGATATTTTCACCTTTTGACCCGTTGGTCTAAATGACCGATGATATTGGCGAGATAAAGCTTATTGCCATCTCGTCTACACGACTCGTTCCGATTTACACCGCACGGTCGTTTTAACTATAATTCACCTCTTAACGCTTTTTGGCCTATTAAGGCTTACGAAATATGTATCTTTCAAAACCAATAATTATTGTCAACAAGTGTCCAAATTTCAATTTTACCCTTATTGGTTATCTTGTTCGGTACGACTACACGCCGGAAACACCATATCTCAAATTTACATTTGTCTTGTTCGAAATCAAAACAACAAAAGGACATTCTAAACTATATGACTAGTGTAAGCTATACTTACCTTGCATCCAAGCCACGCTTTTCTTTTCTTTTTTTTTTTACTCGATTCGTTTGACCCACTTACTCCACAAGCCTCCACCTAGCTCGTTAAGCGTCAAACTATAAGCATAATTCGTAAGTTTAGTCATTATCAATCATGACTATACCCACCTTACGTTTTTCGTATAAAAATTAGTATTCATCATATTATAGGTTGGTTTGACTTTTTAAAAGTCAAATCGCCAATTAACACATACGATTGCACTATCAAGTTCACAAGACTCAATTAATCACATTATCAACACTTAGTGAGCATCATCTCTTGAGACGCCAAATTAACTAACGTGTCATCCAATTCCTACCTCAAGTAATAATAAATCAACATGTAAATTTCAGTTATTATAAGCATATACACACTTTGACCATCAAAATCATGGTTTTAACTCTTATGTCAAGACCCACTTCTAGTCACTTATGAACTCTTAACAAAATCTCTAATTTGTTCAAGTAGTTCATTTATATGAGTTAGTATGATGTTTATAAACACCATTAGAACATCAATTTCATCAAATCAACAAAACCCACTTAGCTCATACTTGGTTATTTGGGTTAACCACTAGTTTATGGCACAATTCTTCAAGTTTGCATCTAGGGTTTGTTCCTAGACTTATATCCACACTAATATCACTATAGCATTGAACATTCATGCAAGAATTTCGTTCATGCAAGCTCATCAAAATTTCGAGATATTACTAAACATCAAAATTTCACATACCTTGTGGTCCCCTAAGCTTGGTGATCACGATTTTATTAAAAGCCCCAATTTCTTGGCTTGATTTCTCCTTGATTTAGTTGGATTCTTTGTGTTTAGGGTTCTTGAGGGAAGCCCTCTTTCTTCTCCTGCATATATCGACCAAACACACACACAAAGTGTGTGTTTTGGTTTTTATTTCATTTAACTTAAAACATTTTAATGTTTGCCTCTTTTTAGTCCCTCAAGTTCCAAAGTTTATAAAATGGTTAACTATTTTAAGTTTCCTTCCTTTCTTTATTGTTTTCAAATAAATAACTAACTAGGTTAATTATTCCTAGTTAACTTTGTGGGTTCAGGAAGTTATAACCCGTTTTATCTTAAGTCCCTTTAGCTCTTGCCTTTTATATACTTTGTTTCCTCAAAAGCCCTTATACCGTTTTTATCTAATATTAGGTTCATTTAATTAAAATCCTAATATTCACCGGTTTGCTTTTACCTCTAACGGTACTTTACCCGTCATCTAGTATTAACGGGGTTTGATTACCAAACCTGTTTTCGGGATGTTACAAGTCTACCCCCCTTAAAGAGGTTTCGTCCTCGAAACCTTTTCTTACATAGTTTATCGAGTTTCAAACCCAATGTACATATACTGAGTAACCTTCTAAGCATGACTCATACTTTGACCATTTGTTAGTGTTACCACACAAATATGGTAACATCTTTTAATTACACAACATATATATCTTCTATGCGAATTAACGCAACTCAGAATAACGCCATCTTGTTATTTCGACTTGTTTGATTAACTTAGCGAAATCCATCGCCTTTATACTTTTCGGATTCTTTGTGAATCCGTTATTTTCACCCATTTGGATGTTTCCAGTGAGATCTTTCACTTTTTACAAACAGGCCCTTTCCCTTACGAACTTATTCATTTGGTTCATTCATACAAAGTTCGCCGCAAAAATGAATTTTCCTGATTTTTATCTTATTTATTTAGCACTATCTAGATGTGCTATTAACGAAATTCTACAAGGCATATTACCACATACCTTTCGGCCTTATCCTTTTATTTTCGCTTTTACATTAAGTTTTACCTTGACCGTAGTCTAAGGCTACATTGTTTTCTTTCGAAAAATTTTCCGACCTTATGACTTCTCACGTCATTCATGCTTCGGATTATCTTATGCTCACCATTATCCAGTTTACATACATTCGTATTTGATTATGTCCCATTACCGGACTCATTACTCTCTTGCATTTAACGCTACCTTTATCTGGCTAGCGCTCATTTGTGCCATTCGGCGTTATATTGTATTCAACCTGTTTGACCTATTAATGTGAAATCCATCACTTATAAACAATCACTTTATTCTTTATTCAACTCATTCGGCTTCGAATAGTTGAACACATTTACTCACAATTTCTATATACGAGATTTTATAGTCATAACTCGTAATCCAAGTCCTTTGATTTTTTTTTTCAACCCGCGTTCACGTCTCTCGGTTTACGCATGTGTTTAATTCTTACCCATCAACCGGGTGTTTTACCGAAGTTGTTATTATTGCAACCCTCCCGGTATGCATTAAGACCTCGCTTTATTTTTATATTCCGACTTTGTCCTTAAGTTTGACGTTTTACAAAAACGACCCGTTAAGGGACATATTTGCATTTTCCGGGTTCGAGTGTAAGTACACTCAATATTTGTCTAAATCATCTTACATGTTTGCGTTTTCCGGGTTCGAGTGTAAGTACACTCCCTCCCAATACTTGTCTAAATCATTTTACATGTTTGCATTCTCCGGGTTCGAGTGTAAGTACACTCCCTCCCAATACTTGTCTAAATCATTTTACATGCTTGTGTTTTCTGGGTTCGAGTGTAAGTACACTCCCTCCCAATACTTGTCTAAATCATTTTACATGCTTGTGTTTTCTGGGTTCGAGTGTAAGTACACTCCCTCCCAATACTTGTCTAAATCATTTTACATGTTTCTTTGTCCCTTCACTCGGGCTCATTTTCCTAATGTAATACGCTTCCGTCAGTCGGTTGTGCGTTTACATTATTATCAAATATTTTGCTTATCTGATTCATTTGGGTACTTTTTAATTAGTCCCCTTCACCCCGCCCTTACTACATCGGATGTAAATGTGCCCGCCATAAGAAGTTCATGGTATCATATGCCACTACTTACTTGGCCAGAGTAAGCGATTAACACATGACACACATGACCTTTTTATAGTTTTCACATCACGCCCTATGTAAGTAACGCCTCTATTTATTTCTCTTGGAAACAATATCCTGGATAGGTATTCTATTCAGGTTTTTCCAAGTTTTCAATCTACATATGCAACTATTAGTTTCTACGTATTTGTTGCATATTTCTATTCATGCAATAATTTAAACGTGCACCTGGTAAATGCTTGCCCTAACGGGCTTTCTTGCCATTACTTATTTGTGATTGTTACGCGATTTAGGTCCTTGATGAGTATGCTCTTCTTGTCATATCTCGGACCGTTCCATCATCATATCCACAATTCGTTCAACTCTCGTCATCTTCAGACGCGAGTGTCCTTCAATTAAAACATTCACAAGAGTTAGTAATGTCAACTTCAATAATCTCCCGTATTATAATACAAGGCTTTTTCTACTATACGCGTCAACGCGCGTATTTTCCTCAACCATATTAAACATTTTAATTGGGGTAACGTGTATCACACGATAGCCCTATTTGTTGTTTACAACACTTTAGCATGCTAAGCTATTAACATACATGTACTTACCGAATTTGCGATCAAGCCTCGAACCGAACACTTTACCCTTCAACCATGAGCTCTGATTACCAACTTGTAACACCCTATTTTCTATTTAGCGATTTTACATGAAAAATACCACAATTTGATGTGTAACTATGACTACACATACTATAAAAATACGGGTTTATTAAAACTTTTACAAATTATAAGTTATTCTACATAACGTGATCGAATTCGTTGTTTAAAATTTACAACGTGGCAAAGTGCGGAAGCATGTGTCTTTATCGTGTTCGGTTCTTCGTTGAGCTTGATCGTCTTCCGGCATCCAAAGTGTACCTACATTTCATAAACATGAAATGCTTTAGTCTTACGGGGTTTAAATCATATCCAAACGAGTCCGGGAAACAATTTATTTTCAAAAGAAAAACAAAAAAACTTGAAAATGATCTCCACCGTAACTTACGGTGGCACCGTAAGTTACGGTGGCCCCTGTGTTCATATTCTTCTACCGTACAACAGTAGGTAACTACCGTAACCATATCAGCTCCACCGTAATTTACGGTGGACCCTGCATCCAGCTTTTCCATTTTGCCGTAATTTGACACGAAATCTTTCGTATCTTTCAAACCGCTTATCCGTTTGACCTACCGTTTCTTCCTACATGTTTGTAATTTGATTCTCCATCATATGGAGTTAAAATCCGACATCCGGCTTGATAAAATTTAAGATTTTTAAGTCTTCGGCTTAATACTCTTTTGCTAAAATTTGACCCGTTCGTGATTTTATCAAACGTACAAGTTTGTTTGACCCTTATTTCTCATAAACCTATTAAATTCAATGATGTCTAACATATTAGGTTCCAATTATAGAATTATATACCTTCTTTAACCCATTTTCACCCGTATGCTTATTTTAACCCGTTTGAGGTATTTAAACATATTTTAAGCACCAATTGCTTTCATTCATTTCCAAATACATCTGTCCATATTTCTTATCAAAGGATCTTCCACCACAACTGTATTTGTGGTGGATTCAATGTGGTGATTTATATATATAAAAAATTTACCCTTCAAATCGTTATTTTACGGCAAAGACTCAAATAGAGCCATTTGACTAACGTGTTACATCCTTCAAGTTCTATACTCCTCCTAAGTAATTATCTAATTGTAAAACTCGTTTCCGAACAACCTTTAAGGGTTGTTTGTTCAATTTAAACTACAAGGGCGTTTTGGTCAATATTAGTCCTTCATTTACGACGAATGACTTTTAGTTACTTGTTTAACCCAAACTCCGATCTTTTAACTATGATTTTATTTGAAAGGGCACTAGGCCTTTCAAATATAATGACCATCGTCCGTAACATTTGGTTTACCTATTAAGGTAACCAAAAACTTATTTTAGACTTCGTTTAACTCTCATTAGCCTTACATTTAAATGAGAGTTATCTTATTATGCGTACCTGGCTCGGATCATTACATTGACCCATTTAAGTACCTTGCCTCTATATCTACTAAGTAATAGCGATGTAAATATCCACTCGATATTTATTTCTGAAATCAAACAACTCATCAAACCATTAGTCGATATTGTCAAAAAGTGATATTTTCACCTTTTGACCCGTTGGTCTAAATGACCGATGATATTGGCGAGATAAAGCTTATTGCCATCTCGTCTACACGACTCGTTCCGATTTACACCGCACGGTCGTTTTAACTATAATTCACCTCTTAACGCTTTTTGGCCTATTAAGGCTTACGAAATATGTATCTTTCAAAACCAATAATTATTGTCAACAAGTGTCCAAATTTCAATTTTACCCTTATTGGTTATCTTGTTCCGTACGACTACACACCGGAAACACCATATCTCAAATTTACATTTGTCTTGTTCGAAATCAAAACAACAAAAGGACATTCTAAACTATATGACTAGTGTAAGCTATACTTACCTTGCATCCAAGCCACGCTTTTCTTTTCTTTTTTTTTTTACTCGATTCGGTTGACCCACTTCCTCCACAAGCCTCCACCTAGCTCGTTAAGCGTCAAACTATAAGCATAATTCGTAAGTTTAGTCATTATCAATCATGACTATTCCCACCTTACGTTTTTCGTATAAAAATTAGTATTCATCATATTATAGGTTGGTTTGACTTTTTAAAAGTCAAATCGCCAATTAACACATACGATTGCACTATCAAGTTCACAAGACTCAATTAAGCACATTATCAACACTTAGTGAGCATCATCTCTTGAGACGCCAAATTAACTAACGTGTCATCCAATTCCTACCTCAAGTAATAATAAATCAACATGTAAATTTCAGTTATTATAAGCATATACACACTTTGACCATCAAAATCATGGTTTTATCTCTTATGTCAAGACCCACTTCTAGTCACTTATGAACTCTTAACAAAATCTCTAATTTGTTCAAGTAGTTCATTTATATGAGTTAGTATGATGTTTATAAACACCATTAGAACATCAATTTCATCAAATCAACAAAACCCACTTAGCTCATACTTGGTTATTTGGGTTAACCACTAGTTTATGGCACAATTCTTCAAGTTTGCATCTAGGGTTTGTTCCTAGACTTATACCCACACTAATATCACTATAACATTGAACATTCATGCAAGAATTTCGTTCATGCAAGCTCATCAAAATTTCGAGATATTACTAAACATCAAAATTTCACATACCTTGTGATCCCCTAAGCTTGGTGATCACGATTTTATTAAAAGCCCCAATTTCTTGGCTTGATTTCTCCTTGATTTAGTTGGATTCTTTGTGTTTAGGGTTCTTGAGGGAAGCCCTCTTTCTTCTCCTGCATATATCGACCAAACACACACACAAAGTGTGTGTTTTGGTTTTTATTTCATTTAACTTAAAACATTTTAATGTTTGCCTCTTTTTACTCCCTCAAGTTCCAAAGTTTATAAAATGGTTAACTATTTCAAGTTTCCTTCCTTTCTTTATTGTTTTCAAATAAATAACTAACTAGGTTAATTATTCCTAGTTAACTTTGTGGGTTCAGGAAGTTATAACCCGTTTTATCTTAAGTCCCTTTAGCTCGTGCCTTTTATATTTTGTTTCCTCAAAAGCCCTTATACCGTTTTTATCTAAGATTAGGTTCATTTAATTAAAATCCTAATATTCACCGGTTTGCTTTTACCTCTAACGGTACTTTACCCGTCATCTAGTATTAACGGGGTTTGATTACCAAACCTGTTTTCGGGATGTTACACCTAGACTACGACGTTTATATTGTTCAAGGCACACAACGAAAGATATGATATGGCATAGTACCGGACGATCGGAAGATGGGACTATGCGTCATCCAGTTGATGGTCTGCATGGCAAAACTTTGATAAAAAGTACCCAAACTTCGCGATGGAGCCACGAAATGTTCGCTTAGGGCTTGCAGCTGACGGTTTTTGTCGCAACCCCCGATCCCTAAGTCCCGGGAACGGGCGGACGCGATCACAGAGTTTCGGTGGTATCAGGTTTATTTAATCTTGCAGCGGAATTTACATCTGGACCGTAGTTAGGAAATGTTTATCAGAGTAAAACCACCTCATTTAATATTAATAATCACATGGGTAAAACCCAAGTTTCTTATTACAATACATTTATAGGGATGAACCCTATTTTATTTAAATTTAAAACACCGTTTATTTGGTAACTTTTATAGCCACATTATCCCCAAGCCTTCAGTGCCCTCCAGCTGGCTTTTTACTAATTGGTTGTCACATTGGGTTACCTGAAACGTGTTTTAAAAACATTTGTCAGTCGGAAATACTGGTGAGTGAATCCCAGTTTAATCATGTTTAAATAAAAAGTCACAGTGAACAGTATTGAGAGCGATCATATTGTTTATGTCTACACAATTACTCCATTAGTACTGTCAACCCTGACTTGTGGGTCATATTACCCATTGGCTAACTCATTGTCCAATGGTAACGTATTGTCATCCTCGACTTACTACTCACAGTGTGGTACATTTTGTATACAAAACCCCAACATACCGGCAGTAATTGAAGAACTACAAAGACTCAATCACTGCTAAATTTCATAGTAAAACATTTAAGGTTTGGTAAAACATTACCAAAAAGATTAACAAAAAGAGGATAAACTCACATTGCTATCTTAGGCTTCTTGTAAGGGTTTCCTGGATATAATCTATAATTTATACAAATGTACATTGGTTAGTATCATAACCCTTTGAAATTATTAATGATACCCTCCCCGAGACGGCATTCCAAAAACTACGTCGAGCAGAACCACGACAGTTGTTACGGAACCCTAAATCAATCGGGCAGCGTAACTATTATGAAACTGGGGTTATAATACTTACAACGGAGCAGAACCTCGCTAATTAGGGGTATAATACCCAACTATTATGCTTATAACTTCATAAATTCGTTTAGAAAGAAAGATGTGAGCGACGGAAAACGAAAGCTGATGGCCTTCTTATATAGGGCTGGATTCTGGTCTCCACGCGGCCCGCGTAAAACACAGGCCAGGGTTACGCGGCCCGCGTCAACCCTGGTCAACAGAATAGCTTATCCGGGTCATCTACTAGGCTCGACACGATCATGACACGTGTCGGCCTGGGGTGCTGCCACTAATTTGATCTCACACGGCCCGCGTACACTTACAAGAACTCTAACGTGGCCCGCGTTAACTAAAGAAATCAACGATATCAGGTTTAACCCTGATACCGCCCGCGTGAAAGGTTGGGGTGGGTCTACGCGGCCCGCCTCAACTCAATATTTTTTGTTTTTAATTTATTTTATAAACTATAACTTATTTCGGCTCGGTTTTCACATACGGGGTATAATATAAGACATACTGGGACATTTTACGATATACTAGAGTGTTAGAATATTATGAGGGTGTTGGTTTTACCGAGGGTTGTTACATTCTCCCCACCTTATTTTAGAGCTCGTCCTCGAGATCTATTGAAACAAATGCGGATATTTCCTTTTCATTTCTGATTCTAGCTCCCATGTGTACTCAGGTCCTCTTTTGGAGTCCCATTTCACTTTGACTAAAACTAGTCTCTTGTGTTTGAGATTCTTGACTTTCATGTCTTCAATCTGTAGAGGTCTTTCTACAAATTTAAGTTGTTCATTTACCTCTATATCTTTAATAGGTACTATAAGTGATTCATCAGCTAAACACTTTTTAAGATTAGATACATGAAACACATCATGTATTCCTGCCATTTCCTCTGGCAGTTGTAGCTGATAGGATACAGGTCTTATTATTCTAATAATCTTAAAAGGTCCAATATACCTGGGGCTTAACTTTCCTCGTTTGATGAATCTTACTACTCCTTTCCAAGGAGAGACCTTTAACAAGACTTTATCTTCTACTTGAAACTCCAATGGTTTGCGTCGGTTATTGGCATAACTCTTTTGTCGATCACGTGCAGCTTTCAGTCGTTCATTGACTTGAATAATCTTGTCAGTTGTTTCTTGCACTATCTCAGGTCCAGATAGTTGTTTTTCCCCAATTTCTGCCCAACAGACTGGGGTTCGACACTTTCGTCCATAAAGTGCTTCGAATGGTGCAGCATTGATACTTGTGTGATAACTATTATTATATGAAAATTCTATTAAAGGTAAGTGATCGTCCCAATTACCTCCGAAATCAATTACACAAGCTCTAAGCATATCTTCCATTGTTTGAATTGTCCTTTCGCTTTGTCCGTCTGTTTGAGGATGATAAGATGTGCTTAATTTTAACTTGGTTCCCATTGCCTTTTGAAAACTTGACCAAAAATGAGAGGTAAATCGGCTATCCCTATCAGAAACAATTGATAAAGGAATGCCATGTAAAGAAACAATTTCATTTACATACAACTTAGCAAATTGTTCCATACTGAAAGTTTCTTTCATTGGTAGGAAATGAGCTGACTTAGTTAGTCTATCTACAATCACCCAGATTGTATCATTTCCTTTTCTTGTTTTGGGTAATTTAGTAACAAAATCCATTGTTATAAATTCTCATTTCCACACTGGCATTTCTAATTGTTGTAACAAACCTGAGGGTTTCTGATGTTCAGCTTTGACTTGTGAACAGGTCAAACATTTAGAAACATAGGCTGCTATGTCCTTTTTCATTCCTATCCACCAGAAATTTTTCCTTAAATCCTGGTACATTTTATCACTTCCTGGATGCATCGTATATTTAGACTTATGGGCCTCTTCTAGTATACGATGATGTAGGTTTCCTAATTTAGGTATCCACATTCTCTTTTTATGGAATCTCCAAATTCCATCTATTCCTTGTTCCAATTCTTTTAGCATACCTTTTAATTTTTCAGAATCATTCTTGATTACTGATTCTTGTGCTTCCTTTATCTGATCATTTAAATCTAGTTGCAGATTTAATTTAAGAGAACGTACCCTTCTTGGCTTTTCATGATACTTTCGGCTTAAAGCATCTGCCACTATATTTGCTTTTCCTTCATGATATTGGATATCACAATCATAATCACTAAGCATCTCCATCCAGCGTCTTTGTCTCATATTCAATTCTTTTTGCTTGAAAACAGACCTTAGACTCTTATGATCGGTGAATACAGTAAACTTACTGCCATAAAGGTAATGTCTCCAAATTTTAAGAGCAAAAATTATAGCTCCTAATTCTAAATCATGGGTTGAATAATTCTCTTCATGATTCTTAAGTTGTCTAGATGCGTAAGCTATAACCTTTTGACGTTGCATCAATACACATCCATAACCTAATCTAGAAGCATCACAATAGACTACAAAGTCTTCAGCTCCTTCTAGTAATGCTAGTATGGGTGTATGGGTCAATCTTTGCTTAAGGATTCTAAAGGCTTCTTCTTGTTTTAATCCCCATTCAAACTTAACAGATTTACAGGTTAACTTAGTTAAGGGAATGGCTATTCTAGAGAAATCTTGAATAAATCTTCTATAATAACCGGCCAATCCTAAGAAACTTCTAACCTCGGTTGGTGATTCAGGGGTTTTCCATTTAGTAATTGCCTCAATCTTGGTTGGATCCACATGAATTCCTTCATGATTAACTAAATGTCCAAGGAATTGTACCTGTTCTAACCAAAATTCGCACTTAGAGAATTTAGCATAAACCGTTTCGTTTTGTAATAAACTTAAAAGTGTGTGCAAATGCTTTGCATGATCCTCTTTATTTTTAGAGTAAATTAGAATATCATCTATAAAGGCAATTATGAATTTATCCAAATATGACTTACATATTCGGTTCATCATGTCCATAAATGCAGCTGGGGCATTGGTTAAACCAAATGGCATGACAGTAAATTCATAATGACCATACCTTGTTCTAAATGCAGTCTTAGGAATGTCCTCTTCCTGTACCTTTAATTGATGATATCCTGACCTTAAATCGATTTTAGAGAAAAATCGAGCTCCCTGTAGTTGATCAAACAAATCATCGATTCTCAGTAATGGGTACCGATTCTTAATCGTGACCTTGTTTAATTCACGGTAGTCAATGCACATACGCATTGATCCGTCCTTCTTTTTAACAAACAATATCGACGCTCCCCATGGCGACGAACTTGGTTGTATAAATCCTTTCTCCAACAATTCGTCTAATTGTTTCTTTAATTCTTGCATTTCTGCGGGTGCCAAACGGTAGGGTGCTTTGGCAATCGATGCTGTTCCTGGTAGAAGGTGAATTCTTAATTCAACTTCTCTGTCTGGAGGTAGTCCTGGTAATTATTCAGGAAAGACATCTGAAAACTGAGATACTACTGGAATATCTTTTAGTTCTTTTCCTTTAGTGTTAGTGATTATAGAAATAAAAAAACACTATAGAACCTTTTCTTATACAACTTGCAGTTTTCATCACAGAGATGAACTTAGTGGACCTAGAAGGTTTATCTCCTTTAATTGTGATCGTTTTACCTTTTGGTGAATTTACTTGAATTGACTTTTGATCACATACAATATTGGCTTTATTGGCTATTAACCAATCCATTCCTAAAACAACATCAAATCCTACCAGATTCATGGGATAAAGATTTGCAATAAATTTCTGATTTGAAATTTCTATACTTGCTCCCTGCAAGATTTCAGAAATTCTAACGGTTTATCCATTAGCTGTTTCTACTAGACATTCTTGTGGTAGTTTAGTTAATGATTGATTTAAAATTTTGCAAAACGAAGTATTAATAAAACTTTGGTTCGCACCAGAGTCAAATAATACTTTAGCAAATATATCATTAACTAAAAACGTACCAGCTATAACGTCTGGGATCATCTGGGCTTCTTCTGCAGTCAGAACAAATGCTCTAGCATTTTTAGTATTCTTGTTGTCTGCAGCTGGGGTCAATTTTGGACAGTTTGGCCTGATATGACCTTTTTCTCCACAGTTGTAGCACAATCCATTACTGGATTTCTTCCTGCAATTTTCTTCCTTGTGCCCTGGCATCTTGCAATAATTGCAGAGAATGGAGCATTTTCCCGAATGCTTTTTCTTGCAGACCTTGTAGTATGGTGCAGAGGTAGAACCCATATTCCTACGATTGAAATTTCTAGAACGAAATTCTTGAGTAAGCCTTTGGGTTAAGTTCCTCCTCTGATCTTCTTCTCTAGTACGGATTAACTCATTTGTCAAGGTATTGGCTAGTTCTACAGCTTCTTCTATAGTTTGAGGTCTAGCTGCCTTGACTACGTGTCTAATCTCTCCAATTAATCCCCAAATATAACGGGAGATTAACACTGGTTCTGGTGAAGCAAGAGTTGGCACTACTCTGGCATATTCAAAGAATATTTTAGTGTATCCCTTACTATCCACACCAATCATCCTAAGGTTTAGGAATTTGTTTGCTATCTGTTCTTTTTCATTGGGTGGGTAGAATTTCCTTTCTACCTTGTTTTTAAATTCTTCCCATTCCATATTATAGGTTCTATCACTTCCTTTTGTCTGGAGGATTGTGTTCCACCATTCTAGTGCTACATTCATAAACAAATTAGAAGCAAACAGTATTTTATCTTCTTCAGCGCATTTGCTTATCCTTAAGACTGCCTCAGTCTTTTCTATCCAGCGTAAAGTTGCAATGGCCCCTTCGTTGCCCGAGAATTCCATTGGTTTACAAGACCAGAATTCTTTATAAGAACAACCGTAAGGCACGATTCTTCTTCTTTTGGGAATGGGCATTTGAAGTACAGGTCCATTGTTCACGCTGTTTTCTGGTTCACTTGGTCGCTTACTGCTATGATTACTTTTATTATCAGCATCCTTAACAGTTTGAAGAATAAAAGACATTGCATCTATAATTCCCTGTGCTACTATGTGTTGGATAGCACTATTGTCCACTTGATTGTTATTGTTATTGATGCTTGGATTCTCATTAACCACGTTAATGTTACTCTGGTTATCATTATTCAGATTTCCTTGATTTCCTTCGTCGGCCATCTGAATTTTAAACATTTATCTCATATTAATATCACAAATAATAGGTAATATAGTTAATCACATGACACGCAATTTAACCAAAACCGTCGATCATTGCGACTTGTACTCTATTTTTCATATACTATGCGTCTATTACACACTAGTACAGAAATAAAGATTACAATACCAACAGAAAGAAAATTACACTAATAATAATATGCATTCGTACACACATATTTTTTTTATTATATTATTATTATAATATTATTACTACCATCATTTCATCATCTCATTCACGGATATGGATTTATCCAAAAATCCATATTACGTTCATCGTATTTCCATACCAGACGCTCTCCCACCTGACGCATTCTCTCACTGCTTTCTAAAATTTCCTCCCCAAAAGCCCTAAGTTCTTGCACGTTTTCTGCACTCATTGGGGGTGCAGGTTCTTGGACTGGGTTTGGAATCTGGGGTGCGGGTTCCAGATATGGGGGTGACAGTTCCTGAAATCGGTACGGATCCTCTAAAATTTCCCTAATATATTCATCATGGTAATAGGGATCTAAAGGGTCCATACCTGGGTAGGCTTCTATGTTCTGTATGGGTGGATATTCCTGAATAGGGTAACGTTGCATAAAATCCCTATTATCGTCCCACCAGGGGTCGTAATTTGGGTCTAGAGGGTTTGGTGCAGGTACCCTAGGGATTTCTTCTGGGTTAAAGTCATGCATCTCCACTTGGTTTTCCTGGTTTTCTATCTCCATGGGTTGATCTGGGTTTTGTGGTTGTGGGGCTACTAGTTGTTCCAGACTCAGGTCAGCAGCAGTTGTGGCTAGGATATGAAAATTAGCTAGGCTTCTATTAAGCATATCCTGTGTATGGGCATCTGTTCTACGTTTAGCAGCTGCTAGAACTCTTTGTTGTTGCAACTTTCGCATTCTCTTCCTACGAGCAAAAGCTTCCTTACTGAACCATCCTCATTTCTTATTAGGAAATGGTTCTTCAGATTGAGCTCTAAAGGCAAATATTCCTTCCTCCTGATCAGCAGAATACCCTGAAAGGGCAGGCTGTGATGATGTACCCTCACTCCTAGGTGAATCAGATAACTGACGATTCACGTCTGATGGTCCTTGATCACTCATACTGTAAACTAACAGATAGTCAATTAACACATAACAAATAAATACAGTTATGCATGTATTTCCATAATTTATTTCCTAACACAAAATTTATAATTTAAGTGTCAGCAGAACACTTCTTTGGCTCAGACCAGTGGTAGGCTCTGATACCACCTTCTGTCGCAACCCCCGATCCCTAAGTCCCGGGAATGGGCGGACGCGATCACAGAGTTTCGGTGGTATCAGGTTTATTTAATCTTGCAGCGGAATTTACATCAGGACCGTAGTTAGGAAATGTTTATCAGAGTAAAACCACCTCATTTAATATTAATAATCACATGGGTAAAACCCAAGTTTCTTATTACAATACATTTATAGGGATGAACCCTATTTTATTTAAATTTAAAACACCGTTTATTTGGTAACTTTTATAGCCACATTATCCCCAAGCCTTCAGTGCTCTCCAGCTAGCTTTTTACTAATTGGCTGTCACATTGGGTTACCTGAAACATGTTTTAAAAACATTTGTCAGTCGAAAATACTGGTGAGTGAATCCCAGTTTAATCAAGTTTAAATAAAAAGTCACAGTGAACAGTATTGAGAGCGATCATATTGTTTATGTCTACACAATTACTCCATTAGTACTGTCAACCCTGACTTGTGGGTCATATTACCCATTGGCTAACTCATTGTCCAATGGTAACGTATTGTCATCCTCGACTTACTACTCACAGTGTAGTACATTTTGTATACAAAACCCCAACATACCGGCAGTAATTGAAGAACTACAAAGACTCAATCACTGCTAAATTTCATAGTAAAACATTTAAGGTTTGGTAAAACATTACCAAAAAGATTAACAAAAAGAGGATAAACTCACATTGCTATCTTAGGCTTCTTGTAAGGGTTTCCTGGATATAATCTATAATTTATACAAATGTACATTGGTTAGTATCATAACCCTTTGAAATTATTAATGATACCCTCCCCGAGACGGCATTCCAACAACTACGTCGAGCAGAACCACGACAGTTGTTACGAAACCCTAAATCAATCGGGCAGCGTAACTATTACGAAACTGGGGTTATAATACTTACAACGGAGCAGAACCTCGCTAATTAAGGGTATAATACCCAACTATTATGCTTATAACTTTAGAAATTCGTTTAGAAAGAAAGATGTGAGCGACAGAAAACGAAAGCTGATGGCCTTCTTATATAGGGCTGGATTCTGGTCTCCACGCGGCCCGCGTAAAACACAGGCCAGGGTTACGTGGCCCGCGTCAACCCTGGTCAACAGAATAGCTTATCCGGGTCATCTACTAGGCTCGACACGATCATGACACGTGTCGGCCTGGGGTTCTGCCACTAATTTGATCTCACACGGCCCGCGTACACTTACAAGAACTCTAACGCGGCCCGCGTTAACTAAAGAAATCAACGATATCAGGTTTAACCCTGATACCGCCCGCGTGAAAGGTTGGGGTGGGTCTACGCGGCCCGCCTCAACTCAATATTTTATGTTTTTAATTTATTTTATAAACTATAACTTATTTCGGCTCGGTTTTCACTTACGGGGTATAATATAAAACATATTGGGACATTTTACGATATACTAGAGTGTCAGAATATTATGAGGGTGTTGGTTTTATCGAGGGTTGTTACAGTTTTAATCCCTTTAACAACGGTAATGGATCTTCAACTCATAGCACGTGGTCGGTTATACTCACCACATATAATCTGCCTCCCTAGCTATGCATGCGAGAGTCCACATTCATGTTGACCTTGTTTATTCCTGGCCCTAAATCACCGGGGAAAGACATGGACGTTTTCCTTAGACCGTTAGTGGATGAGCTTAAGCAATTGTGGCAGACAGGTGTACGTACTAAAGACGCAGCAACAAACACATACTTGACAATGAAGGCGATGTTGTTATGGACCATAAATGACTTTCCAGCCCGTAGTAGTCTATCAGGTTGGAGCGGACAAGGCTACATGGCATGCCCAACTTGTAACCAAGACACTCCTTCAATACGTGTAACTGGTAAATATGCTTAAGTTGGTCATCACGGGTTCTTAGATGCCAACCATCCTTGGAGAACAAGTCTCGACTTTAACGGGAGACCCGAGACCCTCCGAGACAGTTTAGCCCAGCTGACATAGAAGCTCAACTCGGTCGTTTAATTAGTCGTCTACCAGGAAAGCATCCAGATTTTGGAGGTGGGAGGATAACCCGGTTAGATTTCGAGTTGAACTGGTCCAAAAGAAGCATATTTTTTTACCTTGAGTATTGGTCTTCTCTGCAGCTGAAACATAACTTAGATGTAATGCATATAGAGAAAAATGTGTGTGACAGCTTGCTCGGTACTCTTCTAATGAACGATAAGAGCAAAGACACGCCAAATGCGCTGTCCGACTTGGAAAAACTAAACATTCGGCCGTCACAATGGCTGAAATAATCGGGTGGCAAGTTCTTAAGTCCCCACCCAAAGTACTCATTCAAGTCCGATGATCGAAAACTTTTTTGTCAGTTTATAAAAAATGTTAAATTACCAGATGGGTTTGGATCTAATATCAGTAAGAGGGTGACAGATAACAATGCTAACATTACCGGGTTGAAATCTCATGACTGTCATATCCTCATGCAACGTTTGATACCGATTGGGGTTAAAGGGGTTTTGACTAAAGATACATCTACACCAATAGTAGACCTTTGTATGTTCTTTAAGCAACTTTGCTCTAGAACACTGTCGGTGGATGATATGAAGAAAGCAAAGGATGACATTGTTTCCATCTTATGCAAGTTAGAGATGATCTATCCACCTGCGTTTTTTGACATTATGGTTCATTTACTTGTGCATTTACCTGATGAAGCGATTTCGGGAGGTCCAGTAGCTTTTAGATGGATGTATCCATTTGAAAGGTACATGAAAAAAATAAAGAACTATGTCAAAAACCCGGCAAGGCCTGAAGGTTGTATAGCTGAAGGTTATGTGTTTGAAGAAGCTCTAACATTTTGTTCAATGTACCTTAAAGATGTTCAGACTAAGTTCAATCGCCCAGATAGAAACGATGATGTCGTTGTTGAAAAAAGAAAGTTATGGGTGTTTGAGTCCAAATGTCGTCCTGTTGGCGCAACAAAGAACAAATATATATCATTCATCGAAAAAAGCAAGATGGAATGGTTTGTCCTCGAAAACTGCGCAGAAGTTAGGGAGTACATGAAGTGAGTGCTTCTATCTTTAACTTTTCATAATCTGTTAATTGGTATTTTTCATTCCTTTCTTATATTTGTCATCAATGTAGTGAATTCAAACATACACATCCCCAAGATGATCTTAAAACCAAATTTCTGCGATGGTTTCTACATAAGGTATAATACATATATAACATTCATTACTCTACACTTGCTAGGTAATACATATATAACAAACATTATTACTCTATATTTGTTAGGTCCATTCGATGAAAACACAAAATTCTCCAGAATTCCACCCGGAGTTGTATGCTCTTTTAATTTGTGCGAAAATGACTGCTTACACTTACACTGCTTGCATAGTCAACGGTGTTAGGTTTAAGACACTTGAACGTGATGTAAAATGCGCAATGCAAAACTCTGGGGTGGAAGTGGTTGGAGAGAACGGTGTGAAATTTTATGGCCAATTAGAAGAAATTATTGAGTTGCGTTATACAAATGATTATTCCACTGTCCTATTTCGGTGCAAGTGGTTTGATACTCGAAGGGGTGTAAACCATGACAATAATATCACCAGTATAAGCACTGAACGTCAATAGGACAAAGACGATCAACTCATATTTGCTTCGCAAGCCAAACAAGTGTTCTTCATCCAAGAAATGTCTCGAAACCAAAAAAATAAACATAAGTGGGTAGTCGAAAATGTTAATCATCGAAAAATTTGGGATCGGCCATTAAGTGATGATGACCGCGTCAATAAGGTTCAAAATGTTGACAAAGATAATGACGTTGTCGACAACAACTCTTCATCTGACTGTCCACTTGTCATTGACTTGACCCAATACTTTCAAATTGGATCTTCTCATGTTACTGCGGGTGAGCCTTCAATTGAAGTTGATCCCCCAACGGCTACCGTCGATGAAGTGTTTGAGGTCGAGACTGATTGTGATGAGGATGATCCTGATTATGTGGAGTCTGACTAAAAGAAAAGTTATTGTAATTTATATTGATTTGTAATTGATAAACACTTGTTTGAAATATTTATTTGAATTTGAGTTACACTTGTTATACTTTCCTTTAATTTCTATTAGATACACATGCTGTAACATTTGTAACTTTATAGGGATTATGTTTTCGGTATTGCTTATATTCGCTTATCTGATGGCGGATGTGGCCCCCTGGGGACATGGGGGTGACGGCGCTGGTGATCCACCGATTCCTCCTGGTGGATTTCGTGGCACGCACGAGACTGGTGGTAAGTCTTTTACTAAATTATTTTTTAGTCCTTATATTTTACATATTATAAATGTTGTTACTAATTATTTTTGTTTTAATTGCAGCGGTTCCCCCGAAGAGGGTTAGGGGGAAAGCCAAAAACGAGAAACTACGGCGTCTGGTAAAAGCGGGGGGCCTGTATCGCTTACATTTTATAGACAGGTCACGTATACCCCTGTTGGTAAATCAAGAGATCTGTTTTCATGGGATGCCAGCCTATATATGTGGCGGACCATCTCGTTCGATAAAATTGGATGGGATAACGTTGAAAAACATTACAAGGATGCCCTCATGAACCACTTACGGGTAAATAAGTTATATGCATAAAATTTTATAAAATATTTAAGCACATGCAAATCTAATTTATATATGATATTTTAACTTTTTTTATTTAATTTGTAGGAAAATTTCAATTTTGATGAAGTGGAACGTGATTTAGAGGCCAAAACCTTGACGGGTGGTATTAGGGCTGTGCTTATGAAGCGGTACCCTGACCGCAAGTACGAAGCTAAAAAATTATTTAAGAGCGAGGGAGGTTACAATGATATTGCGAGGGCAAGGACATACCATCCCGCAGATATGCCCTATGATAACTGGTTGAGAACCATCGAAGGTTTCCGGGACGCAAAATATATTAAAAGAAGCAAGGCCAACACGCTAGTACGCGAGAAACAATAATTCCCATACCGTGGGGGGACATCGTCGTACGGTAGCACCGCCTATAAAAATGTAATGTTTTATGTATGTGTGTGCGTGTGTAAGCTTTTGTTTATTTAATGTCTAATCTAAGTTTAATGTTAAACAGGATATGGATTGGGTACCTACGTATGCTAAAACCCACACGGACAATCAAGGGAATTGGGTTGATCCAGTTGCTGAACAAAATTATGTAAGTATTTCTTTTAAGTATTATTTTCTATAACAAATATATATATACACATATATATTTAATCATCTTCGTAAAATACAGCGGAACATACAACAGGCCACAAATGAATGGAGCGGTGAGGGTCCTCCAATTGCCCCGTATCAGGAAGCGTTGGATGAGCGGCGAGGATGGTACCGAGGGATAGGGCCTAAACCTTCTTCCAACACGTCCTCTAACATGTCGTATTCGCAAGCTCGGACGCAAGAACCCTTTTTCGAGGTAAACTACGCAATTTACAAAATGACAAACGAACGCATGTTTCCTTGTTAAATATATGCTAATATACGTTTTGATATCTATTATTGTAGGATTTTGTTAACAGCTTGTTCCAAACCCCGTCCTTTTTGAACCAACTTAACAACTATCTTGCTTCACAAGGAAAAGGAAAAGGAAAGTCAAAAGACTACGATTCTGATGACTTATTCGATAATGAATCCGATGACGAGTGACTTGTTGTTTTTAATGTAAGATTTAATTAAACGTTGTAGGATTATAATGTACGACTTAAACATAGTTTTTAACTATATTACCTTTAGTATATGTTGATTATGGTCATGGCGTATGTTTGCGTTATTTGAAAATAGGCAGGTTCTGTTTTTTTGGCCGTAAAACTGGCTGGGCAGCTGTATATATAGCTGTTGTATTAAAAAAAAGACTTTTAGCGGCGACAGCTGTCGCCGCTATTGACCTACAACCTTTACCGGCCATTCATAATACCGGCGACACTTTTAGCGACGACAACTGTCGTCGCTAAAGGTGGAAGATCAATACCGGCGACACTTTTAGCGACGACAACTGTCGTCGCTAAAGGTGGAATATCAATACCGGCGACAGAAGCCTTTAGCGGCGACAACAGGCCAATAGCGTCCGAGCAATACCGGCGACGCTTTACCAGCGACATGTCGCCGCTAAAAGTCAATAGCGGCGACAAAATTGGTCAATACCGGCGACAGCTTGTCGCCGCTAAAGGTGGCCTGTTCTTGTAGTGTGTGTTAACGATATACATGATTTTCTTTAAACCAAAACCAAAAATAATAATAACAAGTAGGTGGAGGGTTCAAATGAGAAAAATTTTAATTGTAAGAATAGAAATTATAAGTTTTAAACGAATATAAATTCTCCATTTAATACGTGTATTTAATGTTTATTATAAGGGAATATAGGTAAAATTACAATTTTAATTAATTTATTGTATTCCTCTAAATTAGCTAACTAATTAAGCATGTAACTCATTTTTAAAATATACTCTTTCGAGACAACATAATTAATTTATGGTGAAAGACAATTGTTAATATGTGTAGGATAAATTTTAATATGTGTAAGATAAAATGTAAGATAAATTTCAATAAGTGTATGATATATGTATGATAAATTTCAATATATGTAGAATAAATTCTGAAATGTATAAAATATAGTGTTTTTTATGATTAGTGAGGGAAAATAATTAATACGAGAGATTATAAATTATTTATTATTTTACCATTATACCTTTCCCACATGAAATTTCAAGTTCCTTTTCAAATAATCATTCCTCTAACAAGTAGTGTAAAGAGATATTTAACACAAGATAAGTGGAGAGTTCAAATGAGAAGAATTTTTTTGTAAGAAGAAAAAAGAAAAAGTTTCAACCAATAAGAATGTTTCATTTTACTTCATTTAATATTTGCATTTAATTTTAATATAAGTGTATATTGGTAAACTTACATAAATCATTAATTTGTATTCTTCCCCTTTAATAACTAACTAATTTAAATTTGTAACTCCTTTTCAAAATATATATTTTTTCCAAATTAAAAAAACAACTTAATTTAAAGTGTAGAATAAATTACTAGTTGTGTAGGATATATTTCGAGGTGTGTAGGATAAATTCCGACTGTGTAGGATAAAATTCTATAATGTGTAGGGTATATGTAGGAAAATTTTGATATGTGTAGGTTTTGTAGATTATATGTAGGATAATTAATAATTAGTTGACTAATTAATTAAAGAAAGAAAAATTAATGATATAGTTATAAATGAAATAATATTTTACTAATATGCTCTTTCTTCTTTTTCTTCTCACATTAAATTTCTTCTCAAATGAACCTTCCCCTACAAGATAAAGGTCGCAACATGCAACAACAAATATACATAAAGTTGCACTACGTCAAAAAAGGCTTACAGCCACACGAAAAAAGTGTGACTATACGCCTTTTGCCACACTTTTTTTTCCAACTCAAATGTGACCAAAGGTCGAGTCACCGTAAGTATTATACGGCCACATTCACGTTTAGTGGCCGTAACAACATAAAAGTGTGGCTAAAGGGTACCACCATTTCTTGCCGGAATCAAAATTTTGTACAATAAGTGTGGCTAAAAGGTAGCAACAGCCACATGAATTTATTGTAAGTGTGGCCATTTCTACTATATAGTCACTTAAAAGTTTATTTTAGCCACATCAATTAAAAAAATGTGACAAAAAGAGTTGTTGTAATCAAGCATTTCATTCATTAAGTATGACTAAATGATAGTAGTGGCCACATGAACTCACTGTACGTGTGGCCATTTTATTATGAGTAAATTACAAGTTTTGTCCTTTATGTTTATATCAAATTGCAGGCGCTGTCCTTTTGCCCAAAAATTTACAAGCGTTGTCCTTAACCTTTCAAAATCTTGCACGTTTTGTCCTTTAGGCCAAACCTGGTTAGAAATCTCAGTTAAAAATTGTCATGTGCAATGCACATGAGGGTAAAATGGTAAATTCCCTCTCAACCAAATTTAAAATAAAAAGAATTTCATTAAAAAGAATTTCGATAGCAGCATCATCTTTTAACAACACTACAGTTAAGGTGTCAGGTAAATTGCCGCTGGCTCCTTCATGGTGTAGATGTTCGATTTTAGAAGAGAAGGTGGGTGGAGTTTGACACAGATGATTGGAGACAGCGGAGTATTCCGGAGACGATCGGTGGAGTATTCCGGAGGCGGTGGAGGTGAATATGGTTTCCGATGACGGTGAGATCGAGGCAACCAGAGAAAAGCTGATGTTCGATTTTCAAACGGAGGTTGGGATGAAGGACGCGATTCTCAGAGGAAATGAAAGCGGTTTCCGGCGACGGTGAGTCCTGCCACATAAGCCGAAGAAGCGACCGAGATATATATTCTGAACAAATAGATTTAAATATTAATTTCATCTTTTAACACTTAATATCATGATAATGAATAATTGAATTAATCACTGTTGCATTTATTTATCTTTCTGTTTCAACACCATAAAATCTGAAAAGGTGTTTTGATTGTGGAGTTTTGACTGATGGGTGGAGTTTAATTTGAGAAGAGAAGAGAAGGTGGGTGGAGTTTGACACAGATGATGGTGTGTGATGTGGGGTTAAGTGATAAGTGGGTGGTATTGTTTTAATGAAATTCTTTTTATTTTAAATGGGGTTGAGAGGGAAATTATCATTTTACCCTTATGTGCATTGCACATAACAATTTATAAGTGAGATTTCAAACCAGGTTTGGTCTAAAGGACAAAACGTGCAAGATTTTGAAAGGTTATGGACACCGCCTGTAAACTTTTGGCCAAAAGGACAACGTCTATAATTTGTTGTAAACATAAAGGACAAAACTTGTAATTTACTCTTTTATTATTTAGTCACATGAGTTTACTATAAGTGTGGCTAAAAACTATTTCTAGACACACAAATCAATTTTGTAATTTTAAAAGTGACTATTATCTAACCTTTAGTCACACATAAAGTTTTATAATTTACTAGGTTTTTTACCCGCCGCACGTTGCGGCGGCGTCATACGCATAAACTACAATCAACCCGACTCATTTCTAAACTAAATTTATGTTGAAACATGGGGTAATCCGAATTTATGTCGTTGAATGAAATGTATTATATTTGACCCGACTTGTTTAAAAATAACTGAAGGGCTGTTTAATAACTTCTGAATTGGTAAGTGTTGAACCAGTAAGAAGTCTGAACCATTAAGGAGCTATTTGTTTGAGTTCTTAATGGCTCTTAATGGTTCAGAACTGTTACTGGTTCAACCTTAATAGTTCAGACTGTTTGTTTCGTTTGATTAAGATATTTACCTTTGAATGGTTAAGCATTATACTGAGTCTGAATGATTAAGACCTTTTTTTGAATTAGTCCGACATTTGTCTTTAAATAGTTAATTATCATACAGCCGAATATCGTCTTCATTAACGGCAACTACTGCATATCCTCCTTCCTTGCTTCTTATCCCACCGGATCTCTGTTGGAAGTTGTTTTGCCGACGGGTGGCTTCCTCTTTCTCTCTATCTCACTCTCTCTGTGGCGTTGCTTCTTTCTTGTGCATCTTGTGTACCAATCATAGATCTCTTGTGAAATTTCATGTTGTACCATCTGCTTCCTTGATTGTACGCCGTTTGAATGTATATTTTTGTTTATGTTTATTTCCAATGTCTTGAAAATTAGCTATAAAACTCGAATAACACAAAATTATGTTTATGAACTCAAGGGTTTATGCTCAACTTGAGAAGAATCAGTGAAAGGTTCCAAATCCACTTCAAGCATTTAGTGAAAGGTTCCACCCAACAGCTCTTGTTTGTGAAGACTGTATGTATAAGAAAATAATTTAAAAGGGGTAGTATTGTAATTTGAAAGCATGATATTTTTGTAATTATGTCTAACATTATTGCACCGACCATGCTCTTTAAGATTTTATAAATGTGTGACTAAAGGTTAGACAATAATCACTTTTAAAATTACAAAATTGGTTTGTGTGTCTACAAATAGTTTTTAGCCACACTTATAGTAAACTCATGTGACTAAATAATAAAATGGCCACACGTACAATGAGTTCATGTGGCCACTACTATCATTTAGTCACACTTAATGAATGAAATACTTGATTACAACAACTCTTTTTATCACATTTTTTAATTGATGTGGCTAAAACAAACTTTCAAGTGACTATATAATAGAAATAGTGATGTCTGTCGTTAGTGACATGCAAAAACCGAAATAAACTAGGTAGCTAGAGTAAGTCGGATATCGAACCAGAGGAGGATTGTGGAAAGTGTCGAATGAAAAGTATTAATTAATTACTACTGAATTGGAAAATCGGTGTGATTGATTATAAGAATTATCTAAATTAACAAATAAAAATTGAGAAAAGATTGAGTTGTAATAAACAATGATGAGAGAAGGTGATCACTCCGGGATTCAGATTCTGTAATTACTAATAACCTAGTTCTGATTTTATTGGATGCTATTGATTGAATAGTAAATCTGTCACATCTACCAATTACCTAAGCAGCTCAAAATCTTAATATTAATTGATCAGATAAATATTAAAACAAGCATACATAAGAATTATTCAATCAACAAAAGCATAATTGGATTCAAAACATAATTATATCTCTGACTGCCACTCAGGATTTGTCTGTCACACAAATTATATAATCACGCAAATAGTCGGCTGTCACCCGACTACAAATCCAAATCTCAATACAAAACAGAAACTAGAATTAAAAGGGTCTCACAATAATCATTCACCCAAAGTGTCCACGAGAGATTTAGCCGCTCATCTCGGTTGAATGATCTTCACTCGCTTGATACCCGGTTGAAAAAACCCTTTTCTTCTTTTTTCTATTTCTTGTCTTGTCTGCCGTTGAAGATAATAAAAATGATGTATCCTCTTCATAAAATAATATCCCTCAAAGTTCAAGAAGTCTCCCTCCAAGTCAAGCCCACCTCGTCCACAAGCCCACATGTGCGATGTTTTGATTCAATAGTCATGTGATGTTGTCAGCCCAAAAGTGTATGCGTGTGTCTTTTCTGCCATCAAAAACCGGCCCAAGCCCAATGACGATTATTAGTTTTGATGTTGCTGCCACAAGTGATGATTGTAATGTTGACTACCCTTCTTACGTGGACCCTCTCAAAGTCCAAATATGGCTGCCACAAAACAAATGCATGTGATGTGCTCTCTCTAATGTTACCGTCCAAAAAGAATCCAACAAGCAGCCCCCTTAATTTATGTCTCAGCGGCCCAATCAAAGAAGTCGGCCCAGCCCATGTCTTTCACATATGTTCTTTTTTTTTTCCAATGTCACGTGAATGTGATAATGAAATTGTGATGTTGACTTTGTGTTACTCATGTCCCCAAGGTCTGCCAATATGATTATGTTGTGATGATTCATAAAAAATGGTCCAATGAATTCCTTCTCCCTCACGTGGATCTTAGGGATTTCAAACCCAATAAAATAATGCCATCCAATTTTTGTTGCACATGTGCCCTCCATCTTTCAACCGTAACTTACGAAATTGAGCGTAAGTTACGTTGTGAACCTTCTGATTCTTTTGGTTTCAACACATCTCTACACCATAAGTTACGGTTTGTAGTGCCGCCTACGGTTCCGACTTTCTGTTCACTTTTAATTATAATCAACTTTCATTTAATTACCCGAAGACCCTTGAACTTTGTCACATCATGTATCTTGTATCTTCAAACTCTATCTCGATCCGAATCAATGCCCAATCAGCACGAATCACTTTGTTCATCATCCTTAACGCTCTAACTTTGGCGCTTTAACCCGATTAACCTGTAACACCACAAACGCTCGTAGATATCACATTCGACACGTATAATCAAGTTCACGACAATAAAATACTTGTTATAATACACTTTCGTACCCGGTTTCACACACTCCATCACATCCCCACACTTATCATTGATTGTCCTCAAGCAACCATTACGAACATTACTCACCTTATTAACAAATCACTATTAAATCCCTTACCGAATTAGCAATTTAAGGTCCCAAGTCATACCCATCCCATAGACTGACACAATCGAGATTGACAATCTGACAGACAAGTGATATGCATTTAAAACAGTATAAGACTTGCCTAACTAAAACTAACATGCTTATGATACTACACACATGCCACACGCCCCTCACAATAGTCACTCCTCTCGGTTTAATCAAGACTAGCGTGTAATGTGCTAGTATATAATTTCGCTCAGAACCAAATATGCTACTTTGCAATCATAAGCTTGTATAGCAATCATACCTCCACTGTATCAAATAACATAACACATATCAAAAGGACTTTTCGGGTTTTGGGTTAAGGGTAAAGGTAAGGAAATATTTTTGGGTTTTTTATGTTTATATGGCAAACACAAATGAATATACCAAACCATGACAACTTTATTCACAAAAACTACTAACACTTTGGGTTATTTTCGACCCATTTATTTAATACGAACATAATACTAATTTTTGTTTTTGTTTTTCTTTCTTTTCTCTTTTTTTTTTCTTTTCATTTTTTTAACAAATATCTAACACACAATTGTCATTCATGGTTGGTAATCAAACGGGTCAAACAAGGTGTAACAAACGAAAGGTGAAAGGCTCAACATGGTTAACTAAGGTGGGTGAAAGTAACAATCAGCACATAACACAATGGAAGAGATCCTAATGCCTTTATCATTTATGTGCATACGCTAAACCACAGTCTCAGCACGTATCAAACCACACAAGTTCTAACACAAAGCAACATATGGCCTACACTCAGCAAATGAACAGTTATTGCAAATTCATCTAACAACTAGAAGGCTCAAATATCTCACCGAATAAAAGGAAATCGGGTTACCGACACGTAGCATGTGTAATTCCTAAAGCATGTTACCCCTAGTTAGGCATCTCTTCTCTATTATTTTCTAAAAACCTGTCGGAAAAACTCTCATGAAACTTAAAGGGACAACCATGACTAGGGATCTAAGTTAGTTTAATATCAGCAAGGAACCCATTAGCGATTGAAAATGTTGGTTTTCATGTAGTTCAAGCATACTCGAGACACAAAAATTTTTAAAATTTAACTCAATTTCAACCCTTCAAGCATTTAAGATCGTCAATCCTACCAACCCTCTCTCGAGTTACCGCATCCCCACACTTGGGATACATTGTCCCCAATGTATAGTGCAATTTATAATCTAAACTCGAGAGATACCAACCACAAACCATGAACGGCTAATACCTAGACTCAACACAACGAAACCACTCCCAACACAAAAATTTCACACCACCAAGTACACAAAAACAAATAAAACATAGAATAGATAAACACATGCACCTGATCAGAAAACAAGTGAGTGTTTGTATTGGTGTAGCTGCTGTGATCTAACTGGAACATACGCCCCTCATAGATTCTTTGAGATCTCATCGGGGAGGTTGCCAAACATCCCCACACTTGATTCATTGCATCCGTGAAGATGGAACGTAGAAACCTGTCAAAACACAAACACACCAAAACAAAATGAAACCAAAACAAAGTACAAACTCTACATCCTCGGGCTGCCTCCCGAGAGCGCTAAGTTTATAGGTCTTCAGCCAGACCATACCTGATATGCTCAAGGTGGTCTCAATGCACACTTACCCACTGTATTTCCAATGAAAGCCCGAAATTTTACATGCCATTTCCATAAGCTCGTCGGTGTAATTGACATGTTTAGAGAACACCTGCGGGTTTCGCTGATCCACTTCATGAGATATACACCGATGTCTTGTAACTTCGCCCTTTTCATCTTCTTACTCGAACCCTCTTCCCCACACTTGTTAATTGGAATGATTGATATGGGAAGAGGTTCGGTACACACATTCATCTCATCAGACTGCTCTGCCTTATCATCCTCACACACCATCTGATCCACTAGTGACTCTTCATCAGATAAAGGATTCTTTGGTGTGGTATTATCCTCCACAACCTCCTCCTTCATGTGAGAATCATCTCTAATATCATCAGGTAATGGTGAGAGACGCTCTTCTATTTCTATCTTCATTTTTAACTTTTGACACTTGGAAACTAGGCAGCTGATTCGATCTTCATCGGAAAGGTTGGGTGCTGATAAATACTGCTCGAGTTTGGACAAACTCGCTTCCAACAAAGCAAGCTTTTTCTCCTCCTCTGTCTTAGAATATTCCTCGGGATGATACTGTCGATATCCCTGATACGGTGTTGAGATGTACGCATCCATCATTTTTTTATTCCAATACTCTGGATTTTCCGAATACACCGCGCACACATCATCATAATCATAAGTATGATTACGACCGCAACAGAAACATTGTCCATCCGTCCTTGGTTCATAATAAGCATCCTCATCCCGATCCCATCCGTCAGAGTAATAACCATCCTCCACCGTTGTATCAGAATCATAGAAATATGGTGGAGGGGAAGGATTATCATAGCAAGGCATCGCTGGTTCTTCCAATTTCGCTCTTTCCCGTCTAAATCGGGCCTCGTGGCAACCGATACACGGGTGAAGTGGTTCCCTGCACAAAATGCATCTAAGAGAGCTGCAGAATATTGTAAGATCTGTCATCCTGCACAAAAACAAAAACACAAGCACCACGCATAAATCTGAATAAAACAAAACAAAACAAAACTGACACTATTTTTGGATTTTTATTTTTTATTTTTTTTAAACTAAAACTTAACACTAAACACTTTGCGCACGCCTCCCCGGCAACGGCGCCATTTTGATGTCTGTCGTTAGTGACATGCAAAAACCGAAATAAACTAGGTAGCTAGAGTAAGTCGGATATCGAACCAGAGGAGGATTGTGGAAAGTGTCGAATGAAAAGTATTAATTAATTACTACTGAATTGGAAAATCGGTGTGATTGATTATAAGAATTATCTAAATTAACAAATAAAAATTGAGAAAAGATTGAGTTGTAATAAACAATGATGAGAGAAGGTGATCACTCCGGGATTCAGATTCTGTAATTACTAATAACCTAGTTCTGATTTTATTGGATGCTATTGATTGAATAGTAAATCTGTCACATCTACCAATTACCTAAGCAGCTCAAAATCTTAATATTAATTGATCAGATAAATATTAAAACAAGCATACATAAGAATTATTCAATCAACAAAAGCATAATTGGATTCAAAACATAATTATATCTCTGACTGTCACTCAGGATTTGTCTGTCACACAAATTATATAATCACGCAAATAGTCGGCTGTCACCCGACTACAAATCCAAATCTCAATACAAAACAGAAACTAGAATTAAAAGGGTCTCACAATAATCATTCACCCAAAGTGTCCACGAGAGATTTAGCCGCTCATCACGGTTGAATGATCTTCACTCGCTTGATACCCGGTTGAAAAAACCCTTTTCTTCTTTTTTTCTATTTCTTGTCTTGTCTGCCGTTGAAGATAATAAAAATGATGTATCCTCTTCATAAAATAATATCCCTCAAAGTTCAAGAAGTCTCCCTCCAAGTCAAGCCCACCTCGTCCACAAGCCCACATGTGCGATGTTTTGATTCAATAGTCATGTGATGTTGTCAGCCCAAAAGTGTATGCGTGTGTCTTTTCTGCCATCAAAAACCGGCCCAAGCCCAATGACGATTATTAGTTTTGATGTTGCTTCCACAAGTGATGATTGTGATGTTGACTACCCTTCTTACGTGGACCCTCTCAAAGTCCAAATATGGCTGCCACAAAACAAATGCATGTGATGTGCTCTCTCTAATGTTACCGTCCAAAAAGAATCCAACAAGCAGCCCCCTTAATTTATGTCTCAGCGGCCCAATCAAAGAAGTCGGCCCAGCCCATGTCTTTCACATATGTTCTTTTTTTTTTCCAATGTCACGTGAATGTGATAATGAAATTGTGATGTTGACTTTGTGTTACTCATGTCCCCAAGGTCTGCCAATATGATTATGTTGTGATGATTCATAAAAAATGGTCCAATGAATTCCTTCTCCCTCACGTGGATCTTAGGGATTTCAAACCCAATAAAATAATGCCATCCAATTTTTGTTGCACATGTGCCCTCCATCTTTCAAACGTAACTTACGAAATTGAGCGTAAGTTACGTTGTGAACCTTCTGATTCTTTTGGTTTCAACACATCTCTACACCATAAGTTACGGTTTGTAGTGCCGCCTACGGTTCCGACTTTCTGTTCACTTTTAATTATAATCAACTTTCATTTAATTACCCGAAGACCCTTGAACTTTGTCACATCATGTATCTTGTATCTTCAAACTCTATCTCGATCCGAATCAACGCCCAATCAGCACGAATCACTTTGTTCATCATCCTTAACGCTCTAACTTTGGCGCTTTAACCCGATTAACCTGTAACACCACAAACGCTCGTAGATATCACATTCGACACGTATAATCAAGTTCACGACAATAAAATACTTGTTATAATACACTTTCGTACCCGGTTTCACACACTCCATCAAATAGCCACACTTACAATAAATTCATGTGGCTGTTGCTACCCGTTAGCCACACTTATTGTACAAAATTTTGATTCCGGCAAGAAATAGTGGTACCCTTTAGCCACATTTTTAAGTTGCTACGGCCACTAAACGTGGATGTGGCCGTATAATACCTACGATGACTCGACCTTTGGTCTTGCTTGAGTTGAAAAAAAGTGTGACAAAAGGCGTATGGTCACACTTTTTTCATGTCGTCGTAAGCCTTTTTTGACGTAGTGTAACCAAATATTCTAATTTGAAATGATTTTGAAAGGTTTTGACCCGATTTGACTAGTTTATATATTTTATATTATTTAAACTAGCCGTACGTGTAAATACGGTATGGGGTGGTCGAATAAGTCTATGACGAGTCCGGTATGTCAAAAGACGTTTCAAAATGTTGTATGATCAGTTTCGAGGTTAGATTATATGCCTCATAGGTTTAAAACCATTTTTATGCCGCAAGGGCAT
This sequence comes from Helianthus tuberosus, assembly GCA_030545235.1. Classification (NCBI taxonomy): domain Eukaryota; kingdom Viridiplantae; phylum Streptophyta; class Magnoliopsida; order Asterales; family Asteraceae; genus Helianthus; species Helianthus tuberosus. Next base: position 19,527,740 of record CM060398.1, read on the forward strand.
TTTTGACATTTTAAGAGTATACATAGTTGACTCGTCAATTGACCCTTCAAATGATATGACCAGAAGATATAACCTCAGAGGGTTTTCCCTATAATATTACGATCACGAAACAAGCCTTGATTGGGTTTCAAAGTATACCAAACGGGTTAGAATCGAAAGTCAAAGCAGAAGTCAACTTGTTTGACTTTCGATTATGAAATGAGCACTAAACTAAAAATGACGAGTTAGACATGATAAACATGTCCTAATATGTTATATAAACTATTATGATGTCAAAATTTAGAGTTTTGATACTTAGAAGTTCATTAATCGTAATTTGTAAAATCTGCGTTTTTGACTTTAATTTTATACCTGTTTTAATCGTCATTTCTCCTACTAAACATGGTGATCAGAGGGTATAATCACAAGGGATTAACACCTTCATTATTACGATCACGTTGCAAAGTTCAATTTGAACTTTGACTTGACCGAAATGGTCAAAACCGAAAGTTAAAGCAAAAGTCAATTTGCTTCACTTTCAGCTGATAACTAGCCGAATATTTGAAAAGAACCGAAGGAAACACTTACTAGTGTTAGAAGGGAAGTTTTAAACTTCATAGAAGCAGGCCTCTTAGTCCAGAAGCTGCTCCAAAGTGATTAGTGAGAAAGAAAAGAATGGTGTGCTTGAAATGGGTCAAGAACATACCTATTTATACTTGAACAAGAATCATGAGGTAATGCCAAGTGCCCCTGAAGCTCCCATGTGTTGATTAGTGGCAGGGAAGGTGGCATAACATAGTTAAAGGTGGGAAAATCGCAACTAGGTGGCACAAGGAGGCAAACTGCAATGCCAGCTGCAACTTATTGTCTGCGCATCCCTTACGGACCATTAGGGTTTTGTAGGATCATGAAACGACCTAACGAGTCAATCAGAAGAGTGCTCAGACAGAATCAGAGGCGGAATTCATTGATTCTGTCTTTGTTTAGCTTGTATTCACTATTAATTGTCTCGTTTATTAATCTCTGAACGTTTACAAGACTGGAGACACTTCGACGGCATCTCGGCGTCGGAATTAGAAAGTTACAAATGATGAAAGTTTGAAGGGTATTTATAGGGAAGACGCTGACCGTTTGAAGGTGGCATAAGACTCTTCAAATGGTCACACTCTTCAAACTGTGACCCTCTCAAACGGTCATGCTTCTACAAACTAACACTCTCAAACGGTCACGTTCAAACTTAATGACTTTTGTTTTGTCTTTTCTATAGTGATGCAATGATGATGTAAGCATGATGATGTCACTTGTGATGTCATCTCTGTGAGTCATGCTTCAGATCCGCAACGCAACCCAGACTCGATATAAGACGAAGTCGACAGATGTATGCACCAACAGACTCCCCCTCAGATGTTGACGAGTCTTAAGTGTCGAGTCTTCGCATCTTCAGTCTTTATCAGTCTCTTTTCTTTCTTAGCATATACCAGGATCTTCTCTTTGGCTCTAACTTCGTCAGACTCCCCCTCTCATCATGATGGGATCGCTGTCTGGAATTAGCTATCACCTTGAGATCAATCCCTGGCTTTATCTCTGATCAGCTTATTTCCTGCACACATTTTCTCATCACAACATAAGTTTTTACTTAAATCAATAAGAAAAACTTACTAGTAATAGTTACATCAAGTTCAAATTAATGACCTTGATTAACTAATCAAACTTTTCTTTTAAAAAATCAGTTTCTTTTTTTAAACACACACTCCCAAACCAGTTCATCATGTTCAACACTTGAAATTTTGAAAATCAGCTCTCCAACACCAGTTATCGAGAATCTTTTTGTATTTTTCAAAATTTAAACTAAAACACACTAAAATCCTTTTGGATTTTTGAATATAATATAATGAAATGCAGTAAAGAAATATTTACAAACAATATTTTTGTGAGTTTGTGTAAGAGGATCATATCAGTTTTTGAGACACATCACAAGCACCGTTAAGCTTTAAACATTTTAAGCTCTAAACGATTCACGTTGATTGACGATATTGTTGTCCACTTAAACTCAATCTAAAAAATTTCAATCTGCTTACCAATACGTTAAGGTATATTAAGATTGCACTAAATTCTTATGGACCCCACGATCTCAGCATATCCCCTCATCATGCAATACACTGACTCAAGTAATGCCTTTAAACTTTTATCAACTGTGATTTGTGCGAAAACAAAGCAGAATGTTTAAACATTAACAATCAGGTCGATACTTCCGTATACGCAGAGAAAGTCCAATGTTTAAACAAAATAAGAAAAATAAAACAAGTTGAAGTTGTTTAGGCTTTAACCACCAGGTCGATACTTCCGTATACGCAGAGGAGGTCCAAAGCTTAAACGAAACACTAAAGAAAATAAAGCAGAACGTTTAGGCAACAACATCCAGGTCGATACTCACGTATACGCAGAGGATGTCCGATGCTTAAACAAAATAAAGAAATAAAACAAGTTTAAATCTTTGCAAAATGAAATGCACAATCACAGCGACTTTTCAGCAAAGTTGTGAAAGTTCACAAACTTAACCAGTTTTATGTCTTTCGACAATCAGTGATTACTGAGTAGGCACACAATCAAGAAGGACAAAACTAAGTACTATGCTTTCGACCATGTTTCCCACTAGAACTAGGCTTTTTGCTTTAGGTTTGTATCGTTATCGCAAATCTACTAGTCTAGCTGAGCCTACCGTCACATCCTTAGTGAGATCGTTTATCACATTTTATCTCTCCATTTCTTTAGCATGTTGTGACAGTCCAACTGATCTACTATCATTTCCTCTTTTTGACAACAAAACTCATTTTTGCATTTTTCAATGTTTTTGACATTTTCAAATTTTCTAATTTTTTAAGATTTTTACTCCCCCTAAAATCAAAATATGTTTCAATTTTGATTTTCTGAGAAAATTTGAAAATGAACTGTACAAAGAAACGTGACAACATGATAAGAATTACTTCAATTCTCCATTCACTTGGCTTGAACAATCAGAACTCCCCTGACAACAAAACATTTTCCCATGGTGATTTCAAAACACTTAAGTTTGTTTTAATCAAAATGGTTTTTCCGGAAAATTAGTTTTGTAAGTCATTTCTCAAACATGGGGTTTCATCACCTTGTTCTTTCAACCACTTGTAAAAACTAACATATGTAAGATCAATTCACAAACATCACTTGTAGAAAATCAAGTACAATTTAATGTCCCTGATTTACCACTTTTAAATCGAAATCACTTTCGTGAATTTCTCAAGAAATATGCTGATTCATGTTCCACGCTTACCAACCTGGGAACTCCGGCAAGTCAGGTTTTTCATTTAAACAGATTCACCCAAGCCTGACTGACCTTGGGTGATTTTGAATTCTTGTTCAACAATGGTGGAAAGTTTTCATCATCCATTGTTAGACCAGAATTCTCAACTTTTACCTCAACAAATGGCTCTTCTGGCTTTACTACACCAGATTCATCGCCTGATCGTGGCTTGTCTGACTTTAATAAGTCAGATTCATCGCCAACATGTGGCTCCTTTGTTTCCGAAGAAACAGATTCATTGCCACAAACTTTCTTCTTCTGCTTTCCCTCTTTCGTCCTCAGATTTGTATCTGATGAATCCGTTTTGATTGATTTGTCATTCTTTGGCGAGCAAGACGATTTATCAGAACTTTTATCTGTTTTACCAGGTGTATCCGAGGACAAAATCCTTTCGAGATACTCTCTCGCCTTCTTCCTCTTCTTCCTCAGTCTGTCTTTTTGCCCCTGTGAAAGCTTCACTTTCTTTTCTTGAACTTTAGGTTCTTGAACCTTCTGTTCTTTGGGCTTGACATTGACTGGTTTCTTCACCTGCTTCTGAGATTCAGCCCTCGATATTCTCATTGATTTCATTGAGCAATCTCTAGCAATATGGCCAATGATGTTGCAGTTAAAGCATATCCTTGACTCAAATCTCCAACTCTGGCAGTTAACAGCAATGTGTCCTTGATAGCCGCATCTGTAACACACTCTGTTATCGTACCAATCACCATTTTCAGTCCAAACATTTAGATCAAAGCACTGTTTGGCTTGATGATAATCTTTCCTCCTCTTGTTTGCTAGATTTGGCCTTTGAGCTCTGTGGTCCGACCTGCACCACTCATTACCAACAATTTTTGAATTTTCATTTTTTACTTTTTGTAATTTTTTATTGCAATTGGATGATTGATATGATGAACTTTTATTTTCTTTTTGAACATTTTTCAAAATTTTCTCTTTTTGTTTTTGTTCCACTTTCTTCTTCAAAGGTTTTTGCTTAGAGCATTCTCCCTTTTTAGTTGATTGTGGAACAATTTCTTGAAACTTTTCTTTTAACTTCAAAAATAAAAAAATTTCTTCATTTTTTCATTTTCATCATCAGATTTCTTATCACAATCTTCAACTTTGACTTTTTCAAAGTTTGTGACATTGTCACTTATTGGAACAGAATTTAAAGGTTTTGGACAAGAAATAGTTGAAGTATTCACAAAAACCTTCAACTTTTGTTCCCATTCATTGATTTTCTTTTGAGCACATTCAGCTTCTTTTTCAAGTCGAATAATCGTCTGAAGATGAGAATTTATCATTTGTTGCTTTTCAATGTTATTCTTTCTAAAAACAGATCTCCCATCTTCAAGAATTTTTATTTGACTTTGAAACTCTTTTTCAATCTTCGATTTTTCATTTTCAAAACTTTTAATTTTTTCTTCAAAAGTTTTGTTTTCTGATGTCAAACTGTTCAAGTCATTTAACAGTTTAACATTTTCAGATTTAAGTTTTTCACAATTTTCCTGCAAAACAAGAATCTGTTTATCGTCAAATTGCTTCTCATCTTTCAACTTCTTGATTTCCAATGTCAAACTTTCCACATCCTTCAATAGTTTGCCATTGTCAGCCTCAAGTTTATCACATTTCGAGCAACCTGAGTCAAAACTTGAGGATTCAATCTTCACAGATTCTTCATTCTTTTGAACTTGCTCTGTCTCCATCTTGTATGTTCCTGCACAAAAGATTTTAACGAAGTCAAGAGGATTCATATTCTCATCAATATAACAACCCCTCTTCATATCATATTTCATAACATCTTTTGCACTAAGACACACACAGACTCTTTTGTTCATTTCAACAACCACATCCAAACTTATTTTCTCCAAATTATTTTCTAACCTATTCAACAACTCTTTCTTCTTACTTTTATTATCATACCAATGTGTTTTAAGTTCGCTAATGAACTCATATAGATGTAACTTTGAAAAATTAAAATTTCTTTTTAGATTTTCCAAAAAATCATCCCATTCTACTAGTAATGCATCATCAAACTTTGATACTTTTTCAGCATCCGACATTCTTATTTTATGATCTTTCAAATGATCAATTAAACAATCAAATCTCTTCTCCAAATCATCCAACTTTTCATCTTTCTTACACAGAAAACATTCGAATCGGTTAGCCCAAACATTCTTGGACAAACCTTGATAATGACTACTGAAATACCCTCGATACCAATCAGTTATCCTTTCAAGATCATTGTTTTCTTTTTCATCAAAGACCTCTGCCATTTCAAACAATCTGATTGGGCCGATCAATTAATGAATATGTTTAACGAATGATTGGGCCGATCAAGACAAATGGGTCGTCTAATGATTTAATGTTTTAACTATTGATAATATCCAACAATCTCAAGTATCCAATGAATATGATTGAGCTGCAAAAATCCACTTATCCGACAAACAAACAATGAACTGTACTCAATTAAAATTGATCGATAATTGTGATGAGCCGAAAAGTCTGTAGTGGGCTTCAGTAGTTCACGTGAATTGTCTTCTATATCTCGTGGCCGACAAAGTCTAGAAAGATCAACAGTTACATGCAATCACATGCAATCTATTTTCACAATTAATGATTCAATATTCAAAAATATTCAATGTTCGACAAGTTTTATCAATCCAAACACTAGACCCGAAATGATAATATCACATGCCCTGACACCCTCATTTAATGTTTCACAAAAATCGATGTACTTTTCAAACGGTTCACACAACTCAATGCACTTTCGATAATATCACATGCACTGACACCCTCGTTTAATGTTTCACACAAAACGATGAACTTTCAAACGGTAGCCGTGTTTCAAGTCAACGATACTTTCAAAAGGACACATGCAATTTCAAACGGGAATGTGCTGATTTCAAACGGTCAGTCCAGTTTCAAACGGACAAGTGACAGTTTCAAACGGCCAGGTGCATATTTCAAGCGGTCACGGTCAATTTCAAACGGTAAGGTGCATTTTTCAAACGGTCAGTCAGACTTCGTTCAAACGGTCACCAATTTTCAAGTCATTTTTACCATTTTTACTTCGAGTTTTGATCTGATATTCTCAAGGGTTTGTTAAAACACAATTACGCACACATTGTGAAAGTTTTAGCCGATTTTAACCGTGAAAAGTATCAATTTTGTGAAAGAAGGTGTAGAAAATCAGAATTTGCTAGCGAAAACGAGCTAAACGGTAAGAACTCTTCCTCCTGAGCTCTGATACCACTTGTAGGATCATGAAACGACCTAATGAGTCAATCAGAAGAGTGCTCAGACAGAATCAAAGGCAGAATTCATTGATTTTGTCTTTGTTTAGCTTGTATTCACTATTAATTGTCTCGTTTATTAATCTCTGAACGTTTACAAGACTGGAGACACTTCGACGGCACCTCGGCGTCGGAATCAGAAAGTTACAAATGATGAAAGTTTGAAGGGTATTTATAGGGAAGACCCTGACCGTTTGAAGGTGGCATAAGACTCTTCAAACGGTCACACTCTTCAAACCGTGACCCTCTCAAACGGTCATGCTTCTACAAACTAACACTCTCAAACGGTCACGTTCAAACTTAATAACTTTTGTTTTGTCTTTTCTATAGTGATGCAATGATGATGTAAGCATGATGATGTCACTTGTGATGTCATCTCTGTGATGTCATGCTTCAGATCCGCAACGCAACCCAGACTCGATATAAGACGAAGTCGACAGATGTATGCACCAACAGGTTTGCGGTCCGCAAGGACCTCTGGTGCCCAAAACAGTGTAACCCCTTACAGACTGTAAGGGTTATGGCAAAAATTGCATTTTCAGTCCCTTCAGAATGCAAAAAAATGCATTTTCAGTCCCTTAACTTTGTTCCATATCCCATTTTAATAAATATGTACCTCTCCTCCAACAAATCTGGAATATTTGGAGAGTTTTCGAACACATGTTGCTTTATGATTCGATAAAAATATCTGAGGTGTTACATAACGTCCATTGAGTTCAACAAATCTATACTACCATATATATATATATATATATATATATAAACCTCAAGAACATGCGGAAACTGAGGCAGAACCTTCATTCAGTTTTCTGTTTAGACTCAAAACTTCTACTCGTTTCCGCAACTTCGCCCGATTTCCATCCACAAAACTCAAATCTCAGCTCTGGTTCCTCCTTGGTCTAAAATTTGTTAGGAACAAGTTTAGACGCAATCTTCCCATCTAAACATTATATAAAAAAGCAAAGTTTGTAAAGAATACTTCCGGTTCTTCTGTTGTGATCGCCAAGCATAAGCCACGGCCCCAAATAAACAGCTAGCCATCGCAATCACCATAGCCGCACCCACGGGCACTGTAACTACATTTCTTGAGGATAATAAATCCTCTGAACCGCTTTTTGTGTCCATGATCACCGAGTCAATGTCCTTGTAACGGGATACGAGCATAGGCCCATAGTAGCTGACCAAGAACTTGAACACCTCATTGTGATCCCAGTTGATAACGTTGTTTTTCATTTGACTTCCGGCAGCATAACAAGATGGGCAGAGTTGTTCTGGAGGCCAAATTATTTTTGGAAATTTTGGATCGCCGGTTCTGAGAGATGATTCGGTTTTCATTAATTTTTCGTTCACCTTGTTGTGTGTGGCCCACAACCAAAGTACAAAGTCGCGTGTCGTGTTGAAAGGTGCAGCGACACTAAAAGTTCAAAACATTGAAGATATTAGCATATGAATCAGAATAGTATGGTCTTGTTACAAACATAAAATTCACTATTATGGCATTACCTTGAGCACATGTCGTAAAAATGTTGACTACATTCCTCACATATGAAGAACTTGTGGATGAAATCACATGTGGTAGTAAACGCCTGGTGGCTTCCTTTATCGTCTACTGTAACAGAAACCGAATGTAATAGAACCCATAATCCACAACTGCAATGTCACAAACTTTTGTTAACGTGACTTATTTTGCTAATATTTTTAATAGGGGCAATTTCATATATACCCCTACAAACTTGCAAAATATCATATATACCTCTGCAAAATTATAAATATCAAATATACTCTTACAAAGTAGTTTCATATATACCCAATTCAATAAAAACAATTTAGTAAAAGAGAATTTTACCTTTATTTTTTTATAACTTTGAAATCTCATATATGACCTTGAACTTCAAATATCATATTTACTTTTTTCTAGTTTAATATATTTAGCTTCAATATTATATATATGGAGAATATTATTGTTTATTGAAAAAATAAAAATAGATAAAAATAAATTTAAGCTTAAAATGTGTTATATAAAAATATGAAATTAAAATATGAGCATATATGAAAAACTTAGAAGTTAAAAAAGTTAAGTGTAAAATGATTCTTTATGAGATTGTTTTTAATAAATTGGGTATATTTGATATTTTAACTATTTTGTAAGAGCATATATGATATTTTAACTATTTTGTAAGGGTATATATGATATTTTTAGTTTTTATAAGGGCATATATGATATGTTTCGTTGTTATCGGGTATATATGAAAATTTTCAAGTTTGTAAAGGTATATATGAAATTAATCTTTTTTAATAAATCTGTAGGAAAAAGGAAATTTATTAGCAAATAATATCTGCCAATGATCTCTAGATCAAGTGGTGGAGGGCTTGCATTTCTCTTGAGAGATGCAGGTTCGACTCCCACTTGGTGCAGAGTGAGGCACTGGTGGGCAATGATAGGAGACCCAGGGAAATCTGAGTTGGATTCTTGAGCCAAACGGGTTTTACCGGTAATTTCACCGTCGTGCCTACTGGCGGGTGGGTTACCGGGTTTTCCCCGGAATTGGTGGTGGACTCGGGTTACTCTCGGAGTACTCCGTTTGTCCAGTGGGTGCCCCGAGAGTGCTCGGGATTGAATTTGTTGGCCGTTAAAAAAAAAAAAAAAATTAGCAAATAATATCTAAAGTAAACATGATTTTGTACCTGAAGCCCCTAGTGTCTTCCCTGCTGCCACGACAAAACATCTTCATAAACAGAAACAATAATTCAAATTATAGTAGACGTATATATAGGGATGGGTTACAATAGAAAACCACTCCCACTGAAAAAAAACTTGTACAAAACACATGTAACAACGTTTTTTATAATAAAAAAAAAAACAAAACCCATGTAACAAGCCGTTTCTTATAATAAAAAATAGGACAACAAAAGTATAAAAAGCGCCGAATTTTTATTTTTTAAAAAAAGTAAAAATGTTTCCTATGTAATTTAATAGTTGTGTAACACTAAATAGTAGCTTTGTTACATACGTAACAAAAAACCTTTTTTTTAAAGAAAAATACTAAGACGTTTTTTTTATTTTTTCGGCTCAAAACTCTTAAAAATATTTATATTACATGCAAGACTGGCTCCATAGGCTTGCGAACCTAGGCATGAGCCTACGGCCACAAAAAAATAAGGGTATCCAAGTTTTTATATATAATATATGTATTAGGCCCAATTAAATATGTTTATTTCAAAACTAAACTAGTTTTTTATTGACGGAGCCCAAAGTAAATATTGTTAGCAAAAAAAAGGCCCAGTTTCAAAACCCATTTCGCATTAATTTCCAGCTATTAGAACACAACAACCATCGACCTAATCATCATTATTCAGCGACCTAAAGCCCCTAAAATATAGCCGCAATCATTGTTCCCACTTCCCATCACAACCTGCTTTTAATTTCTGCGCTATCGGCTATCACTAGACGAAAAAAAGTAACTGTAATCACCCATGGCGACGGGTCCATCGGGATTAGAGGAGAGTTTATGGGTGAAATTAGGGCCCCTACTTCGTTGTTCGCTTAGGGTCTCCAAAAACGTTGGAAAAGCCCTAGTATTCTCCTATATAGAGTAACTGAAGAGGTAAACTACCAACTAGAATATGTTGTGTATATCCACCACATAAATAAACATGGTAATTAAAAATAATCTAAAAAACAAAATATCATATATGAACAGAGAATTAATTAATAAGCAGAAGTATACTATACCCAATACCCACGAGGAACTTGTTTTCCACAAATCTGAAAGGTATGCAGAGCAGCATCAAGTCCACTGATATTAGTTTGTTCATCAATATTTTCTGACAAAATATTTGAAGGGTATATATCATCAAAGTTCACAAGTATATCAGCACTTCCCTTTCGGCACCTAATGTCATATACTCATAATCAACAACAACAAAAAAATTTAATAGTGAATTTAAATAAAGTAAAGGTAGATACTCTAACCTCCTGGATGGATTATGAGCCACCATAATCTGCATAAACTTTATAAATGTAGCTCGAGTATCTGAGTTGATCATCTATCATTTACATAGAAAAAGGTTTTGATTTTAGATCACAAGTTTAACGTGGCGGGAGATAACAAAAGTAACGCGTAAAAGATTTGAAGTTAAACCTTGTGTTCCAAAATAATGTCGAATGCAACATCCGTGGCTTCTTCAACGTCATATATAGCGCGTGAAATCTAGCACATGTTAAAATTTCGTCACTTGCCCAAAAATTGTCATACGTATGAACCCGAATATTCATGGGTTGACCCGAACACGACTTGTTCAACCCGTTCGCAAATTAATATATTAAAACTAAAATTTTATTTAAAAAAACACAAATATATATAATACAATTACAATTTAATTTATGATATAAAACAGATTGTAAAAAAATAAAATATAATATAAATGGGTTAAACAGGTCAACCCGCCCACCCAACCAGTTTGACACGAACCCAACCCGTTTAGACTAAACCCAAACCCGTGAATTTTGTGTTAGGTTCGTGTCGTGTAAGAAATTCACACCCCTACATTTTATAGTCAACCTGTCCAGGATCTGAGACATTGGACTGCAGACACTCGTCATTTTCGAATTTCTCATCTTCCAAGTCATACGAGCTATGCGAAAAAACAAAACATAAAGTTACATCAAATGCATATAGCGAATTAGTGATCAAGTGATTGTTTACGCTCTTCACAAATACCTTGTCAATCGTGTGTTAATCCATTTGAGCAGGTGTTGGGCGGTCTTTCCATCTTCGATAGAAATAATTTCACTTTTTTCTTTTTTGCCATTCCAGTGACCGCCCACGAATTTAGAAGGCGCGCCCCATAAGAGAATTGGATAATGGAGAATATGAAACTTAACACAAAGTTTTCTATTTATCTGTACTGCCAAACATGTATTTACGGTGAATCGCTCACTAAGATGCGATGTAGTAACAGATGTTAGTATAAGTTTCGCAAGAAAACAGTTAACATTTAAGTATTGACACCTTATTGGCACAGTCTACTCTTGTCATCAATATAATTCCAGGATGAACAGCATTTGCTCCATTGAAAAGCTTAGCAACCTTCTCATATTGCGGCTGCAAAAGTATAGCTAACATGATAGAAAATACAACATAGATGTAACTTATGTTGAGATAAAATGTACACAAATGAGAAACAATTACCTTATAGTTTCTGCAAGCTGGACACCTGCAAATTATCAATAATAACAGTAAATAGCATACGCTTAATAGACCGATGATTCAAACAAGTTTGTCATCTTAGCTAATAACATATAATCAGATAGTCAAAACGATGTATCATGTATCCGTCTAAATCTTAGGTAATTTCTCTTGAAAAATCAAAAATATTTCTGCATATTAGGTCTGAAATCATAATCAAACTGCGTCTCATCATTTCTATCAACAATTTTCACCGAATTTTGTCATATGATTTGATCCTAGTAAATAAGTAACTGCGTCATGACTCGTGTCACAATTCATTTCACCCCTTCGTATTCTATCTATTAATTTTGTAAATATATCTTTAAAAAATTGTTGTTATAACTTCTAAATCTTCGTTACTAATATTATATGTGGTAGTTTAACTAAAAGGTGAAAATGTTTATGCCACGCGGGCAATTGAGCTTTAAATAACTAAACCTTCAAAAGTGTGTAGTGATTTAATTAGTAAATCAGATATAAAAGAAAAATAACAAAAATAAATGTGTGCGCGCTTGTGATTGGTTGAAATACGATGTCCGTTAAGGCTCGATGGTGTGGTTTAACATAACGCCTCGCACCACATAAACAATGGACTTTAACTAACACGTCCTTTAACATACACGGTATGGTAATTCAGCTAGACGGCACCCCCACCCCGGGTGCTACCCACTCCATCTCTGTGTATTGGTTTGGCGGACAAAAAGGTGGTGATATGCAGTTGGGTGCAACCTAACTATTTATTATTTCCTTTATTCAACATGCGCTAACGTAAAACAAAATTAAATTAAAAAATAAAAATAAAAAAAAACATAGTATTACGTACAATGATAAGTAAACCAAACCTAAATCTAACACAACTAACCATACAAGCTATCAGCAAAAGTAATCTCCAAATTATTAGAAAAAAAACTGACCAGTGTGCGAAGAATTCAACAATGACGTAAGTAGCAGGGGTTTCCTTGAGAACAGAATCGAAATTAGTGGCGTTCAGATCAACCACATAATCACCACCGGTCTTTATTATTGAACGAGATCGTAGCGTCGGAAAAAAGGAGGAAGCTGATGATGATGACATGAAGGTCCAGATAAAGAACAGCGCAGTGGAAAGGTTAGACATTGAAGGGATAGATAGATACGATCAACCGTCGTGATACTCATGCATGCTTTTGTGGTATTCAAATGCAAGCCCAGTATCAAATCAAACTACCTTTATTGTTTTTTTAGGTTTGAGAATAAATGTAATTTTGTATATTAACTAATAAAAAATAAAATTTAAAAAAAATTCTTTTCTTGCACGGATTTAATGATATGTATTATGGGTTGAATAAAATATGATTTAATAGGTTAACACATGAAGACGTCAAGATATGTTTTTAAAAATGAATTTTGATTTACTATTTACTTGTTATAACATTTTACTTTACTTTTTTATTTATTATTAGGCTAAAACACGTAGTGGGTTAGATAAATAAAATATTAAATAGTTATTAGTAAACGGAGATAATAAAGCGGAAATTATGATTTAACATTATTATTATTTAATATTATAGAGAAGTTTCAAATTTATAATTTAATTCGATGATTTAATTAATTATTAATTAATAGGATATATAGGTGGAAAAATAATGCTATGAGTGCATCAGGTATTAACAAGTGTCCAAAAAGATTTTTATTTATTAGTATAAAAAGATTTTACAAACTAAAATTAGGTATTTTTTGAATAGTTGCTATTTAATTTAACAAAATTATATGAATTATATATCCATATAAAAAGAAAGAAGTTTAAACACTAAACTAACATCTTTTATTATTATCATAATTTTTAACTTTATTAATATTTTGTTATTACTACATAACTTAAAAGGCATGGTCGGTGACTCCTACCATGCTTTTTTCACGTGACCGTTGAAGTAGAACATGGAAGTTGTACACCTGGCAAACAACCATTGGTCACTTTGTCCATTCTTATATACTAGTAATAAGACCCACGCGCGTTGCGGCATGAGTACATTGCAAACATTGAACGGATTAGTCAAAGTGTTATGTGATGCGCTAACCTTATGAAAACACGCGTTTCAACGTATCCGGTTGAACTCAACGTAACATATAGTTGCATTGCGATTGGATCAAAACATAACGCAAATCGAATTTATACCATACAATCATACCGTATTATATGCGACCCGGCTAACTTGAATTTACACCGTCAAGTCAAAAACTCCTGAGGGGTCAAAGTGACATTTTACAAAGTTCATAAAAAGTTACGGGGTTAAAAATTACATTTCCTAAACTTAAGGGTTAAGAGGGGGTAATAATGAGATTTGACAAAGTTGGGGGTAAAAAGGAAACTATGACAAAGTTGGGGGTATAAAGGACACTACCACAAAGTTGGAGGGTAAAAAAGCAAACTACTTAATAAGACCCGTGCACGTTGCGGCACGGGTACATTGCAAATGTCGAATGGATTAGTCCAAGCGTTATGTGATGCGCTAACCTTATGAAAACACGCGTTTCGATGTATCCGGATGAACTCAACGTAACATATAGTTGGATTGCGATTGATTCAAAACATAACACAAATCGAATTTATACCATACAATCATAACGTATTATATGCGACCCAACTAACTTGAATTTATACCATCAATTCAAAAACTCTAGAGGGGTGAAAGTGACATTTTTCAAAGTTCATAAAAAGTTACGGGGTTGAAAATTACATTTCCTAAACTTAAGGGCTAAAAGGGGATAATAATGAGATTTGACAAAGTTGGGGGTAAAAAGGAAACTATGACAAAGTTGGGGGTATAAAGAACACTACCACAAAGTTGGAGGGTAAAAAGCAAATTACTTAATAAGACCCATGTGCGTTGCGGCGCGGGTACATTGTAAACGTCGAATGGATTAGTCCAAGCGTTATGTGATGCGCTAACCTTATGAAAACGCGTGTTTCGACGTATCCGTTTGAACTCAACGTAACATATAGCTGCATTGCGATTGAATCAAAACATAACGCAAATCGAATTTATACCGTACAATCATAATGTATTATATGCGACCCGACTAACTTGAATTTATATCGTCAAGTCAAAAACTCTCGAGGGGTTAAAGTGACAATTTACAAAGTTCATAAAAAGTTATGCGGTTAAAGATTACATTTTCTAAACTTAAGGGCTAAGAAGGGGTAATAATAAGATTTGACAAAGTTGGGGGTAAAAAGAAAACTATGACAAAGTTGGGGGTATAAAGGACACTACCACAAAACTGAAGGGTACAAAAGCAAAATAATTGCATGGTCAGTGGCCAATGCCACCGACTTTCTACTTTAAGATGTTACTAGTAATAAGACCTGCGCGCTTTGCAGCGCGGGTACCTCGCAAATATCGAATGGATTAGTCCAAGCGTTATGTGATGTGTTAACCATATGCAAATTCACGTATTAACGTATCCGATTGAACTCAATGTATCCTATGGTTGCATTGCGATTGGATCAAAACGTAACGTAAATCGAATTTATATCGTACAGTCATAACGTATTATAGGCGAACCAACTAACTCGAATTTATATCGTTAAGACAAAAACTCTCGAGGGGGTCAAAGTGACATTTACAAAGTTCAAAAAAGTTAAGTTGTTAGAAATTGCATTTTCTAAACTTAAGGGCTAAGAAAGGGTAAAGATAAAATTTGATAAAGTTTTGGGGTAAGAATGAAACTATAACAAAGTTGGGGCTGAAAAAGAAACTACCACAAAGTTGGGGTGTCAAAAGCAAACTATTTGTAAAATGGAGTAGTAGTTTAGGGACTAAATTTTCCATTTTATTAAACTTTGAAGATGCCAAAGTCAATGGGCTAAAATTAAAACATCCATGAAAGTATGGGGGAGGAAGGCAAAGCCGGTATCGTCAAGACAAAAACTCTCGAGGGGGTCAAAGTGTCATTTACAAAGTTCATAAAAAGTTAAGTTGCTAAAAATTGCATTTTTTAAATCTAAGGGCTAAGAAAGGATAAAGATAAAATTTGATAAAGTTTTGATTTGAGGTAAGAAGGAAACTATAACAAAGTTGGGGCTGAAAATGAAACTACCACAAAGTTGAGGTGGCAAAAGCAAACTATTTGTAAAATGGAGTAGTAGCTTAAGGACTAAATTTTCCATTTTATGAAACTTTGAAGATACCAAAGTCAAGGTGCTAAAATTGCAACATCCGTGAAAGTATGAAGGGAATGCAAAGCCGGTGTCGTTAAGACAAAAACTCTAGAGGGGGTCAAAGTGGTATTTACAAAGTTCATAGAAAGTTAAGTGGTTAAAAATTGAATTTTCTAAACTTAAGGGCTAAGAAATGGTAAAGATCAAATTTGATAAAGTTTTGGGGTAAGAAAGAAACTATAACAAAGTTGGGGCTGAAAAGGAAACTACCACAAAGTTGAGGTGGCAAAAGCAAACTATTTGTAAAATGGAGTAGTAGTTTAGGGACTAAATTTGCTATTTTATGAAACTTTGAAGGTAACAAAGTCAAGGGGCTAAAATTGCAACATCTGTAAAAGTAGAGCGGGAGGAAGACAAAGCCGGTGGGGTTTCCACCGACTTTTTCTTTTAAGATGTAGTAGAATTATAAATATAAATCTTATATATCTTAAAATATTTTGATGTAAAGAAAATGAAATAAACATTAGTTAAATAATAAGTAATAAACATTATTTAAATAATAAGTAATAATAAAATAAAGAAAAACTAAAAACAAATTTACACCGCAACATACAAGACATCCAACTTTAGAGATTTTATACATTCAACCTTCATCTTTTGGTAACTGACACATTGACTCCTAATTTTTTGTAATTGACAACTTTGAGCCCCATTTTTTTCTACTTAATAACTTCACATTTCGTCTTCTTCAACATTTCAATCCTTTTGTTTAGATTACTTTTACGAATTTGCACTTCAACGAGCAAGACATTCACGTTAATATCATGAACATAACGTAACAAATTCAAAAACGCGTCACGTCACAAACAGACGCCACACATCAATGTTATCATAGTAACGTATGTAGCAAAGTCGCAAACGAGAAGTTGCCGCCGCAACACGCGACACGGGTAAAGACCTAGTTATAATTAAATTTAAACATAATTTGTTTTTCACTTATAACTCTTAAGATATAATGTTTTCTAAAATCTGGAACATGACGTTGCGACTTGCCAATTTTTTTATCTTTGCCCCGGTGTAAACCTTTTTCAAAACTAGATCTGAATGGTTATGTATAAGTAATCGAATCACAAACATAATGTTATATAAAAAGCTACCTAACATTTACTTTTTATGTATATATAAATTTGACGCCATACTCTTTTTCTATTCTAAAACACGTGTCCATATAATGTTTGGCATATCATTGTAAGATTAAATATGTATTTAATCTGGTACTGCTCATTATCATTTATATAATATAGATAAAAATATATTAAAACCTTATAATATTTTATTTTTTTAAAGGAAAATTTGGATCACTAACGGACCATTGGAGTATCATTGTGCCACCAGTAGAACCACCCGATCATATTCATCTCCACTAGACATAATGCCTATACACCAATTCAGGAGGAAACCCAATAAATATGGGAAAAACCCCCCTTGTGGGAATTGAACCCATGACCTATTGGTCCTAAAGTCTTATCCCACCACCAAGATGCCACTAGGCTATAAAGCCATTGTCACACACCCAAAATCCACACGCGGAGTATCACCGCTTGGAGGCGTGACTGACCAGGATCAAGCCACCAATCATATTGAACGAGCATGTAAGTAAACATAATTCAACCAAACAATATGAAAGGTGTTCAAAACCAAAGCATAATTAAGTGTTTAGCGGAAGCATAATTGTAAAAACCCATTGAAAGTATTAAATACGAGATAAAGTAATGTTCATAGCATGGCACACACTGCCATGTCCCACAACGACCGTTCCTCCCTGTGCAAGCTCCATGAGTACCTAATGACCTGCAAGGCATGTAGCAACGAATCAACAACAAAGTTGAGCGAGTTCACAGTTGGTTGTTTGGTTATAGTTTTCATTTCGTAAATCATATGTTCGTTTTGTAAACCATGTATCGTATTAATTCGTATCGCGGCCATTCTAGGCATGTTTGCGATGATTAGTGGGGGCTTCCCATGTGTTACTAGACCACGCGTATCGACTGCTACGAAAATGTAAGAGGTGCCCTAAGTCAATGTCTATCAGCATTGACCCTTTGCCCATAGTCCATTAGTACACGCTCGTCCGACTGGCACGGTGTGAGGTTTGTTAAACCTAATAGCGCTATTAACTAATGACCCGCTCGCCATAGGCCTCGGCGATTAAGTCGATAAATGAGGGACTTCATTTGATAGAGTTGATGGTCTTATAGTCGTGTACGTAGGTTTTACGTACGTGCCCGTCAATCCGAGGACAGTAGTAAGTATAACTGTACGTAGGTTTTACGTATGTGCCCTTCAATCCGAGGACAGTAATAAGTATAACTGTACGTAGGTTTTACGTACATGCCCTTCAATCCGAAGGCAGTAATAATTAGTTTAATAGTAATGGTTGTACGAGTAGTTATCCAATCCCATTCCCAACCCCTGGGAATCCCATGCCTTGGCTAGTGTGAACTCACCTTGGTTTGCTCGGCAGATACACAGAAAGGTCAAGTCAAGCTGCTAGTGGTCAACCACGTCCTAATATGGTTACCATACAAGTCAGGTTTTGGTTACGAGTAGTGCACATAGGTATCACATAAGCTAGCAGGTAAGGAACACATACAGATCATGGCAAATACACATCGTCACGTTTAACAGTCATAACATATTCAACTTGTGCTACTAAAAGATTGGGCTCGCACAAGTCTAATGGCCTTGTGCGAGTCATCCGTTGGAGCCCAATACTACCCGACCCAATAACAAGAAACCCAACAGAACTATAAACATGAACACGGCCCAAATAACATGTCTTGTGCGATCCGGATAGCATGTACGATCCGGTCGACTTGTGCGATCCGAACTAGCCCAGCCCAACATGAATATCCGGCCCAAACATTACAACTTGTGCGATCCAACAGTCTTGTGCGACTGGGGACCTCTTGTGCGATCAGGTCATCTTGTGCGACCAGATCAGCTTGTGCGACTGGACTTCTTGTGCGAATGGACCTCTTGTGCGACCAAGAGGTCTTGTGCGAATGGTTTTAAATTTCCGTTTTTCATGCATATCAGTTACAAACATTTAGTGGTTTCCAAATTCACAATTTATTAATAAATGCTAACAACTTCCAAATTAAACAGAAATCGATCAAATCATTGTTTTTAACAATTGATTCACATAAACCCTAAAATCATAATTATGAACAACAACCTATCAAATCCTATTGTTTGGTCCGATTTCATGAATATACAGCCGATTACATGTATCTGAATCAAGATTATCATCACATAAACATCAATTCTAATTCGGTTTAAGCACCCTACACAAGTGATTCGATCTACATAAGCAACCCCTAGTGATTTGCAATCATAAGAAATCATATAACATTCTCCAAATCATTAAACCACAATCCGAAAACAGGACATGATGATCAATAAACATCTATTTGGTTCTTACATTAACATTATAACATCCGATCCACATAAGCATAATCACATAAACATCATTGTTCATCATATATACCACACCTAATCATTATATCAATCATGGAATCATAAAATCATGAACACTAACCGATTGAGAAGATGATGGAATAGATGATTAATCCGAACAAGAAAAGATCTTCGATAGTGAGGGTGTGTGTGTGTTGCCGTCGAGTTCTAGAGAGAAGGAAGAGAGTTAGGGTTTGTATGTTTAGAGTGTTTGACAAACAAATGAGGAGTATACCCCTACTCCTAACTGTTATGCGCAAAAGAGAAAGAGTGGGCCGAACCCTCCTAATGGATGCCCATTCGGTTCAAGTTCAAGAGAAGTGGGCCGAGAGTATTAAAGCCCAAAGGCTTGTGCGGTTGGGTTGTGTTGTGCGATTACATCATACATACATTCACATAAACACATAATCAAACATAACATTCATTAATCAATCACTTTCATACAATCACATCACGTTCAAATACGTTACATCAAAGTATAAAGATAGGTTCGGAAATACGAGTCGTCACATTATCCCCAAGTTGAAAGAAATTTCGTCCTGAAATTTGGTACGTACTCACTGAGGAAGCTAGTTAAGTTGCATGGTTTTCCTGGGGTGTCACATCCTCCCTCCGTTGATCTGGAATTTCGTCCTGAAATTCCGTAGCTTCGGCCTCAGTAGTGGTTGTACTGTTTGCGAATAGTTGGGGATACTTTTGTTTCATTTGGTCTTCGCGTTCCCAGGTGAACTCTGGGCCGCGACGTGAGTTCCAACGAACTCGAACGAGAGGTATTCTAGTGCGCTTGAGGACCTTAACATCCCGGTCCGTGATTTCAACTGGTTCCTCGACGAATCGTAACTGCTCGTCGATAGTGAGCTCCTTCAAAGGAACTACGAGAGTCTCATCTGACAGACACCTCTTCAGATTCGACACGTGGAAAACGTTGTGAACTGCACTGAGTTCTGCTGGTAGGTTCAGTTTGTAGGCCACCTTGCCTATTTTCTCAATGACTTCGAAGGGTCCGACGTATCGTGGGTTAAGTTTGCCTCGTTTACCAAAACGAACCACACCCTTCCAGGGTGAAACTTTGAGTAGCACCGCTCCCCAACCTGGAGCTCGAGTGCTTTCATGTCCTTATCGGCGTAACTTTTCTGACGGTCACGAGCTGCCGCCATTCGTTGTCGTATTTGAGCAATTCGTTCTGTTGTGTCTACCACAAGTTCTGGGCTAGTGATCTGACTATCCCCCACCTCTGCCCAACAAAGAGGTGACCGGCATTTACGCCCGTACAATGCCTCAAACGGAGCAGCTTTAATGCTGGTGTGGTAGCTGTTATTGTACGAAAATTCCACAAGTGGCAGATGTTTTTCCCAGCCGTTGCCAAAGTCAATTACACATGCCCTAAGCATGTCTTCGAGGGTCTGGATGGTGTGTTCAGACTGCCCATCCGTTTGCGGGTGATAAGCTGTGCTCATATCTAAACGTGAGCCAAAGGACTTGTGCATCGCTTGCCACAGTTCCGAAGTAAATCGTGCATCACGATCCGAGATAATAGAGGTGGGCACTCCGTGCCTCGAGACAACTTCCTTAAGGTATACGTCTGCTAGTGTGGAGAACTTATCCGTTTCCTTGATAGCCAAGAAGTGAGCAGACTTTGTGAGTCGATCCACGATCACCCAAATAGTATCGTTACCACGTTGAGATCTAGGCAGGCCAGTAACAAAATCCATGGAAATTTGCTCCCATTTCCATTGTGGTATCTCTGGCTGTTGTAGTAGGCCTGAGGGTTTCTGATATTCCGTCTTGACTCTCGCACAAGTCAAGCACTTGCTAACGTAAGTTGCTATGTGAGCTTTCATGCTAGGCCACCAATACGTAGTTTTGATATCGTGGTACATCTTATCCGAACCAGGATGTACTGAGTAGCGAGACTTGTGTGCCTCATCCATCACAAGCTCTCGTAAGTTTCCATAAAGTGGGACCCAAATGCGTCCTGTTACGTAGTAGGCACCGTCTTCCTTTTGTTCTAATCGTTGCCTTGAGCCGCGTAGGGCTTCAGCCCTGATGTTTTCTGGTTTCAATGCTGCTACCTGAGCATCTCGAATCTGGGAAGGAAGACTAGATTGTATGGTGAGTTGTAAAGCTCGTACGCGCTTAGGCGCAGTGTCCTTTCGACTGAGGGCGTCAGCCACAACATTGGCTTTGCCTGGGTGGTACCTGATCGAGCATTCGTAGTCATTCAGTAGTTCAACCCACCGTCGTTGTCGCATATTCAGTTCCTTCTGTTTGAAGATGTGCTCGAGACTCCTGTGATCGGTGTAGATGGCACATTTGGTACCGTACAGGTAGTGTCTCCATATCTTTAGTGCAAAAACAACAGCTCCCAGCTCTAAATCGTGCGTAGTGTAGTTTCTTTCATGAACTTTAAGTTGGCGTGAGGCGTAGGCTATAACTTTATCCCGCTGCATCAATACACAACCAAGACCCTGAATGGATGCGTCGCAGTAAACCACAAAGTCGTCTGTACCCTCTGGCAATGAAAGGATAGGTGCACTGCAAAGTCTATCCTTTAAGTGCTGAAATGCTAATTCCTGTCTGTTTCCCCATCGATAAATAACGCCTTTCTGCGTCAGTGAGGTGAGAGGTTGTGCAATCTTGGAGAAGTCCTTGATGAACCTTCTGTAGTAACCTGCCAAGCCTAAGAATTGGCGAATTTCCGTTGGTGTACGAGGCGCAGGCCAATTCTTAATCGAGTCTACCTTAGATGGGTCAACGTGAATCCCATCCTTGTTCACCACATGGCCTAAGAAATGGACTTCACGAAGCCAGAAGTCGCATTTTGAAAACTTGGCGTACAACTGTTCTGTTCGAAGGAGTTCCAAAATGAGTCGTAGATGCTGTTCGTGTTCCTCCTGACTCTTAGAATAGATCAGGATGTCGTCGATGAAGACTATGACGAACTTGTCCAGGTAAGGCTTGCACACTCTATTCATCAAATCCATGAATACTGCAGGTGCGTTTGTCAGCCCAAAAGGCATGACCAAAAACTCATAGTGGCCATATCGAGTTCTAAAGACTGTTTTGGAGACGTCCTCCTCTCGGACTCTCAGCTGATGATATCCTGATCTCAAATCAATCTTTGAATAGTAGCTCGACCCTTGCAGCTGGTCGAATAGGTCGTCGATGCGTGGAAGAGGATAGCGATTCTTCACAGTCACCTTGTTGAGTTCACGGTAGTCGATCCACATTCTGAAAGTACCGTCTTTCTTCTTCACAAACAGGACTGGAGCTCCCCAGGGCGAAGAGCTAGGACGAATAAAACCCTTATCCAGGAGTTCTTGTAGTTGCGTAGAGAGTTCTTTCAACTCTGATGGAGCTAGGCGATAAGGTGCATGAGCTATGGGCACTGCTCCAGGAGCTAGCTCGATTTGGAATTCGACTTGGCGATGAGGCGGAAGACCAGATAATTCCTCAGGGAATACCTCAGGATAGTCGCGTACAATCAGAAAATCTTCTATCTTCTTCTCTTTCTTCGAGGTGTCAGTAACGAGAGCCAAAATAGCAGTGTGGCCCTTACGCAAACACTTCTGGGCCTTAAGGAAAGAGATGATGCTCACAACAGCACCACTCTTGTCACCACGAATCAATAGAGGTTCATCACCTGGGCGAGGAATACGGACAATCTTCTCGTTGCAAAGAATTTCTGCTTGGTGTTGGGATAACCAGTCCATCCCTATGACAACGAAGAAACTACCCAGAGTGATAGGAAGGAGGTCGATCGAGAAAGTGTGATCAGCAAGAACAAGATTACAACCCTTGACTACGTGTGTGACCTCTAGACTTTTACCATTAGCTAACTCTATAGCGTGCTTGGGGTTCAAAGGTGTTGGGGTACGCTTAAGCAGTTGACTAAATTTTAGGGACAGATAACTAGTATCAGCACCCGAATCAAATAAGACAGTAACGTAAAAGTCGTCGAGAAGGAACTTACCCGTCACAACATTGGGATCATTCCTCGCTTCTCCCTGGCCAATAACAAACACACGACCCCTTGCACCATTGCCATTGTTACCCCCGTTGTTCCCATTCCCCTGATTGTTGTTGTTATTGTTGTTCTGGTTCCTGTTCAGTTGGGGACAATCTCTCTTGAAGTGACCTTCAGCTCCACACTGAAAGCACCCTTTGTTGTCTCGTTGTTGCTGCTGCTGGTCTTGTGGAGCTGGTGGTTGTTGTCGCTGGTTCTGATTCGCAGGTCGTAAGCTCCTACAATCCTTAGCTTCATGACCCATCTTGAGACACCTCTGGCAACGACCCTTGTTGCACTGACCACTGTGGTGTCTGTTGCATCTGTTGCACTTTGGAAGGTTTCCTCGATATCCACCTTGCCCTTGGCTACCAGAAGATTGCTGACCAGGGCTCTTGTAGTCTTCAGTTCTTCTCTGCTGAGACTGAGACTGAACAGAAGTTGAACCTTTGCTCGAAGCTCCATCCCACTTACGTTTGTTGTCACTGGGAGTTTCAGAAGTAGCTGTAGCACTAATACGCTTTGGTAACCTGTTCTGCTCCACCGCCTGATCAGTGAGACGGTGAGCCAATTGAACAACCTGCTGGATGGTGGCGAGGTTTGCTGAAGTCACATAACTTTGGATTTCTGGCACTAAGCCCTTGAGATAAAGTTCGATACGCTTAATTGGAGGGTCCACCATGGTAGGACACAGAATAGCAAGCTCATTTGATCTTTTTGTATAAGCTTCAATCTCTGACCCCGTCATCTTGAGGTTGAAGAACTCGACTTCCAGTTTGTGAATTTCGTCGCGATTGCAGTATTCTTCCTTGATCATCTCCTTAAAATTGTTCCAAGGGGTGGCGTTAGCAGCAACCAACCCCAGCATTTGAACCTGAGCGTTCCACCACGTGAGCGCTAAACCCTCTAGAGTACCGGTAGCATACTTCACCCTGCGAGCCTCAGGGCATTCACACATCTCGAACACAGATTCGAGCTTTTCAAACCAGTGGAGGAGACCTACAGCTCCTTCAGTGCCGCTAAAAGTAGTGGGTCAGCAGTCCATAAAAGTTTTGAAGGTGCACACAGGTGGCTGAGCATGCTGACCTGTTGTGGGTGTAAGAAGGACAAAGTTTAACACAAAGGTAGGTTCACGAGAGTAGGACCTAAAGATCCTAGAATAAGTTTAAACTACAGGGTATACCTCCTGCTTGTGCGGCTGCAAGTGCCACAGCAACTTGTTCATTAATAAGAGCCGTCAACTGGGCTTGTGTCATGTTAACGCGTCCAGACATGATCTTCATATCAAGGGAAACATGAGTGAGAAAGGTTCGCGAAAGTGCGATGACAGAAGAGAGTAAGCACACATGTGTTTTAAATTAACAGTTGCTACGTTTACCTAAGCATACTAAAAGCAAAGTTCTACGTAGTCTAGCAAGTAGGCAATAAAACATATACCATATCACCTAGAATGTCGAGCCTTGCACGTGGAGTGAAGCGTCATTATGGATCGTAGAGCACTGTACAGGTTATAGTCTAGTTTTAACAAAAACGTTTTCCCTTATTAAAACCAAGTTCACTATAACCAATGGCTCTGATACCAATCTGTCACACCCCCAAAATCCACACGCGGAGTATAACCGCTTGGAGGCGTGACTGACTAGGATCAAGCCACCAATCATATTGAACGAGCATGTAAGTAAACATAATTCAACCAAACAATATGAAAGGTGTTCAAAACCAAAGCATAATTAAGTGTTTAGCGGAAGCATAATTGTAAAAACCCATTGGAAGTATTAAATACGAGATAAAGTAATGTTCATAGCATGGCACACACTGCCATGTCCCACAACGACCGTTCCTCCCTGTGCAAGCTCCATGAGTACCTAATGACCTGCAAGGCATGTAGCAACGAATCAACAACAAAGTTGAGCGAGTTCACAGTTGGTTGTTTGGTTATAGTTTTCATTTCGTAAATCATATGTTCGTTTTGTAAACCATGTATCGTATTAATTCGTATCGCGGCCATTCTAGGCATGTTTGCGATGACTAGTGGGGGCTTCCCATGTGTTACTAGACCACGCGTATCGACTGCTACGAAAATGTAAGAGGTGCCCTAAGTCAATGTCTATCAGCATTGACCCTTTGCCCATAGTCCAATAGTACACGCCCGTCCGACTGGCACGGTGTGAGGTTTGTTAAATCTAATAGCGCTATTAACTAATGACCCGCTCGCCATAGGCCTCGGCGATTAAGTCTATAAATGAGGGACTTCATTTGATAGAGTTGATGGGCATATAGTCGTGTACGTAGGTTTTACGTACGTGCCCTTCAATCCGAGGACAGTAGTAAGTATAACTGTACGTAGGTTTTACGTACGTGCCCTTCAATCCAAGGACAGTAATAAGTATAACTGTACGTAGGTTTTACGTACGTGCTCTTCAATCCGAGGACAGTAATAATTAGTTTAATAGTAATGGTTGTACGAGTAGTTATTCAATCCCATTCCCAACCCCTGGGAATCCCATGCCTTGGCTAGTGTAAACTCACCTTGGTTTGCTCGGCAGATACACAGAAAGGTCAAGTCTAGCTGCTAGTGGTCAACCACGTCCTAATATGGTTACCATACAAGTCAGGTTTTGGTTACGAGTAGTGCACATAGGTATCACATAAGCTAGTAGGTAAGGAACACATACAGATCATGGCAAATACAAATCGTCACGTTTAACAGTCATAACATATTCAACTTGTGCGACTAAAAGATTGGGCTCGCACAAGTCTAATGGCCTTGTGCGAGTCATCTGTTGGTGCCCAATACTACCCGGCCCAATAACAAGAAACCCAACAGAACTATAAACATGAACACGGCCCAAATAACATGTGTTGTGCGATCCGGATAGCATGTACGATCCGGTCGACTTGTGCGATCCGAACTAGCCCAGCCCAACATGAATATCCGGCCCAAACATTACAACTTGTGCGATCCAATAGTCTAGTGCGACTGGGGACCTCTTGTGCGATCAGGTTATCTTGTGCGACCAGATCAGCTTATGCGACTGGACTTCTTGTGCGAATGGACCTCTTGTGCGACCAAGAGGTCTTGTGCGAATGGTTTTAAATTTCCGTTTTTCATGCATATCAGTTACAAACATTTAGTGGTTTCCAAATTCACAATTTATTAATAAATGCTAACAACTTCCAAATTAAACAGAAATCGATCAAATCATTGTTTTTAACAATTGATTCACATAAACCCTAAAATCATAATTATGAACAACAACCTATCAAATCCTATTGTTTGGTCCGATTTCATGAATATACAGCCGATTACATGTATCTGAATCAAGATTATCATCACATAAACATCAATTCTAATTCGGTTTAAGCACCCTACACAAGTGATTCGATCTACATAAGCAACCCTTAGTGATTTGCAATCATAAGAAATCATATAACATTCTCCAAATCATTAAACCACAATCCGAAAACAGGACATGATGATCAATAAACATCTATTCGGTTCTTACATTAACATTATAACATCCGATCCACATAAGCATAATCACATAAACATCATTGTTCATCATATATACCACACCTAATCATTATATCAATCATGGAATCATAACATCATGAACACTAACCGATTGAGAAGAGGATGGAATAGATGATTAATCCGAACAAGAAAAGATCTTCGATAGTGAGGGTGTGTGTTTGTTGCTGTCGAGTTCTAGAGAGAAGGAAGAGAGCTAGGGTTTGTGTGTTTAGAGTGTTTGACAAACAAATGAGGAGTATACCCCTACTCCTAACTGTTATGTGCAAAAGAGAAAGAGTGGGCCGAACCCTCCTAATGGTTGCCCATTCGGTTCAAGTTCAAGAGAAGTGGGCCGAGAGTATTAAAGCCCAAAGGCTTGTGCGGTTGGGTTGTGTTGTGCGATTACATCATACATACATTCACATAAACACATAATCAAACATAACATTCATTAATCAATCACTTTCATACAATCACATCACGTTCACATACGTTACATCAAAGTACAAAGATAGGTTCGGAAATACGAGTTGTCACATTATCCCCAAGTTGAAAGAAATTTCGTCCCGAAATTTGGTACGTACTCACTGAGGAAGCTAGTTAAGTTGTATGGTTTTCCTGGTTTTCCTGGGGTGTCACAGCCATGGACCCTTATAATATATTAGTTGGTAATTGTTGATGGATCGATTTACCCTTATTAACTAATAAGGTTTCCTCTTGGGTGTATTTAAGGAGATGACTAGAGAGGGTTTTAGGTTAGACAATAGTCATAACATCACACATATTCGACCTCCTCTCACTCTCTATTACTACGAGTTCTTCAACCCTAAAGAACTCGGTACTACCATCATTGACACACATCATAAAGGGGAACCAGATCAAGCTCACTATCATGTCAAACTCCATAGCTGCATCTGTCTCTGGATTCTCTACTGACCTGTCTGCTATAACAGGTATCTTATTTACATGTTTTCCATTACATATTAAGTAGGGTTGTAAACGAACGAACGAACACGAACAAGGCCTTGTTGTTCGTGTTCGTTCGTTAAGGAAATAAATGTGTTCACGGACGGTTCATGAACACTTACTGAATGAGTTTTTATGTTTGTGTTTGTTCGTTAAGGAAATAAATGTGTTCACGAACGATTCACGAACACAAATAAATTTGGCGAACGTGACGAATGATAAAGGTGGATGGCCCAGAGAGTAGCACTGGAACTTTCCTTTATTGTGGAACGGAGGTCGATCGTATTCGTCGATGTAAATAATGAGAAACGAAAGGGAAATGGCACATAAACAAGGGGAAATACAGTTTCCTAGTTTAATTGTTACGGTAATAAAATAAATAAAAGTTTAATAATATAAAAAGTATAGATAAAATATATGAAAGTACAAAAATCTTTAATTAAAACACAAACATACGAACATAAACGAACGAATGTTCACGAACATCTTACCGAACGTTCACGAACACAATTGAACGAACGAGGCATCTGTTCATGTTTGTTCATTTAACTAATCGAATGAAATTTCTTGTTCATGTCCGTTCATTTATTAAACAGACGAACATAAACGAACTTCCTGCCAAACGGTTCACGAATTGTTCGTTGAACGTTCGGTTCGTTTACAGCCCTAATATTAACAGAACTGCTTAACAATCATGAATTTATTTTTTAGGTTTTAACTTTCGGTTTCTATACTATGTCTCGATACTATAATGATACTGTAATGAACCGATATCGACTGAATTTCCACAGCAACACACGGGAGAATTCTACTACTCGTCATGAAAAAAAAACTATTAAAACGACTTCTGTATGTGTTTAAATGCAAAAGCTTCAAAAAAAAATACAATAGCTGCTTCGCAAAATATTGTTAACAAAAAAGAACCGAGGGGTGTGGAGGGGTAGTTAGTTTAAGTACGATTAATGTGTCTTTGCTTGCTAAATGGTGATGGAGATTAAAAACATAAAAAAACACATTATGATTTAGATGTATCGAGGCAATTCATATTGTATGGAAACATGATAATGGTAGAATGGAGAAAAAAAAATCAATTTCGAGGCCAGGGCTTAATATTACAAAGACTAAACGGAGTTGTTTTCTAAAGGCAAGGTTTTTCTTCTTTTTTTTTGGAGGAGGTTGATGCAAAATAGAATTCCATCAGTCGCAGCTCGCATTTGAGGCTTTAAAGTTCACTAGTGGGTAACCCGCGCGTTGTTACGGAGTCGACAATAAGGGGCAGGAGCATAAAACAAACCTTAAAACAATATAAAAAAACAATATCATGATCTAGTGTTCTATGTTCTCGTCCCCAATATGCCCTCCTCTAGTCGCCAATGCCGTAGCAGTCGGGGCCCTTTTCACAAAAAAATTGACCTTCGGGACTGCTAGCTTATTGCATTTGAACTGTTGGCGTTGGATATTCGGCTGTCCACACACCTCCAAGTCGCTCCTCACCTGTTTGACTGAAAAATAAACAAACTTCCCTCTACTTTTCCACTTCCATCCAGTGCTAACAGAGTTGGAACCGTAAAAAATAATGTGCTTATTTAAGTTAATCCCAGCCTAGATTATTGAGCGTGTGGTTTCTACTTTCTAGTAGTAGATTGTTTTCCTCGAACTGTCACATTCTGCTCCAAACAACGCTACAAAAAAAAAAAAAAAAAAAAAAAAAAAAACGTGTCAAAAACTCACAAGGCAAGATGATATTCATGGGTGCTCGCATAAGTAAAATACAAAAACAATTCAAATTCCATATTTGAGTTAAAGTAAAATGCACGGATAGTCCCTGTGGTTTGGTGAAATTTCACCTTTAGTCCTCAACTTTTCAGAATTACACTCTTAGTCCCTGTGGTTTGACAAGTTGTTACTCGGATAGTCCCTACAGCGGATGAAGGTTACTCGGATAGTCCCTATGGTTTGACAAGTTGTTACTCGAATAGTCCCTGTGGTTTGACAAGTTGTTACTCGGATAGTCCTTGTCATTTCACACACACTTAACCAAAAAAACTAACCTCCATCCGCTTTGGGGACTATCCGAGTAACTTGTCAAACCACAGGGACTAAGAGTGTAATTTTGAAAAGTTATGGACTAAAGGTGAAATTTCACCAAACCACAGGGACTATCCGTGCATTTTACTCTTTGAGTTAATCAACATTATAAAATGCATGAGCACTAAAGAACCCGCAATTATAAACATATAAAACAACTTTATTAAAAAATGTTGCTACAAGGATCCTAAATGATGGAGTAACTCACCTGGCAATGGCAATCGAATTACACATACACAATTCATTTTTTACAGAATTGTGCATACTTTAATAACAAATAAATATTTACAAATGTACATACATTAATTTGAAGAGTAAACTGCTAAAATCGTCCCTGAGGTTTGTCTCAAATTGCTAGATCAGTCCAAAATCAAGTTTGTTTGCTAAATTCGTCCCTAAGGTTGACTCAAATTGCTAATTCAGTCCAATTAATAGGAGTTAATTGCTAAATTCGTCCCTAAGATTTGACTCAAATTGCTAATTTAGTCCAATCATTTTCCCTTCAATGGACTGAATTAGCAACAGAACTTAGGCCCAATGACTGTTTTAGCAAACAAACTTGATTTTGGACTGATCTAGCAATTTGAGACAAACCTCAGGGACGATTTTAGCAGTTTACTCTAATTTGAATTAACAAAGCTGAGATAAATTTTGAACAGACAATTGATTATGACATGCTCAACTAACAACTAACAGATTAGATTATAAATTTTTGTTCTATATTACATCAACAAACTTGGAAGAAAAACCACCAAACAGAATGGGGTAAAATTAAAAAAAAAAGTACCTTTATGTCTTGAAGAATGAACAACTTAGACAGAACATTCGCTACAGATTATGTATTAATAGCAGCTTAGATTTCAATTTCACACTTCGATTGAACAACAAAACAAGAGAGCATAAGTAAGGCACTTATAGAAATCGGATGTTACCTCAGTCACAGCAATAAAAAGAACTTCAGTTGGTCCAATAAACTTGCATCAAAACGAAGAGTTTGATAATGAGTTCCTGGAAAATAAACGGAACCCATTTATTGAATCGAAAACCAAAATTAAGTCATTCAAAATAAAAAAAAAACGAAACCCATTCACTTTCTCTCCATTTTGATTCTCCAATTCTGGACTAAAGCCTTCAACTGGCAATGAACCATCAGCATGCCATTCGGATGCAACAAACAAAATTGTCAACGATAGTTATACCAGGGGAACAAATTAACAAATAACAAACCCTAGACATATAATCATATGAAGAAAAAAAAAGGGAAACACAACAGACACAAAAGAATCAAAATTCACATACCTTGAACAATTTTAGGGTCTTGTAATCAAATCTACAAAAGCCAATAAACACCTTATCAGCCTTTGAGACTTTGCCCATTGTTTTTTGAGAAAACTAACCCCTAGATACAAACGGAAGAGATGGTGGTTTAGAGAACCGAGGGCCAAGACAGCGGTGGTGGTGTTGAAACAAGGCGGACAGCGGTGGCGGCCGTCGCTTTAACCTCTTCTATTCTATTCAAGAGTTTGGGTGGTGGAGAGAGAGACGAATTTACGCTTGTGTTGCAGAGAAGCTCTGTAGGGTGTGGTGGATTTTATGGGATTGGAGGGGTTAGGGGGAAGATGAAGTGAAGAGGCGTGTCTTTAATACCCTACGGCTTCTTTTACTATTTACTATTAGGGTTCTAGAAGAAGATGGCAAATTACCGATTATACCCCTTTGGTGTCTTAAAACTTTGGGTTAAATAGCTTACACGTCTTTGTACATGGTGCTTCGTAACTTGTAAATATGGTAAAATTACAATTGTGTACGTCACTTTTCCTTTATATAGTATAATAGATTATGCCCCGTTTTGCATCCGCCATTACTTACGCCACTCTATAAGATGACTTTACGATGTTATTAAAATTTTTTTCATAAGACGTATTCTTATTTATCTATTGTTATAAGACCGCACGGTGTGGGCATGGATATGTGGCGTTTATGCCATTCCACGTCACACACACCACACTCTCATCGGCGTTTTCCATGGCATTGTTGAATGGGCTTGAACATTTTCACTAGTGTTAATAGCGTTTCCTGGTCGACGTGGCGTTTGTTAATTGGATGTTAAAATTTGGTTGTTGGTCACAACGGTTAGTAAAAAATGGCGTTTTTTTTAATTACTCATACATATAAATACACTATCTCTTTCATTTTACCAAATCATTAATCTATCATATTATTTTACAGATTAAAACACCCTCTCATAAAACCATACAAAATATCGGTGATTCCTTGGGTCGTACAAGAGGACATCGCGTTATGCGAATTATGGGTCGCAGTGGTGAACCACGGGGCTACGTTACAAACGGCTCGGTTTTGGGATCAAGTTTACCATGAATTTTGTTTACGTAGGGGTGAGGTCATCCGTAGTGTGGACGCACTTTGCTCACGTTTTCGGATGATTCATAAGGAGTGTACGAGATTTGAGGCAATAGTAAACAATGTAGACAATGACAATGGTGAGCTAAACGAAGGTGACATCATCCAAATCGCTTGCATCAAGTACCATAACACGTTCGGCCGTGACTTCAGACACTACGCAGTGTGGCAAATAATGCGTTTTTAGGTTGATGCAAAATAGAATTCCACCGGTCGCATCAGAGGCCATTACTAGCGCCATTCTATAAGATGGCTTTACGATGTTATTAATTTCTTTTTCATAAGACGTATTCCTATTTATCCTTATAACTAGATGGCTTTATCCTTACTTGTGCCATGACCATCATGACCCTTCACGTAGGTGTCATGTCATCCATCTTTAATCTACCATTTAAAACCACTACCATAAAGGTGTGGTCATGACCCAAACCATTATCCCCTTTATTATTTTAATTTATTTTTGTCTTAAAATTATCAAATGAGAGGGTCGTGGTAATCGTGGTTTAATGCCATGGGAACCACCATCAATCAAGGAGGGGGTGGTGTACCATTTAATTAATGGGCCTATGTGAAAATAATGTTCTAATCCATGTCTCCCACACCCCATAGCCTAAATAGAGATATAATGAGGCCTATTCTAGGAAAGGATATAAATACGATTAATGCAATAAGGCTGGAGAGTGTGGTATAAAGCCCCTAGGGGCTTTATCACGCCACGTCAGATCCACCTAGGCGCCACGTCATATGGTGGGGGGGGGGGGGGGGGGATTTAAACCCCTCCACCCCCCCTAACTTGCATGCAATGGTTTAAAGCCCCCTATTGAACAAAATTAAAAAAAAAATTGGTTGAAAATAGGTGGGCCCCACCTGCACACACCTTTAACGCTCGTTAGCACCATGACGAAGAACCCATAGCGCCCCCCTATTAACTTGGAGGGGATGGTGTATAGCGCCCCGGGACGCTATAGATGTTGAGGTGGCGGGGTGGCGCTAAGCCACACCCTGTAGCCTAATTACAACCGATATATCCGTAAATCAATTGCTTGATTTACGATAGGCTATTACCCGGGTCCCTAAAAGTTGATAATCATAAACTATTAGAGGATCAAATTTATAAAAACATTATTTTAATTTCAACTTGATGCAAAACATTAGAGTTGATAGCTTAATGGATCACTAAATGATATTTTTTCTATAAAAATATGTCATGCATTCACGTCTATTTATTTATTCATATTTCAATAACAATCATCCAATAGTGTTTTTTTGCCTAAGGTTTCTTCCCTTGAGTAGGAATGCTTTGTTCATGCCTAAAGAAATTTTCAGGATCAACAACCGTTTTCACCTTCACCAACCTCTCAAAATTCCCCTTAAAATACTTATCCCCATAAACCTTCCCGGAGTTAAACCCGTCACCCGAATTCACACCGACATCAAAATCCCGATAATTAGTAAACACACACCTCGGATTCTTCGACACATACGGCGTCATAAACTCATAAAACGCTTTCCCTTTCTTCAAGTTCTCCTCAATCACTTTCGGCGCCCCTTCCATCCAAGGCATAAAATACTGAATCTTATACAAGTTTCCCGCACGGTGAGGCATCGCTGTCGCATTCGCTGGAATTTCGCTCATCTTCCCGCCATACGGGTTAAAACCCATAACAACCGTACTACCCAAATCCATTAACTTGTTGAATATTGTTGTCCACCCTTGTTTTTGAATTGGAGTTTGTACAAAATCAGACATGGCTTTAAAAAAAATAGTGCGGGTACTTCGGTCCAGTAGGATCTCGGGCTTTTTGATATCAAGTTCGGCCCAATAAAGTGTGGACTGAAGCCAACTTACTTCCGAACAATTTTCTTTTTTTAAGCCCAATTCCGGAAATGCTTTGCTCATTAAGCCCAATAATTTACTTGAATCACCCAAAAAAAAGCCTACAAAAGTTACCTTTATTGTTTTTTTACTATTTACCGGAACGGGTGTTAATAAAAGTCGAATGAATAAATCGTTGTCGATTTTCGGCATAATTTCTTGCCATTTCATAATGACATCGACAACGTTTGGTTCGGGACCTTTTTCTAGCCGAAAAACGGTGGTAATTTTCGGCACGGGGACTAGTTTTAATGTGAAGGATAATACGACACCAAAACTACTGCCACCACCACCGCGAACGGCCCAGAAAAGATCCTCGCCCATTGCTTTTCGGTCCAAAATCTTGCCGTTAACGTTAACGATCTTGGCGTCGATCACGTGGTCGATTGATAGCCCGTATTTTCGGATCATGTTGCCGTAACCGGCACCACTTATATGCCCGCCTATGCCGATAGTCGGGCATACTCCGGAAGGGAATCCGTGAACCTTGCTCTTTTCCCAAATCCGGTAATAAAGTTCGCCGAGCTAAGCTCCGGCTTGGACGACTGCGGTTTCGGTCGGGATGTTAATCTCGACCGAACGTAAATTAAACATGTCAAGTAGCATGAAAGTTTTTTCGGATGAGATGTAGGAGATCGCTTCGTAATCATGTCCGCCGCTGCGGATTTTAATATGGAGGTTGAGTTTTTTCGCGCATAGGACGGTGGCTTGCACGTGGAATTCTTTGGTCGGGGTGACAATGATGGCGGGTTTAGGTGTGGATGCCATATTGAAACGGCGGTTTCTAACGCGGTCTTCTAGGGTTTTGGTGTAGGCAGAGGCGTTGGTGGCGGAGCTAAAAACTATGGACGAGAAAGAGGGGTCAGGATGTGGCGATTGTGTCGGGAGGCATGCGAGGAAGGATTTGTAGACAGAATTAGGATCGGCAGACGGTACCGGTCCCTTGGTAGGGGGAGTAGGATGTCCCGGTTTAGGGACAGAAGGTCCGGGTTTAGGGATGGAGGGTCCCAGTCCCTTTAGAAGACCTGGTGGTGGTCCAGATCCTATAGAAAGGGAATAAGGAATAGAAATAAACAACAATAGTAAAATAAAGATACCGGAAGACATGATTTTGTTGTGTGAGGTAATTAATGACTATATATACTTGAAGATATAAAGTAGCAAACAAGTGGATTCACTTGGTGTTTAGTAAAAGTGATTGAATATTGTATGAACCACATTGCAATTTATGGTATTTGAAAATTGTTAGGCAAACATTTGGCAAATATTATTACTGGTTATTTACATGTTTGAGTTACTTGTAGAGTTTAAATTAGGTAGTAGTGTTATATATTTTTCTACCTAAAATTGCACGGGTTGCTAATTGCACTATGTAAATGATATAATGGCACAATTGAATCACAATGTGTGTTACACTTTTGAAAAGCATATTTTTTTATTAAAAAAAAATATATAGCAATATTATACTCATATTAAGGTGAATAAAATATCCGCTTTTATGATATAATATTTTTAGATAAAATATACAAAGTTATTTAAGTTTAAAAAGATGGCAAAACTATTATTTAATAGAAAAAAAGTGAATTCTCTATATTACTTAACTAGAATTATCACTCGCCGCAATGCGGCGGGGATTCATTAGTTATATATCATGTTAGATGAAAGGCAAATAATTAATCGCACGTTGCGACAGACCTATTAAACAGGAAAAATAGACGCGTTGCGACGGACATGTCAAACAGGAAAAAAATAGATGAAAAAACGTTGAACTCACACGCACGTTGCGACGTGTTAACTCGGAAATTTAGAACGACACGTTAAACGGAGAACTTATGAAAGATGAAAAGTATATAAGAGACTAAAGTTGAAAGTAAAAAAAGTGTTGAGATTAAATTGCGAAAAATGAAAAGCTTTGGGTTGAAAGTAAAAAAAAAATTAAAGGGGTTAAATTGCAAAAAATGAAAACTTTTGAATTAGAAGTGAAAAATCAAATTAATCAAAGGGGTTAAAATACCAAAGATTGAAACTTTAGACTTAAATTGCCAAAGATTGAAACTTTAGCGTTAAAAAAGAAATCAATTTCAGATTATGAAAACAAAAGAGATAAATAGATTTAGTTAAATTGATTTTTAATATTATTATTATTTATTTAATAAAAGAGATAAATAAAAAAATAAAGGTGAAAAATTACCAGAGAATGACACGTGTCCAAAAAGGATTTTTGTTTATTAGTATAGAAAGATTTAACAATTATTAA
The DNA here is from genome assembly GCA_030545235.1 of Helianthus tuberosus. NCBI lineage: Eukaryota > Viridiplantae > Streptophyta > Magnoliopsida > Asterales > Asteraceae > Helianthus > Helianthus tuberosus. The sequence continues at coordinate 19,564,350 of CM060398.1, forward strand.
TTTCCATTTAATTTTCTGTATTGTCATTTTAACCATTAAGCTGATTTTATTAAAAACTTAGGTTGGTTCTTACGTCTTTTGGTTGAAAACAATAAAGATCAAGCAAATTAAAAATGCCTCTTTTAATCGTGGGAGAGTTGCATGTTTATAAATAATATTAGGCCTTTAATCTTAATGGGCCAGCCTAGGCTTGGCTCACTGTAACCAGGCCACCTTATTTTATTTTATTTATTATTGTATTTGAGATGGGTCCAATTATGAGGATGCCTCATTATTAACATCTTTACGTTGCCCATCAAAAACATATTATATAACTATGTAGGTCAGGATTTAGAGAAAACGGTGAAAAGTCTGAGAACGGTAAGAACGTTTGTGGATCGTCCGATCAAAACAATCCATGGACTAGATTGCGCGGTGGCGTTTTCGTAAATAACATCAATATTATTATGTGGGACGCGTTTCATTAAGGGTAAAAGGGTCTTTTACCGCTCATATTCAAAACGCCATCAAATGATTAAACGCCATACAAAAAAATAAAACGCCATTAAAAACAAAACGCTAAAAATTAAAAATAAAACGCGTTGAATATTACTGGAAGATGAAACAACACAAAATAACTGAATTTCAGTTATTAACATTTATTAGCAGAAAATCCCTCCTAAATTACGTGCCAAAAATATCATTATATAAACAAACGTAAAACATAGCTTCCATAATCACTTCAATCTACCCATTTTCTGCAAAAAAAAAAAAAAAAAAAATCGTTAACCAAAAACGCCAACTTAAACAAAACGCCAAAAATGGCAACAATCGTTTCGTGGAGATACACTCTGGGAATCAGGCGATACGTCCTCCATTTTGACAACAGAAGGAGGGTGTATGTTAACACGGTCAGGGCAATTCTGAAAACGGAAGAAGAGATACAGAGGCAAATCTTATCCATTGGCATCGCTCTAGACAACGAATGCAATGAAACACATATGCTTATGAAAGCATTAACCAGCAAATTTGGACCAATCAAAGGAGATGTGAAGCCAGACCCTGTCAAGACATCATGTCGTTTTGATGATGAAACAGACATGGTGATGGTTACATATGACAGCGGAGAGCAGGAAGTCTACTGGCTAGAGAACATCATGACAAAGCAGCGACTGGGTTTCATGGAAGAATTGCATAATGCCACTTGTACTAACACAGAAATAAACTCAAAATTGGAGTTAATGCAAGACATGTTCAGGTGGAGGCTTCAAAATCTTCAGGAATAAGAAGCTGATGAAGGTGAATGTGATGACATGGATGAAGATCAAGACGAAGACTCCGATGAGGAAGAAGATGACACAAGTGATGGATACTATTAAGATAAAGAACCTTCTGACGAAGGATTTTAATTTTTTTTCCTCTTTTTTTTTCTTCTATGTAATCTTCCTTTTTTTAAGATAATTAAATGATATATTTCTATCTTTATTAGCAAAACGCCAAAATAATACTAAAAATGGTTAACCCTAACAAAACGCCAAAAATAACAAAAAATATTTTTCCTGCTTAATATTTTATTTACTCCGTTATTGTATTTTGTCATGTTGGTCTGCATAAGGCCATTTAAAAAAACATCAAACTTAGAAGATGGGACGTCTATAACCTATAAAACTGATAAAAGTTGATCAACACAGTAAATACAAAAACAGTAACTGAAATGACAGTTACTTTATTACTATCATTTATTACAATAAAAAGTTCCGCCTAAACTACGGGCCAAAAAAACTCCTATAAGAGAGGCGTCTATACACAATGAAATTAATCACACCCAGAAAAACACAAAAACGTCATATCCTCTAGAAATCACTCCCTTTAAAACGCCACAGATGGCAAAGCTTTCACTGAAATGGATCTTTTTTCTGAGGGGGTTAACTCAATAATATTTTGCTGAATGAGATGGACAAATATTCAAGAAAAAGAGACTGATGACAGTGATATGCCATCATGTGAGCTTTGTTCTTGATGATTATATGGATGGAATAAAGGGATCAACACAAGTGTAAAATGCTATTTTGGACTCCATTATTACAAATAGCATCAAGCAAGAGTTGATCTTTAATGACATGCCACCAAACAAGAATATCACACCAAAAAACAGGTTGTCACTACGCAGCTTCTTCTAAAAAAACGGGGTTTATGAAGGAAAGTTGGCATCTAGCTAAAGTATTCAAAACGCCAAAAACAAATTCAAGAAGGAAGAGGCTGATTACATTGAAGATTCGGAAGAAAAATTAGATTACCATTTTATATTATTTTGTTTTCATTTTATATTGTTTTGATATCAAGTTATACGTTGTTTTGTTATCTAATTCTCTATAAATAAAATAGATTATTATATAAAACGCCAAAAACTACAAACACCAAAACGCTAGTAGTATGAAAACTGGGAGAACAGTTGCTGGCAAAGCACCTTGTAAAAAGGGTATTAAACGCTAAAAAATTCAATAAACGCCAAAAAAAATTGGTCTTATTGTAATCTTATGCAAATTTTAATGACTCGTAGTGAATTATAATACAAAACGCCAAAAGCGCCAAAAAAAATAACCAGAAAACGCTATAACGCCAAAAAATTATATATGTGACACAAAAACAATTAATTCAACGCCAAAAAATTTAATAAATACAATTAACGCCTAAAAAAACAAAGACGCCAGAAAATATTATACCGCGTTGTGAAAATAAAAGGAGAATGAAAAGACAAAAAAGCCTCTCCGCCCTTCTGTATGCCGCGGGACACGTGTTGGGCCAGGATGCGTTCTCACCGTTCTCACACTTTTGAGCGTTTTCTCCCGAACCCGTTTCATAATTATATAACTATATTAATTTGAAACATAACTGAAAAACAGTGATTAAACGTTAACAGCCGTTAGTTGCTTGGGATTCTCTTTAATTTTTGTTTTATTCAGGAATCGCTTCAAAAGTCTAGAGGAGCCCATGTACCCTCCTAAAACCCAAATTCCAATTTCTCCATTAGTCATGGGACATATTTCCATTTTATTGGATCATATTTTCTCATGACATCTTAATTTGTTTGGAGAAACATAAAAACAGGTTATGTTTTATGCATGGAAACGTATAAAAAAATAAGAGTTAATTGCCAAAATCGTCCCTGAGGTTTGGGCAGGTTTGCCATTTTCGTCCAAAATGACAATTTTGTACCAAATTGCCCCCAACGTTTGTAACTTTTTGCCATTTTCATCCAAACCACTAACTTAGTTTATTTTTTCTTTTAAGTTCAAAGGTATTTGGATGAAACTGGCAAATATAAAACCATAGGGACGATTTTGGCAATTTACTCAAACTCTTTTAAATTTCATTTATTTAATTAATTTTGTTACATATATAATAAAAAAGAAAATACATGCAATTTTTATATGAAAAAAATAATAGCTTTGTCACATAATTTTTATAAATTTTCATCCAACCACTAACTAAGTTAATTTTTCTATTAAGGCGAAGGATTTTTATAAACTAAGACAGAAATTAAATTCTAATTTTTTATATAGATCAGTTTTATAAAAATAACATCTACTTAAATCTCTAAATTTTATAAAACTAAAATGTTGGTGACCTTATTGAAAAAGGTCAAATAATTTTTTTTTATTATATGTACCAAGTTTGTAATTCATCTTCTACTCTTTTAAATTTGCTCCTAAGGAAAAACAAAAGCCAGTGTCCCCCCCCCCCCCCCATCAAACAATGCATCGTTACCAAACCTTAAAATTACCCACCAAATTGTAATTATAATGCTATGAACCAAAAAGTTTCTTTACTCAAGCCACTCAGAATAAGTATTAGTTAGTTACCCTCATAATCTTAATTAAATAAATATTTTATTTCTACTAACATATTTCCTAGGTGCTCAACACATTTAAAAAATATGTAACGTTTTATAATTTTTTTTCTATCTCTACAACTGATAAATACTAAAAGTTGTAATCGATTGCTATGTGTTGCACATCAATGACGTTTTCTCTTTATAAAACTGATTTATATAAAGAAGCTGTAAATTAATTTCTGTCTTAATTTATAAAATTTAAAACATCCTTCACCTTAACAGAAAAAATAAACTAAGTTAGTGATTTGGATGAAAATTTATAAAAATTATGTGACAAAACTATTAATTTTTTTTTCTAAAAACTCCACGTATATTCTTTTTTATTATATATGTAACAAAAATAATTAAATAAAAGAAACTAAAAAGGGTTTGAGTAAATTGCCAAAATCGTCCCTGTGGTTTTAAATTTGCCAGTTTCATCCAAATATCTTCAACTTAACAGAAAAAATAAACTAAGTTAGTGGTTTAGATGAAAATGGCAAAAAGTTACAAACGTTGGGGGCAATTTGATTCAAAAGTGTCATTTTGGACGAAAATGGCAAACGTGCCCAAACCTCAGGGACGATTTTGGCAATTAACTCAAAAATGAAAGATATTATGTGCGCTTAGTATTACAATTAATTTTTTTTCTTTGTAAAATTTCATTCTATTTTTTATATATTTTGATCCTGTTTGTCTATTTTGGGCATTTAGGGTCTTTGTTTCGATTGCTATAACAAGTGACTCTATCATAATTAATAAAATCAATACCGACTTAATTCCCCGCACGAAGTGCGGGTTAATCCTACCAGTTATAACTTATAACGAATCTATAATACCCAATATGAATGTCTATTCAATGGAATATCATTCACTTGAAATTTATAGATATATTTCCTCTCATAAAATTTGTATTTTTTTTTCAATTGAAAAGCTCAAACTTTTTAAAGTATGTTTTAGAGTTTAGGAGAGAAGTTTGGTTTATCCTCTTGTCAGAAAGTCATGTTTGATTGTCTCCGGACTCCTAATGCTTAAGATTTTCTGACAGTCATCCCCATTAAAGGACTTGGCCAATATATGTCGGTTGTGGAATATCGACAATTCTTAAGTACCGGCTAATGATCCATTTGTTTCCGGTTGATGAGCTCTGCTCAGTTTGCCACAAGGTTTTAGATACTTTTAGTGAGCCTGCGATCAATTGCAAGGAATTACCTGGGTTTAAATACAGACATGATTTGGTTAGCGATATTCTTAGTGATGCTCTAAAGCGGGCAGGGATTTCGCCAAAAAAGGAGGCTTCGGTGAACTTTCTGACGGATCCGTTCGATAGGAGGTCTACTCTTCGGTCAACTTATATTCTTATATTTGGGTCGGCAGGAGGAAAACACGCTTGTGTGGACCTTATAGGAGTGTCCCCTCTTGTTTGGCTCAGGGATAATGGGTTTGTTGCTAGTCAGGCAATGCTAAAGGCGAAATCAGGCAAGGTCGCTAAACACGAGAAAATTTATTTAGAGAATCAACACGTGTTTATCCTTTTTGCTTTTGATACATTTGGTTCCCTAGCCCAGAGACCATGGAATTCCTGAACATGGTCCAGCAGATCATGAATAGTAATTTCTCGACCCTTAAGAGTCGCTTAGTCTTTAGAACGATCGGTTTTGCAATTCAAAAGGAGGTTGCGGCGTAGCTTGTAGTCGTTTACCTGCCATTTTTTCTAATTTGTTGTTTTGGCATTTTAATGGCTAAATTATTGGTAAACAAGGTTTGTACAACGAGTTCTCTCTGATCAATAATTGTATTATTATCCGCACTTCGTGACGAATGCTTAAGGAAGTTATGTATAGATTTTGACATTTCATACGTGGAAAACCATAGTCAAGCAAAACTACTACCGTATTCAAGAAAAAAATTTCAATTATTTGTCAGATTATTACCTAAACTAATATTATATATTGATTGATAAATGCAAGTTGGCATATTAGTAGTGAAATTTGATTTTAAGGTGGGATTAAACATCATGGCCTAAGGTACAAATTAATGAAGCATGGAAAATTATAGCACTCATCTTCATTTTCCTGCTTTGCAGACACTTTTTCCTCCTTCGTCATCCCAATTTCACCTGAAACATACACACAAACGCCATACACAACTCCATTCAAATATCATTTATTTAATAAGAAAATGGCTTCGTTACTGTTCCCGACGCCACTGTTAACCACCACCAAACATAAACCAAAATTCTATTTTTGCATCCACCATCATCACCACCACCACCACCGTCATCTCGCCGGAAAAAGCTCATCCTCCCGGTCCATATAGCTTCTCCACCACCGATCTTGAAATAGAAGAATCCCAAGAAACATGATGAAATCACTACAAAAAGGTAAAGCGACTCAGTGGCTGTTTGACAACTTCTGAATGGTTAGGTGCTTAACCACTAAGAGGTCTGAACCATTAAGTGCTGAACTAGTAAGAGGTTTGAACCATTAAGAGCAAATATAATACTTAACCGTTCAGGGGTAAATGTCTGACCAATTCAGATCATAGGTTTTAACCGTTCAGACTTAGTATAATCTTAACCATTCAGAGGCAAATGTCTGAACTATTTAGACATCTGTTCGCGAAATAAACAGTCTGAACTATTAAGTACCAAACAAACAGCCCCTTAATCAATAGAATGATGGCAATTTAAACTTTTGATAAATTAATAAACCAAATAGAGCTTACTTTAGTGAATTTTCCTTTAAGATTTATAAAATTGTTGTTCACATTTAATAATAGAAAGAAACTTCCAAAACACTTATAAATACAATCCCCCACCACCTCCTAAACACTTTCCACACACTAATCTACTCCCAAATTCTCTAATCCTCTCAAGAATTCCAAGCAAGGAAGAATACTTTCAAGTGTTCTAAGTGAGTTTTCACTCACTTTTCTTAACATTTCTTCTTCTAATCTTCTTTCAGACTACTTGGGCAACCTCTAGAAAGTTTCCACAAGTTTGCCATAGTAAACTAAGGTGGAACCTCACCATATTTGAGGTCTAAAGTAGCATAAATTTCTGCTCTAATTTATCTTTTTGTTTCTTGTATATAATGCTTAAAGCTTAGAGGAATCTTGTACCCACCTTGCTCCCAACTAAGCTCATAGTTGTGGGTTTGTGTGTGGTTGATTTTCACCAAGAAATAAGGCTCAAAACCTCTTTAAAATTCTGCCCAAAATGTTCTGAGTGTTGAAACCATCCAAGCTTCCAACCTTCAATGTTAGAAGACTTGTGTATGAGTTATGTGTGAACCATGGAAGCCTTGGCTCCCCAAACTTGTTCCACTACCTCACTTTCTTAAATGTTTTGTGTTCGTTTAAAGTAGCTTCCAAGAATCAAAGTAACATAACCTCGCCTTGTCTCCAACATTTGCCATGTTGGGTATGACATGCCCGGGTTATTCTTACTTGGCTACTTGACAAACTAGTTAGTTGTATTTTTATTTTCATTCATGGCCAACCAGGTCATCAACTCTAAGTTGATGACTTTGTGCTTTGGTGAATCATACAATGAGTTTAATCCTACCTCCATGCTTGACTTACATGGCAATACATGATGATACATGGCGGACTATACTATACAATATATAGTATATATTTAACCGAATTCTTGTTACTAACCGGATTATGTTAGATGTCATGAACTTAGGTTATATTATCTTCGTTCTAGAATCCTCGTTTGTGATTCTAATGGGAAAATTATGACCCATGAAAACACATACAAACTTAGTGTCCAAACGAGTATTTAGACAAGATATATTTTCGTGTATATATACTTTTTATACTTAATTCCGAATCCAAACTCTCCATAAACTCCGAATACTCATACCCCTTCGTATCCCCAATGTATAGTAAGTCTGGTGCTCTACTCTCAACAACTCGTCAACTCGCGGTTAAACGGAAAGCTTGGCAAACCGTGAGTATATTCGATCCCATTTTTCTGTTTTACACACTTTGGGTCCAACATGTACACTATATTACAAATTCACTTACTCACGATTAAACTTGTTTACATACATACTCTATCCTTCACAATCATGATACTTTTTATATTCTTGTTATTACATGCTATACTCATTCTTGTGTTCTATATGCTCATTAACTTTGCAAGCCTCCCTCAACAATTATAGCGCTATAGGATTAATGCACTGCCCGTATTCTTGTGGTATTGTTAATTAAACACTTTTACAACCTTGTCGTTTCGGAGACAATGGTATACACGATTGCGTGACACTTTGGTTTGACTTATAGTTAACACATGCTAGTATGATAATGAACAATGTATGCAAATTACCATGTTGGATATGAGACAATTTTTAGTCACAATTATACTATGTATTCAAACTTGTATACTCGCCAACTTTTGTTGATCTTTATTTCAATACATGTTGCAGGAAACTAGTTGATAACGATTGAAGAAACATGCTTAGGATGGTTTAGAAACACACTTAGACTTTTAAACTTGTGTATGTGTTTCATATTGTTACGCTATTTGAAACTTGTTGTACTTTCCTTTTCAAAACAATGTATTTCCATTTTAGTATTAATGAAATTTGAATTATCTAAATATTGTCACAATTAGTCGCTATGAATTCTCTTGCAATCTCATTTTCGTCTCACTCCAATGTTTCCGCCATCGGTTGGGGTGTGACAACCCCAACCACCCGACCACCACCCACCTGTCGCCACCATCATCCACCACCCACCTCTCCCACCGCACGACACCACCACCACCGCGAATCTAGATTTAGTTAGTAACCCCCAATCTGGATTCAAGCATCCAAACCCCAAATCCAGCGAGATCCCGTCATCAACGCACCCTGATTCAACTAGATTGTTTGTGCAACATTTTTGCTTCCAAAACTCTGTCACATTGATTGTTTATGCAATCAAGCTACCATTTTTATAAATCCACAACCTGGGTATTCAAGCAATTACAAAAAAACAGTAAAGAAAAACAATTCTCACTCTCAAACATTCTAACACTTACTGTAATCTCAGCTTCAATCATCAATGTTCTGTTTCAAAAACTGGAGATCTTTCATTTGAAGTTGCACAGCTTCTTTAGACAGCGCTTTAGGTTCCGGATACCTTTCTTCTTCACCTCCTTCTGCAACTCGTTTAGCCTTGGCTTTCACCATATCTGCAATCTCAGACTGCTCAACAGAGGAGAAAAACACTCGTTTAGCTTTGATCGTTTCTGATTCAACCAGATCTCGTCATCAACGCAAACCAGATCTCGTCACCAACCACCGTGATTCAGCCATATCCCGTCGACCACTCCTCTTTCTCTCTAAATCTCTCTCAGGAGTAGGTATATGTGAGTAAATCTATGGGGGCCGAGATTTTGCATTTGAATTTGGGATTTGGATGCTTGAATCCAGATTGGGGGTTAGTAACTGAATCTGGATTCACGGTGGTGGTGGTGTTCATGCGGTGGGAGAGGTGGGTAGTAGGAGGTAGTGGTGGCGGCGGTAGGTGGTGGTCGGGTGGTTGTGGTGGTGGGTGGTTAGAGTGAGAAAGAGTGTAGAGATAGAGAGAGAATGTATGTGTGTGTTTGCATATATATATATATATATATATAAACAAAATTCTTTTATTTATTATTTTTTTATAATTGTTTATCTTAGTAATTAAAGTAAAATGACCAAAATACCCTTATATGGGGTCTACTAGGTCAGATTTAACTATAGAAAATAACTGAGTTAAGGCTAAAGGGTATAACATGCAAGGGTTTGCAAACATCAAGTACGTTTTTTTTGTAATTTTTGAAGATAAAGGATACGCTTTGCAATATAGTGCAGTTGAAAAATAATATGTTTGTATTGGGAATTTTCCTTTTTAGCTAGACATGCCTTTGGTGTTCTTGTTCTGGGTAGGAATGCTTTGTTCATTTCTAAAGAAATTATCAGGATCAACGCTCGTCTTCACCTTAACCAACCTCTCAAAGTTCCCCTTGAAATACTTCTCCCCGTAAATCTTCCCAGAGTTAAACCCCTCCCCTAAATTCACACCGATGTCAAAATCTCTATAGTTAAGGAATGCACCTCGAGGATTCTTCGACACATAATTCGTCATGAATTCAAACATAGCCTTGCATTGATTCATGTTTTTCTCCGTAGCTTTGGGATCATTTTCCTCCCAGTTCAACGAGTATTGGATCTTATACAAGTTTCCAGCACGGTGAGGCATGGGAGTCGCATTTGCCGGAACTTCATTCATCCTACCCCATACGGGTTGAAAACAAGACCAACATCTCCCAATTCTATCAACTTATTGAGTATAGCCGTCAACCCTACCTTTGGAATGGGTGTTTGTACGTAATCAACCTTTCGTTTCAAGAATTTAACTATGTCAGTGTGCCTGTCCAGGAGGAGCTCTGGCTTCGTTTGGTTGAAATCAAAGTTTGCCCAATAAAGTGCAGATTGAATCCAACTTACTTCAAAACAATCTTCTTTTTTTAAACCTAATTCGGGGAACGTTTTGCTCATTAACCCCAACAATCTATTTGAATCACCCAAAAAAAGGGACATAAATGTTCCCCTAACTGTGTTTCATTTATTCACTTCCTTTGGCTGTAACAGAAGCCTGATAAACAAATCATGGTCGATTGTCGGCATAACTGACTGCCATTTCAAAATGATATCTGTTAAATTTTGTTCCATAGTTTTCTCTACTCGGAAAACGGTGGTAACCTTCGGCACTGGAACTAGTTTCACGGTGAAAGATAATATGACACAAAAACTACTGCCACAAGCGCCACGAATGGCCCAGAAAAGATCCTCGCCCATTGCTTTCTGATCCAAAACCTTACCGTTAACATTGGCGATTTTGGCGTCGATCACATGATCAACCGTTAAACTGTATTTTCGAATCATGGTGCCATAACCAGCGCCACTTATATGTCCACCAGCACCGACGGTTGGGCATGCACCAGCAGGAAACCCATGCACCTTGCTCTTTTCCCAAATCCGATAATAGAGATCACCTAGCTGAGCTCCGACTTGGACAACCGCGGTTTCAGCTGTGATATTAACGTCAACCACTCGAAAGTTAAACATGTCAAGTATCATGAAACTTTTTTCGGATGACACATATGAGACTGCTTCATAATCATGTCCGCCGCTGTGAATCTTGATTTGAACACCGAGTTTCTTAGCGCATAGGACGACAGCCTGTACGTGAGATTCTTTGATAGGGGTGACGATGATGGCGGGTCTAGGCGTGGATGTTACATTGTAACGGCGGTTTTTTATTCTATCTTGTAGGGTTTTGGTGTAGGCGGAGGAGTTGGCAGCGGAGCTATAAACTATGGAAGGGAATAAGGGGTCGGGTTGAGGTGATTATGTCGGAAGACATTCGAGAAAGGATTTGTATATTGTATTAGGATCGGAAGATGGTCCGGGTGCTTTAAAACCGGGGGGACCTAAGCCTGGTCCCTTAGAACCGGAGGCACCTGGTCCCGGTCCCTTTGGACTAGATGGTGGTCCCAGTCCATGTGAGGGGGACAAAGAAGAAAAATCAATGATCAACACTAGTGGAAAAAACATAACCAAAGACATGATTTTATTGTGTGTTTAAAGGGAGGTGATGACTATATATTTGAAGCAAGGACATGGGTATTTTTTTTAAGTTTTTTTTTTTCATATTAAAAGAAGACAAGTATAAGTTTGGCTTGTTTAATTACGTCCCTAAAATGTATCATTAGGTCAGGTAATTATGTTGCCGTTTGGTAAATTTGATTGGATATTGAATGAATCTCGTTTGAGTTAAACTGGCAAAGAGATAAATGTCATTTTAGTCCTTGTGGTTTGGTTCATTTTACCAGTTTAGTCCTAAGTTTTCATTTTTCGCTTGTGGGTTCAAAAATGTTTCATTGTTACCATTTTAGTCCACTGGTTTAACTTTATCCATTATTTTTGTTAACGAGAAAAGCAATTCGATCATTTTATATGACCGAATTGCCCTTCTAGTTAACATAATTACATATAAAATGACTGAATTGCCCTTCTCATTAACATAAAAAATAGATGAAGTTAACCCAAGGGACTAAAATGGCAACGGTGAAACCTTTTTGAACCCATAGGCGAAAAATGAAACCTTTGGTCTAAACTGGCAAAATGGCCCAAACCACCGGGACTAAAACGACATTTAACTCTGACTGGTGTTTTGGTCAAAAATCAAGCAATGACAATGTAACCAAACTTTCTGTTGTGAGGTATGATGCTTGAATTGATGAACAATAATAAGGATCACTATGAAGTATGATGAACAAATGACACGAAGATTTATACGGGGAAAAAGCCCTTGATCAAGAGTTGATCTCCGGCACAAAAAACCCCGGGTGATGGAAACTACCGATCACCAACTTAAATTAAACAAACAATCTGTTACAACTTCGGATGATAGCGAGCTAAGTACAAGGATCACTATAGTGTATCGTGTAGAAATGTATGAAAAATGCTAAGTGTTTTGTCGAGAGCTAATGAGAGCGGTTGTATGAGTGTGTGTGTAGCCAAAAAATAGCCAAGTGTTTCTAAAATAGCTCGCTACCCCTTTAAAAATAGAAAATATCAAGCCTAACTAACATTCCGCAATTCGTGCAAGTCCTCCACGACTCCACAACGTCCATTTCTGACCAAGCACGTGCGGAATAGACTGAGAATATTCTCCAGGAATGTCGCCAAGACTTAGTCCAAGTTGATATTCCTGCAAAACATTTACGAATTCAAAGTAGACAATTGTTAGTACAAGGATCCTTATAATGATCCATGACCCTGATCCTGCAACACTTCTGAGGATCACTACTTCATACAGAATTAAGGATCACTAAATCCAACAGTAAATAAGGATCACTGGTCATTTAGAAATCCACCCCTAACAATTTCCCCCAAAATATAAGGAGTAAATATGTAAATAAATGAGTTATATTTCGTCAATCTTATCCGTATTTAACCAACGGATAACTAGCCGTTATAAGCGGACTAGCCGTTACGATCATGACGTCAGCGAAGTGATTATCCTGCAAAATCATCATTATAAATAGGAGTTAGATATAGGGATCGATTAGTATTCAAATTCAAGTGAACTCCCTTTAAATTCTCATCTGACGATCAAGCAGGTAACTATTTTCCTTTTCTTCCTTTACGTTTTCTTCCTCCGTTCATCTTTCTTTACCTTCTTCAAATCAAGATGATGCTGAAATCCTCACCAGCCAAGGATCATAAGAAGGAAAGTCCTCTCAAGAGCCAAGGGATCCTCGAAGATTCGGTGAAAGAAATATGCTGTTTCTCTGATCCAAAAATAGATAGAACCCGCCACTGTTTTCCGGCAAATACTGTTTTCAAACCATTTGTTCCCACCGTTTTAGGCGATTATGTCTCTGAAACTTGGGTAGATTTCCCAGTCACACCTTTCACAATAGGATATTCGTATCCCTTTCCAGACTTTACCCAATCCTTCTTCTCCCTCACCGGCATCTCCTATATTCAAGCTATGCCAATGATCTGGAGGGTCTTGTATACCCTTGAAAGGATCATTGAGCAAGAAGGAATTGACTTGGGAATGTCAGAATTAGCCGAGATGTATGACCTTACCACATTTGGATTCCACCGATATCTATTCAAGCGTAAACCCGGAAAAGAACATCCCATCTTTAAAGCTACTAAAAACGATACCAACTGGAAACGGCGGTTCTTCTTCGTCAGAAGGGATTCTATCCCGGATGGAAAGAATTTGCCCAAGAAATGGAGCACTCATGGTAGGATAGGAGGATCCTTAGAAGGATCACTAAGTAAGCTCATTTTGATAAAGATTACTAATATACTTTTGTTTCTTTTTGTACAGCTATCACATTCTCGCATATTATTCCTTCAGCTGCCACCAAGGGGAGACTTGCTGCCTTTAGAAAGCTTGATCCTGAAACAAGATCATTCAAGACAATCACCCAGGATTCACAAGAAGTATCCTCAGGCTCTGTCACCATGTCAAGTAAGTATCCTGTTCTTTTTATATTCAAATGTTTAAATAAATAGTTATATATGAATAGAATAAGGACACTTATCTGTTTTGGGTGTGTAGGCGCTGGAAAATCATCAAGATCCGCTTCCAAATTTAGTGTCACTGAGCTTGACACTGTCCGATCCAAGAAAAAATCTGCTGCTAGCCCCTCCGTTGTAATCCCCAAAGCTACCACTTCAAAGGGAAGAGGTGGAAAGAAGAGAAAGACTTCCGAAGCTGAGGATCTGCAAGGTCTGCCCTAGATCCGCCACCAGTTCCTTGAATACTTCAACGAGGTAAGGATCCTTGTCCCTGCTTTAGGTATCCAGCTTATTTGAGGATCACCTGTTCTTGAACTGCTCTTTATCTTTTTTGCAGAAATTTGCTGAGATTGAGGACTATGTTGGGCATGTCGAGGAGCAGGACAAGAAGATTGCTGACCTCCAACAAGTCGCATTGCTCAAGGATCTCAAGATTGCTGACCTCCAAAAGGATCTCAAAGATGCCAAAGCTCAGATAGCTACAATCCTGATCAATTTTGATTATGAGAAGAGCGAGATCACGGAGGATGCTAAGGTCTCCGCTGCCATAGCCATGTACAAGACCAACCTCCAGATGGCTCAAGAAGCTCAGGATCCTGCCTTCGATAGGAGCAGCTGGGATGTGGAAGGCTGGAAGGCTAGGCTGGCTGAATTGGAGGATGAAGATGAGGCTGATGAGGTTCTGGCAATTGAGGCTAGTGGTAGTGGCAAGGATCATGGTGGTGAAGCTAGTGGAGCGGGAGATGGTGATGCAGCGAAGGTGTAGGCTGCAACAATGGGAAATGATGGACATTTATAGACGTAGCCGGAGCCCATTTTTTTTAGTTTGGTTATGGTTTTTTGTTTTGATGATGTTTTGATAAAAAATGGTTGGTCTGTATTTGAACAATAGTAATTAGGGTTGAGGATCATGGATGATCCTTTGAACAATAGGTAGGATTACAAATGGTGGAGGGATCCTCTGTTTGGGGGATGAAGCCATTGTGATCCTGCCGTCTTTAATTTCCTGCACTTGTTAGACCTACGAACAATGGACACCCTTTGCCAACCCATGTGGACGGGCCACGTTTTGCTGGTAGAAACATGGGTTGGCAATTTTGACAACCTAAAAAGGGTTTAAGCTTTTGTGAATAAAATGACTTTAACTTTTTGGCTATATCCTGTGTTGATATCCTTATTGTTATTTTATTTTTCAATCTACTGTGATGTTCATGTCGTTTAAACTTATCAAGTAAGGAAAAAATTTAAAAAATATCCCTTAAGAGTTAAGGATATGACCAAGGATCACATAAAAAATAGTTTGAGGATCATAAGTTCAGTTGTCAAAGGATAAGTGTCACTTAAATACATAATGAATAAAATCAAATCAGTTTAGGATCATACCTGAGAACCCAAGTTAGGATCCTATCCTTCAACACTTAAAATTAGGATAACCCAAGATACAAACCTTAGTTGAAAGTGAGGGTCAAGAATCTTTGGTCACTTATCTTCACAAACCTGAAATAAGATATTACTTGGGACTGAGCCAATAAAAGATGAATGTTAGTAACTGGGGACAAGCCCAATAATTCTGGGGACAAGCCCAATATACTAGGGACAAGCCCACAAGATAACTGGGGACAAGCCCAAAGGATAACTGGGGACAAGCCCAAAGGATAACTGGGGACAAGCCCAAAGGATCGTATGTAAACTGGAGTATGGCCCTTACTGGCGACTATCCAAACTTAGTAACATGAAAATGCCAAAACCTTAGCTAACGTGAAAACGTTAGAAACCTTAGGAACGGATGTATGGTACGTCTACCATTATACGGAGGATCCTGAATATAGCCAGTACAACGAAATTGTCAGCCCCTAAAGCGGGTACTGGTCCCATTGCCTTGAACTATACCAGGATCATCGTGCGCTACTGGCGAAACTGGGGATAGGCCCAAACTGGGGACTAGCCCAAATAACTGGATACTTCTGTGGATACTCAACGCTTAGTTAAGGATGCCTGAACCAGAAAGAGGATCTTCTGTCAGTGGGGATCCTTCAAGGATACTTGTCGGGTAAGGATCATGGATTATGATCACATGAAATATTTCTTCAAATGGACAGCATTCCAAGCTCTAGGTAGCAAATCACCCTCCATTGTTAGCAATTGATATGCCCCCTTTCCTGCTTCAGCTTCAATCAAATAGGGTCCTTCCCACTTTGGTGCTAGCTTTCCATCAGCAGGATTGGTAGTGTTTTGAAATGCTTTCCTTAATACCATATCCCCAACTTGGAATTTCCTGAGCCTGACATTTTTGTTGTAAGCTCCAGCCATCCTTTGTTGATAACTGGCCATCCTTATCCTTGCTAAATCCCTGATTTCTTCTATAGTATCCCAGTCTTGAATCAAGTTTTTAGCATTTTCTTTAGGATCACAAGCGCTTGTTCTTGCAGTTGGAACCACCATCTCTGTAGGGATCACTGACTCTGCCCCAAATACCAAAGAAAATGGAGTTTGGCCTGTAGCATTCTTGGGAGTTGTTCTATCAGCCCACAGCACATAAGGTAGTTCTTCTGCCCATTTTCCTTTCTTGGATCCAAGCTTCTTCTTCAGATTGTTGATGATGATCTTGTTGGATGATTCTGCCTGACCATTAGCTTGTGGATGGACTGGTGTTGATGTTATCATCTTAATTCCCCAACTATCACAAAAGTTAGTGGTTCTACTCCCAATAAATTGGGATCCATTATCACAAATAATTTCAGAAGGGATGCCAAATCTAGTAATAATATTTCTTTTAATAAAGGATATAACTTCCTTTTCTCTGACTTGAGCAAAGGCTTCAGCCTCTATCCACTTAGAGAAGTAATCAGTCATAGCAAGCATGAATACTTTTCCACCAGGTGCCTTAGGAAGCTTTCCAACTATATCCATTCCCCATCTCATGAATGGCCAAGTAGAGGATATAGGATGCAAGAGCTCTGCTGGTTGGTGAAGGATATTACTATGCCTCTGACAAGGATCACACTTCTTGGCATACTCCATAGCATCCTTCTTCATAGTGGGCCAATAGTATCCTGTCCTCAGGATCCTTGAGAATAATGTCCTGCCCCCAGTGTGGTTTCCACAATCTCCTTCATGGAAATCCTTTAGGACTTCTTGAATCTCAGGATCCTCAATGCATCTTAAATATGGTCCTGCAAGAGATCGTTTATACAATATATTATTTAATATTGTAAATTGAGATACCTTAATTTTGAAAGCCCTTGGGTTTTCTCCTGTAGGAATTTCTCCATATTGTATGTATCTCATGATCGGGAGTATCCATGATCTTGAATGAGATTGGGTATCATTACTAGGGATGATTGAAGAATCTTCTCCTATCTCCATAGCTACATGATCCTTGATAGCAGGGGTCAGGATATGGATAATAGGGATCTCAATATCCTTAGGAATCTTCAAAGATGATCCTAGATTGGCTAATGCATCAGCTTCTGCATTCTCTTCCCTTGGTACCTATGTCAAACTAAAGGATACAAAAGAGAGTGCCAATTCTTTGACTATCTCCAAATATTTGATTATCTTTTCACCTTTAACATCATAGGATCCATTAAAGTGATTAGTGATCAATAAAGAATCTACATGTACCTCAAGATACCTGATGCTCATGTGCTTTTCAATTTGCAAACCAGCTATCAAGGCTTCATACTCAGCCTCATTGTTGGTAGTTTGAAATTCACAAGCTATGGAGTGGGGTATTATGTCCCCCTGTGGAGATTTTAGTAGTATTCCAAGCCCTGTTCCATTTACATTGGAGGATCCCTCAGTAAACAGTATCCAAGGATCCTTGGTTTCTTCAAGCTGTTGGACTTCTAGTTCAGCTTCCTTTTGCAAACCACTACTGAAATCTGCCACAAAGTCAGCTAATGCTTGGGATTTAATGGCTGTCTTAGGCTCATATCTTATATCATATGCACTCAACTTCACTGCCCACGTAGCCATCCTTCCTAACATTTCAGGTTTCCTAAGAACATTCTTAATTGGGAAATTAGTTTTAACAATAATGGCATGAGTCTCAAAATAATGTCTCAATTTAGTAGATGCCATAATTAATGCAAGGATAAGTTTTTCTAAATGTGAATACCTGGATTCAGCATCAAGTAAGCTCTTACTTACATAATAAACAGGATGTTGTGTACCTTGGTGATCCTTAACAAGGACCGCACTTACTGCTTTTGAGGATACCGCCAAGTATAAGGATAACACATCTCCCTTTTCTGGTTTCATCAAGGCTGGGGCTGAGGATAGGTAATCCTTAAGAGCTTTAAGGGCATTTTCATGCTTTTCAGTCCATTCAAATTTCTTGTTTTTCCTCAGGATGTCATAGAACTCCTTGCACTTTTATGAGGATTTGGATATGAATCTGTTCAAGGCTGCGATCCTGCCAGTCAACCTTTGCACATCCTTAGCATTGGCAGGAGATTTGATATTCACAATAGCCTTAATTTGCTCGGGACTTGCTTCAATGCCCCTCTTTGTCACCATATATCCTAAGAATTTACCTGCCTTTACACCAAAATGACACTTAGAAGGATTTAGTTTCATGTTAAATTTATCAAGGATATTGAATGCTTCCTCCAAGTCTTTAAGGTGATCCTCAGCTCTTTTGGACTTAACCACCATGTCATCAATATAGACTTCCATAGTGTATCCTATTTGTTCCTTGAACATCATATTGACAAGTCTTTGGTAAGTAGCACCTGCATTCCTTAATCCAAATGGCATAGCAATATAACAATATATACCAGTTGGGGTCATAAAGGCTGTACCCTCTTGATCGGATGGTTCCATCTGAATTTGTTGAAATCCAGATGAAGCATCCATAAAAGTTAACAACTCATGACCCGCGGTAGCATCCACCATGGAGTCAATGTGGGGTAATGGGAAAGGATCCTTGGGACATGCCTTGTTTAAATCTGTAAAATCGACACATACCCTCCACTTTCCATTTTTCTTTTGATCAACAACCACATTGGCTAACCATCTTGGATACTTAACCTCTCTAATCATACCTGCTCAAAGTAGCTTATCTACCTCTTCCTGGATAATAGCATTTCTTTCAGGTGCAAACTTCCTCCTCTTTTGATGAATTGGCTTGAATGACCTGTCAATGCCAAGTTTATGAGTAATTATATCCTTAGATATACCTGTCATGTCTTCATGTTTCCAGGCAAAGGTGGTCTTCCTTCTTTTGAGAAAGGATACTAGCTCTTGTTCAATATCGCTAAGGATCCCTGACCCTATGAAGATCTTGGATTCAGGATCATCAGGATCCATGAGGATTTCTTTCAAATCTTGTTCTCTTGCTTCCAAGACATCTCTTGAAGGATACTTTAATTGCTATTGCTCCCTTGGTCTTGAGGCTGGTTTCATTGATGAGGTATAGCAATTCTTAGCCTCCTGTTGATCACTCTTAATTTTCACCACTCCCCATGGACTTGGAAGCTTTACACACTGATGATAGGTGGATGGAACTGCCTTCATATCATGTATCCATGGCCTGCCAAGGATAACATTACAACACGACAAGCAATCAATAACACAAAACTTTTGATAAGAATGCAATCCTTCAATATAGATTGGGAGTTTGATGTCCCCCCAATGTATTCTTTGTTTCCCCACTGAATCCCACAAGTACTAAGGATCTTGGGATAATATCGGACTCTGGGATGTTCATTTTCTTGAGAACATCCAGCTGAATGATGTTCACAGAGCTTCCTCCATCTATAAGGATCCTGCGAACAAAGTGGTTAGAAATAAACAATGTAATTACAAGACCGTCATGATGAGGATCCTGGATGTCAACACGATCATCCTCATCAAAAGTAATGACTTTATCCTGGGTGACAACGGAGGTCCGGACGGGTCTGTCTCCATTATCCATCTTGGTTTCCTTAGCGTGTCTTTTTGCTGCTGAGAAGGATGTACCACAGATGTCTGATCCACCGGATATGAAATTTATGACTTGTGCATCTGCTGGAGGGGCAGGAGCCCTTTCCGGGATCCTTTCAGGATCCTGAGTCCTTGACTTCTTTCGTCCCAAGAGTTCCTTTAAATGCCCCTTGCTCAACAAATAACCAATTTCCTTTCTAAGTGCAATACATTCTTCAGTGAGATGCCCAAAATCCTCATGATATGCACACCACTTGGATTTATCCTTTGTAGCAGCTGGTTTATCACTTTTCCTTGGCCACCTAGCTTTCTCACCTAGATTCTGCATTGCAAGGATTAGTTCATTGTTATCAACAGAGAAACAATATTCAGAGATAGGAGGATAATTCTCATCATCCTCTTCTTGTTCCACTGCGTGCACATTCTGGTTATCAGATCTGTTATAGGACTTGGATTTGTTGTTCCTGAAATAGGATCCTTGCTTATCCTGTTTTGAGGATCCTGTCAATCTGTCATGGATCCTTTTGTCATCCTCTAGGCGGATGAACCTAAGGGCCCTAGTCCTTACTTCATCAAGATTCCTGCAAGGTGTCATAACAAGATCATCATAGAATAATGAATCCCTAAGCAATCCCATTTTAAAGGCTTCAACAGCCTTAGCTATATCCAAATTGGGAATATCTAAGGATTCTTTACTAAACTTAGTGATATAATCTCTAAGTGATTCATTTTGGCCTTGTGTTACCCTATATAGATCACTAGTTAATCGTTCAAACTTTCTGCTACAAGAGAATTGACTATTGAACAAGTTAACTAAATTAGCAAATGAAGTAATAGAGTAAGGGGGAAGACTTAACAGCCATTTAAGAGCAGATCCTATAAGTGTGGATCCAAATCCCTTGCATAGACATGCTTCCTTCAACCTTTCAGGAATTGGATTGATCTCCATCCTCTCCCTGTACTGAGCTACATGCTCTTCTGGATCCGTTGAACCATCATACAACTTCATTGATGGTATCTGGAATCTTTTAGGTATCTCAGCATCACACAAAGGTGGTGCAAAACGAGATATCCTATGGCTACCATCCGCAATCTCAGGAATGGGTTTAACCACTCCTGGTACACTGGATATCATATCCTTAAGCTTCTGCAGCTCCCTAGCCATGGCCTGATTGATACCTGTATCCTGCATAAAGCCATGGTTAGTGTTATATAAATTATTAGAAGTGTTACCTCCCACAGGATTCAAGTTTGGAATTGCGGATGCGAATCCATCTTGTCGATACTCTGGCATGATTGAAGGACCAGAGGAGGCAATGGTCTGCATTGGTATGAAGTCTCCTTGATGGACGTCTGAGTTCTGAGGTTGCATATTTCTCGAGGATCCTTGATTTTGAAGGGGGTTGGATCCTTGGAATTGCGATGATCCTTGAACCTGAAAGGATCCTGGGACCAGGGGGATCTTTGAACAAGGGAGAATCCTGGGACCAGAGAGGATCCTAGAACCTGGGAGGATCCTTGGACCTGAGAGGATCCTGGGACCAGAGAGGATCCTGGGACCTGGGAGGATCCTTGGACCTGGGAGGATCCTGGGACCTGAGAGGATCCTTGGACCTGGGAGGATCCTTGGACCTGGGAGGATCCTTGTACTGCATGCATTCCCACATATCCTCCTGTCGTGAAGTATCCTTGATGCTGAGAGGAGGATCCTAATGGTTGAGAAGAGGATCCCTGAGGCTAGAAGTAAGAGCCAAATGCCTGACTCATTGTTGTTGTCCCGTAACGCCTTCCTGATAGTTCACCCAAGTATTGCACGTCCGGAACTGCTGAGTATTGTGAAGTTATGACCGGAGTGTCGAAGTTCAGCGATCTTGGCATCAGAGGGGAGTGATCCTCCACTGATTTCTTCTGTTTCTTGATTTCATCGATCTCCCGGAGGATCCTTTCGTTGGTCTTATCCTGCTCTTGTGCATGATTCCTCATCTGCAAAATCAGGGTATAAAGATCATTAGTAGTAGGATTAGTTGAAACAGAAGAAGTAGGTGGTTTTTGGAAAATAGGAGTTGGTTTTTTCGCAGCATTCTCAGCATTCTTCTGGGATCCAGAAGGTGGTGGAGGCAAAGGAGGAACGCCTTGTGAAGAACTGAATGAGGGCATCATACTTGAAGTATTCTTCACTGAGGAAGCCATCTGCTTGGTTGTAGCGAATCGAAATGACCACAAAGGCACGAATCTTTCTAAGAATGAAGCACCAATTGCCCCACGGTGGGCGCCAAACTGTTTTGGTCAAAAATCAAGCAATGACAATGTAACCAAACTTTCTGTTGTGAGGTATGATACTTGAATTGATGAACAATAATAAGGATCACTATGAAGTATGATGAACAAATGACACGAAGATTTATACGGGGAAAAAGCCCTTGATCAAGAGTTGATCTCCGGCACAAAAAACCCCGGGTGATGGAAACTACCGATCACCAACTTAAATTAAACAAACAATCTGTTACAACTTCGGATGATAGCGAGCTAAGTACAAGGATCACTATAGTGTATCGTGTAGAAATGTATGAAAAATGCTTAGTGTTTTGTCGAGAGCTAATGAAAGCGGTTGTATGAGTGTGTGTGTAGCCAAAAAATAGCCAAGTGTTTCTAAAATAGCTCGCTACCCCTTTAAAAATAGAAAATATCAAGCCTAACTAACATTCCGCAATTCGTGCAAGTCTTCCACGACTCCACAACGTCCATTTCTGACCAAGCACATGCGGAATAGACTGAGAATATTCTCCACGAATGTCGCCAAGACTTAGTCCAAGTTGATATTCCTGCAAAACATTTACGAATTCAAAGTAGACAATTGTTAGTACAAGGATCCTTATAATGATCCATGACCCTGATCCTGCAACACTTCTGAGGATCACTACTTCAGACAGAATTGAGGATCACTAAATCCAACAGTAAATAAGGATCACTGGTCATTTAGAAATCCACCCCTAACAACTGGTATTTAAAGATGTTAGGCAAACGTTTGGCAAATATGGTGCTTATTTGCAATAGATATGACATCATGTTTATAAAATATGTACAAAAAGCTATACATATTTGACACATATTCATTATTATAAACACTTTACAAAAACTGTTATTTAGTAAATACATATTTGACACATATTCATTATTATAAACACTTTACAAAAACTGTTATTTAGTAAAAAAAAGCAACATATTTGCCAACGTTTACTTATAGTACTATTTGTCCAAAATTGAGTAATAAGATGATTAGTGAAGTTTTGAGATAACGTGAACATAAGTCTATTGTGGAACTCTAATAACATATCAACTTAATTGACACCAGCTTTTTCTTTACTATTGACACCAGCTTTAAAAAAAATTAAAGGAACAAAATTTTGTGGACATGTTCATGCATTTATTCAACAAACATAAACGGACGAATGTACACAAACATAAATACATGGAGATAAACGAATGTCATCGAACATAAATGAAAGAATGAAACATGTATTTATGTTCATTCTTTTAAATTTTAGCTTGGAAATGAAATGAAGGCATGCTAGAGAATGAATGAAGAATTTAGTCATTTTCTCAATTAAATTTAGTATTTAATATTTTAATTTGTAAAACTTGTTAATTGGTTTGGTTTGTTGGTTTAGTGAAAAGCAATTGCATTGTTTATCGTTAAGGCATAAGATCACATTTTTCGAGCTCAAACAAGGTACATGAATTCTCAAAGACACCACTGGTTGAGTACATCAGTAGATACCTTAATTGATTTTAAACCAAGAAAAAAATCATGTGTAAGTCTAACTAGCATATATATGTTGATAAACCTCATTACCAAGACGAACAAACTTTTTTTGTGGTAAATGGGCTAAGCCCGAAAAAAATTATATAAATGAATGAAATAATAGAGTACAAGAGACTAAAGGGGCATACCCCCTTAAACACGTTAAACCCAAAACAATCTTTGGCCCATTACAAAACTAGCTATAACAATTTATTATTTTTTAACAACTAAATTTTTCTCCATAAATACTTACACCTCCCAAGGATTGAACCTAAATCTCTCCACAAGAGATAATTTCTCTTGACCACTAGGCTATAGACTAAGTGGCAGCTATAACAATTAACAAGAGAAATCCTATCGTGATCTTGGCTGCACTTGAGGATCCTTGATCCATAAGGTATGAAAATCCATCCCTAACAATTGCCCCAAAATATGAGGAATTAAATATAACTAAATGAGTCATATTTTCTGCTTTATCTCGAACGAATTGGTTAATCGTAAACATAACCGTTGTAATCGGACTAGCCGTTGTGGACGTGACGTCAGCGATAAGACTACCTGCAAAATCATCATTATAAATTCAGAGTTAGAGATAAGGATCAAGATGCATTTAAATTCGAGCATTCTCTCCTTTAAATCTTCATCCGGAGATCAAACAGGTATACTCTCTTTCCTTCTCTCTAAATCCTTCTATTCCGATCCTCTTTTCTCCGAGCATCCATGGCGAAAATGGTTCTCCGATCCTCACCTGCTAAGGATCCTAAAAAGGACAGTCCTTTGAAAAGCCAAGGCGTTACCAAAAATCCTTCGCTGGAACTCTACCGTTTTACTGATCCTGAGATTGATCGGATTCGTCATTGCTTTCCGGTTGAAGCCGTCTTCAGATCCTTTGACTCTTCAATGAAGAGCGACTGTGTTTCTGATACTTGGGTCACTTTTCCAACCACCCCTTTTCTGATAGGGTTTTCTTATCTTTTCCCTGCTTTTACACAATCCTTCTTCTCGCTCACGGGCATGTGCTACATACAGGCCATGCCCATGATGTGGAGAGTTCTTTATACCCTTGAAAGCATCATAGAGCAAGAGGATGTAGACATAGGAATGTCTGAGTTGAGTCAATTATATAACCTTGTTAGCCATGGTTCGCACCGTTTCCCGTTCAAACATAAACCTGGTCAGCCTCATCCAATCCTCAAAACCACCAAAAATGATACCCACTGGAAGAGCCATTTCTTCTTTGTGAGGAGGGACTCAATCCCAGATGGGAAAAACCTTCCCAAAAAGTGGATCACCCATGGTAAGATATGAGATCCTTAGACAAGGATCACAGTAGGACTCTTTTTCTGTTAAGGATAATTGATCCTTCTTTCTGTTTTTTGCAGCTATCTCACTCTCTCATGTTCAAGAAACACCTGGAACAAAAGAAAGAGTTTCTGCTTTCTGGAAGCTTGATCCTGTTGTAAGGACATTTAAAGCCAAAGCAAAGGATTCACAAGAAGTATCTTCCGGTTCCTTCACGATGTCAAGTAAGTATTCAAATCTGTGTATAAACAAATATTTAAATAAAAGTAGAATAAGAATACTTATCTGTGTTTTGCATTTGTAGACGCTAGAAAATCCTCAAAATCAGCTTCCAGATTCAGTGTCAGTGATCTTGATGCGTTTGCTTCCTCAAAGTCCATCAAGAAGCAACTAGCTGCCAGTCCCAGCGTCCCGAACCCTAAAAGCATGAGCACATGGGGCAAGGGTGCCAAGAAAAGAAAAGCCTCTGAACCCCTTGAAGGCTTCCCTCTCATCCAACATCAGTTCGAGGAGTATGTCTCTGAGGTAAGGATCCTGGATCCTAAAGTCTGATTTTCCCTTTCTGAGGATAACGGATCCTGACTATGTATTTCTTTTTTGCAGAAATTTGCTGAGATCCAAATGCTCCTGGATCACCATCTCGAAGAGGCAGAGCAAAAGCACCTGGATTTCCAGAAGATGTTCCTGGCCAAAGACAAGAAAATCTCTTCCCTCGAGAATGAGATCAACCTGGTGAAGAAGGAGCTGGTCCTGACCCAAATTACAGCTCAGTAGGAGAAGGAGGATGTGATGGAAGGGGCAAAGTTCTCTGCTACAATCGCCATGCTCAAGATCAAGCTTCAAATGGCAAAGGAGGTTGAGGATCCTTCTTTTGACCGGTCTGCCTGGAATCAGGAGGCTTGGAAGCTGAAGCTGGCGGAGCTGGATGATGAAGAGGAAGCTGAGGAGGTCTTGGCAATTGAGGCTAATATCATTAGGCTGAAGGATCCGGTGGAAGAGGCAGTTGGTGGTGATGATGCAACGAAGGTCTAGGCTGCAACAATGGGCGATGATGGATTTATCTAGACGTGGCTGGAGCCCATTTTTTATGGTTTAATGTTTTTTGGTTGTTGGTGTTTTTAAACAATGGTTTGTATGGTGAACAATAGTATTAGGGCTAAGGATCACTGATCCTTTGAACAACAGGGGGGGTAACAAAGGTGGATGGGTCCTTCTGTTTATGGAGGATGAAGCCTTTGGTGCCCCTCGCCTTTAATTTCCTGCACTTATCGAACTCTTAGTATGGACACCCTTTACCTACCCCAGCGGACGGGCCACGTATTGCTGGTAGATGCTTGGGGTAGGTAATTTTGACAACCTTTGAAGGGTTTAACTTTTGATAAATAAATAAAACTTTAATCTTTTGGCTATCCTGTGTTGTTTATTCTGTGTATATTCACCTTTCAATTGTTATTGTACAATTTCTTTGAATTTACAAGTTAATATTGTAAGTATAGAAATTAGTTTAAGTAAAAAAGTTTAGGATATTATCAAGGATCAAATATCCTATAATCGAAAAGTTCAAAAAGTTAGACAATTTTAGGATCATATATCCTGTTGTCAAAGAATAAGGGTAGCATAAATAAACCAAGAATAAAGTTAAAGTAAATGAAGATCATACCAGAGAATCCAAGTTAAGATCCTATATCCTTAATGCATACTATTGTGACAGTTATAAGACAAACCCTTGTGAAAAGTTAGGATCCAGGATCCTTAACTGTTTAGCTTTAGAAACTTGAAATGAGACATAACTTGGGAGTAAGCCAACTGTTAAAAGAAGAGTTAGTATCTGGGGACAAGCCCAACAATCTGGGGACTAGCCCAATAATCTGGGGACAAGCCCAAAAAAAATTGGGGACAAGCCCAAAAAACTGGGGACAAGCCCAAAGGATCTTGTGTAAACTGGAGTATGGCCCTCACTGGCGACTATCCAAACTTAGTGACATGAAATTGCCAAAACCTTAGCTAACGTGAAAACGTTAGAAACCTTAGGAACAGATGTATGGTATGTCTACCATTATACTTAGGATCCTGAATACAGCCAGTACAATGAAATTGTCAGCCCCTAAAGCGGGTACTAGTCCCATTGCCTTTAACTGCACCAGGATCATCGTGCGCTACTGGCGAAGGTAGTGGATACCTTAAACTGGGGACAAGCCCAAAAAACTGGGGATAAACCCAAACAAACTGGGGATAAACCCAAAAACTGGGGACAAGCCCGTAAAACTTAGGAGACTTCTGTGGATACTTGATCCTTTGTCAAGGATACATCAATCTTCTGCAAAACTCAGAACTTAGTGAAAAAAGGATAAAGGATCCTGGATCCTTCTCCTTGTAATAAAATAAGTTAAAGGATTAGATAAATTAGAATCAGATCATTACCAGAATGATGATCATCTATCCTCTGAGGATCCTTTATGGATACCAGATATGAAGACAGCCAAGGATCCTAAATCCTTCTTACATGAAATATCTCTTCAAATGGACAGCATTCCAAGCTCTTGGTAGCAAATCACCTTCCATTGTTAATAATCGATATGCCCCTTTCCTGCCTCAGCTTCAATAAGATAAGGGCCTTCCCACTTTGGTGCTAACTTGCCATCAGCAGGATTTGTGGTATTTTGGAATGCTTTTCTTAACACCATGTCACCAACTTGAAACTTTCTGATCCTGACATTCTTATTGTAAGTTCCAGCCATCCTTTGTTGATAACTGACCAATCTTATCCTTTCCAAATCCCTGAGTTCTTTTATGGTATCCAAGTCTTGAACCAAGTTTTCAGCATTTCCTTCAGGATCACGGATGCTTGTTCTTGCAGTAGGGACTACCATCTCTGTAGGGATCACTGATTCTGCTCCAAACACTAAAGAAAATGGAGTCTGGCTAGTAGCATTCTTGGGAGTTGTCCTGTCAGCCCATAGCACATAAGGTAGCTCTTCTGCCCATTTTCCTTTCTTGGATCCAAGCTTCTTCTTCAAGTTGTTAATGATGATCTTGTTGGATGATTCTGCTTGACCATTAGCTTGTGGGTGGACTGGTGTTGATGTTATCATCTTAATCCCCTAGCTGTCACAAAAGTTAGTAGTTCTACTCCCAATAAATTGAGATCCATTATCACAAACAATTTCAGAAGGAATACCAAATTTGGTAATAATGTTTCTTTTAATAAAGGATATCACTTCTTTTTCTCTGACTTGAGCAAAGGCTTCAGCTTCTATCCATTTGGAAAAGTAATCAGTCATGGCAAGCATAAACACTTTTCCTCCTGGTGCTTTGGGAAGTTTGCCAACTATATTCATTCCCCATCTCATGAATGGCCAAGAAGAGGATATAGGATGCAGGAGCTCCGCTGGTTGATGAAGGATATTGCTATGTCTCTGACACGCATCACATTTCTTTGCATAATCCACAGCATCCTTCTTCATAGTAGGCCAATAGTATCCTGTCCTAAGGATCCTTGAGAATAGTGCTCTGCCCCCAGTGTGGTTTCCACAATCTCCTTCATGAAAATCCTTTAGGACTTCTTGAGTTTCAGGATCCTCAATGCACCTTAGATATGGACCTGCAAGAGATCGTTTATATAACATGTTATTTAATATTTTAAATTGAGATACCTTGACTTTGAAAGCTCTGGGGTTTTCTCCTGTAGGAATCTCTGCATGTTGTATATATCTCATGATTGGGAGGATCCAGGATCCTAAATGTGATTGTGCATCATCACTAGGTATGATTGCAACATCCTCTACTATTTCCATAGCTGTGTGATCCTCAATAGCAGGAGCCAAAATGTGGATGATGGGAATTTTAATATCCTCTGGAATCTTCAATGATGATCCAAGATTGACCAATGAATCAGCTTCTGCATTTTCTTCCCTGGGTACCTGTTTTGGTCAAAAATCAAGCCAGGATAATGCAACCAAATCTTTTGTTGTGAGGTGTGGTGCTTGAATCAATGAACGAATGTATGAATAACTTGCAAATGAAATAAACAAGTGACACAAGGATTTATACGAGGAAAAAGCCCTTGATCAAGAATTGATCTCCGGCATAAAAAACCTCGGGTGATGGAAACTACCGATCACCAACTACGATTAAACGAATGATTTTTACAACTCGGGATGATAACAAGCTTGTTACAAGGATCACTACAGTACAATGTGTATAAAATCGCCAATGAACTGTTGAGAGTTGTTTCGAGTGTGTGTGTTTGCTTAATTGTTCTAACTCAAGCTTGTTATCCCCTTTAAAAATAGAAATAACTTAAATAACTAACTATCCGCTAAACATGCAAGCTCCCCACGACTTCTAAAACGGTCACCAAGCCATGAACGTGCGGAATATTGAGGGCATATTCCCCAAGAATATCGGCAAGACCAAGTCCAATGCGTATACTCCTGCATAACAAGTTTAAATATAGTGAAGGCAATCGTTAGTATAAGGATAACAATGAGGATCCTGGATCCTGATCCTGCAATGTCTTCTGAGGATCCTTAATTCAAACAGAATTGAGGATCCGTGATCCTGGCAGTACTTGAGGATCCGTGATCCTTAGGTTTAGAAAATCTATCCCTAACAATTGCCCCCAAAATATGAGGAGTAAAATGTAAATTAACGAGTCGTATTTTTGATCTTATCTCCAACTGACTAACGGATATATAGCCGTTAGAATCGAACTAGCCGTTGTTGATCATACGTCAGTGACATGACATCCTGCAGAACCATCATTATAAATTTGAGATTAGAGATAAGGATCGATAGGCATTTAAATTCGTGCGTTACTCCCTTTAAATCCTCATCCCAAGACCGATCAGGTATTTCTCTTCTGTTTCTCTCTTCATCTTCTTATTCTGATCTTCATCAAAATCTTTAGATCACAATGAAGCTATGATCCTCTCCCGCCAAGGATCACCAGAAAGATAGTCCTTTGAAAAGCCAAGGGATTATCAAAAATCCTTCGAAGGAACTCTGCTGCTTCACTGATCCGGAGATTGACCGGATCCGCCACTGTTTTCTGGCGGATACTGTCTTCAAGTCCTTCGACCCTTTTGCCAAGAGTGATTCTGTCTCGAACACCTGGGTTGCTTTTCCGGCTACCCCATTCCTGATAGGATTCTCCTATCCCTTCCCTGCCTTCACCCAATCCTTCTTTTCCCTCACCGGCATGTGCTATATCCAGGCCATGCCAATGATGTGGAGGGTTTTATATACCCTAGAGAACATCATTGAGCAACAAGGCATAGAGTTGGGAATGTCGGAACTGGCTGAACTTCCAAGGTTAGTGACGTGTAATCTTTTGATCTCAATTCTTATTATGTGTTCTCTACTGGTATAATTCTGTCGAGCTTAAACTAAAACGTGCGATAACTCTACGTGTTGCTACACACTTTGTTATACTTGGGTATTTGGGCCGCGTGTATGCTACACTGCATATACAACTGGGCCGCACCTAATACTGTTCCAAATTGATAGGATATTTTATGTGGGCCGCACCCCCCTTTGGTTTGTTACCCTAACTATCGCAGCCCAAACTTTAGAAACCCAAAAGAAAACCTAATTAAACTAACCAATTTAAACCAAAGCCCAACCGGTTTATTGAGTGTTATATATGGGCATGCAGTATGCCATATGCTACGTATCATACAAGAAAGAAACCCTAGGTTTCCCCTGACCGCACGAATTGCAGTGGTAGACCCCCCCTTCCCCCTCGAGTTAGCATATTGTTTGGTCAGATTCTTGGTTAGTGTCCTTATCTATTGGTATATCATGTTGCATGCTACTGTTTATATGAGTTATTGAATAAGGTTGGATGATTAATTATTTGGTGATGATATGTGATTACCGATTAAGATGAATGTTATGTTAGGAGTTTGCTAAATAATAATTACATGAAACTCGATCCAACTGTTGATGTATCATGATATATTTTGAATATGAATAATGAGCAAAGGATAGTTTCTGTAAGTGGGGTTGTTTGTGATTTGACTAATCTGTCGTCGCATGTGCCTCTTGAAGTGTGTGTATGTTGATAATGTTTAATCGGTGATGTAATGATTGTGTCTAAAGTAT
The DNA here is from genome assembly GCA_030545235.1 of Helianthus tuberosus. Taxonomy (NCBI): domain Eukaryota; kingdom Viridiplantae; phylum Streptophyta; class Magnoliopsida; order Asterales; family Asteraceae; genus Helianthus; species Helianthus tuberosus. The sequence goes on from CM060398.1 coordinate 19,595,422, forward strand.
GAGTTGCATGATTTAATATTTGGATTCATTAAAACATGACTGAATGCTATGATTAAAATATGCAAATGGTTTGTATTGTTTATACATGATAGTGATTGTGATTTGGATTATTGGTTGCATGAAACTAGGAATGCATGATTAATTGTTTCGTAGAAACTGGTTGTGTATTTAATTCATGAGTTGAAACTTCATAGGTGATAGTGGGTCACCCACAAGAATTGGTTAAGTGGGCCGAGACCTTGATATACGTGCATGGACTCAAACAACAGCATAAGTGATTTTGTGTGGTTGCTAGTGGATCGGGATGGGTAAAATTGATGTACAGCTGGGCCGGGTACTAAAGGCGGGCCACGGGTTGAACTAAATGGTAAACCAGAGATGTAGTTAATTCGGCCGACAGCCTTTGGGTCAATTACTATGGGTTCGGTTTGGGTAAACAAAATGGGTTGTATGTTTGTGACCCGTTACACACCCACAATTCATCTGGGCCGATCCTGAGTGGGCTGAGCTTTGTTATGAAAACCATTATAACAGTAACAGTAAGGTACTAATGGGATGTATATTGAACATTAGGACCCAAACCATTAGTGCAAACCTAATGTGTGATTAGCTGAATGTTGTGCCATGCAATAATGTTTACATGTTTTGGACTTGGGTTATATATGATGCCATCTGTGCTACTTGTTAAATATGCGGACAATTACGTGAATTACTTGTATACGAATCTGATTAGACGTAATAACTATAATAGGACGCGATTGATCAAAAGTTATTTTAGCAAGTAAACTATCTGCCGAGCAAACCGAGGTGAGTTCACACTTTTCACAAGGCATGGGATTCCCAAGGGTTGGGAATGGGTAAAGGATTTAAACTGAAACTGCGTGATCTCCTGGTTTGGAACACGTACACACCCTCTTTATTGAAGGGTGACAACACGTAATAAGGATATGATTGGAACCTGCGTAATCTCCTGGTTTGGGAATTACGTACACACCCTCTTTATTGAAGGGTGACAACACGGATACTAGACCAAAATCTCTATCATGAAGTCCCTCCTTTTATATCTACTTAATCACCGAGCCAATGGCGAGCGGGTCATTAGTTAGATAGCGCTATTTAGGTTTGACATCCCTCACACCGTGCCGCAGAGGGCGGGCGTGAACTAATGGATCTGGGCACTAGTCAATGATGATAGACATTGACGTCAGGGCACCAACTTACTTTAGTCAGTGGTCGATATGGTAAACGGGTCTAGTGGTTCACATGGGGAAGCCCCCACTGGTTATGGATATGTTTGGGAAACGGGGAAACTGGTTAACTCATGGTTTACAAACGAACTCATGGTTTTTGAAACAATTTATAAATGAACACCAACTGTGAACTCGCTCAACTTTGTTGTTGACTCATTGTTACATGCCTTGCAGGTCGTTAGAGGTTTAGCTGGAGGAGGAGGAGTCGTTGTGGGGCATGGACCGTTGTGTGCCATGTCAAACTTTATGAACTTTAAACTATGTTTTGATTATTTAAACTTTACTATGCTTCCGCTGATTACTTAAACTTGTTTGATTCCTTTTGGACACCAATTATATTGTGGTTGGTTTTATTTATTCAGTTACATTGTTCAATATGATTGGTGGCTTGATCCTGGTCAGTCACGCCTCCTGCGGTGATACTCCGCTTGTGGATTTTGGGGGTGTGACAGATTGGTATCAGATCCATTGGTTATAGTGAACTTGGTTTTAAAAAGGGAAAAGCTTTTTGACAAAACCAGACTATAACCTGTACAATGCTCAACGATCCACAACGACGCTTCGCTCCACGTGCAAGACTCGACACAATAGGTGGTATGAATTAAGTTTATATTGCCTGTCTGCTAGTTTATGTAGTGTATTGTTCATGGTATGCTTAGTCATCATAGCATCTGCTGTTTGAAATATTGTGTGCTTACCCTCTTCTGTCACACCACACTTACGCATTGTCACGACACTTTTCTCACCCATGCTCTCTTTATTGTGAAGATCATGAGTGGACGTATCAACCTAACTCAAGCCCAGATGACGGCTTTAATCAATGAACAAGTTGCTACAGCACTCGCAGCCGCTCAGGCAGGAGGTATAACCTGCCATTGCAACTTACTCTAGGATCTTTAGATCCTACTCTCGTGGACCAACACTTGTGCTTAACTTCGTCTCTTCTTACTCTCACGACAGGTCAACATGCTCAGCCTCCTGTGTGTACTTTCAAAACTTTTATGGACTGCCGACCTACTACTTTCAATGGCACTGAAGGAGCTGTAGGCCTCCTCCACTGGTTCGAGAAGCTCGAATCTGTCTTCGAGATGTGTGAATGCCCTGAGGCTCGTAGGGTGAAGTATGATACTAATACTCTTGAGGGTGTAGCGCTCACGTGGTGGAATGCTCAGGTCCAAATGGTGGGGTTGGTTGCTGCTAATGCCACCCCATGGAATGATTTCAAAGATTTGATCAAAGAGGAATACTGCAATCGTGATGACATCCACAAGCTGGAAGTGGAGTTCTACAACTTAAAGATGACGGGGTCTGAAATAGAGGCATATACGAAGAGATCAAATGAGCTGGCTATCTTATGTCCTACTATGGTAGATCCTCCTATCAAACGTATCGAGCTGTACCTCAAAGGTTTAGTGCCAGAGATCCAGAGTCATGTGACTGCAGCGAACCTCGCCACTATCCAGCAAGTTATTCGTTTGGCTCATCATCTCACTGATCAGGCAGTCGAGCAGAACAGGCTGCCCAAGCGTATTGGTACTACTACTACTACTACTGCTACTGCTGCTACTGCTACTACTACTGCTACTACTACTGCTACTACTACTACTACTACTACTACTGCTACTACTTCTGCTACTACTTCTGCTACTACTTTTGATGCCCCCATCGACAACAAACGCAAATGGATGGAGTCTCAAGCAAGGGTTCAACATCAGCTCAGTCTCAGTCTCAGTCTCAGCAGCGAAAGACTGATGACTACAAGAGCCCTGGTCAACAATCTTCTGGTAGTCAAGGGCAGAGTGGGTACAAGGGGAACCACCCCAAATGCAATCAATGTGGTTTCCATCATAGCGGACCGTGTACCAAGGGCACTTGTCAGAGGTGTAACAAACCTGGCCACGCAGCCAAGGATTGCAGGAGCCTCTACCCTGCAAATCAGCGATGATAGAACCAGCAGCAAGCTCCACAGAATCAGCGTCAGCAGCAACAACAGCAGTAGGGTAACAATAAAGGATGCTTTCAGTGTGGTGCTGAAGGCCACTTCAAAAGCGACTGCCCCCAGCTGAATCAGAAACAGAACAACAACAACAATCAGGGGAACGGAAACAATAATGGGGGAAACAATGGTGGCAATGGTGCTAGGGGTCGAGCTTTTGTGATTGGTCAGGGTGACGCGAGGAACGATCCCAATGTGGTGATGGGTAAGTTTCTTCTGGATGACTTCTTTATTACTGTTTTACTTGATTCGGGTGCCGATACTAGTTACGCGTCTTTAAAGTTAGTCAAATGCTTAAGCATGCTCCAACACTTTTGAACACCAAGCACATTGTAGAACTAGCGAACGGTAAAATTTTAGAGGCCACACATATAGTTAAAGGTTGTAATCTTGTCTTAGCTGGTCAGACTTTCTCTATCGACCTTATTCTCATCGCTCTTGGTAGTTTCGACGTCGTCATTGGGATGGATTGGTTATCTCAACATCAAGCGGAGATTCTTTGCAAGGAGAAAATCGTCCGTATTCCCCGTTCAGATGGTGAACCTCTCGTTGTTCGTGGTGACAAGAGTGGTGCTGTGGTGGGGATCATCTCTTTTCTTAAGGCCCAGAAGTGTTTGCGAAAGGGTCACAATGCCATTTTAGCTCTCGTTACTGACACCTCAACGAAAAAGAAGAAGATAGAGGACATTCCGATTGTACGCGACTTCTCTGAGGTATTTCCTGAGGAATTACCTGGTCTTCCGCCTCATCGTTAAGTCGAGTTTCAAATCGAACTAGCTCCTGGAGCAGTGCCCATAGCTCGTGCACCTTATCGTTTAGCTCCATCAGAATTGGAAGAACTATCTACTCAACTGCAAGAACTCTTGGACAAGGGTTTCATTCGCCCTAGCTCATCGCCCTGGGGAGCTCCAGTCCTATTTGTGAAGAAGAAAGACGGTACCTTCCGAATGTGTATTGACTACCGTGAACTCAACAAGGTGACGGTGAAGAATCGTTATCCTCTCCCGCGTATTGACGACTTATTCGACCAGTTGCAAGGGTCGAGCTTCTACTCAAAGATTGATATGAGATCGGGATACCATCAGTTGAGAGTTCGAGATGAGGATATCTCCAAGACAGCATTCAGAACTCGTTATGGGCACTACGAGTTTCTAGTCATGCCTTTCGGATTGACAAACGCACTTGCGGTCTTCATGGACCTCATGAATCGAGTGTGCAAACCTTACCTGGATAAGTTCGTTATTGTTTTTATCGACGACATCCTGATTTATTCCAAGAGTCAGGAAGAACACGAGCATCATCTGCGACTTATTTTGGAACTTCTTCGAGCACAGCAGCTTTATGCTAAGTTCTCGAAATGCGACTTTTGGCTTCGTGAAGTCCATTTCTTAGGCCACGTGGTAAATGCGGATGGGATTCATGTGGATCCATCCAAGGTTGACTCGATCAAGAACTGTCCTGCGCCCCGTACACCAACAGAAATCCAACAATTCTTGGGTTTGGCGGGTTACTACAGAAGATTCATCAAGGATTTCTCGAAGATTGCGCAACCTCTCACTTCACTGACTCAGAAGGGTGTCACCTATCGTTGGGGTGATGCACAGGAATCCGCATTTCAGCACTTAAAGGAGAGACTTTGTAGCGCGCCTATTCTCTCATTTCCTGAAGGCACAGACGATTTTGTGTTTTATTGCGACGCGTCCATACAAGGACTTGGTTGTGTGTTGATGCAACGTGAGAAAGTCATTGCTTATGCATCGCGCCAACTTAAAGTTCACGAAAGGAACTACACTACTCATGACTTGGAGTTGGGAGCAGTGGTATTTGCTCTTAAGATATGGAGACACTACCTGTACGGTACCAAGTGCACCATTTACACCTATCACAGGAGTCTCGAGCATATCTTCAAGCAAAAGGAGTTAAACATGCGACAACGTCGGTGGGTCGAACTCCTGAATGATTATGAATGCGCAATCAAGTACCATCCGGGAAAAGCCAATGTTGTGGCCAACGCCCGCAGCCGGAAGGAGTCTAAACCTAAGTGTGTACGTGCGTTACAGCTTACCATTCACTCTAGTCTTCCCGCTCAGATACGAGATGCTCAGGTTGAAGCATTGAAGGCAGAAAACATCAGGATTGAGTCTTTGCGAGGATCGAGGAAACGGTTAGAGCAAAAGGAAGACGGCGCTTATTACGTGACAGGGCGCATCTGGGTTCCACTCTATGGTAATCTACGTGAGCTTGTGATGAATGAAGCACACAAGTCTCGTTACTCGGTGCATCCTGGTTCGGATAAGATGTACCACGATCTCAAGACTACGTACTGGTGGCCCTACATGAAAGCCAACATAGCAACCTACGTCAGTAAATGCTTGACTTGTGCGAGAGTCAAAATTGAGTACCAGAAACCATCAGGCCTACTTCAACAACCAGAGATACCGACATGGAAATGGGAGCAAATTTCCATGGACTTCGTTACCGGCCTACCTAGATCTGAACGCGGAAATGATACCATTTGGGAGATCGTGGATCGACTAACCAAGTCTGCACATTTTCTGGCTATCAAGGAAACGGATAAGTTTTCTACTCTAGCAGACATGTACCTAAAGGAAGTAGTATCAAGACACGGGGTGCCAACCTCCATCATTTCTGACCGTGACTCACGTTTTACATCTGAATTGTGGCAAGCTATGCACAAGTCTTTTGGCTCTCGATTAGACATGAGCACGACGTATCATCCACAGACGGATGGGCAGTCTGAGCGCACCATCCAAACCCTTGAAGACATGCTTAGGGCATGTGTGATCGACTTTGGTAACGGCTGGGAAAAGCATCTCCCGTTAGTGGAGTTTTCGTATAACAACAGTTACCACACCAGTATCCAGGCTGCCCCGTTTGAGGCATTGTACGGGCGAAAATGCCGATCGCCTCTTTGTTGGGCAGAGGTTGGCGACAGCCAAATCACTGGCCCAGAACTTGTAGTAGACACGACAGAAAAGATTGCTCAGATACGACAACGAATGGCGGCAGCTCGTGACCGTCAGAAAAGCTACGCTGATAAGCGAAGGAAACCACTCGAATTCCAGGATGGGGATCGAGTACTACTTAAAGTCTCACCTTGGAAAGGTGTAGTTCGTTTTGGTAAACGAGGCAAACTCAACCCGCAATATGTCGGACCTTTTGAAATCATCGAGAAAATAGGCAAGGGGGCCTACAAGTTGAATCTACCTGAAGAGCTCGGTGGAGTTCACAACGTATTCCACGTGTCAAATCTGAAGAAATGTCTGTCAGATGAGACCCTCATAGTTCCTTTGAAGGAGCTCACAATAGACGATCAGTTGCGATTCATCGAGGAACCAGTAGAAATCACTGACTGAGACGTAAAGATTCTCAAGCGCACCAGAATACCTCTTGTTAGAGTTCGTTGGAACTCCCGTCGTGGCCCAGAGTTCACCTGGGAACGAGAAGACCAAATGAAACCTAAGTATCCCCAGTTGTTTGAGAAAAGTGCAACCACTTCTGAGGCTGAAGCTACTGCGGAATTTCGGGACGAAATTCCAAACCAACGGGGGGATGATGTGACACCCCAGGAAAACCAGGAAACCACGCAACTTAACTAGCTTCCTCAGTAACCACGTGCTAAATTTCGGGACGAAATTTCTTTCAAGTTGGGGATGATGTGACAACCCGAACTTCCAAGGTTAGTGACGTGTAATCTTGTGATCTCAATTCTTATTATGTGTTCTCTACTGGTATAATTCTGTCAAGCTTAAACTAAAACGTGCGATAACTCTACGTGTTGCTACACACTTTGTTATACTTGGGTATTTGGGCCGCGTGTATGCTACACTGCATGTACAACTGGGCCGCACCTAATACTGTTCCAAATTGAAAGGATATTTTATGTGGGCCGCACCCCCCTTTGGTTTGTTACCCTAACTATTGCAGCCCAAACTTTAGAAACCCAAAAGCAAACCTAATTAAACTAACCTAATTAAACCAAAGCCCAACCGGTTTATTGAGTGTTATATATGGGCATGCAGTATGCCATATGCTACGTATCACACAAGAAAGAAACCCTAGGTTTCCCCTGACCGCACGAATTGCAGTGGCAGACCCCACCCCCTTCCCCCTCGAGTTAGCATATTGTTTGGTCAGATTCTTGGTTAGTGTCCTTATCTATTGGTATATCATGTTGCATGCTACTGTTTATATGAGTTATTGAATAAGGTTGGATGATTAATTATTTGGTGATGATATGTGATTGCCGATTAAGATGAATGTTATGTTAGGAGTTTGCTAAATAATAATTACATGAAACTCGATCCAACTGTTGATGTATCATGATGTATTTTGAATATGAATAATGAGCAAAGGATAGTTTCTGTAAGTGGGGTTGTTTGTGATTTGACTAATCTGCCGTCGCATGTGCCTCTTGAAGTGTGTGTATGTTGATAATGTTTAATCGGTGATGTAATGATTGTGTCTAAAGTATGAGTTGCATGATTTAATATTTGGATTCATTAAAACATGACTGAATGCTATGATTAAAATATGCAAATGGTTAGTATTGTTTATACATGATAGTGATTGTGATTTGGATTATTGGTTGCATGAAACTAGGAATGCATGATTAATTGTTTCGTAGAAACTGGTTGTGTATTTAATTCATGAGTTGAAACTTCATAGGTGATAGTGGGCCGCCCACAAGAATTGGTTAAGTGGGCCGAGACCTTGATATACGTACATGGACTCAAACAACAACATAAGTGATTTTGTGTGGTTGCTAGTGGATCGGGATGGGTAAAATTGATGTACAGCTGGGCCGGGTACTAAAGGCGGGCCACGGGTTGAACTAAATGGTAAACCAGAGATGTAGTTAATTGGGCCGACAGCCTTTGGGTCAATTACTATGGGTTCGGTTTGGGTAAACAAAATGGGTTGTATGTTCGTGACCCGTTACACACCCACAATTCATCTGGGCCGATCCTGAGTGGGTTGAGCTTTGTTATCAAAACCATTATAACAGTAACAGTAAGGTACTAATGGGATGTATATTGAACATTAGGACCCAAACCATTAGTGCAAACCTAATGTGTGATTAGCTGAATGTTGTGCCATGCAATAATGTTTACATGTTTTGGACTTGGGTTATATATGATGCCATCTGTGCTACTTGTTAAATATGTGAAAAATTACGTGAATTACTTGTATGCGAATCTGATTAGACGTAATAACTATAATAGGACGCGATTGATCAAAAGTTATTTTAGCAAGTAAACTATCTGCCGAGCAAACCGAGGTGAGTTCACACTTTTCACAAGGCATGGGATTCCCAAGGGTTGGGAATGGGTAAAGGATTTAAATTGAATCTGCGTGATCTCCTGGTTTGGAACACGTACACACCCTCTTTATTGAAGGGTGACAACACGTAATATGGATATGATTGGAACCTGCGTAATCTCCTGGTTTGGGAATTACGTACACACCCTCTTTATTGAAGGGTGACAACACGGATACTAGACCAAAATCTCTATCATGAAGTCCCTCCTTTTATATCGACTTAATCGTCGGGCCAATGGCGAGCGGGTCATTAGTTAGATAGCGCTATTTAGGTTTGACAAGCCTCACACCGTGACGCAGAGGGCGGGCGTGAACTGATGGATCTGGGCACTCGTCAATGATGATAGACATTGACGACAGGGCACCAACTTACTTTAGTCAGTAGTCGATATGGTAAACGGGTCTAGTGGTTCACATGGGGAAGCCCCCACTGGTTATGGATATGTTTGGGAAACGGGGAAACTGGTTAACTCATGGTTTACAAACGAACTCATGGTTTTTGAAACAATTTATAAATGAACACCAACTGTGAACTCGCTCAACTTTGTTGTTGACTCGTTGTTACATGCCTTGCAGGTCGTTAGAGGTTTGGCTGGAGCTTGCACGAGCATGAGGAGTCGTTGTGGGGCATGGACCGTTGTGTGCCATGTCAAACTTTATGAACTTTAAACTATGTTTTGATTATTTAAACTTTACTATGCTTCCGCTGATTACTTAAACTTGTTTGATTCCTTTTGGACACCAATTATATTGTGGTTGGTTTTATTTATTCAGTTACATTGTTCAATATGATTGGTGGCTTGATCCTGGTCAGTCACGCCTCCTGCGGTGATACTCCGCTTGTGGATTTTGGGGGTGTGACACGTCATCAGTTTGAAGAATACTTCAATGATGTAAGGATCCTTGATCCTTAATTCTATCCTGTCCATTTGAGAATAAGGGATCCTGAATTGTATTCTTCTTTCTTTGCAGAAATTCGCTGAGATCCAGATGCTCTTTGATGCCTATGTTGAAGAGGCTGATGAAGGAGCTGGACTTCTAGAAGATCTTCCTGGCTAAGGATCAAACCATCTCCAACCTTGAGAAAGAGCTCAACTTGGCAAAAAAGCAGTTGGTCATGGCCCATATCACTGCTGATCAAGAGAAGAATGAGGTGATGGAGGATGCCAAGCTCTCTGCCGCCATTGCTATGTACAAGACCAAACTGCAGATGGCCCAGGAAGCTGAGGATCCTGGCTTTGACAGGACCAATTGGGACTAGGAGGGTTGGAAGGCTAGGTTGGCTGAGCTGGATGATGAAGAGGAGGCTACAGAGGTCTTGATGCTTGAGGCAAGCGGCAGCGGGGCTAAGGATCAGGCTGGTGATGCTGGAACTGGAGATGATGGTGATGGTGATGCAGCGAAGGTGTGAGCTGCAGAAATGGGCGATGATGGATTTATCTAGACGCGGCCGGAGCCCATTTTTTTATGGTTTGGTAGTTATTTTTTGTTTGATGGTGTTTTTCTTGAACAATGGTTGGTCTGTACTTAAACAATAGTTTTTAGGTTTAAGGATCACTGATCCTTCAGACAATAGGTAGGATTACAAATGGTGGAGGGATCCTCTGTTTGGGGGATGAAGCCATTGTGATCCTGCCGTACTTTTATTCCTGCACTTAGACCTCGTTAACATGGACACCCTTTGCCAACCCAAGTGGACGAGCCACGTTTTGCTGGTAGAAACTTGGGTTGGCAATTTTGACAACCTTTTAACGGTTTAACTTTTGGTAAATAAAAGCTTAATCTTTTGGCTATCTCATGTGTTGTTATATTTGTGAATACTTTATCTTTCAATTGTTATGATATACTTTGTTTGAATTCATAAGTAAAGAATAAAAGTTTACTAGATTATGTCAAAAAGTTTAGGATATGATCACGGATCAAATATCCTATAATCGATAAATTCAAAAGAGTAGTGTAATTTAAGGATCGTGTGTCTTGTTGTCAAAGAGTAAGGGTCACTTAGATAAATAAAAAATAAAATCAAAGTGATCAAGGATCATACCTGAGAATCCAAGTTAGGATCCTAAACCTTTAACATTTACAATCAGGATAACCAAAAAACAAACCTTAATAAAAGGTTAGGATCAAGGATCCTTAGCTGTTTAACTTCAAAAACCTAAAATAGAACACAACTTGGGACTAAGCCAATATAAGAGAAGAGTTAGCAACTGGGGACAAGCCCAACAATTCTGGGGACAAGCCCAATATACAGGGGATAAGCCCAAAAAACTGGGGACAAGCCCAAAGGATCTTGTGTAAACTGGAGTATGGCCCTCACTGGCGACTATCCAAACTTAGTGACATGAAAATGCCAAAACCTTAGCTAACGTGAAAACGTTAGAAACCTTAGGAACGGATGTATGGTATGTCTACCATTATACGTAGGATCCTGAATACAACCAGTACAATGAAATTGTCAGCCCCTAAAGCGAGTACTGGTCCCATTGCCTTGAACTGCATCAGGATCATCGTGCGCTACTGGCGATACTGGGTTCAGGCCCAAAAACTGGGGACTAGCCCAAATAACTGGGGTCAAGCCCAAAAAACTGGGGTCAAGCCCAAATAACTGGAAACTTCTGTGGATACTCAATCCTTTGTTAAGGATATATTAACCTTCTGCAAAACTCAGAACTAAGTGAAAGAAGGACGTAGGATCCAGGATCCTTCTCCTTGTATATAAGATAATTAAAGAATTAAATAGATTAAAATTAGATCATTACCAGAATGAGGATCATCTATCCTCTAAGGATCCTTCGAGGATCTCGACCATGAATGTTGTTAAGGATCCTGGATCCTTATTGCATGAAGTATTTCTTCAATTGGACAGCATTCCAAGCTCTTGGTAGTAAATCACCTTCCATTGTTAGCAATCGATATGCCCCCTTTCCTGCCTCAGCTTCAATCTGGTAGGGGCCTTCCCACTTTGGTGCCAATTTTCCATCAGCAGGATTTGTGGTATTCTGAAATGTTTTCCTCAATACCATATCACCAACTTGGAACTTCCTAATCCTGACATTTTTATTGTAGGCTCCAGGCATCATTTGTTGATAACTAGCCATCCTTATCCTTGCCAAATCCCTGAGTTCTTCTATGGTATCCAAGTCTTGAACCAAGTTCTCAGCATTTCCTTCAGGATCACGGATGCTTGTTCTTGCAGTAGGAACCACCATCTCTGTAGGGATCACTGATTCTGCTCCAAATACTAAAGAGAATAGAGTTTGGCCAGTGGCATTCTTGGGAGTTGTCCTATCAGCCCATAGTACATAAGGTAGTTCTTATGCCCACTTTCCTTTCTTGGATCCAAGCTTCTTCTTCAAGTTGTTGATGATGATCTTGTTGGATGATTCTGCTTGACCATTAGCTTGTGGGTGGACTGGTGTTGATGTTATCATCTTAATCCCCCAGCTGTCACAAAAGTTAGTAGTTCTACTCCCAATAAATTGGGATCCATTATCACAAACAATTTCAGAAGGGATACCAAATCTAGTAATGATATTTCTTTTAATAAAGGATATCACCTCTCTCTCTCTCTCTGACTTGAGCAAAGGCTTCAGCCTCTATCCACTTAGAGAAGTAATCAGTCATGGCAAGCATGAATACCTTTCCACCAGGTGCCTTGAGAAGTTTGCCAACTATATCCATTCCCCATCTCATGAATGGCCAAGAAGAGGATATAGGATCAGGAGTTCTGCTGGTTGGTGAAGGATATTACTATGTCTCTGCAAGGATCACACTTCTTGGCATAATCCACAACATCCTTCTTCATAGTAGGCCAATGGTATCCTGTCCTAAGGATCCTTGAGAACAATGCCCTGCCCCTAGTGTGGTTTCCACAATCTCCTTCATGAAAATCCTTTAGGACTTCTTGAATTTCAGGATCCTCTATGCACCTTAGATATGGACCTGCAAGAGATCGTTTATATAACATGTTATTTAATATTGTAAATTGGGATACCTTGATTTTGAAAGCCCTGGGGTTTTCTCCTGTAGGAATCTCTCCATGTTGTATATATCTCATGATTGGAAGGATCCATGATCCTGAATGAGACTGTGCACCATCATTAGGAACCATTGCAGAATCCTCTTCTATCTCCATAGTTATGTGATCCTCAATAGCAGGAGCCAGAATATGGATGATAGGGATCTTGATATCCTCTAGAATTTTCAATGATGATCCAAGATTGGCCAATGCATCAGCTTCTGCATTCTCTTCTCTGGGTACCTGTGTCAAACTAAAAGAAACAAAAGAGAGTGACAATTCCTTGACTATCTCTAGATATTTGATTAGTCGTTCGCCTTTAACAGCATAAGATCCATTAAAGTGATTAGTAATTAGCAATGAATCCACATGTACCTCAAGATAGCTGATCCTCATATGCTTGGCAATTTACAAACCAGCTATCAAGGCTTCATATTCGGCCTCATTATTAGTAGTTTGAAACTCACAAGCTAATGAGTGGGGTATTATGTCCCTCTGTGGCGATTTTAGTAGTATTCCAAGCCCTGTTCCTTTGACATTAGATGCTCCATCAGTGAAGAGTATCCAAGGATCCTTAGTCTCTTCAAGCTGCTGAACTTCTAACTCAGCTTCTCTTTGTAAATCACTACTAAAATCTGCCACAAAGTCAGCTAAGGCTTGGGATTTGATGGCAGTCCTTGGTTCATATCTCATATCATAAGCACTAAGTTTCACTGCCCATTTAGCCATCCTTCCTGACATTTCAGGTTTCCAGAGAACATTCTTAATTGAAAAGTTAGTCTTAATGATAATGGCATGAGTTTCAAAATAATGTCTTAGTTTAGTAGATGCCATAATTAAAGCAAGGATAAGTTTCTCTAAATGAGAATACCTGGATTCAGCATCAAGCAAACTCTTACTTACATAATAAACAGGATGTTGTGTACCTTCGTGATCCTTAACAAGGACCGCACTTACTGCTTTAGAGGATACCGCTAGATACAAGGATAATATATCCCCTTTTTCTGGTTTCATCAAGGCAGGAGCTGAGGATAGGTAATCCTTAAGGGCTTTGAGAGCATTTTCATGCTTTTCAGTCTATTCAAATTTCTTGTTCTTTCTCAAAATGTCATAGAATTCCTTGCACTTTTCTGATGACTTGGATATGAACCTATTCAGGGCTGCGATCCTCCCTGTCAACCTTTGCACATCCTTGACATTGGCAGGAGATTTGATATTCACAATTGCCTTGATTTGCTCTGGACTTGCTTCTATGCCTCTTTTTGTTACCATGTAACCTAGGAACTTGCCTGCTTTAACACCAAAGTGTCACTTTGAAGGATTCAACTTCATATTGAATTTGTCAAGGATATTGAATGCTTCTTCCAGGTCTCTAAGGTGATCCTCAGCTCTCTTGGACTTAACCACCATGTCGTCTATATAGACTTCCATAGTGTGTCCAATTTGTTTCTTAAACATCATATTGACTAGCCTTTGATAAGTAGCCCCTGCTCGGAGTAATTTGTCTACCTCCTCCTGGATAATAGCATTCCTCTCAGGTGCAAACTTCCTCCTCTTCTGATGTATGGGCTTGAATGACCTGTCAATGCCAAGCTTATGAGTAATTATATATTTAGAGATACCTGTCATGTCTTCATGCTTCCAGGCAAAGGTAGTTTTTCTCCTCTTAAGGAAGGATACTAGATCCTGTTCAATGTTGCCGAGGATCCCTGATCCTGTGAAGACTTTGGATTCAGGATCATGAGGATCCATAAGGATATATTTCACATCCTGCTCTCTTGCCTCCAAGACGTCTCTTGGAGGATACTTTAGTTGCTATTGCTCCCTTGGTCTTGAGGCTGGCTTCATTGATGAGGTATAGCAATTCTTTGCTTCTTGTTGGTCACTCTCAATCTTTATCACCCCCCATGGACTAGGAAGCTTCACACATTGATGATATGTAGATGCAACTGCCTTCATGTCATGTATCCATGGCCTGCCAAGGATAACATTGCAACAGGATAAGCAATCTATTACACAAAATTTTTTATAAGAATGAAGTCCTTCAATGTAGATGGGAAGTTTAATGTCCCCCAATGTATTCTTGGTTTCTCCGCTGAATCCCACAAGAACTGAGGATCTTGGGACAATATCCGATTCAGGGATGTTCATTTTCTTGAGGACATCAAGCTGAATGATGTTCACCGAGCTTCCTCCATCGATTAGGATCCTGCGAACAAAATGGTTAGAAATGAACAAAGTAATGACAAGAACATCATGATAAGGATCCTGAACATCAACACGATCATCCTCATCAAAAGTTATGACTTTCTCCTGTGTGACAGTAGAGGTCCGGATGGGTCTCTCCCCACTATCCATCTTGGTCTCCTTGGCATGTCTTTTGGCTGCTGAAAAGGAAGTACCACAAATGTCTGATCCACCAGATATGAAGTTTATAACTTGTGCATCTGCCAGAGGAGCAGGAGCTCTTTCTGGAACCTTTTCAGGATCCTGGATCCTTGACTTCTTTCTTCCCAAAAGCTCATTCAAGTGCCCCTTGCTTAACAAGTAACCGATTTCTTTTCTAAGTGCAATACATTCTTCAGTGAGATGTCCGAAATCCTCATGATATGCACACCATTTGGACTTGTCCTTTGTTGCAGCTGGTTTATCACTTTTTTCTAGGCCATCTTGCTTTCTCACCTAGATTCTGCATTGCAAGAATTAGTTCGTTGTTATCGACAGAAAAACAATATTCAGAAATGGGAGGATAATCCTCATCATCCTCTTCCTGGTCCACTACATGCACGTTCTGGTTGTCAGAGTTGTTATAGAATTTGGACTTGTTGTTCCTGAAGTAGGATCCATGTTTTTCCTGTTTCGAGGATCCTGCCAGTCTTTCCTGGATCCTTTTATCATCCTCCAGTCGGATGAATCTAAGGGCCCTGGTTCTTACCTCATCAAGATTCCTATATGGGGTCATGACAAGATCATCATAGAATAATGAATCCCTAAGTAAACCCATTTTAAAGGCTTCCACAGCCGTAGCTATATCCAGATTAGGAATATCTAAGGATTCTTTACTAAGCTTAGTGATATAATCTCTAAGTGATTCATTTTGACCTTGTGTTACCCTATATAGATCACTAGTTAAACGTTCAAATTTTCTACTACATGAGAATTGGCTATTAAACAGATTAACTAGATTAGCAAATGAAGTAATAGAGTAAGGGGGATGACTTAGCAGCCATTTAAGAGCTGATCCTGTGAGTGTGGATCCAAAACCCTTACATAGACATGCTTCCTTTAATCTCTCAGGAATTGGATTGATCTCCATCCTTTCTCTGTACTGAGCTACATGCTCCTCTGGATCCGTTGAACCATCATACAACTTCATTGTTGGTATTTGGAACCTCTTTGGAATTTCTGCATCACAAAAGGGTGGTGCAAAGTGAGATATCTTGTGGCTTCCATATGCAATTTCAGGAATGGGCTTAACCACTCCTGGAACGCTGGATATCATATCCTTTAATTTCTGTAACTCCCTAGCCATAGCTTGATTGATACTTGTATCCTGCACAAAGCCATGGTTAGTGTTATAAGAATTATTCAAAGTGTTACCTCCCAGAGGATTCGAGTTTGGAATCCCAGATGTGAATCCATATTGATGAGGTTCTGGTATGATTGAAGGGCCAGAAGAAGCAATGGCCTGCATTGGAATGAAGTCTCCTTGATTGTTAGGGGAGGATTTTCTAACAATTAGTGATCCTTATTCGTTATCCTAATTAATGATCCTTACTTCTGTGACAGATAGTGATCCTCAGAAGAGCTTCAGGATCAGGATCATGGATCACTTTAAGGATCCTCGTACTGACGATTGTTTATTTGTGTTTTGTATTACTTCGCAGGAGTAACAAGCTTGACTTGGTCTTGGCAACGGTACTAAGGAATATTCCACGGGCATTTCGCACACGATTGACCAAAAATGGACGTTGTGGAGAACGTGGGAGCTTGGCACAAAAGTCGGATAGTTAGTTATTGTAGTTAACTTCTATTTTAAAAGGGGTAACGAGCTAGAATTAGAACACTTAGTCATTTTTCAGCTACACACTCTCATATACTCGAACACTTGAAGCTCTCGACGAACATTCATTAGTTTTCACTCACTTTTACACATTTCACGATAGTGATCCTTGTACCTAGCTCGTTACTATCCGAAGTTGTAAACATTTATTGATTTATTTGAGCTTGGTGATCGGTAGTTTCCATCACCCGGGGTTTTTTGTGCCGGAGATCAACTCTTGATCAAGGGCTTTTTCCCCGTATAAATCCTTGTGTCATTTGTGTAGTTTACATTGAAGTGATCCTTGTCATTGTTCTACATTATTAGCATCATACCCCGTAACAGAGAGTTTGGTTGCAATATCCTCAACAGATTTTTTGACCAAAACAGTTTGGCGCCCACCGTGGGGCAATTGGTGCTTCATCCTTAGAAAAATTCGCATTTATGTGCTCATTACGGTTCACTACAACCAAGCAAATGGCTTCCTCAGCGAAGAATGCTTCAAATTTGATGCCCTCATTCACTTCTTCTCAAGGCGTTCCCCCTTTGCCTCCACCACCTTCTGGATCCCAGAAGAATGCTGAGAATGCTGCGAAGAAACCAACTCCCATTTTCTCAAAACCTCCAACTTCTTCTGCTTCTTACACTCCCACTACTAGTGACATGTTTACTTTGATTTTGCAGATGAAGGATCAGATACGGCAACAGGATAAGACCAATGAGAGGATTCTCAAAGAAATCGGAGATCTCAAGAAACAAAAGACAACGGCAGAGGATCATTCCCCACTGGTGCCGAAATCCTTGAATTTTGATACTCCGGTGATTACTTCTCAGCCATCAGTGGTTCCAGACGTTCAATATGTGGGTGGACCGAAAGGAGTGCACTACGGAACAACAACAATGACCCAGGCATCAGGTTCATATTTCCAGCCAGCGGGATCTTATCCTCAGCATATGGGATCCCTCACGAATTCTGGAGGATATTCAGGAGCGCAGCAGGTTCAAGGATCTTCCTTTGTTCCAGGATCATCCCAGGTTCAAGGATCTTCCTTTGTTCCAGGATCACCCCAGGTTCAAGGATCCTCCTTTGTTCCAGGATCATCCCAGGTTCAAGGATCCTCCTTCGTTCCAGGATCATCCCAGGTTCAAGGATCCTCCTTTGTTCCAGGATTATCCCAGGTTCAAGGATCCTCCTTTCTTCCAGGATCATCCCAGGTTCAAGGATCCTCCTTTGTTCCAGGATCGTCCCAGTTTCAGGGATCCTTCCAGATGCCAGGATCCTTGAGGAGTTTGCAAACAGGGAGTTCAGATGTCCATCAGGGAGATTTTATTCCAATGCAGACCAATGCTTCTACTGGTCCCTCGATCATTCCAGAGCCCCAACAATATGGATTAACATCCATTCTTCCTAATTTGAATCCGATGGGAGGTAACACTTTTAATAATTCTTATACTACTAACCATGGTCTTATGCAGGATCCAAGTATCAATCATGCCATGGCCAGAGAATTGCAAAAGCTAAAGGATATGATATCAAGTGTTCCAGGAGTGGTCAAACCTATCCCAGAGATTGCAGATGGGAGCCACAAGATATCTCGTTTTGCACCACCAATCTGTGATGCTGAGATACCCAAGAGGTTCCATGTGCCAACAATGAAATTGTATGATGGTTCGACGGATCCTGAAGAACACATAGCACAATACAGGGAGAGGATGGAGATCAATCCAATTCCAGAAAGGTTAAAGGAAGCATGCCTGTGCAAGGGATTCGGATCCACTCTTACTGGATCAGCTCTCAAATGGCTGCTAAGTCTTCCTCCCTATTCTATTACCTCCTTTGCTAATCTAGTTAACTTATTTAATAACCAGTTTTCTTGTAGTAGAAAATTTGAACGATTAACTAGTGATCTATATAGGATAACCCAGGGTCATAATGAATCATTAAGGGATTACATTACCAAATTCAGTAAAGAATCCTTAGACATTCCCAACTTAGATATAGCTACGGCTGTTGAGGCCTTTAAAATGGGATTGCTTAGGGATTCGTCGTTCTATGATGATCTTGTTATGACACCATGCAGGAACTTAGATGAGGTAAGAACACGAGCACTTAGGTTCATTCGGCTAGAGGACGACAAGAGGATCCAGGAGAGGTTAGCAGGATCCTCAAAGCAGGATAAGCAAGGATCCTCATTCAGGAACAACAAGTTCAGATCCTATAACAGATCTGATAACCAGAACGTGCATTCTGTTGATCAAGAAGAGGATGATGAGGATTATCCTCCAATTTCTGAATATTGTTTTTGTGTTGATAACAATGAACTAATCCTTGCGATGCAGAACCTAGGTGATAAAGCTAGATGGCCGAGAAAAAATGATAGGCCAGTTGCAACTAAGGATAAATCAAAGTGGTGTGCGTACCATGAAGATTTTGGGCATCTCACAGAAGAATGCATTGCACTGAGAAAGGAAATTGGATACTTGTTGAGCAAGGGGCATCTAAAAGAATTGTTTGGAAGAAAAAAGTCAAGGACTCAGGATCCTGAAAGGATCCCTGAGAAGGCTCCAGCCCCTCCAGCAGATGCACAAGTAATAAACTTTATTTCTGGAGGATCAGACATATGCGGCACATCCTTCTCAGTAGCTAAAAGGCATGCAAAGGAAACTAAAATGGATAATGGAGAAAGACCTGTTCGAACATCAAGTGTTTCCGAAGGAAAAGTCATAACCTTTGATGAGGATGATCGTGTTGATATCCAGGATCCTCATCACGATGGTTTAGTTATTACTCTTTTCATTTCTAACCATTTTGTCCGCAGGATCCTTATAGACGGAGGAAGCTCAGTGAACATTATCCAGCTTGATGTTCTAAAGAAGATGGGTATTCCTGAATCGGACATCATACCAAGATCCTCCGTGCTCGTGGGATTTAGTGGCGAAACTAAGAATACCCTGGGGGACATTAAACTCCCAATATATATCGAAGGCCTACACTCTTATCAAAAATTTTGTGTTATTGACTGTTTATCTTGTTGTATTGTTATCCTTGGCAGGCCTTGGATACACGATATGAAAGCAGTCCCATCTACCTACCATCAATGTGTGAAGCTCCCTAGTCCTTGGGGAATAGTGAAGATTGATAGTGATCAGCAGGAGGCTAAGAATTGCTACACTTCATCGATGAAACCAGCCTCGAAGTCAAGGGAGCAATAGCAATCAAGGTATCCTCCAAGGGATGTCTTGGAGGCAAGAGAGCAGGATGTGGTAGAAATCCTCATGGATCCTGATGATCCTGAATCCAAAATCTATATCGGATCAGGGATCCTTGGCGAAATGAAAGAAGACCTCGTATCCTTCCTCAAAAGGAGAAAGACTACCTTTGCATGGAAACACGAAGACATGACTGGTATATCCAAAGATGTAATCACTCACAAACTTGGCATTGACAGGTCCTTCAAACCAATCCATCAAAGGAGAAGAAAGTTTGCACCGGAAAGGAATGCCATTATCCAGGAAGAGGTAGAGAAATTGCTCCGGGCAGGTATGATTAGAGAGGTCAAGTATCCAAGATGGTTGGCCAATGTGGTTGTTGTTCAAAAGAAAAACGGAAAGTGGAGGGTATGTGTCGATTTTACCGATCTAAATAAGGCATCTCCCAAGGATCCTTTCCCATTACCCCACATTGACTCCATGGTGGATGCAACTGCGGGTCATGAACTGTTAACTTTTATGGATGCTTCATCTGGATTTCAACAAATCCAAATGGAACCATCCGACCAAGAGGATACAGCCTTCATGACTCCAACTGGTATATACTGCTATATTGCTATGCCGTTCGGATTAAGAAATGCAGGTGCAACATATCAAAGGCTGGTGAATATGATGTTCAAGGATCAGATTGGACAAACTATGGAGGTTTACATAGATGATATGGTGGTAAAATCCTTAAAAGCTGAGGATCACCTAAGAGACTTGGAGGAAGCATTCAATATCCTTGATAAATATAACATGAAACTTAATCCTTCAAAATGTCACTTTGGTGTTAAAGCAGGTAAATTATTAGGATATATGGTGACAAAGAGAGGCATTGAAGCTAGCCCAGAACAAATTAAAGCAATAGTGAACATCAAATCTCCGGCCAATGCTAAGGATGTTCAAAGGCTAACAGGCAGGATAGCAGCTTTGAACAGATTTATATCCAAATCCTCAGAGAAGTGCAAAGAATTCTATGATATCCTAAGGAAGAACAAGAAATTTGAGTGGACTGAGAAGCATGAAAATGCTTTAAGAGCCCTCAAAGATTACCTATCCTCAGCCCCGGCTTTGATGAAACCAGAAAAAGGCGATGTGCTATCCTTGTATCTTGCAGTATCCTCAAAAGCAGTAAGTGCGGTCCTTGTTAAGGATCATGAAGGTACACAACATCCTGTCTACTATGTAAGTAAAAGTTTACTTGATGCCGAATCCAGGTATTCACACCTCGAAAAACTTATTCTTGCATTAATTATGGCATCTACTAAGCTAAGACATTATTTTGAAACTCATGTTATTGTTGTTAAAACTAATTTTCCAATTAAGAATGTCCTCAGGAAACCAGAGATGTCAGGAAGGATGGCTAAGTGGGCAGTGAAGCTAAGTGCATATGATATAAGATATGAGCCTAGGACAGCCATCAAATCCCAAGCATTAGCTGACTTTGTGGCTGATTTCAGTAGTGATTTACAAAAAGAAGCTGAGTTAGAAGTCCAGCAGCTATAAGGGACCAAGGATCCTTGGATACTCTATACCGATGGATCCTCAAATGTCAAAGGCACAGGGCTTGGAATACTACTAAAATCGCCACAGGGGGACATAATACCCCACTCTATAGCTTGTGAGTTCCAAACCACTAACAATGAGGCTGAATATGAAGCCTTAATTGCTGGTTTGCAAATTGCAAAGCATATGGGGATCAGGTATCTTGAGGTACATGTAGATTCATTGCTAATTACAAACCACTTTAATGGATCCTATGCTGTTAAAGGTGAAAAGCTAACCAAATATTTAGAGATAGTCAAAAGTTTGGCACTCTCTTTTGTTTCCTTTAGTTTGACGCAGGTACCAAGGGAAGAAAATACAGAGGCTGATGCATTGGCTAACTTAGGATCATCCTTGAAGATCCCGGAGGATATCAAGATCCCTATTATTCATATCCTGACCCCGGCTATCGAGGATCACGAGGCTATGGAGATAGGGAATGATTCTGCAATTATCCCTTGTGAGGATACTCAATCCCATTCAGGATCAGGATCATGGATCTCACCAATTATGAGATACTTACAACATAGAGAGATTCCTACAGGAGAAAACCCTAGGGCTTTCAAATCTAAGGTATCTCAATTCACAATTTTAAATAGTATGTTGTATAGATGATCTCTTGCAGGACCATACTTAAGATGCATTGAGGATCCTGAAATCCAAGAAGTTTTAAAAGACTTCCATGAAGGAGATTGTGGAAACCACACTGGGGGCAGGGCGTTATTCTCAAGGATCCTGAGGACAGGATACTACTGGCCAACCATGAAGAGAGATGCTGTGGAGTATGCTAAAAGATGTGATCCTTGTCAGAGACACAGCAATATCCTTCATCAACCAGCTGAATTATTGCATCCTATATCCTCCTCTTGGCCATTTATGAGATGGGGTATGGATATAGTTGGTAAGCTCCCTAAGGCACCTGGTGGAAAAGTATTCATGCTTGCTATGACTGATTACTTCTCCAAGTGGATAGAGGCTGAAGCTT
Organism: Helianthus tuberosus; assembly: GCA_030545235.1. Classification (NCBI taxonomy): domain Eukaryota; kingdom Viridiplantae; phylum Streptophyta; class Magnoliopsida; order Asterales; family Asteraceae; genus Helianthus; species Helianthus tuberosus. The sequence goes on from CM060398.1 coordinate 19,617,856, forward strand.
TTGCCCAAGTCAGAGAAAAGGAAGTTATATCCTTCATTAAAAGAAATATTATAACTAGATTTGGAATTCCTTCTGAGATTATATGTGATAATGGTTCCCAATTTATTGGGGGCAGAACCACTAACTTTTGTGACAGCTGGGGAATTAAGATGATAACATCAACACCAGTCCACCCACAAGCTAATGGTCAGGCAGAATCATCCAACAAGATCATCATCAACAATTTGAAGAAGAAGCTTGGATCCAAGAAAGGGAAATGGGCAGAAGAACTACCCTATGTGCTTTGGGCTGATAAGACAACCCCTAAGAATGCTACTGGTCAGACGCCATTCTCTTTGGTATTTGGGGCAGAATCAGTGATCCCAACAGAAATGGTGGTTCCAACTGCAAGAACAAGTACCCGTGATCCTGAGGAGAATGATGAGAACTTGGCTCAAGACCTGGATACTATTGAAGAAATCAGGGATATGGCTAGGATAAGGATGGCCAGTTATCAGCAAAGAATGGCTGGTGCTTACAACAAAAATGTCAGGATCAGGAGGTTTCAAGTTGGAGATATGGTATTAAGGAAAGCATTTCAGAATACCACCAATCCTGCTGATGGAAAATTGGCTCCAAAATGGGAAGGCCCTTATTTGATTGAAGCTGAAGCAGGAAAGGGGGCATATAGATTGCTAACCATGGAAGGTGATTTGCTACCAAGAGCTTGGAATGCTGTCCACTTGAAGAAATATTTCATGTGAGCAGGATCCTCATGGCACAGATGATCCTCACGATAGGGATATCCTTAAAGGATCCTCAAAGTATCGATGATCCTTACTTAGGTAATATCCTAAACTTGAACTATTTCATTTCTTTATTTTCTCATATAAGGATAAGGATCATGTATCCTTTATCCATCTCTCACGTGAGTTTAAGTTTTGAAAGTTCAGGTATCCTTAGCATAACATTGGTTATCCGCTGAAGCAATCCGTTCCTTGGGTTTAACCCCAGTTATTTGGGCTTGACCCCAGTTCCGCCTGTAGCGCATGATGATCCTGGTATAGTTCAAGGCAGTGGGACCAGTACTCGTTTTAGGGGCTGATAATTCCATTGTACTAGCTATGCCTAGGATCCTACGTATAATGGTAGACGTACCATACATCCGTTCCTAAGGTTTCTAACGTTTTCACGTTAGCTAAGGTTTCTAACGTTTTCACGTTAGCTAAGGTTTTGGCATTTTCATGTCACTAAGTTTGGATAGTCGCCAGTTAGGGCTATACTCCAGCTTACATACGATCCTTGGGCTTGTCCCCAGTTGCTAACTCTTTTCTTATGTTGGCTTAGTCCCAAGTTATGCTCTATTTCAGGTTCTTGAAGATAGGCAACTAGGGATCCTTGATCCTTACTTTATTCTAAGGTTTATCTAATAGTTATCCTTATTATGGTTAGGATCCTAACTTGGACCCTCAGGTATGATCCTTAACTATTTTTAATCCTATTCATTATTTATTTGAATAACCCTTAAAATTTGACAACTAGACTTGTGATCCTTAAAACATATTGCTTTTTGGGATTCTTTAACTATAGGATATCTGATCATGGATCATATCCTAAATATTTTCAATCTGACTTATTCAAAATTATTTATTCAATGAATATGCATCAAAACAAAGGAAAATCAAAGAAACACAAGGATAACAGCACAAGATAAGCGACAAAAGGTTAAGATTTTATTTATTAACAAAGTAGTAACCCTTAAAAGGTTGTCAAAATTACCTACCCGAGCATCTACCAGCAAAACGTGGCCCGTCCTCTGGGGTAGGTAAAGGGTGTCCATGATAATAAGTTCAAAAGTAGTGCAGGAATATAAAGGCGGCAGGATCACAATGGCTTCATCCCCCAAACAGAGGATCCCTCCACCAATTGCAATCCTGCCTATTGTCCAAAGGATCATACATGATCCTTAATCCTAAAACCTATTGTTCAAGTACAAACCATTAAATTGTTCAACATCACAACCACAAAAAGCTACTACCAAATTTAAAAATTGGGCTCCGGCTACGTCTAAGAATGTCCATCATCGCCCAATCATGCAGCCTAAACCTTCGCTGCATTACCACCTCCAGCTCCACTTGTTTCACCACCTTCACCCTTGCCTCCAGCTTCAATCGTCAGGATCTCTTCAACCTCTTCAGCCTCTTCATCATCCAGTTCAGCCAGTCTTGCCTTCCAGCCTTCAACATCCCAGGTGCTCTAGTCAAAAGCAGGATCCTGAGCTTCCAAGGCCATTTGCAGCTTGGTCTTGTACATTGTTATGGCGGCAGAGACTTTGGCGTCTTCGGTGATCTCACGTTTCTCATAGTCAACATTGATCAGCACCTTGGCCGTCTCCTGTTTGGCATCCCGGACTTCCTTCTGAAGATCAGCAATTGCAAGGTCCTTAAGCACTGCAACCTGCTGGAGGTCGGCAATCTTCTTATCCTGATCCTCAACGTGGCCAACATAATCCTCGATCTCAGAGAATTTCTGCAAAAAGGATAAAGGATAAGGTCAGGTTTAAGTGATCCTCAAATCAGCAGGATATATCAGCAGGATATGTCAACAGGATATACGAGCAGAAACAGTGATCCTTACCTCGTTAAAGTACTCGAGGAATTGATGGCGGATCAGAGGCAGACCCTGCAGATCCTCAGCTTCAAAGGCTTTTCTCTTCTTGATTGCCTTTCCTTTGAGGGGTGCCTTGGGGACCGAAGCTGTCGGACTGGTAGGAGCTTTTCTCTTGGAGGATCTGACAGTAGTGAGATCAGTGACATTGAACTTTGAAGCAGACTTGGTGGATTTTCCAGCACCTACACAACCAAAACAAGATAAGTATCTTTTCTTAATTTATATTTCACTATTTATTTAAATTTTAAACAAGGATACTTACTTGACATCGTGACAGAGCCTGAGGATACCTCCTGTGAATCTTGGGTTGTTGTCTTGAAAGATCTTATCTCAGGATCAAGTTTCTTGAAAGCAAGGAGCCTCTCCTTAGCAGCAGGGGACAATCTGAGGTGTGAGACGGTGATAGCTGCATAACAAGAAAGCAAAAATATAAGTGATCCTTACATCAAAAGAAAGTTTTTGGTGATCCTTCTCAGGATCCGCCACCCTACCATGGGTAGCCTATTTCTTGGGTAGATCCTTTCCATCCTCAATAGAATCTCTCTTGATAAAAAAGAAACGTCGCTTCCAATTAGCATCGTTCTTGGTGGCTTTGAAGATCGGGTGTTCCTCACCGGGTTTACGTTTAAACAAATAGCGATGAGAACCAAAGGTAGTAAGATCATATAGCTCTCCCAGCTCTGACATTCCCAGGTCTATACCTTCCTGCTCGATGATCCTTTCAAGGGTGTACAAAACCCTCCAAATCATCGGCATGGCTTGAATATAAGAGATGCCGGTTAGGGAAAAGAAAGATTGGGTGAAGGCTGGAAAAGGATATGTATAACCTATGGTGAACGGAGTGACGGGAAAAGCAACCCACTTGTCGGAGATATGATCACTCAGGGCATTGGGGTCAAAAGGCCTAAACTCGGTGTTCGCCGGGAAGCAGTGGCGGATCCTATCTATCTGAGCATCATTGAAACAGCAGCGTTCTTTAATGGAGTCTTCAATGATCCCCTGGCTTTTCGGAGGGCTGTTCTTCGGGTGATCCTTGGCTGGGGAATTTCGGAGCAACATCTTTGATGGAAAGAGATGAAAACAGAGCAAGAGAGGGAAGAAGATGAAGAGAGAGAGTACCTGATTGTCTTCGGAATGCAGTTATAAAGGGAGTCTCTCTGAAAATTTAAATGCATTTGATCCTATCTCTATCTCCTATTTATAATCATGATCGTGCAGGGTTGTCACCTCTGTGACGTCACGATTGCAACGGATAGTTCAACAATAACGGCTATATTTACGATAGTTAGTTGCGGATAAGATCAAGAAAACATAACTCGCTCATTTTACATATCACTCCTTATATTTTGGGGGCAATTGTTAGGGGAGGATTTTCTAACAATTAGTGATCCTTATTCGTTATCCTAATTAATGATCCTTACTTCTGTGACAGATAGTGATCCTCAGAAGAGCTTCAGGATCAGGATCATGGATCACTTGAAGGATCCTCGTACTGACGATTGTTTATTTGTGTTTTGTATTACTTCGCAGGAGTAACAAGCTTGACTTGGTCTTGGCAACGGTACTAAGGAATATTCCACGGGCATTTCGCACACGATTGACCAAAAATGGACGTTGTGGAGAACGTGGGAGCTTGGCACAAAAGTCGGATAGTTAGTTATTGTAGTTAACTTCTATTTTAAAAGGGGTAACGAGCTAGAATTAGAACACTTAGTCATTTTTCAGCTACACACTCTCATATACTCGAACACTTGAAGCTCTCGACGAACATTCATTAGTTTTCACTCACTTTTACACATTTCACGATAGTGATCCTTGTACCTAGCTCGTTACTATCCGAAGTTGTAAACATTTATTGATTTATTTGAGCTTGGTGATCGGTAGTTTCCATCACCCGGGGTTTTTTGTGCCGGAGATCAACTCTTGATCAAGGGCTTTTTCCCCGTATAAATCCTTGTGTCATTTGTGTAGTTTACATTGAAGTGATCCTTGTCATTGTTCTACATTATTAGCATCATACCCCGTAACAGAGAGTTTGGTTGCAATATCCTCAACAGATTTTTTGACCAAAACATTGATGAACATCTAAACTTGAGGGCTGCACACTTCTTAAGAATCCCTGATCCTGAAAGATGTTGGATCCTTGATGTGCTATGACTGGGGGTCTTGGAGGATAATCCATGGATCCGTGAACCTGAGATGAGGATCCTTGAACCTGAAAGGAGGATCCTTGAACCTGAGAGGATCCATGAACCTGAGAGGATCCATGAACCTGAGAGGATCCTTGAACCTGAGAGGATCCTTGAACCATGTGCGTCCCCATATACCCTCCTGAACTAACGAAGGATCCCTGATGCTGGAAAGAGGATCCCAAAGGCTGAAAACAGGACCCTAAAGCCTGACTCATAGTTGTTAATCCATAACGCCTTCCCAATGGTCCACTCTGGTACTGGATGTCCGGAGCTGCAGATTGCAGGACGCTTATAGCTGGGGTGTCGAAATCCAGTGATCTAGGTATCAGAGGAGAGTGATCCTCCCCCGATTTCTTCTATTTCTTGATGTCACCAATCTCACGGAGGATCCTTTCGTTGGTTTTATCCTGCTCTTGTATGTGATCCCTCATCTACAAAATCAAAGTAAAAAGATCAATGTTAGTAGGGTTAGAAGAAACAGCAGATGTTGGTGGTTTTGGGAAAATGGGGCTTTGTCTCTTTGGAGCATTTTTAGCATTCTTCTGGGATCCAAAAGGTGGTGGAGGCAAAGGTGGAACGCCCTATGAAGAAGTGACTGCCGGCATAGAGCTTGAAGTGTTCTTTGCTGAAGAAGCCATATGGTTGAAGATAATGTACCGAAATGAACACAATGAGCAAAATTTTTCAGAAATGAAGCACCAATTGCCCCACGGTGGGCGCCAAACTGTTTTGGTCAAAAATCAAGCCAGGATAATGCAACCAAATCTTTTGTTGTGAGATGTGATGCTTGAATCAATGAATGAATGTATGAATAACTTGCAAATGAAATAAACAAGTGACACAAGGATTTATACGAGGAAAAAGCCCTTGATCAAGAATTGATCTCCGGCATAAAAAAACTCGGGTGATGGAAACTACCGATCACCAACTACGATTAAACAAATGATTGTTACAACTCGGGATGATAACAAGCTTGTTACAAGGATCACTACAGTGCAATGTGTATGAAATCGCCAATGAACTGTTGAGAGCTGTTTCGAGTGTGTGTGTTTGCTTAATTGTTCTAACTCAAGCTTGTTATCCCCTTTAAAAATAGAAATAACTTAAATAACTAACTATCCGCTAAACATGCAAGCTCCCCACGACTTCTAAAACGGTCACCAAGCCATGCACGTGCGGAATATTGAGGGCATATTCCCCAAGAATATCGACAAGACCAAGTCCAATGCGTATACTCTTGCAAAACAAGTTTAAACATAGTGAAGGCAACCGTTAGTATAAGGATAACAATGAGGATCCTGGATCCTGATCCTGCAATGTCTTCTGAGGATCCTTAATTCAAACAGAATCGAGGATCCGTGATCCTGGCAGTACTTGAGGATCCGTGATCCTTAGGTTTAGAAAATCTATCCCTAACAGTACCTGTGTCAAACTAAAAGAAGCAAAAGATTTTGCCAATTTCTTGACTATCTCTAAATATTTGATTAGTCTTTCACCTTTAACAGCATAATATCCATTAAAGTGATTAGTAATTAACAATGAATCTACATGTACCTCAAGATACCTGATCCTCATTGTTTTGGTCAAAAATCAAGCAGTGACAATGTAACCAAACTTTCTGTTGTGAGGTATGATGCTTGAATTGATGAACAATAATAAGGATCACTATGAAGTATGATGAACCAATGACACGAAGATTTATACGGGGAAAAAGCCCTTGATCAAGAGTTGATCTCCGGCACAAAAAACCCCGGGTGATGGAAACTACCGATCACCAACTTAAATTAAACAAACAATTTGTTACAACTTCAGATGATAGCGAGCTAAGTACAAGGATCACTATAGTGTATCGTGTGGAAATGTATGAAAAATGCTAAGTGTTTTCTCGAGAGCTGATGAGAGCGGTTGTATGAGTGTGTGTGTAGCCAAAAATAGCCAAGTGTTTTTAAATTAGCTCGCCACCCCCTTTAAATTAGAAAATATCTAGCCTAACTAACATTCCGCAAATGGTGCAAGTCCTCCACGACTCCACAACGTCCATTTCTGACCAAGCACGTGCGGAATAGACTGAGAATATTCTCCACGAATGTCGCCAATACTAAGTCCAAGTTGATATTCCTGCAAAACATTTATGAATTCAAAGTAGACAATCGTTAGTACAGGGATCCTTGAAGTGATCCATGATCCTGATCCTGCAACACTTCTGAGGATCACTGCTTCAGACAGAATTGAGGATCACTAAATCCAACAGTAAATAAGGATCACTGGTCATTTAGAAATCCACCCCTAACAATTGCCCCCAAAATATAAGGAGTAAATATGTAAATAAATGAGTTATATTTTGTCGATCTTATCCGCAACAAACTAACGGATATATAGCCGTTAAGATCGAACTAGTCGTTACGATCATGACGTCAGTGAGATGACTATCCTGCAGAATCATCACTATAAATAGGAGTTAGAGATAGGGATTGTTAGGGCATGAATTTTATGCTAAGGATCATCTATCCTGAGACTAGGCATGGATCACGGATCCTTAATGGATGATGCAGACAGTCTGAGGATCTAGAGTCTGAGGATCCAGAGTCTGAGGATCACGAGTCTGAGGATCACGCGTCTGAGGATCACGAGTCTGAGGATCAGGATCCTTAACAGAACTTATGTTTTGCACGTTTTTAATGTGTAAATGCAGGTAATGGACGTAGTGGACCACTTCTTTGCTGGAATCTCGTGGAATATGCTTTTAGGCACGTGCATATTGAAGAAATAACCGTTAGTGGTGGTCATGGGTGACTTCCACCTTTTTCGGGAAGTTAGTTAGTTGTTTTTTCTTATCTTTTTAAGGGGAAACAAGCTCAAAAAAGACACAATTCGTACACACCATAAAAAAAACACAATACACGAATTCTATGCAAACACTTAGCAAAAACACACACTTACACTAGAAATTCATTGTATTGAGCTTGTTTTCTTCCGAAGTTGTACAAGGATCACTGCTGTTTTTGCAATATAGTTGGTGATCGGTAGTTTCCATCACCCGAGGTTTTTTATGCCAGAGATCTTCTAAAGATCAAGGGCTTTTTCCTCGTATAAATCTCGGTGTTCATCGTTGATTTCATATACTTGTTGTTCATACAATTAACCAAGCATCATACCTCACAAAATCAGATTTGGTTGCATTATCCTTGTGTGATTTTTGACCAAAACAGTTTGGTGCCCACCGTGGGGCAATTGGTGCTTCAATTCTGAGAAATTTTGTTCATTTCATTCATTTCGGTTCATTACCTTCAACCACATGGATTCTCAGGGAAAACTACTCCAAGTTCTATGTCGGCAGTCACTTTTTCACAGGGCATTCCACCTTTGCATCATCTCCCCCTTGCATTCCAGAAGAATGCTGAGAATTCTCCGAAGAAGACAACCCCCGTTTTCACAAAACCAACTGTTGTTTCTTCCTCTATACTTACTAACAGTAATTTTTATGCTTTGATTGTGCAGATGGAGGATCACATGCAGCAGCAGGTCAAAACTAATGGCAGGATCCTTCGCGAAATTGATAAAATCAGCAGAGGATCACTCCCCTTTGATGTCGAGGTCGCTGAATTTCGACACTCCAGTCATAACTTCCCAGCACTTTGCAGCTCCAGATGTCCAATACCAGGGTGCATCAATAGGAATACATTCTGGATCATCGGTAATGTCTCAGGCTCGAGGATCCTCTTTCCAGCCTTCAGGATCCTCATTTCAGCATCAGGGATTCTTCACCAGTTTAGGAGGATGCATGGGGACGCAGCCAATTCAGGGATCCTCCTCTCAGGTTCAAGGATCCTCTCAGGTTCAAGGATCCTCTCAGGTTCAAGGATCCTCCCAGGTTCAGGGATCATCCTCCCAGGTTCAAGGATCCTCTCAGGTTCAAGGATCCTCTTAGGTTCAAGGATCCTTTCAGGTTCAAGGATCCTCTCAGGTTCAAGGATCCTTTCAGGTTCAAGGATCCTCTCAGGTTCAGGGATCCTCTCAGGTTAAAGGATCCTCTCAGGTTCAAGGATCCTCTCAGGTTCAAGGATCCTTTCAGGTTCAAGGATCCTCTCAGGTTCAAGGATCCTCCTTCCAGGTTCAAGGATCCTCATCTCAGGTTTCCGGATCCATGGATTATCCTCCAAGACCTACATTCACAGCACATCAAGGATCCAACATCTTCCAGGATCAAGGATACTTAAGGAGTGTGCAACCCGGAAGTTCAGATGATCATCTAGGAGACTTCATACCGATGCAGACTATTACTTCTTCTGGTCCCTCAGTTATACCAGAATCCCGTCAATATGGATTCACATCTGGAATTCCAACCTTGAATCCATTAGGAGGTAACACTTTGAATACTTCTTATAATGCTAACCATGGCTTCATGCAGGATATAGGAATCAACCAAGCTATGGCTAAGGAATTGCAGAAACTTAGAGATATAATATCCAACGTTCCAGGAGTGGTTAAGCCCATTCCTGAAATTCCTGATGAAAGCCACAAGATATCTCGTTTTGCACCACCTACTTATGATGCAGAGATACCGAAGAGGTTTCAGACACCAAATTTGGTTGCTTGTGCAAGGGCTTTGGATCCACACTTACCAGATCAACGTTAAAATGGCTGCTAAGTCTTCCTCCTTACTCTATTACTTCATTTGCTAATATAGTTAATTTGTTTAATAGCCAATTCTCATGCAGTAGGAGATTTGAACGATTAACTAGTGATTTATATAGGGTAACTCAAGGTCATAATGAATCACTTAGAGATTACATAATTAAATTCAGTAAAGAATCCTTAGAAATCCCTAACTTAGATATTGCTACAGCTCTAGAAGCCTTTAAAATGGGTTTGCTTAGGGATTCAATGTTCTATGATGATCTTGTCATGACCCCTTGCAGGAACTTAGATGAGGAAAGAAACAGGGCCCTTAGGTTCATCCGTTTAGAGGATGACAAAAAGATCCACGAGAGATTGTCAGGATCCTCAAAGCAAGACAAATAAAGATCCTATCTCAAGGATAACTGATCCAAGCAATACTCCAAGCATGACAACCAGAATGTGCATGCTGTGGAACAAGAGGAAGATGATGAGGATTATCCTCCTATTTCTGAATATTGTTTTCCTGCTGATAATAATGAACTAATCCTTTCTATGCAGAGTTTAGGTGACAAGGTTAGGTGGCTAAGGAAGAATGACAAACCGCCTGCCACCAAAGACGAATCGAAATGGTGTGCTTACCATGGGGATTCTGGTCATCTCAGAGATGAGTGCATAGCATTAAGGAAGGAGATAGGTTATCTTTTGAGCAAAGGATACTTGAAGGAATTGCTCGGAAGGAAAAAGTCAAGGATCAAGTATCCTGAGAAAGTTCCTGAAAAAGCTCCTCCTCCACCATCCGATGCTCAAATCATCCATTTCATCTCCGGAGGTTCTCAGCAGCTAAGAGACGTGCAAAGGAAACAAAGATGGAGAATGGGGGCAGACCTGTTCGGACCTCCCTCCTTACCCAGCAGAAAGTGATATCATATGATGAGGATAACTGTGCGGACATTCAGGATCCTCATCACGACGGCCATGGATACATGATATGAAGGCAGTCCCCTCAACATATCATCAATGTGTCAAGCTCCCAACTCTATGGGATGTGGTGAAGATAGAAAGTTATCAGCAGGAGGCAAAGAACTGTTACACTTCTCCATTGAAGCCAACCTCCAAGGAGCAAGACGTCAAGGATATTCTGTTGAACCCAGAGGATCCTGAATCCCAAATTTTTATAGGATCCGGGATCCTAGACAGTATTGAGCAGGATTTAATATACTTCTTGAAAAGAAGAAAGTCTACCTTCGCTTGGAAACATGAAGATATGACAGGAGAAAGTTTGCACTCGAAAGAATGCCATTATCCAAGAAGAGCACCAGCCCTGATGAAACCAGAAAATGGAGAATCGTTATCCTTATACTTAGCTATTTCAGCTAAAGCAGTAAGTGTGATCCTAGGTAAGGATCATGAAGGCTCTCAACATCCGGTATACTATGTGAGTAATATTCTACTTGATGCTGAGGCCAGGTACTCTCATTTAGAGAAATTAATTCTTGATTTAATTATGGCTTCTGCTAAACATAGACATTATTTAGAAACTCATACCATTATTGTGAAAACTAACCTTGCTATCAAGAATGTTCTCAGGAAACTTCAAATGTCAGGTAAAATGGCAAAATGGGCAATCAAGTCCCAAGCTTTACTTGACTTTGTGGCTGATTTTAGTAGTGATCTACAAAGGGAAGCTGAATTAAAAGTTCAACAACTTGAGAAGACCAAGGATCCTTAGACACTCTTCACGGATGGAGCTTCAAATGTTAAAGGAACTTGACAAGACTCTTTTGCTTTTTTCAGTCTACCACAGGTACCCAGGGAAGAAAATGCAGAAGCTGACGCTTTAACTAACCTTAGATCATTCCTAAAGATGCCAGAAGATGTGAAAAATACTCATCACCCATGTTTTAACTCCTGCAATTGAGGATCACGTAGCCATGGAGATAGTGGAGGATTCTGCAATCATACCTGGTGATCCTGCACAGTCGAATTCAGGATCTTGGATCCTTCCAATCCTAAGATATATACAACATGGAGAGATCCCTACAGGACAAAATCCTAAAGCTTTCAAAGTCAAGGAGACTGTGGAAACTACACTGGGGGCAGAGCACTATTCTCAAGGATCCTTGGAACAACATACTATAGGCCTACCACGAAAAAGGATGTTGTGGATTATGCAAAGAAGTGTGATGCTTGTCAAAGACACAGTAATATTCTACACCAACCAACATAACATCTGCATCCTAAGAAGAAGCTTTTGCTCAAAGTCAGAAAAAAGGAAATGGCCAGTTATCAACAAAGAATGGCTGGAGCATACAACAAGAATGTCAGGATTAGAAGATTTCAAGTTGGTGATTTTGTGCTAAGAAAAGCATTCCAGAACACTACAAATCCTTCTGATGGCAAGCTAGCACCAAAGTGAGAAGACCCCTATCTAATTGAAGCTGAATCAGGAAAGGGGGCATATCTTTGTTAACAATGGATGGTGATCTCCTACCAAGAGCTTGGAATGTTGTTCATCTCAAAAAATACTAAGTAAGAAGGATCAGGGATCCTCAGCGATACCGGTATTCTGATTAAGAATCCAGGATCCTCAAAGGATATATAATTCTACATTTGGTAACACATTACTTTCATTTTCATTTTCATTCATTTTATACTTATTACTTATCATAAGTTAAAGATGTTAATCAGTTAACATCTATTTTCACAAAGTTTAAGCTTTTGCAGAGTTGTTATCATTTTACAGAAGATCAAAGTGGTTGGCCAACTCTCCAAAGTTTATGGGCTTGTCCCCAGTTATTTGGGCTTGACCCCAGTTCCGCCTGTAGCGCATGATGATCCTGGTATAGTTCATGGCAGTGGGACCAGTACTCGTTTTAGGGGCTGATAATTCCATTGTACTGGCTATACCTAGGATCCTACGTATAATGGTAGACGTACCATACATCCGTTCCTAAGGTTTCTAACATTTTCACGTTAGCTAAGGTTTCGGCATTTTCATGTCGCTCAAGTTTGGATAGTCGCCAGTGAGGGCCATACTCCAGTTTACATCCGTTTATATGGGCTTGACCCCAGTTTACATCCGTTTATATGGGCTTGACCCCAGTTTACATCCGTTTATTTGGGCTTGTCCCCAGTTTATTTGGGCTTGTCCCCAGTTTGTTGGGCTTGTCCCCAGTTACTAACTCTTATCTTATATTGGCTTAGTCCCAAGGTGTATCCTATTTCAGGTTTTTGGAGACAAACGACCAAGGATCCTTGATCCTTACCTTCCATTAAGGTTTGTCTTATGGTTATCCTGTTTATAATGATAAAGGTTAGGATCCTAACTTGGATTCTCAGGTATGATCCTTAACTATTTTGATTTTATTCATTATTCATTTGAATAACCCTTATACTTGACAACTGAACTTGTGATTCTTAAACTATATCACTTTTTAGAACTTATCGGTTATGGGATATGTGATCCTTGATCATATCCTAAACTTTTTGGATATCTTTTTTAATTTTGCAAGGCTTGATAAGTATAAACAGAATGAACATTTCAACAGTTGGAAAGTAAGATATTAACAAGGATATCAACACAAAATAAGCCAAAAAGTTCAAGTTATTTTATTCACAAAAGGTTAAACCATTTACGGTTGTCAAAATTGCCAACCCACGTTTCTACCAGCAAAACGTGGCCCGTCCACATGGGTTGGCAAAGGGTGTCCATTGTTTACGGGTCTTTGTAGTGCAGAAAATAAAAGACGGAAGGATAACGAGTGGCTTCATCCCCCAAACAGAGGATCCATCCACCACCCATTATCCTGCCTATTGTTCAAGGATTCCTGATCCTTCACCCTAGAAACTACTATCTAAAGTTATACAAGTTCTGAGGATAAGGATCCTTGATCCTAGAAGCTTTACTTTTCATAGTTTGCTTATTTAGCAATAATTTACAAGGATATAGAATCCTAACTTGGATTCTCTGGTATGTTATATTCTAACTTTTTCTAAGCTGTAAGTTGTCTCTTATCCTTTTTGGTTAGGGATCATTGATCCACATTTGTTCGAACACTTCAAGTTTTCTGTTAAAAGTTTTACATTATCATCAGATTTTCAATAACTTTCCAGTTGTTTGGTGATGATATTTTTGAAAATAGAAAGCATACATGGAAAATAAAAAGGGAAGAAACAACTATAGATGTAGCTAAAAAAGTTTAATGTTATTACCTATTCATTATGTATCAAAATCATCTGGCCTGGATTTCACCAGCAAAATCGTGGACCATCCACCCAGGCCAGATAAGGCTATCTAACAGTTAAAGTGTCTATGCAGAAATTAAAGTGCAGGAAGGTTAATAGCAAACTGTGTAGAAGGATTCATTCTCCACGAACGGAAGGATCTTCTGATCTGTAAAGGCACTTGAGGAGTTATCTCTAACTCTATATTCTGCAATGATGATTATAGCAGGTCTTATCAGTGACGACAGGCAGTGTAACAACTAGTTACCAGCAGCAACGGCTAGTCCGCTTCTGACAGAAATATGACAGCTGTGAATCCTTATCACAACTGCCATATTGGGGGCAATTGTTAGGGCATGAATTTTATGCTAAGGATCATCTATCCTGAGACTAGGCATGGATCACGGATCCTTAATGGATGATGCAGACAGTCTGAGGATCTAGAGTCTGAGGATCCAGAGTCTGAGGATCACGAGTCTGAGGATCACGAGTCTGAGGATCAGGATCCTTAACAGAACTTATGTTTTGCACGTTTTTAATGTGTAAATGCAGGTAATGGACGTAGTGGACCACTTCTTTGCTGGAATCTCGTGGAATATGCTTTTAGGCACGTGCATATTGAAGAAATAACCGTTAGTGGTGGTCATGGGTGACTTCCACCTTTTTCGGGAAGTTAGTTAGTTGTTTTTTCTTATCTTTTTAAGGGGAAACAAGCTCAAAAATACACAATTCGTACACACCATAAAAAAACACAATACACGAATTCTCTGCAAACACTTAGCAAAAACACACACTTACACTAGAAATTCATTGTATTGAGCTTGTTTTCTTCCGAAGTTGTACAAGGATCACTGCTGTTTTTGCAATATAGTTGGTGATCGGTAGTTTCCATCACCCGAGGTTTTTTATGCCGGAGATCTTCTAAAGATCAAGGGCTTTTTCCTCGTATAAATCTCGGTGTTCATCGTTGATTTCATATACTTGTTGTTCATACAATTAACCAAGCATCATACCTCACAAAATCAGATTTGGTTGCATTATCCTGTGTGATTTTTGACCAAAACAGGGATCATTTCACATTTAAGTTCAAGAGAACTCCCTTTAAATTCTGCTCCGACGATCAAGCAGGTAACTCTTTTCCTTTCTCCTTTCTCATATTCTGCCCTTCTTTCTTTATCATCATCTCGTTCAAAAATGATGCTCCGAAGCTCACCGGGCAAGGATCACAAAAAGAACACCCCTTAAAGAGTCAAGGGATCATCAAAGATTCCGCAAAAGAACGCTGTTGTTTCACCGATGCACAAATTGATAGAATCCGCCACTGTTTTCCAGCAAATACTGTTATCAAATCCTTTGACCCCACTGCTCTTAGTGACTACATCTCTGAAACTTGGGTAGCTTTCCCAGTTACACCTTTCACCATAGGATATACCTATCCTTTTCCAGACCTTACCCAATCCTTTTTCTCCCTTACCGGCATCTGCTACATCCAAGCTATGCCGATGATCTGGAGGGTCCTATATGCCCTTGAAAGGATCATCGAGCAGGAAAGGATTGACCTAGGAATGTCGGAGTTGGCTGAGATGTATGATCTCACAACGTTTGGATCCCACCAATATCTATTCAAGCGTAAACCCGGAGAAGAACATCCCATCTTTAAGGCTACTAAAAACGATACCAACTGGAAACGGCAATTCTTCTTCGTCAGAAGGGATTCTATCCCGGATGGAAAGGATTTGCCGAAGAAATGGAGCACACATGGTAGGATAGGAGGATCCTTAGAAGGATCACTAAGTAAGCTCATTCTGATAATGATTACTAATATGCTTTTGTTTCTTTTTGTACAGCTATCACATTCTCGCATATTATTCCTTCAGCTGCCACCAAGGGGAGACTTGCTGCCTTTAGAAAGCTTGATCCTGAAACAAGATCATTCAAGACAATCACCCAGGATTCACAAGAGGTATCCTCAGGCTCTGTCACCATGTCAAGTAAGTATCTTGTTCGTTTTATATTCAAATGTCTAAATAAATAGTTATATATAAATAGAATAAGGACACTTATCTGTTTTAGGTGTGTAGGCGCTGGAAAATCATCAAGATCCGCTTCCAAATTTAGTGTTACTGAGCTTGACGCCGCAGGATCCAAGAAAAAATCTGCTGCTAGCCCCTCCGCTGTAATCCCCAAAGCTACCACTTCAAAGGGAAGAGGTGGCAAGAAAAGAAAAGCTTCCGAAGCTGAGGATCTGCAAGGTCTGCCCCTGGTCCGCCACCAGTTCGTTGAATACTTCAACGAGGTAAGGATCCTTGTCCCTGCTTTAGGTATCCAGCTTATTTGAGGATCACCTGTTCTTGAACTGCTCTTTATCTTCTTTGCAGAAATTTGCTGAGATTGAAGACTATGTTGGGCATGTCGAGGAGCAGGACAAGAAGATTGCTGACCTCCAACAAGTCGCATTGCTCAAGGATCTCAAGATTGCTGACCTCCAAAAGGATCTCAAAGATGCCAAAGCTCAAATAGCTACAATCCTGATCAATTTTGATTATGAGAAGAGCGAGATCACGGAGGATGCTAAGGTCTCCGCTGCCATAGCCATGTACAAGACCAAGCTCCAGATGGCTCAAGAAGCTCAGGATCCTGCCTTCGATAGGAGCAGCTGGGATGTGGAAGGCTGGAAGGCTAGGCTGGCTGAATTGGAGGATGAAGATGAGGCTGATGAGGTTCTGGAAATTGAGGCTAGTGGTAGTGGCAAGGATCATGGTGGTGAAGCTAGTGGAGCGGGAGATGGTGATGCAGCGAAGGTGTAGGCTGCTTGAATGGGCGATGAAGGACATTTCTAGACGTAGCCGGAGCCCATTTTTTAGTTTGGTTATGGTTTTTTTTGTTTTGATGATGTTTTGATAAACAATGGTTGGTCTGTACTTGAACAATAGTAATTAGGGTTAAGGATCATGGATGATCCTTTGAACAATAGGTAGGATTACAAATGGTGGAGGGATCCTCTGTTTGGGGGATGAAGCCATTGTGATCCTGCCGTCTTTAATTTCCTGCACTTGTTAGACCTACGAACAATGGACACCCTTTGCCAACCCATGTGGACGGGCCACGTTTTGCTGGTAGAAACATGGGTTGGCAATTTTGACAACCTTAAAAGGGTTTAAGCTTTTGTGAATAAAATGACTTTAACTTTTTGGCTATATCCTGTGTTGATATCCTTATGGTTATTTTATTTTTCAATCTATTGTGATGTTCATGTCGTTTAAACTCATCAAGTAAGGAAAATTTTTAGAAATGTCCCTTAAGAGTTAAGGATATGATCAAGGATCACATAAAAAATTATTTAAGGATCATAATCTCAGTTGTCAAAGGATAAGTGTCACTTAAATACATAATGAATAAAATCAAAACAGTTAAGGATCATACCTGAGAATCCAAGTTAGGATCCTATCCTTCAACACTTAAAATTAGGATAACCCAAGATACAAACCTTAGTTGAAAGTGAGGGTCAAGAATCTTTGGTCATTTATCTTCACAAACCTGAAATAAGATATTACTTGGGATTGAGCCAATAAAAGATGAATGTTAGTGACTGGGGACAAGCCCAACAATTCTGGGGACAAGCCCAATATACTGGGGACAAGCCCAAAAGATAACTGGGGACAAGCCCAAAGGATAACTGGGGACAAGCCCTAAGGATCGTATGTAAACTGGAGTATGGCCCTTACTGGCGACTATCCAAACTTAGTGACATGAAAATGCCAAAACCTTAGCTAACGTGAAAACGTTAGAAACCTTAGGAACGGATGTATGGTACGTCTACCATTATACGTAGGATCCTGAATATAGCCAGTACAACGAAATTGTCAGCCCCTAAAGCGGGTACTGGTCCCATTGCCATGAACTATACTAGGATCATCGTGCTCTACTGGCGAAACTGGGGACAGGCCCAAACTGGGGACTAGCCCAAAGAACTGGGGTCAAGCCCAAATAACTGGGGTCAAGCCCAAAGAACTGGGGTCAAGCCCAAATAACTGGGGTCAAGCCCAAAGGATGACTGGATACTTCTATGGATACTCAACGCTTAGTTAAGGATGCCTGAACCTTCAAAACTCAAAATCAACTAAAAGGAGGATAAAGGACGCAGGATCCTTATCCTTGTAAGAGAATAAAAAGAATGAAATAATTTAAGATTGGAATGTTACCAGAAAGAGGATCATCTGTCAGTGGGGATCCTTCAAGGATACTTGTCGGGTAAGGATCATGGATCATGATCACATGAAATATTTCTTCAAATGGACAGCATTCCAAGCTCTAGGTAGCAAATCACCCTCCATTGTTAGCAATCGATATGCCCCCTTTCCTGCTTCAACTTCAATCGAATAGGGGCCTTCCCATTTTGGTGCTAGCTTTCCATCGGCAGGATTGGTGGTGTTTTGAAATGCTTTCCTTAATACCATATCTCCAATTTGGAATTTCCTGAGCCTGACATTTTTGTTGTAAGCTCCAGCCATTCTTTGTTGATAACTGGCCATCCTTATCCTTGCTAAATCCCTGATTTCTTCAATAGTATCCAAGTCTTGAATCAAGTTTTTAGCATTTTCTTCAGGATCACGAATGCTTGTTCTTGCAGTTGGAACCACCATCTCTGTAGGGATCACTGACTCTGCCCCAAATACCAAAGAAAATGGAGTTTGGCCTGTAGCATTCTTGGGAGTTTTCCTATCAGCCCAAAGCACATAAGGTAGTTCTTCTACCCATTTTCCTTTCTTGGATCCAAGCTTCTTCTTCAGATTGTTGATGATGATCTTGTTGGATGACTCTGCCAGACCATTAGCTTGTGGATGGACTGGTGTTGATGTTATCATCTTAATCCCCCAACTGTCACAAAAGTTAGTGGTTCTACTCCCAATAAATTGGGATCCATTATCACAAATAATCTCAGAAGGGATGCCAAATCTAGTAATAATATTTCTTTTAATAAAGGATATAACTTCCTTTTCTCTGACTTGAGCAAAGGCTTCAGCCTCTATCCACTTAGAGAAGTAATCAGTCATAGCAAGCATGAATACTTTTCCACCAGGTGCCTTAGGAAGCTTTCCAACTATATCCATTCCCCATCTCATGAATGGCCAAGAAGAGGATATAGGATGCAAGAGCTCTGCTGGTTGGTGAAGGATATTACTATGCCTCTGACAAGGATCACACTTCTTGGCATACTCCATAGCATCCTTCTTCATAGTGGGCCAATAGTATCCTGTCCTTAGGATCCTTGAAAATAATGCCCTGCCCCCAGTGTGGTTTCCACAATCTCCTTCATGGAAATCCTTTAGGACTTCTTGAATTTCAGGATCCTCAATGCATCTTAAATATGGTCCTGCAAGAGATCGTTTATACAATATATTATTTAATATTGTAAATTGAGATACCTTGATTTTGAAAGCCCTTGGGTTTTCTCCTGTAGAAATTTCTCCATATTGTATGTATTTCATGATTGGGAGTATCCATGATCTTGAATGAGATTGGGTATCATCACTAGGGATGATTGCAGAATCTTCTCCTATCTCCATGGCTACATGATCCTTGATAGCAGGGGTCAGGATATGGATAATAGGGATCTCAATATCCTCAGGAATCTTCAAAGATGATCCTAGATTGGCTAATGCATCAACTTCTGCATTCTCTTCCCTTGGTACCTGTGTCAAACTAAAGGATACAAAAGAGAGTGCCAATTCTTTGACTATCTCCAAATATTTGATTAGTTTTTCACCTTTAACAGCATAGGATCCATTAAAGTGATTAGTGATCAATAAAGAATCTACATGTACCTCAAGATACCTGATGCTCATGTGCTTTGCAATTTGCAAACCAGCTATCAAGGCTTCATACTCAGTCTCATTGTTGGTAGTTTGAAATTCACAAGCTATGGAGTGGGGTATTATGTCCCCCTGTGGCGATTTTAGTAGTATCCCAAGCCCTGTTCCATTTACATTGGAGGATCCATCAGTAAACAGTATCCAAGGATCCTTGGTTTCTTCAAGCTGTTGGACTTCTAGTTCAGCTTCCTTTTGCAAATCACTACTGAAATCTGCCACAAAGTCAGCTAATGCTTGGGATTTAATGGCTGTCCTAGGCTCATATCTTATATCATATGCACTCAACTTCACTGCCCACTTAGCCATCCTTCCTGACATTTCAGGTTTCCTAAGAACATTCTTAATTGGGAAATTAGTTTTAACAATAATGGCATGAGTCTCAAAATAATGTCTTAATTTAGTAGATGCCATAATTAATGCAAGGATAAGTTTTTCTAAATGTGAATACCTGGATTCAGCATCAAGTAAGCTCTTACTTACATAATAAACAGGATGTTGTGTACCTTGGTGATCCTTAACAAGGACCGCACTTACTGCTTTTGAGGATACCGCCAAGTATAAGGATAACACATCTCCCTTTTCTGGTTTCATCAAGGCTGGGGCTGAGGATAGGTAATCCTTAAGAGCTTTAAGGGCACTTTCATGCTTCTCAGTCCATTCAAATTTCTTGTTCTTTCTCAGGATGTCATAGAACTCCTTGCACTTTTCTGAGGATTTGGATATGAATCTGTTCAAGGCTGCGATCCTGCCAGTCAACCTTTGCACATCCTTAGCATTGGTAGGAGATTTGATATTCACAATAGCCTTAATTTGCTCTGGACTAGCTTCAATGCCCCTCTTTGTCACCATATATCCTAATAATTTACCTGCCTTTACACCAAAATGACACTTAGAAGGATTAAGTTTCATATTATACTTATCAAGGATATTGAATGCTTCCTCCAAGTCTTTAAGGTGATCCTCAGCTCTTTTGGACTTAACCACCATGTCATCAATATAGACTTCCATAGTGTGTCCAATTTGGTCCTTGAACATCATATTGACTAGCCTTTGATAAGTAGCACCTGCATTCCTTAATCCAAATGGCATAGCAATTTAACAGTATATACCAGTTGGGGTCATGAAGGCTGTATCCTCTTGATCGGATGGTTCCATCTGAATTTGTTGAAATCCAGATGAAGCATCCATAAAAGTTAACAACTCATGACCCGCGGTAGCATCCACCATAGAGTCAATGTGGGGTAATGGGAAAGGATCCTTGGGACATGCCTTGTTTAAATCCGTAAAATCGACACATACCCTCCACTTTCCATTTTTCTTTTGAACAACAACCACATTGGCTAACCATCTTGGATACTTAACCTCTCTAATCATACCTGCTCGAAGTAGCTTATCTACCTCTTCCTGGATAATAGCATTTCTTTCAGGTGCAAACTTCCTCCTCTTTTGATGAATTGGCTTGAATGACCTGTCAATGCCAAGTTTGTGAGTAATTATATCCTTAGATATACCTGTCATGTCTTCATGTTTCCAGGCAAAGGTGGTTTTCCTTCTTTTGAGAAAGGATACTAGCTCCCGTTCAATATCGCTAAGGATCCCTGACCCTATGAAGATCTTGGATTTAGGATCATCAGGATCCATGAGGATTTCTTTCAAATCTTGTTCTCTTACCTCCAAGACATCTCTTGAAGGATACTTTAATTGCTATTGCTCCCTTGGTCTTGAGGTTGGTTTCATTGATGAGGTATAGCAGTTCTTAGCCTCCTGTTGATCACTCTCAATTTTCACCACTCCCCATGGACTTGGAAGCTTTACACACTGATGATAGGTGGATGGGACTGCCTTCATATCATGTATCCATGGCCTGCCAAGGATAACGTTACAACACGATAAGCAATCAATAACACAAAACTTTTGATAAGAATGCAATCCTTCAATATAGATTGAGAGTTTGATGTCCCCCAATGTATTCTTTGTTTACCCACTGAATCCCACAAGTACTGAGGATCTTGGGATAATATCGGACTCTGGGATATTCATTTTCTTGAGAACATCCAGCTGAATGATGTTCACAGAGCTTCCTCCATCTATAAGGATCCTGCGAACAAAGTGGTTAGAAATAAACAATGTAATTACAAGACCGTCATGATGAGGATCCTGGATATCAACACGATCATCCTCATCAAAAGTAATGACTTTATCCTGGGTGACAACGGAGGTCCGGACGGGTCTGTCTCCATTATCCATCTTGGTTTCCTTAGCGTGTCTTTTTGCTGCTGAGAAGGATGTACCACAGATGTCTGATCCACCGGATATGAAATTTATGACTTGTGCATCTGCTGGAGGGGCAGGAGCCCTTTCTGGGATCCTTTCAGGATCCTGGGTCCTTGACTTCTTTCGTCCCAAGAGTTCCTTTAAATGCCTCTTGCTTAACAAGTAACCAATTTCCTTTCTAAGTGCAATACACTCTTCAGTGAGATGCCCAAAATCCTCATGATATGCACACCACTTGGATTTATCCTTTGTAGCAGCTGGTTTATCACTTTTCCTCGGCCACCTAGCTTTCTCACCTAGATTCTGCATTGCAAGGATTAGTTCATTGTTATCAACAGAAAAACAATATTCAGAAATAGGAGGATAATCCTCATCATCCTCTTCTTGTTCCACTGCATGCACATTCTGGTTATCAGATCTGTTGTAGGACTTGGATTTGTTGTTCCTGAAGTAGGATCCTTGTTTATCCTGTTTTGAGGATCCTGCCAACCTGTCCTGGATCCTTTTGTCATCCTCTAGGCGGATGAACCTAAGGGCCCTAGTCCTTACTTCATCAAGATTCCTGCAAGGTGTCATAACAAGATCATCATAGAATAATGAATCCCTAAGCAATCCCATTTTAAAGGCTTCTACAGCCGTAGCAATATCCAAATTAGGAATATCTAAGGATTCTTTACTAAACTCAGTGATATAATCTCTAAGTGATTCATTTTGGCCTTGTGTTACCCTATATAGATCACTAGTTAATCGTTCAAATTTTCTGCTACAAGAGAATTGACTATTGAAAAAGTTAACTAAATTAGCAAATGAAGTAATAGAGTAAGGGGGAAGACTTAGCAGCCATTTAAGAGCAGATCCTGTAAGTGTGGATCCAAATCCCTTGCATAGACATGCTTCTTTCAACCTTTCAGGAATTGGATTGATCTCCATCCTCTCCCTGTATTGAGATACATGCTCTTCTGGATCCGTTGAACCATCATATAGCTTCATTGATGGTATTTGGAATCTTTTAGGTATCTCAGCATCACACAAAGGTGGTGCAAAACGAGATATCCTATGGCTACCATCCGCAATCTCAGGAATGGGTTTAACCACTCCTGGTACACTGGATATCATATCCTTAAGCTTCTGTAGCTCTCTAGCCATGGCATGATTGATACCTGTATCCTGCATAAAGCCATGGTTAGTGTTATATAAATTATTAAAAGTGTTACCTCCCACAGGATTCAAGTTTGGAATTGCGGATGTGAATCCATCTTGTCGAGACTCTGGCATGATTGAAGGACCAGAGGAGGCAATGGTTTGCATTGGTATGAATTCTCCTTGATGGACGTCTGAGTTCTGAGGTTGCATATTTCTCGAGGATCCTTGATTTTGAAGGGGGTTGGATCCTTGGAATTAAGATGATCCTTGAACCTGAAAGGATCCTGGGACCAGGGAGGATCCTTGAACAAGGGGGAATCCTGGGACCAAAGAGGATCCTGGGACCAAGGAGGATCCTGGGATCTGGGAGGATCCTCGGACTTGTGAGGATCCTTGGACCTGGGAGGATCCTTGGACTTGGGAGGATCTTTGGACCTGGGAGGATCCTTGGACTTGGGAGGATCCTTGGACCTGGGAGGATCCTTGGACTTGGGAGGATCCTTGGACCTGGGAGGATCCTTGTACTGCATGCATTCCCACATATCCTCCTGTCGTGAAGTATCCCTGATGCTGAGAGGAGGATCCTAATGGTTGAGAAGAGGATCCTTGAGGCTGGAAGTAAGAGCCAAATGCCTGACTCATTGTTGTTATCCCGTAACGCCTTCCTGATAGTTCACCCAAGTATTGCACGTCCGGAACTGCTGAGTATTGTGAAGTTATAACCGGAGTGTCGAAGTTCAGCGACCTCGGCATCAGAGGGGAGTGATCCTCCACTGATTTCTTCTGTTTCTTGATTTCATCGATCTCCCGGAGGATCCTTTCGTTGGTCTTATCCTGCTCTTGTGCATGATTCCTCATCTGCAAAATCAGGGTATAAAGATCATTAGTAGTAGGATTAGTTGAAACAGAAGAAGTAGGTGGTTTTTGGAAAATAGGAGTTGGTTTCTTCGCAGCATTCTCAGCATTCTTCTGGGATCCAGAAGGTGGTGGAGGCAAAGGAGGAACGCCTTGTGAGGAACTGAATGAGGGCATCAAACTTGAAGTATTCTTCACTGAGGAAGCCATCTGTTTGGTTGTAGCGAACCGAAATAACCACAAAAACAGCATAAGATCCATTAAAGTGATTAGTAATTAACAATGAATCTACATGTACCTCAAGATACCTGATCCTCATGGTTTTGGTCAAAAATCAAGCAATGACAATGTAACCAAACTTTCTGTTGTGAGGTATGATGCTTGAATTGATGAACAATAATAAGGATCACTATGAAGTATGATGAACCAATGACACGAAGATTTATACGGGGAAAAAGCCCTTGATCAAGAGTTGATCTCCGGCACAAAAAACCCCGGGTGATGGAAACTACCGATCACCAACTTAAATTAAACAAACAATCTGTTACAACTTCGGATGATAGCGAGCTAAGTACAAGGATCACTATAGTGTATCGTGTGGAAATGTATGAAAAATGCTAAGTGTTTTGTCGAGAGCTGATGAGAGCGGTTGTATGAGTGTGTGTGTAGCCAAAAATAGCCAAGTGTTTTTAAATTAGCTCGCCACCCCCTTTAAATTAGAAAATATCTAGCCTAACTAACATTCCGCAAATGGTGCAAGTCCTCCACGACTCCACAACGTCCATTTCTGACCAAGCACGTGCGGAATAGACTGAGAATATTCTCCACGAATGTCGCCAATACTAAGTCCAAGTTGATATTCCTGCAAAACATTTATGAATTCAAAGTAGACAATCGTTAGTACAGGGATCCTTGAAGTGATCCATGATCCTGATCCTGCAACACTTCTGAGGATCACTGCTTCAGACAGAATTAAGGATCACTAAATCCAACAGTAAATAAGGATCACTGGTCATTTAGAAATCCACCCCTAACTATAGTCACCTCACTCACTATAGTCACCTCAATCGAATGGCAATCCGATCGGACTGTCATCCGATCAAACAGCCATCCGATCAAGATGACTGATCCGACACTTTGCGCAATCTCGTTGTTTTGTCCGACACTTATCTGTTGTATCTAATCAGGCTAATTCTAAAGAACTCCCTTTGATCCAATAACAGTTAAGCTGCTAAGCAATCAATGTGAGTATACTCGATCCCTTTTTGTTTTAAACTTTAGGATACAACATGTACTCTATGAAACTTGAAACTTAATACTTTTGGAATCTAAACTTTATCCTATGTGTATGTGAAACTTGTGATTCTTGATTCTTGATTCTTTATGCTATGTGAACGTTTAATCAAGAGTGTGTACTTCCGCCTTAACAATAGTAGCGCTATAGGAGATGCACATCCCCATTATTCTCGTGGGTATTGTTAGGAGGATTCTAGTTTTCCTTGAGTCTTGGGAAAAACACCAAAGCATCGGGACACTTGGGCTATCACTTGGACTGCGAACACTAGCATGGCTGAAACTATTTTTATCATCTACATGTGGATATGAGTCTTTTAATCTACTATGCTATATATTCAAAAGTGTATACTCGCAGGTACATTTTTGTACTGACTCTATTTTAATACATGTTGCAGGCTGACAGGATGCTAGGACTCATGAAACTTGCTAGGATGCTGCTTAGAAACACATCTTTGTTAAATCTAGAAACTTTGAATCAAATTTAGTGATCGTACTTGATACTGTGTAGGTTGTGGATGCTGTTAGACAATGTTTTGAATCAATCTAATTTATATTGGAATATTCTAGTGTTATGGAATCTCATGAGCAATCTGAACGCTTAGTGCCGCACCCCGATGTTTCCGCCATCGGTTGGGGTGTGACAGAAACGGTTCGATTTGAAACGGTTCGCGTAGAAATGGTTCGATTCAAAACAGTTCGATTCAAAACAGTTCGATTTGAAATGGTTCGATTTGAAATGGTTCGATTCGAAACGGTATGGGTCGAAACGGTTCGCGTCGAAACGGTTCGATTTGAAACGGTACGGGTCGAAACGGTTCAGATCAAAACGGTACGAATTGAAACGGTGCGGGTTGAAACGGTCGAAGATTCAAATGAATTTACTTTAATTCCTTCACATATATAAAGGATTTTGAAATTCCTTTAGTTCAAGGAATTTGAAGGATTTCATGCTCAATTCCAATTCCAATTCCAATTCCATTGTCAACCAAACAAATGAAGATTGAAATTTAGATTTCAATTCCATCAAATTCTGTGAATCAGTCATCTTAAGATATGGAATTTAGATTCCAATTTCATTAAATTCCATTGAATTCTTGCGAACCAAACACCCCCTTAGGGTGCGTTTGGTTTCTGAAATGTTTTGGAATTGGAATTTGTATAGAAATTGAAGTAATTGGATTTGAAATTAAAACATTCCAATAGGAATTGGAAATTGTTTGAATTGGAATCTCAATATCATTTTGTGATGTGTTTGGTTGTCAAATGCATTGAAATCTATCACCCCGGCCCCCACCACCCCCGGTTCGGGGGAAACAGTGCAGGTCGAAACGGTAAGGGTGGAAACGGTGCGGGTCGAAACAATTCGGCTCGAACCAGTGCGGGTCGAAACAACACAGGTCAAAACGGTTTGGGTCTAAATGGTATTGGTCGAATTGGTTCGGGTCTAAATGGTTTCGTTGAAACAGTACGGGTCTAAACGGTAGGAGATTCCAATAAATTTACTTGAATTCCTTCATACATGGGATGGATTTTAAATTCATTTAGTTAAAGGAATTTGAAGAAATTCATTCCCAAATCCAATTTTATTGTCGACCAAACACATGGAGATTTGAACCGAGACTTCAATTCCCACAAATTTTATAAACCAAATATCTTAAAAGTTGAAATTCAAATTTCAATTCCGTTGAATTCCAACAAACCAAACACACCCTTATCATGAGAGAAATTGACTTTTTTGTCAGAATGCCACTATGTCAGCTTATATATCGAGATTTTCATGCATATATTAATTGTATGTCCCTTCTTGATTTTATATCAATATTTTTAGGGTCGTTTTATTTCCACATCCCCTAAAATCTTATTTTCACATCCCTATATCTATACGGGCCGTATAAAATGATACGGGCCGTATAGAATGTTTATGCACAGAATTTTATGCGGTGGAATGTTTTTTTTGTTTTTATATGTATACGGGACGTATAGTTATATACTGGCCGTATACATATTTGCATAATTTTGTTTCGAAGGTTTGCCAAGGGTTTTTAGTTTTGGAATACGTATACGGGCCGTATAATGTTATACGGCCCGTATAGCTCGTATAGAAAAGTTAACTTTTTTGTTGCAATCAGGAAACCGTTTAATAAATTTTTGTATTTAAAATAGTGTTGTATATATCGGATTATGTTACGAGTTTGTAGTTAAACGTATTTATTATGTTTAATAAGTTTCCTCTTTGTAAAACGATAAATATGTATAGAAAAGTTAATTTTTTGTTGCAATCGGGAAACCGTTTAATAAGTTTTATAAATTTTAAAATAGTATTGTATATATCGGATTATGTTACGAGTTTGTAGTTAAACGTATTTATTATGTTTAATAAGTTTTCTCTTTGTAAAACGATAAATATGTATAGAAAAGTTAATTTTTTTTGCAATCGGGAAACCATTTAATAAGTTTTATAAATTTTAAAATAGTATTGTATATATCGGATTATGTTACGAGTTTCTAGTTAAACATATTTATAATGTTTAGTAAGTTTCCACTATGTAAAACGATAAATATGTGATATGATTATGATAAACTATGACAACAATTATTAAACAAACAACATAACATCTAAACAAAAGATTAATATTTATAATGTTTTACATCTAAAAAAAAGATAAACTTTTACAAAGTTTCAAACGTAAAATAACAAAAAATAATAATAATACAATAAGCAGCTACGGCGGTGGTGGTGGTGGTGGTGCAGCGCCAGCTCGTGGAGGTAGGGGCGCGGCAGAATGCATAGCCACAATCGCCTCGACCATCCACTGTACATCCTCTCTCACTGCAACTAAATCCCCTCTGACTGCAGCTAAATCCCCTCTGACTGCAGCTACAGCCGACTCGACCTGAACGAGTCTCTCCTCCACCCCCAGTGGAGGCATCACACGCTGTCTCACGCTGCGTCGAACGTACGGGCGATCACCCCGTAACTCCTCCTCAACTACCTGTGATCGATCGGCAGTATGAGCGACCCCCTCTTCGTCGCCTCCCTCTCCGTCGCCTCCCTCTCCCACGCCCTCGCCCTCGTCTCCCTCTCCCTCGTCTCCCTCCTCATCACCACCCTCTCCACGGGGTCCCTCACCCACACCATAAGCCCAAACCAGCTGCCCTCCCTCGACCTCGCGAGCCAAACCCATCGATAGGGCTGTGTCCCTCCCAACCCTGTCAAGCTGGCGTGTCTGCGTCATATCCCTTGCCACCTGCGGTGTCAGGAGGCGCAAGTAACCCTTCGCCTGACGGGTGACGAAGGCCCCACAGCTGATGTGGGAAGAGGTTCGCTTAAAAGCGTACTCGGCGAGATATGCGGCCAACTTGTACGCCAAGTTGGCCCTCCCGCCGGTAAGTAAGTCGTGCAAGAAGAATAGGTCACTTTGGGTGACCCATTCCGTGCTATCATGACGACCGGCGATCGTCACGGCGATACACCGATGTAGGTATCGGTGTAACGGGTCGTAAAGATCAGTTGCCCGTGCCTTCGGGGATCGCTGATTCGGTTTCGCGAACTCCCCGAACCCAATACTCTTCCAATACGGCCACAACACGTCAGTGGACGTGCGGACTGGCGCATCAAAAAATGCGCGTGACCTTGAGTCATCCTGTGAGTACAGACCCAAGGCAACAGCGAACTGAGGAAGTGTCATCCTCTGAGGCTTGCCGCAAATAGTAAAAGTTACGGCGTTTGTCGTCAAAAAATGCTGAAAACCCCCACCCCGGGTGTCCGTAAATGTAAAGGTAGATAAAAACTCTAAAGTAATCTCCCTGTGGGCCCGCTCTGCGGCGGCATCAAATAAGCGGTCCCACGGCGAGTTAGCTGGCATTAGCTCCCGGACCCGACCAATAGCTCCAATATCTGTCAAAAAATGAAAATCTATGGTCTGAGGCGCATCCAGCACCATCTCCCGTAATTTGCCCAAAACCCTATAGGCAACCATACCTCGGGGGATATCTCTAACAAACTGCCCCGTCTCAGTAAAATCGGGCACAATCTCCTCCTGTCCACGTCCACGTCCACGGTCCACGGTCCTAACCCTGACACTGACCTCGACCTCTACGGGCCGCAGCAGCTGCTGATGACTCAGCCATATCGTCTGTAACAAATAACAATTACAACTTAGCAATCACTATACGATTATCGTTAACGTATTATACGAATACTGTTCTTGTATACGAACGTACTGTACATATGATATACGCTCGTACAATGTTTGAAGATTCAACAAGGATACGACCGTATACATTATATACGAGCGTATAATGTTTGAATATTCAAACGTTATACGAGCGTATATAATGTATACGATCGTATAACCTTTGATTATTCAAGTGTATACGGTCGTATAAATTTTATACGATCGTATATTTTTTGAATATTCAAACATTATACGATCGTATACAATTTATACGACCGTATACACATAATAATCATTTACAATTTCCTGTTTCAATTTTTTTTTCAAATTGAATTATACAATCGTAATCGTTACGCCTATCTACGCTTTACTATACAAGACCATAATCTAACATGTTACGTAATTTAAAAGTTCACTATACGAAAACGTACCGTATAGGAAGAACGAGAAGAAAACGCCAAAAACGCCGAAGAACGCTGTCCAAGAACGATCCGAGAGAATTTTTGGTGGAAAGTTGAGGCCGTATGGTGGAAATGAGGTCGTATAAAACTTATACGACCTTTTTTTTGTATACGGGCCGTATAAAAGTATACGACCCGTATACAGTGATTTAATTTATTTTAATTCTGTCGTATACTTAATATACGATCACAGTATACGAGGCGTATATTTTTATACGGCCCGTATACAATTTAGTTTTTTTCATTTTTTTTCAATTACTATATGCGGAACTGACGAAAATACGGTCGTTATGCGTTAACGTTGATTCGTTTAAACGTTTTTTCAAATTCAATTTCAACAAGTTGCCAAAACATTTATATAACGTGTATGTTTATCATTACAAATAGTCAAAACATGCAAATTGATTCGTTTAAACATTTTTTCAAGTTCAATCTCAAAAAGTTGCCAAAACATTTATATAACGTGTATGTTGATCATTACAAATTGTCAAAACATGCAAATAACATTTTATATTCATAGGCCACCTAAATCTATGTAATCCCTGGTCCTATATTCATCAACGATCGTATTATATTGGTCAATACGTTCCTTGTAATAGTGATACCAACTTTCTGCTGGCGTATTCCGTGTCGGTTGTCGCCAGTATCCTGATGGGGTTGACATTGGATATTCCCCTTCTAATCTGACGTGAATAAAATGGTTCCTGTGTACATGTACAAGCGCGACTGTTCGATGCGGAATACTTTCTTCGGCTGTTCTGAACATGGGAAAAAATGAAGCACAACCAATGTCACTTAATAAGAGACAAATGACATTCCACCGGTTTGCTATCAGAAGCCCTGTGAATGGCATTTGTAGCCACTTATGTTGAGGTGCTCCGTCTATATGGTCTTTTGACCAAACTAATGACTCCAGAACTTCTTGATACTGAGGTCCATTTATATTTTTCCATAATTCGTGGAACCGGTTGCACTCATCATGAAGCTGCTCCCGTATGAACGGCCACTGATACTCTTTAAGCGATAAGCCGACCGCTATAGATCGAAACCCACAATTACCATCACCCTGCACATTTTGTATGTGACTGAGGTGTGGATAGAAGCACGGTGGAATGAACTTTTTGAAGTGCGTGAACATATTAACTTGTCCGACAGGCAGCAAAGGTAAGTCTGGTGGCTCTTCCTTTGATTTTGCGACCTTCTTTTTCGTTTTCGAATTCTTAGCGCCTTTCGCAATCTCGCCGAAGAACATAGGTGTTTCAGTACAATAACTTTGTGACTCGACAAACGAGCTGTGCCTGGTAGGTTCGATATTTGACTCTTGTGTGCCAAACTCATCTTGTGTGCGAAACCCATCTTTTGAATCACTATACTGGTCCTGCGTTGTTAAAAAGCTGTGTCTTGAAGGCTCCGTAAACGAATCATCCTTCCTTTGTTGCTGAGCTTTTAAAGTTGGACGACCCCGTGTGTTTTTTTGCACAACTGGTTGTTTAAGCTTTGTCTTATTGAGTTGTACCAACTCCTTCATCTTTTGAATAAAGTTTTTCCTGAGTTCTCTCGGCTGAGCACTTAAATGTTGTTTGAGAAGCGCAAATTCGCCGTCTAAGTCAAAAGAGTCCACCTTGCTCGGTTCCACTATGGAGTCCAAATTTAACTTTCTCCAAAAAGGGTCTATCATCTCCAACGGGATCATTTGACCTAAGGAACATATCAACAAACAACATAAAACGTCAATAAGATTTTGCGTGATGAAAGGGTATGATTATAAAATGTGGTTGGTCGAATAATGTATTACCATTCGTTATATACGCTTCCAACCGACACGCGCACGGCAACCCACTGCTTGTATACAAACGACATGCGCATGTACGGTTATATAACTTTAATTTTTCTATTTCATTTTCTTCGTCTGATATCACATCTAGGCAGGCATGTGAAACCTTCTTTAGTAGGAGATTAAATATTGGTTTGTTATGATGACCCAATGTTCGGCTCCTGCTTGTTTCAATGCTGCCTTTGATTTCTGTCACCTGGTTTCTTATGAGCTTATCGATAAGTGGTACCACTTTCTCCAGGGTGTAATTAGAGTCGCCTAAGTACTGCTTCAAAAGGGCATGTTGACCCTCTGCCCTGTTCGTTGTACGTTGACCGAAGTTCAAATGTTGGTCGCTCCAGAACGAAACAAACCGGTCTCTATATGGTTGTAACCAGATTGAATCCAAATAGTTCATAATCTCTGTAATCAAAGTCAAGTGCAGTTAAGACAAGTCAAATAAATACGATTATTAAACAAAAATTATATAAAACTTACCGTCGGTTTTTTTGCGTGGCAAGTTTGATCGTATTCGCTCGTACCAGTAGTTGTAGTCATGATCGGTCGTTGATTTAATTAGCTCGCTCCACTTGAAAAGAAACCTATCCCATTTCTCCTCTGTTTTAAAGCTTTTCCTGCAATGTTTGAAGATGTTTTGCTGTATGTGCCACCTACACAATGAATGTCTAGCCCTGGGAAACACGGTTGCACATGCGTTCATTAGGGCGCGATCTCTATCCGTTACTACTACACGGGGTTCCATAACACTGTCTAATGAGTGTTTCAACCTCTGTAGAACCCATGTGAAGTTTTCCTGTTTCTCGTGGCTTACGAACGCATGAGCAATGCAAAACGACATCAACGTTGATGTAACACCGATAATCTGGACTAGAGGCATTTTATACCGATTCGTCTTGTAGGTGGCGTCTATAAGCAACACATGCGGGAAAGCGCGCCACAACATGTTCGACTCCGGGTGGATGAAGAAAACCTCCTCGACCCGTTCGCCGTTTTGAGATGTTCTATGGTAAAAAACAAACCCAACCTTCTCCAACCGGTCAAAAAGTATCTGCATTGGAGTCTCGCCGACTTGTTCCATTCGACCCAATTTGGCTCGAGCGTTGTATATGGTGTTTCTTGTTGAGACATTATGGGGGTTCTGTTCTTTAATGGCAGCAAGAATGTCTCGTGGTTTGATGTTCTGATGCGTCATTTGCTCCACCGTCATCTCTTCCGATGGAGTCAGCCTCATTAGGGACGGATGACCCTCTGGATACATAAATGGTTCGTGGTTATGTTTACCTTCCTCAACCCTTAGATCCCAGTAACCTAACCTCTTTCTGTATGTCCCGACCAGTTAGAACTTGCAACCGGTTTTCCTAGTCCCGCTGCGTCTGACCGTCGCTGTTGATTTGTAATTGCCGGCACAATCGCACGTAAGCCAAATTTTTACCGGCTGACAACTATGGGGTTTATCGTAGATGGTGCGTTTAGTGACGAGGGCGTAGCCATTTACGCGTCCGACGTCTCTACACCAGTCTATCAATTCATCCATGCTAGCGAATTTCTAACGAAAACACTTATATGTGTCAATTAATGATTAACTCAAATGATTAACCCAGGTTTAGTTTTAGTATAAACGGTCGGGTCAGTTTCAGCTTGAACCTGCGAACCCGTTTGGATTAACGGGTCGGGTTCGGGTCAACATTGGTCGGGATGGCGGGTTGACCCGTTACACATTTATACTATATTATATATTTTTTACAATATATATAAATTAACGGGTTGGTGTTTTTATTTTATTTTTTTACACCAAACTTGTGGTGTAAAAAACTACCCCCTCGGCCTTTTTTTAAATTTTTTTTTTACGAATGTGTTTATAATACACACATCTAGTTGTAAAAAAAAAATTTGGTCAACCGCGGCCCGGATGGTGTGGTTCTCGCGGTTCTCATAACTCGGGGTGGTTCTCATTCTAGCGGTCCCCTATATATATATATATATATATATATATGTATATATATTTGTGTTTTTTAAGTAAATTTTAACTTTAATATATTAATTTTAGAAAAAAAAATAAAAAAATTCAGCTTTAATGGGTCGTGTTCGGGTCAACCCATGAAACTTCGGGTCGTGTTCGGGTTCTTATATATGATACGATTTTCGAGTTCGGGTCGGGTTCGGGTTTGTGTAAAATTTTCAGGTTCAGTTTGGGTTGAACCCACCAACCCGCGAACACGACCCGTTGAGCAACCCTAATCTAAGATTTTAATAAAAACAACATCAAACGTAAAAACACTAAAATAGTTAACATACAACAAATAAACGTATAATTAAATGTTATACCTCCTTGTTTTGAAACTCAGTACGTTCCTCTTCTGCATTTGGACCCTCGGGCGGTCCACAACTTATGGGAGAAGAATGAGAACTATCAGTCAGGCGGTCCAACACTAACAGGAGGGGCTTCAAAATTAACCGGGTGTTGCGATGGATAATAACCAGCATAATTAGGCTGAATGGCATCCAAACCCCAAGTATCCTGACCTGAACCAGACGCAAAAATGGGATCGAACGGAGCATTCAGATCAAACATGCCTGCTTTGTTATCTTCATTCCCCTGATTCGCCTCGTTACCAAACACATTAAAAATGTCACCCCAACCCGACATTATAACGTAAATAATTTGAATACAGAGAAAAATAGAAGAAACGAATAGAAGTTGAATGAAAATGAATGAAATTAGTGTCGTTTATATAGAGAATTTTACGGAATATTACATCGTTTCAAATGATTAACACGCGAATCGAGGAATCTAACGTCTAATCACATAACTCGCACGAGATTCGAGGAATATAACATCGAATCGGAGAATCTTACGTCTAATCACACGTGAATCGAGTAATAATACGTCGCGTCAAATAGTAATAAAATAATAAAAAAACGAAAATCATTGTATACGGGTCGTATACATATATACGAGCCGTATATCATCGTCGTATAATATATATACGACCACAGTATCATCTTATTCTCACATGGTTGATACGGGCCGTATAACCTTATACGGCCCGTATCAACCATGTGAGAATAAGATGATACCATGTGGATTTAATAGGACCTTATTTTTTACTTTTATGAATTAATATTGTCCAAAATGACGTCATCCACTGCATCTTCCATCTGGAATAAATTAGTCAACACAAGAAAAGTCAGAAACAGTGGTTCGTGGTTACTGGGTACGTGGTTGTATGGGTTGCCGTAAGAAATTGACTCCACATATTTAATCCAACATTGAGTGTTTGAACCCGTTGACCATTTTGTGGCTAGATATTTGAATTTAAAATTTTTGCCACATGTGTAACATGGGTAATTTCTGTTGGCCTGTTCTATTCGCACACGCCATTTGTCTTTTTGCACATCCAAAGCGCCGCGCTATGGCCAAAGCGGGGCGCTTTGGGATTGGTCAACAGACAAGGACTGACTTCTGTCAGTCCTTGTCTGTTGACCAAGACCAAAGCGCCCCGCTTTGGCCATAGCGCGGCGCTTTGGATGTTTTTTTTTTTTTGAAAAAGGTCGGATGTGGGTTAGTGTCAGTCCTTGTCTGTTGACCAATCCCAAAGCGCCCCGCTTTGGCCATAGCGCGGCGCTTTGGATGTTTTTTTTTTTTTTGAAAAAGGTCGGATGTGGGTTAGTTTGGTAGGGATTTTTGGAGGAAAAATTTTTATTTGAGTTTTATTATATATAATTCATAGTTGTTTATAATTACGTCATTATTTTTATAGAACGTATATAATATAAGTTCTTAACGTAGTTTATTTTGTTAAATTAAACGAACACGTTAAATAAAATATACAGAAAGCCATAAGAATTAAACGTAAACAATCCAAAACCAACGTGATGTAAATAGAAGATTAACTGCAATATATATATATATATATATATATATCAGTTTGTACATACAAAACAAAAAGGTACAACTGAGTACATAATACATAACAAAACACTAAACAAACAAACTAAGGTACTAATCCTCGTGCGGTGGGGACAGTGGGAGGGGAAGTGGAGGCAACCCAGCGAGCTCTCGTAGAGCAACGAGCATCTCGACGATCCAGTCAATGCGTGCGCCCTGGCGTCTAAGGCACCGGTCGAAGTCCCGAGCCACCTCACGCGCTGCCGGAGGCAGGTCAGCGTAAACGTGCTGCGGGTGCTGTGGCGGCTCAGGAGCTGGCTGAACTGGTGGTACCGGGATCTCCTCGATATCCTCCTCCTGAGCCGGATCCTCGAATATAGGCTGAGCATCACGATAACGAATGCCGGATACAACCTCTGCCTCCCTCAAGTTGGACGAGACCGGTTTCTCATACGAGTCAGAAATAGCGGTCCCCTCGTAAGAATCAGGAACAACTGACTCGTCAGAATATGGACCGAAAAGATAGTTGCTTAACCACGACATCGTTTTTTCAAGACATGTAACTAATAGAGCAAAGAAAATCGACAAACAACAAAATCACCGAATACCCTCGAATGCTAAATGTTCTGTCTATGCAGGTTTAAATAATGAAAATTTGGGGTCGAAGCGCCACGCTTTGGCCATAGCGCGGCGCTTAGGGTTCACGGGACACTGCAACATCGTATCACCTTTATGTCTCTGCAACTTATGTTTCCAACGTGAGTCAAATCAACTTTTGTCAACCAAAGCGCCCCGCTATGGCCATAGCGCGGCGCTTTGGTGTGTGAAAATAATTTTCACCGTGTGAGACTAGCATGACCCTTTCTGTTCGTATTGGGTTACAATGTTACATAGTTAAAATGTACAATTTATAAAGCAAATTATGTAAATAAATATACATAGACTAAGTTTTAGAAAAAATAAATCACAAACACAAAACATGATAACTGTGTTATTAAATAACTATGTCCATATAATACAATGTCTTTCTCTAGAATTTCTTAGCTATTGATTACTATAAATATCATGACAAACGTTTCCATATAAAAATTAACCAAATCATGTTTTCAAATATCATTTTTTACACTCTTTTATTGTCTATGTTCATTTTTACCCTTTCAAAATGAAAATATTAAGATTTAATCCAAAAGAATTATCTCTGATGCATCCCGACACAATCACCTTAAAACGCCATACAATAATATGATTGTGAAAAATAAGAGTAAAATACCTGGATAGTCCTTGTGGTTTGGTGAAATTTCACCTTTAGTCCTCAAGTTTTCAAAATTACAGGTATGTTTCCTATGATTTGTCGATTTGTTACTCATATAGTCCCTAACGTGGAAGAAGGTTAGTTTTTGATGCTAAGTGTGTGTGAAATTACAAATTAACCCTTTCCTTTTGAATTAAAACATAATATTAAAATATAAAATGAAATTAAATGAGTAGTCGTGGAACCCACTACTCTTTAAGCTCAAAGTCTTAATGCCAAACCAGATATGTCGATCTTCCACCACTAATAACACCATTCATCACCCCCACCACATCATTCATCATCTTCGGTCAACCCTCTCATACTCTCATGCTTTCCGCCCAACACACCACTACGGTAAGCACCAGCAAAACCTTTTTTTACTATGTTTTGATTTCCCCCAAAACCCTGAACAAAGTGGGTAATGTGAGGTCGTCAGAAAAACAAGTCGAATCTGAAACCTGCAACAACCTAAAATTCGAATCCAAACCAGGTGAAGGTCACCGAGTGGTCCGATTTGTCCTGATTTTGCTCTGATTTTACAGGTGTCAGCTTCTTTTTGGCCCGATTTTGCTCCAATCCATGTTTGATTTCGCCTGATTTTGTTTTCAGATTTGCTAAGTATCCACATTGGTTGACGTGATTTAGGTGTTCATGATTTGTTCTTAATTTGGCGGTGCTGTTGAAATTGTGCATGTGTCGTTTTGGTTTTGTTGTTAAAAGATTAAATCTTTGTGGGTGATTTGATAATATCCATGGCTCCCCTGCAGGTTTTGGTTTTTTTAGGAGGTGGCAGTTGATTTTAGGGTGGTGATGGTGGAGGGTGGTGGTTTCAGTGGTGGTGGCAAGTGGCGGTTTAAGGAGGTGGTGGACGGTGGTGGTTTTAGGAGGTTTCAGGTGGTGGTTTTAGGATGAAGAAGTGGTAGGTAGATCCCACCTTTTTTTATTTCTTTTATTGATTTAATTATCTTATTTTTATTACTAAGGATAATTTTGTCATTTCACACTCACTTAACTGAGAAAACTAACGTCCATCCACTTCAGATACTATCGGAGTAACAACCAAACAAATCATAGGGAACATACATGTAATTTTCAAAAGTTTGAGACTATAGATGTTATTTTATCAAACCACATGAAGCATCCGGGCATTTTACTCGAAAAATAAATATGAAAGACAGTTTTGATTTAGAAGTTTTTGTGAATGATAGATTGAAATAAAAATAATGTTTTCAAAGGATGGGTGCATTGTTTGGTGGTAGAGCAGACTTTTTTTTAACGTTTTTAGGTCACATATGTTCTATTATATTATACTACATATACATTTGTAAGGGAGAATAGTGCCAGGCAGCTGCCTGGCACTCCCTCGTTGGACCAACACGTTTATTGTTTTATATCCATTTTAAAATTACGTTTTAGCCCTCAGCTCAAAATAAAATTACGTTTTTTGTCCCCATCTCAAAATTACGATCTTGCCGTCGATTCAAAATTACGACTTTGCCTGGCACTCTCCCATTGGACCAACCAGTTTATTATTTTATATTCATTCTAAAATCACGTTTTTGTCCCTCTTTAAAATTACAGTTTTGTCCTCAGCTTAAAATAAAATTACGCTTTTGTCCCCAGCTCAAAATTACGATTTTTCCCTCCATTCAAAATAAAATTGTGGTTTTGCCCTCGGCTCAGAATTACCTTCTCGCCCCCAGTTCAAAATAAAATTTTGTTTTTGCCCACAGCTAAAAATTACGATTTTGCCCTCTGTTCAAAAATGTGATTTTCCCCGTTTAAAAAATTGTGATTTCGCCCTCAATTCAAAATTACGTTTTTTTCCCAGTTCAAAATAAAATTATGTTTTTGCCTCCAATTCAAAATTATGATTTTGCCCTCGGTTCAAAATAAAATTGTGCTTTTGCCTTCAGCTTAAAATTACGCCTGTGTCCTTAGTTCAAATTTATATTATGCTGTTACCCTAAGTTCAAAATTACGAATTTGCCCCTGTGAAAATTTACAATTTTGCCCCTGGGTCAAATTTACAGTACTGCCATTACTTTAGCTTTTGGCAAATTACGATTTTACCTCAGTCAAAAAATACAACTTCCCCTCAGTTAAAAATTACAATATTGCCATTGTTTTAGTTTTTTTTTATTAAAACTATAAAAGTGTTTTGTTTTAATTGGTTTACTCGATTTAATTGTTTTTCGTGTCAATAAGCTAACTAACACTCGCTCATTATTCGGCCATCGCCCCACAACGCGGGCGGGGCAACACCTAGTATAATATATTCGTGGATGGCCTTATCACTGGTGCTTTCTTTGGATGTTGACTTTAGCCAATAAACTTTGTTTGATAGTCAAGTTATGTCCCTCTAGTTTTTTTGTGAGATGTTTTTTTTTTTTTCTTTTTCTCAAGTTTTAAAGCTGTCACTTTTGGCTTCGGTTTTTTTAAATAATTTTAGAATATCTTTTTGACTCCATTCATAGTGGAGTCGGATTCTTAACAATAAAATATTTTACACTTTCAAAGAAAATATAGAAGTTTTTGGTAAATTTAATATTACGAGCGAAAAATTAATGGGGTTGGGCATAACTTTTTTATACGACACTATTTGTTAAACCAATTACAACATATGATCGAGCATATTTTTATCATTAATTTAAGGAACATATTGCTATATAAAATATGACAACTAAAAAAACTTTTTTGTGTTGTCTTTCTAGGTTGTATAACATTTTTGTGCTAGATTTTTTGTGTTTACTTTTTTATATTAGATTTTTTGTACTAGATTTTTTATGTTAAATATATTGTTTTGTATTTTTTGAAAACAAAAGAGTGAAAGCCTGTATTTTAGGAGTAAGGAGCAGAATGTTTTTTTCATTCTACTTATAAGGAGTGTTACATCTCATCTCATCTATGATCCTTTAGGCTGCACGGTATGGGGTTCGTCCCCCTCACGTCCTGCTCCGGTGCCGCCGTCCCCACCATCCCCCCCCCTGCCGCGGCGTCCTAAACGTCGAGAAGAAGACGATGCCGACTTTCCTCCCCCTCTCTCACACACCTATACATACAATATATACATATATATTAGGTCCATTATCCATTTCCTTAGCTCCATCTTCTTTGTCCAATCCTCACGCCCGATCTATGTGGCGCCTACGTGGCAGATCATGCTCCAAGAAAGGACCATCACCATACCACATAGCCTTACAAAACTCAATTTTTTTCAAAATATTTTAAGTAAAAGTAATCGTTTACTTTATTTCTCAAATAGGAATATATTTTGCTCGAAGTTATTCTTTATCGTTAAAAATCTACTTTATTTTGGAACAAGTTAACGTGAATAAAGGAAGAAATGAAATGGCAAATAAAAATGCATGTTAGTATCTTTGAAACTAAAGAAAAAATTATAAAAATAATAAAGATATATAATGTCTGTTTAATGAAAACTAAATATTTTTATGTATTTTTATAAAATATATAAAAATAATAAAATATATATAATGTCTTGTGTTTTTTTTTTGAAATGTAACTTTCATTAAACCACAAACGCCGACCCAAACCGGGCCGACAAAACACCAAACACTACATAATTACATATTCACAAAAGAAACCCAATCTTTCCAATCTACCTCTTTATGTTTTGATCTACTCGAAAACCAAAGGTAACCTAGCGCTTTAACTTCACTCGTGATTTTTTCAACCTTAACCTGAATATTGGAAAAAATGGCGTTATTTCTAGCACGCCACAAGCACCAACAAGCAATCCTAATAATACCTTGAACCGCGTCTTTCTTCTTCTCCGATCCTCTAATCTCGTTATGGATGCCAAGAAGGTCGATGATCGAGAATGCGAAAATGTTGGGGATGTTACACCAGTTGCTTATGCCGTTCCAAACGATTGCCGCGACTTGACACCCGATAAATAAATGAATAGAAGAATCCTCGGCCGAACTACACATCGCACACGAATCATCACTGATCTGGATATTCCTTCTCTTTAACGCTTGAGCCGTTGGGATTCTATCCATTTCCGTTCTCCACATATGAATATTGACTTTAGCTGGGACCCATTTACACCATTCCATGACGTAGTCGTTACCTTAATCCGTCTCCTCGAACAGCAACTTTTTAACCGCTTTAACAGTGAAGACAACGTTAGAGTCCGGCAGCCACTTCCACCGGTCGATTTCAACCGAGACCTGGACTTTATTGAGCAGGATACACAGCTGATCAAGATCGGGCTGCAGATCCGATGGAATCGCTGCGATGTTCCAGCCCCAAACCAGAACCGAATCTGAACCATTTCTATGAATTCTACTTGCAACTGAGCATCTTTTATCCGATTCTAGTCTAAATAAAGACAGAAACCTGAGCTTGAGAGGTTCATTGATAATCCAAGTATCCAACCAAAGTTTAATGTCTTCTCCGTTGCCGACTACACCTTTAATGTAATTCCTTAGCGGACTTCCAGTAGCCTTTATGTTGACAAAGATTTTTGCGATGTTGTTCCAAACCCCACTAAGCGACTTTTTGAACGGGATACACTCCCATCCGAATCTACTTTGATGAAAAGCATCAATAATTTTCTTCCAAAGATTGTCTTTCTCCGATTTGTACCTCCAACCCCATTTCGATAAAAGAGAAATATTGGCCTCGTGCAATCTATTTAGGCCGAGACCTCCTTTATTCTTATGCCGCGAAACTCTTTCCCAAGCAACCCAATGCATTTTCCTTTCTTCTAAGGAACCCCCCAAAGGAACTTCTTAATCATAGACTCCAAGTCCAAAATAACTTTCTTAGGATCCTTATAGAGAGAGAAATGGTACGTTGGAAGACTTTCCAAAACCGATTTGATAATGACGACCCTACCCCCGATGGATAAGAGATGAGATTTCCAATTTGCAAGACGAGCGCGGAAAGTGTCATACACCGGTTGCCAGTTACTAATACGATTCATATTAGCACCGACTTTTAAACCAAGATACTTGAAAGGCGGGCTATCCGCCTTGCATCCCACCTCGTTAGCCATTTCTTCGATTTCACCCGAATCCACTCCAATACCATATAAGAAAGACTTATCAGTATTGATTTTGAGACCCGAACATATGTGGAAACATCGAAGGACTTTCACAATATTGAAAATTTCAAGTTTAGACCATTCTCCCACCATGATAGCATCATCCGCGTACAAAAGATGAGTGATAGTCATCCCGTTATTAGGAGTAACAAAACCTTTAATGGCCCCTCCATCCTTTGCACTATTAATCATGCAAGAGAGAGCCTCCATAACCACCAAAAATAAGAAAGGAGATAGAGGATCCCCTTGTCTCATACACTTTTCACATCTAAAAGTGAAAGTTGGAGCCCCATTGACCATAACGGAAGAATTGGCCGACTTGAGAATACCCATGATCCAACTACACCACTTGTTCGGGAAACCCATTTGATGTAAAATACTAATAACAAAATTCCAATTTACGTTGTCGTAGGCTTTCTCAAAGTCTATTTTAAGAATAAAAGCCTTCTCCTTCCTTTTTTTACTCCAAGAAATTAATTCGTTGACAATGAGAGGACCGTCTAAAATATACCTTCCTCTTAGAAAAGCCGATTGAGTGTCCGAAATAATTTCGTCCATAACCTTCCTCATCCTATTAGCAACAACTTTGGAAATGACTTTACTAATAACTCCAACCAAATTGATCGGCCTATAATTGTTGAGGGAAATCGGGTCCGAGATCTTTGGCACAAGAGTAATAAAAGAGGCACCGCTTCCAAGATTAATATTACCATGATGACGAAACCAAGAAAAGATTCGGATAAAATCTTCTTTGAAAAGATCCCAAAACGCTTTAATAAATCTGAGATTCATCCCGTCTGGGCCCGGCGCCCGATCATCCCCACATTCGAAAACGGCTTCCTTTATTTCATCTTCATTGAAAGCCGCAACCAAAAAATTACAATCGGCATCC
The DNA here is from genome assembly GCA_030545235.1 of Helianthus tuberosus. Taxonomy (NCBI): domain Eukaryota; kingdom Viridiplantae; phylum Streptophyta; class Magnoliopsida; order Asterales; family Asteraceae; genus Helianthus; species Helianthus tuberosus. The sequence continues at coordinate 19,660,601 of CM060398.1, forward strand.
GAAATTTTGTTAATGTTGTTACAAATCAGAGCCGGTCTACTAGGAGTAGATTCCTTAAACCTGTTACGAAAAAACGAAAACACCTGTCTTTTAATAATAGGAGGTTTTGTGCACCATACCCCGTCAACGTTGAGACCATGTATAGCATTAGTGGCTTTCCTATTGTTCACCATAGCATGGAAGAAGCTGGAATTCTCATCACCCTCTACGGCCCACTTCAGACGCGCTCTTTGCTTAAGATCCATAGATTTTTTAATTTCAGCTTCTCTAACGACTTTTCTGTTTTCCGCCATAATCCATTCCTCTTCTTTCGAGAGATCTCTCGATTCCAAATCCTTTTCCAACTGCTCTAACTCAGACAAAGCTGTTCGTTCCTTCTCACTTTCTTTAGCATTAAAATCGTCCCTCCAAGCCTTAAGGAAAGATCTGACCTGGGCGACCTTGGAAGTGAGACTGGCATCTGGAGGATCAAAGGGAACGAAGTCCTCCACCGCAGCCTTGACAGCTTCCTCGAACCCTGGTTTACCAAGCCATGAACTATAAACACGGAATGGATGAGGCCCATATTTCAAATCAACCAATTCCAAGACAATCGGGCAGTGGTCGGAATGTCTGCTAGGTAAGACTCTCACACACGCCGAAGGCCACTTATTAAAAAAGTCCAGGCACACCAGGAACCAGTCCAACTTACTAAGTTTCCTCCCGTTGTCCCTTATACACGTGAATTTTCGACCCTGCATAGGATATTCGAGCAGATCGCTGTCAAAGATAAATTTATTGAAATTATCAGCACAAACCTGCTTGATTTTCGACTTCTTCCTCTCCTCGGGAGATCGGACCGAGTTAAAATCATCAACAATAACCCATTAACCATCAGAAGGGTTGATAATTCCTGTTAATTCATTCCAAAGAAGAAGCTTATACGCCGTTCTCTGGGGAGCATAGACATTAACCAGAATGACCTGATCGCCACTACCAACCACAGATCCTTTAATGATTAGATAATACCTCTGCTGAACAACAGACTCCACCTTTAAGATATTTGGATCCCAAATCCAAATTAAGCCTCCTGATAACCCAACCGCAACGAAACTCGCAAACTCAAAATTCCTATTGCCCCACAACCCAACCAGATCAGAGAAGACAACAGATTCTACCTTGGACTCTTGGAGAGCAACAACTCCAATTTTGTTAGCCATTCTGATTTCTTTGACCCAAGAAGCTTTGGCACCCCCACAAATACCTCTGATATTAATGGACATCATATTCATAGTAAAACCGCATTCAATCCTTTTCCTCTGATAGAATCTCTAATCAAATCGTTGTGATTACCAAGCTGAACACCCACCAAATTACCGATGTTGATAGTAGCTTCGATTTCATTGACAGATTGCAACTCGAACGAATCCTTGATGACCTCAGGTGTCCCGGCAGCCTGACTACCGGATCCGACACCTTCGTCAGCTAAGTAAGGACTCGAATCTGGTTCCCCCCTTTGTTGATCCACAGCCGACTCCTGGGCCTCTATGTGGATTTCTGGAACTATCCTATTAAGGTCGAAAAGAAATTCTCCCTTATCCCGTATTCTTTTCTTGGGCCTATCATTAGAGATTGGGCTAGAGATCCCAACCTGAGTAACAGGCTTACTTCTGGGCTGGTATTTAAGACTTCTTTTTTTGGGCCTATTTTGATTATCCGCTGATTTGAAAAAATAAAGATCATTACCTCTGAATTGAGTGGAAACTTTAAATTCTTGCCCCCCCCCCCCCATACTGACAAAAGGATTTCCAACATCCTTGGAATAAGAAATGTCCCTGTCCATGCAGTTTTCCATATTAGAAACTCCAGCACTGTCGTCAACATTAAATGATCCTGTCTCTTTGAGTCCTTCTGTCTCTTCCACTCCTACCAGCCGATGATGCACCGGAGAGATTGGAACGTTAATATCTACCGGAATCTCGTCGCCATGTTGAGACTTCTTTTCCCTGTTGTTAATCGGAAGAGAATCCCCCGATTCTGGAATAACCACTTTCCTAACACAATCTGGAGTCCAATCACTGACCTCTTCCTCAATCCACACCCTGAATTTTTTGTCTTTCCAGCAGAGAGTAACATATTCTTGAATCCTGCCTCCTTCCCCTACAAGGACTCCGACCAAACTTTCCGACAGGTTACCATCCTCTGCCTCTAGGTGAGAGCCATGAACGATTTTCCCAAAGAGATTAGCTATGCTATTGAGAATTTCATTACCCGCCAGATGGATAGGGACGCCTTGAATTCTAACCCAAGCCAATCTCTCAAAAGAGAGAGATTGTCCAACCCATGAATCAAGATTCAAGAACCATTCTCCCCAGCTGGCATGGTCAAGGAGGAACCTGACACACTCCTCTTCGTCTTCGAACTTGAGCATCATAGTGAGACCTCCTAGGTAGCTTAAGGAAACCCCCGGAACCCTAATTTCAGCGAGCGATGAGTTAAGCGACCTCAGAGACGAAAGGTCTTTACATCTCCCCACAAGGGCTTTGCCCATCAGCTCCTTAAAGGCAAGAACATCATTCGGGATTGAAATGTTCTTCCCCGACCCTGACTCAATCACCGGCGTCTCCTTATCCGAGACATTCTCATTGGAGAATAACTCGCTAAACAACTTTCCTTTACCTTTATTGACGTATGCATTGTTGTGAATTATGTGGGCTTGAGGCTGTTTGGGTTGAGCAGGGGGGCATTGCCAAAACCAGTACCGAGACCATCCCCATGCAGACCCGTATTTTCCACGGCGAACTTAGCCAGGTTGGCCTTGAGCTTAAAACCTCCCATCTTAGTACCATTAAGAGCCCTTTCCATTTCTTTAACATCCGACACATTCCTGAAACTGACAAAGCCGAACCTCCTCCCTTCTTTGTCTTTCTTTCTAGCAATATAAACACCCGCCACTTCTCCGAATACCTTCACAAAATCCAAAACATCCCACGGCCTACAACGAACTGGGAGGTTAGTAACATAAAATTTCGTTATGTTACCCGGATTCACATCGCCGAAACCACCGTTGTTACTACGTTTCTTCTTAGAGGGGACATCCTTCCAGCTTCCCTCCTCCTCTAACACGTTCTGTCGCAACCCCCGCCCCCTATCTGTCCCGGGAACGGGCGGTCGTGAGACCAGTTTTGGTGGTATCATTTTGTTTATCAATTTGGCAGCGGAAATTTCATCAGGACCGTAGTTAGGAAATATTTATCAGAGTAAAACCACCATATTTTATATTAATAATCCCATGGATAAAACCCAAGTTTCTTATTACAACATGTTTATAGGGATAAACCCTATTTTATTGAATTTAAAACATCGTCTTTTAGGTAACTTTTATAGCCACATTTTTCCAAGCCGTCAGTGCTCTCCAGCTGGCTTTCTTCTAATTTGGCTTTTACATTTTGTTACCTGAAACGCGTTTTAAAAACATTTGTCAGTGGGAAATACTGGTGAGTGAATCCCAGTTAAATCAAGAAGAGTTTTATCCATTAACAGTATTGAGAGCAATCACATTGTTTATTTCTACACAATTACTCATTCAGTATTGTTAATCCTGCAGTAATTAAAGAACTACAAAGACTCAATCACTGCTTAATCACATTGTAAAATATTTAAGGTTTTGTAAAAACAGTTTACTAAAAGGAGATTACTCACATAGCTGCCTTAGGTTTCTTCTAAGGTTTCCTGATGATTATCTATAATTTACACAATGCACACGCGTTAGTATAATAACCCTTTTGTATTTACATTAGTTATACCCTCCCCGAGACGGCATTCCAATGACTACGTCGGCAGAACCACGACGGCCTTTACGGAACCCTAGATCGATCGGGCAGCGTATCTAATACGTAACCGGGGTTATGATACTTACAACGGGGCAGAACTTCGTTAATTAGGGGGATATAATACCCGAGTATAATGTATACTACGTAGATTTTCGAGAGAGAAAAGAATTTTGAACGATTTGATCGAACTGCCGATGCCTGCTATTTATAGGGTTGCATTTGGGTTTTGTCGCGGCCCGCGTAAGATGAGACCTCGGGCTACGCGGCCCGCGTAGTAGGGGTATAGGGCTTAGCCCTGATTGGTCACCACCACTAGATCCGCCACGATGTTGACACGTGGCAGCACCGGGTATCGCCTGAGTTTGGAGCTGTCGCGCCCCGCGTAAGATCTTTAAGGGATCTACGCGGCCTGCGAGCGACCTATAAACTTTGTTTTAATTAATTTTTAATGTTATCTCGTATTTTGGGCTCGGTTTTCACATACGGGGTATATTTTAGGACATATTGGAATATTTTAATATATTTTAGGGTGTCAGAAAAATTCAGGAGGGTTGTTATATCCTCCCCACCTTGTTTTAGAACTCGTCCTCGAGGTCTACTGGAACAAGTGTGGATATTTCTTTTGCATTTCTGATTCAAGCTCCCATGTGTATTCTGGTCCTCTTTTAGAGTCCCATTTCACTTTGACCAGAACTAATCTCTTGTGCTTGAGGTTCTTAATTTTCCTGTCTTCAATCTGTAGAGGCTTCTTTACAAACTTTAACTGTTCATTTACCTCTATATCTTGAAGAGGTACTACCAGTGATTCATCAGCTAAACATTTCTTGAGATTAGATACATGAAATACATCATGTATTCCTGCCATTTCCTCTGGCAGTTGTAGCTGATAGGCTACAGGTCCTATTCTTCTAATAATCTCAAAAGGTCCAACATACCTGGGGATTAGCTTTCCCCTTTTGATGAATCTTACCACTCCTTTCCAAGGAGAGACTTTCAATAACAGTTTTTCTCCTACTAGAAATTCCAAGGGCTTTCGTTTGTTATCAGCATAACTCTTTTGTCGATCAGCTGCTGCTTTCAGCCGTTACTTGACTTGAATGATTTTGCCTGTTGTTTCTTCTACTATCTCAGGTCCAGATAGTTTCTTTTCTCCAATTTCTGCCCAACAGACTGGCGTTCAGCACTTTCGTCCATAAAGTGCTTCGAATGGTGCAACATTGATACTCGTGTGATAACTGTTATTATAAGAAAATTCTATCAATGGTAAATGATCGTCCCAATTACCTCCGAAATCAATTACACATGCTCTAAGCATGTCTTCCATTGTCTGAATCGTCCTTTCACTTTGTCCGTCCGTCCGTTTGAGGATGATAAGCGGTGCTTAGATTCAACTTGGTTCCCATGGCTTTTTGGAAACTTGTCCAAAAATGAGAGGTAAAACAACTATCTCTATCAGAAACAATTGATAAAGGAATTCCATGTAATGATTAATGAAACTATTTCATTTACATAAAATTTAGCAAACTGTTCCATACTGAAAGTTTCTTTCATTGGTAGGAAATGAGCTGACTTGGTTAGCCAGTCTACAATCACCCATATTGTATCATTACCTTTTCTTGTTTTGGGTAATTTGGTAACAAAATCCATTGTTATCAATTCCCATTTCCAGACTGGCATTTCTAACTGTTGCAATAAACCTGAGGGTTTCTGATGTTCAGCTTTAACTTGTGAACAAGTTAAACCCTTTGCAGCATATGCTGCTATATCCTTTTTCATTCATATCCACCAGAAATTCTTTCTTAAGTCCTGATACATCTTATCATTTCCAGGATGCATCGTATACTTAGACTTATGGGCTTCTTCTAATATACGGTGGCGTAGGTTTCCTAATTTAGGTATCCACATTCTTTTCTTATGGAATCTCCAAATTCCATCTGTTCCTTGTTCTAATTCCTTAATCATTCCTTTCAGTTTCTCAGTATCATCCTTGATTACTGATTCTTGTGCTTTTCTAATCTATTCATTTAAATCTACTTGCAGATTTAACTTAAGAGAACGTACTCTTTTTGGCTTTTCATGATACTTTCGGCTTAAAGCATCAGCTACTACATTTGCCTTTCCTGTATGATACTGGATATTACAATCAAAATCACTAAGTATCTCCATCCAGCGTCTTTGTCTCATATTCAACTCCTTTTGCCCAAAAACATACCTAAAACTCTTATGGTCGGTGAATATGGTAAACTTACTACCGTAAAGGTAATGTCTCCAAATTTTAAGAGCAAAAATTATAGCTCCTAATTCTAGATCATGGGTCGAATAATTTTCTTCATGATTCTTAAGTTGTCTAGAAGCGTAAGCTATAACCTTTTGACGTTGCATTAATACACATCCATAACCTAACTTAGAAGCGTCACAATAGATTACAAAATCTTCACTTCCTTCTGGTAACGCTAGTATGGGTGCATGGGTTAATCTTTGCTTAAGAATTCTAAAGGCTTCTTCTTGTTTTAGTCCCTATTCAAACTTAACGGATTTACAGGTTAACTTAGTTAAGGGAATGGCTATTCTAGAAAAATCTCGAATAAATCTTCTATAATAACCGGCTAATCCTAAGAAACTTCTAACCTCAGTTGGTGACTCAGGGGTTTTCCACTTGGTAATCGCCTCGATCTTGGTGGGATCTACATGAATTCCTTCATGATTGACTAAATGTCCAAGAAATTGTACATGTTCTAACCAAAACTCACACTTCGAAAACTTAGCATAAAGCTTTTATTTTCTCAATAAACTTAGAAGTGCGTGCAGATGGGCTGCATGATCTTCCTTGCTTTTGGAATAAATAAGAATATCATCTATGAAGACAATTATGAATTTATCCAAATATGGCTTACATATTCGATTCATCATGTCCATAAATGCAGCTGGGGCATTGGTTAAACCAAATGGCATGACAGTAAATTCATAATGGCCACACCTTGTCCTGAAGGCGGTCTTAGGAATGTCCTCTTCCTGTACCTTTAATTGATGATATTTTGACCATAAATCGATTTTAGAGAAAAATCGTGCTCCTTGCAATTGATCAAACAAATCATCGATTCTTGGTAATGGATATCGATTCTTAATCGTGAATTTGTTCAATTCGCGGTAGTCAATGCACATACGCATTGATCCGTCCTTCTTTTTAACGAATAATATCGATGCTCCACATGGCGATGAGCTTAGCTGTATGAATCCTTTCTCCAACAATTCGTCTAATTGTTTCTTCAGTTCTTGCATTTCTGCGGGTGCTAAAAGGTAAGGTGCTTTGGCAATTGGTGCGGTTCCCGGTATCAAATGGATTCTGAATTCAACTTCTCTGTCTGGAGGTTGTCCTGGTAGCTCTTCTGGAAATACATCTGAAAACTGGGATACTACTGGAATATCCTTTAATTCTTTTCCTTTAGTGTTAGTGATTATAGAAATCAAATACACTAATGATCTTTTCCTTATATATCTTGTTGTTTTCATCACAGAGATGAACTTTGTGGATTTAGAGGTTTTATTTCCTTTAATTGTGATCTTTTCACCCCTTGGTGAATTTACTTGAATTGACTTTTGATCACATAAAATACTGGCTTTATTGGCTATTAACCAATCCATTCCTAACACAACATCAAATCCTGCCAGATTCATTGGGTAAAGGTTTGCAATAAATTTCTGATTTAAAATTTCTATTTTTGCTCCCTGTAAGATTTTAGAAATCCTAATGGTTTCCCCATTTGCTGTTACTAAACATTGGGAGTTTAGTTAATGATTGATTTAGAAGTTTGCAAAATGAAGTATTAATAAAACTTTGGTTCGCACCAGAGTCAAATAATACTTTAGCAAAAACATCATTAACTAAAAACGTACCAGTGATCACATCCGAGATCATCTTTGCTTCTTCTGCAGTTAGAACAAATGCTCTAGCATTTTTGGTATTCTTGGGGTTCGTAGCTGGAGTTAGCTTTGGACAGTTAGGCTTGATGTGACATTGTTCTCCGCAGTTGTAGCATATCCTGTTGTTAGGCTTTTTCCTGCAGTCTTCCTCCTTGTGTCCAGATATTTTGCAAAAGTTACAGTATATGGAGCATCTTCGTGAATGCTTCCTTTTGCAATACTTACACTAGGCTGCAGAGGTAGAGCCTATATTTCTCCCACGGTTAGAATTTCCAGAACGGAATTCTTGGGTAAGCTTCTTGGTTAGGTTCCTCCATTGATCTTCTTCTCGAGTACGGACTAACTCATCTGTCAAGGTGTTGGCTAGTTCTACTGCTTCTTCTATGATTTGAGGTCTAGCTGCCTTGACTACATGTCTAATCTCTCCAATTAATCCCCAGATGTAATAGGAGATTAAAACTGGTTCAGGTGAAGCAAGGGTTGGTACTATTCGGGCATATTCAAAGAATAATGTAGTATAACCCTTACTATCTATCCCAATCATCCTAAGGTTTAGGAATTTGTTTGCTATCTGTTCTTTTTCATTAGGAGGGCAGAATTTCCTTTCTACCATGTTTTTAAACTCCTCTCATTCCATATTGTAAGTTCTATCACTTCCCCTAGACTGGAGGATAGTGTTCCACCATTCTAGTGCTGAATTCTGAAACAGATTGGAAGCAAACATTATCTTATCCTCTTCCGCGCATTTACTTATCCTTAAGACTGCCTCAGTCTTTTCTATCCAGCGTAGAGATGCAACGGCCCCTTCATTGCCCGAGAATTCCATTGCTTTCCAAGACTAGAATTCTTTATAAGAACAACCGTAAGACACGGTTCTTCTTCTTTTGGGAATGGGCACTTGAAGTACGGGTCCATTGTTCACACTGTTTTCAGGTTCAGAAGGTCGTTTGCTATCATGCTTACTTTTATTTTCCGCTTCCTTAACTGTTTTGATAATATATGGCATCGCATCTATTATCCCTTGTGCCACTATATGCTGCATGGAACTATTATCCACTTGGTTTCCATTATTGTTGTTGTTCGGGTTTTCATTATCTGGGTTGATGTTACTCTGGTTATCATTATTCTGGTTTTCCTGGTTTACTTCGTCATCCATCTGAATTTTAAACATTTGCCAATTATTAATATCACAAAATAATTAATAATTTAGGCAACCACCACACAACACACATATTGTCAAAAGCGTCGAGCATTGCGACTTACTCTTTTCTATTATAGTATGCGTCAAATACACACTAAGACTGGAATTAAAATTACAATACTACTATGCATCGCTAACCACAAGGTGGTCTATACTACATCATATATTATTATTACACACACATATATATATATATATATATATATATTCATACAAACATATTATATATTATTATATTATTATTACCAACTCCACCATCACATTCACTGGTCTGGATTCATCCAGTAATCCATATTGCGCTCGTCATACTTCCAGACGAGTCGCTCTCCTACCTGCCTCATCCTCTCACTACTCTCTAAAATCTCTTCTACGAAAGTTCGGAGTTCATGCACATTTTCTGCACTCATTGGGGTTGCAGGTGCTGGTACTGGGTCTGGGTATTGGGGCATGGGATTCTCCTGAGGGTACGGATTCTCTATGATCTCTCTAATGTATTCATCGTTATCGTAGTAGTAGGGATCTAGAGGGTCCAGACCTGGATAGGCTGCTAAGTCTGGCATGGGTTCGTCGTTTAGGTGGTAGCGTGACACATAATCCCTATGATCATCGAACCATGGATCATAATTTGGGTCTAAGGGATTAGGGGATGGTATCCTAGGAATCTACTCAGGGTTGAAATCATGCATTTGGACTTGGTTTTCGGGGTTGTTTTCTATCTCCATTGGCTGAGTAGGGAACAAAGGTAAGGGTTGTGGGGCTACTAGTTGTTACAGGTTTGGGTCGGCAGTTGTTGTTGCTAGGATATGAAAATTGGCTAAGCTCCTATTAAGCATATCCTGTGTATGGGCATCTGACTCTCGCTTAGCGGCTGCTAGGACTCTCTGCTATTGCAACTTTCGCATTCTTTTCCTACGCTCGAATGCTCCCTTACTGAACCATCCTCTCTTTTTCTGAGGGAATGGTGTCGCAACCCCCGATCCCTAATTCCCGGGAACGGGCGGCCGCGAGCCAGTTTCGGTGGTATCGCATGATTGGCAGCAGAAATTTTCATCAGGACCGTAGTTAGGAAATATTTGATCAGAGTAAAATACCACATTTTCATAGTATTAAACAAATTGGGATAAAACCCAAGTTCATAGTACACACGTTTCATAGGAATAATTCCTATTTTATTCAATAAAATCATCTATTTTATTATAGGTAACTTTATTGCCACTTTTCCAAGCCTTCAGTGGTGTCCAGCTGGCTTCTAATTGGCTTTCACATTTTGTTACCTGAAACGCGTTTTAAAAACATTCGTCAGTGGGAAATACTGGTGAGTGAATCCCAGTTTAATCAAGTTTAAATAAAAACCATTTCACAGTGACAGTATTGAGGGCGCATCCGCAATTACATTTGTTTCCAAGTCATATCAATTACCACCACACGGTACTGTCGTTCCGACTTAAGGTCATGTTACTCCTATCCAGGTTGTAACAAATTTTGTATACAAAACCCCAAATTTACCGACTGTAATTGTATCCTTACAAATACTCAATAACTGCTATTCGCATGGAAAAACATTTAAGGTTTTGTATAAACAGTTCACAAAAAGGTTTGCAAAAAGTGGATCAACTCACATTGTTGTCTTAGATTTTCCGTAAGGGTTTCCTGAGAATAATCTATAATTTACACAAATGCACACGCGTTAGTATAATAACCCATTTTAACATTAGCAATACCCTCCCCGAGACGGCATTCCAATTACTACGTCGGGCAGAACCACGACAGCCATTACGGAACCCTAGATCAATCGGGCAGCGTATCTAATACGTATCCAGGGGTTATAATACTTATAACGGAGCAGAACTTCGCTAATTAGGGGGTATAATACCCGAGTATTATGCCTATAACTTCAGAATTCGTTTAAGAAAGAAAGATGTGAGCGACGGAAAGTGAAATCCCGAGGCCTTCTTATATAGGGCCTGATTCTGGTCTTCACGCGGCCCACGTAAGGGTAGACTAAGGTCTACGCGGCCTGCGTTGACCTCCGGTCAATGCGTAGCTCGTCCAGATCAGCGACTAGGTGTGACACGATGATGACACGTGTCATCACCGGGCTGCGCCAGGTTTTTAAGCTCACGCGGCCCGCGTAAGGGTTAAGGGTCCTTTACGCGGCCCGCCTTAACTTAAAATTTCTTGTTTTTATTTTATTTTTAATGTTGTACTGTATTTCGGGCTCGGTTTTCACATACGGGTTGTATTTAAAGACATATAGAGTTAATTTAAAATATACTAGGGTGTCGGAAAATATTCGAGGGTGTCGGTTTATTGAGGATTGTTACATCCTCCCCACCTTGTTTTAGAGCTCGTCCTCGAGATCTACTGAAACAAGTGTGGATATTTTCTTTGCATTTCAGATTCAAGCTCCCATGTGTACTCAGGTCCTCTTTTGGAGTTCCACTTCACTTTGACCAGAACTAATCTATTATGCTTGAGATTCTTGACGTTCCTGGCTTCAATTTGTAGAGGCCTCTCTACAAACTTAAGTTGTTCATTTACCTCTATATCCTTAAGAGGTACTACCAGTGATTCATCGGCTAAGCATTTCTTAAGATTAGATACATGAAATACATCATGTATTCCTGCCATTTCCTCTGGCAGTTGTAGCTGATAGGCTACGGTTCCTATTCTTCTAATAATCTCAAAAGGTCCAACATACCTGAGACTTAGCTTTCCCCTTTTGATGAATCTTACTACTCCTTTCCAAGGAGAGACTTTTAACAATACCTTATCTCCTACTTAAAATTCCAATGGCTTGCGTCTGTGATCAGCGTAGCTCTTCTGTCGATCTTGTGCTGCTTTCAGTCGTTCCTTGACTTGAATAATCTTGTCAGTTGTTTCTTGTACTATCTCAGGTCCAGATAGTTGCTTTTCCCCAATTTCTGCCCAACAGACTGGGGTTCGACACTTTCATCCATAAAGTGCTTCGAATGGTGCAGCATTTATACTTGTGTGATAACTATTATTATAAGAAAATTCTATTAATGGTAAGTGATCGTCCCAATTACCTCCGAAATCAATTACACAAGCTCTAAGCATGTCCTCCATCGTCTGAATTGTCCTTGCTTTGTCCGTCTGTTTGAGGATGATAAGTTGTGCTTAGCTTTATCTTGGTTCCCATTGCCTTTTGGAAACTTGACCAAAAATGAGAAGTAAAACGACTATCTCTATCAGACACAATTGATAAAGGTATTCCATGTAAAGAAACTATTTCATTTACATATAATTTAGCTAACTGTTCCATACTGAAAGTTTCATTCATTGGTAGGAAATGAGCGGACTTGGTTAGCCTATCTACAATCACCCAGATTGTATCATTTCCTTTCTTTGTTTTGGGTAATTTAGTAACAAAAATCCATTGTTATTAATTCTCATTTCCATACTGGCATTTCTAGTTGTTGCAACAGACCTGAGGGTTTCTAGTGTTCAGCTTTAACTTGTGAACAAGTTAAACATTTAGAAACATAGGCTGCTATGTCCTTTTTCATTCCTATCCACCAGAAATTTTTCCTTAAATCCTGGTACATTTTATCATTTCCTGGATGCATCGTATACTTAGACTTATGGGCTTCTTCTAATATACGCTGACGTAGGTTTCCTAATTTAGGTATCCACATTCTCTTTTTATGGAATCTCCAAATTCCATTTGTTCCTTGTTCTAATTCCTTAATCATACCTTTTAATTTTTCAGCATCATCCTTGATTACTGATTCTTGTGCTTCTCTTATCTGATCATTTAAATCTACTTGCAGATTTAATTTAAGAGAATGCACCCTTTTTGGCTTTTCGTGATACTTTCGGCTTAAAGCATCTGCCACTACATTTGCCTTTCCTTCGTGATACTGGATATCACAATCATAATCACTAAGCATCTCCATCCAGCGTCTTTGTCTCATATTCAACTCCTTTTGCCCGAAAACATACCTTAAACTCTTATGATCTGTGAATATGGCAAACTTACTACCATAAAGGTAATGTCTCTAAATCTTAAGGGCAAAAATTATAGCTCCTAACTCCAAATCATGGGTTGAATTATTTTCTTCATGATTCTTAAGTTGTCTAGATGCGTAAGCTATAACCTTTTGGCGTTACATCAACACACATCCATAACCTAATTTAGAAGCGTCACAATATACTACAAAGTCTTCAGTTCCTTCTGGTAACGCTAGTATGGGTGTATGGGTAAATTTATGCTTAAGAATTCTAAATGCTTCTTCCTGTTTTGGTCCCCATTCAAACTTAATGGATTTACAGGTTAACTTAGTTAAAGGAATGGTTATTCTAGAAAAATCTTGAATAAACCTTCTATAATAACCGGCCAATCCTAAGAAACTTCTAACCTCGGTTGGTGACTCAGGGGTTTTCCATTTAGTAATTGCCTCGATCTTTGTGGGATCCACATGAATTCCTTCATAATTAACTAAATGTCCAAGAAATTGTATTTGCTCTAACCAAAACTCGCACTTTGAAAACTTAGCGTAAAGCTTTTCCTTTCTTAATAGGCTTAAAAGTGCGTGCAAATGCTTTGCATGATCTTCTTTACTCTTAGAGTAAATTAGAATATCATCTATAAAAAGAATTATGAATTTATCCAAATATGGCTTACATATTCGGTTCATCATGTACATAAATGCAGCTGGGGAATTGGTTAAACCAAATGGCATGACCGTAAATTCATAATGACCATACCTTGTTCTGAATGCGGTCTTAGGAATATCCTCTTCCTGTACCTTTAATTGATGATATCCTGACCTTAAATCGATTTTAGAGAAAAATCGAGCTCCTTGCAGTTGATCGAACAGATCAACGATTCTCGGTAGTGAGTACCGATTCTTAATCGTGACTTTGTTCAATTCACGGTAATCAATGCACATACGCATTGATCCGTGTTTCTTTTTGACAAACAGTATCGGCGCTCCCCATGGCGATGAACTTAGCTGTATGAATCCTTTTTCCAACAATTCATCTAATTGTTTCTTCAATTCCTGCATTTCGGCGGGTGCCAAACGGTAAGGTGCTTTGGCAATCGGTGCTGTTCCTGGTAGCAGGTGGATTCTGAATTCGACTTCTCTATCTGGCGGCAGTCCTGGTAATTCTTCTGGAAATATATCTGAAAACTGAGACACTACTGGAATGTCTTTTAGTTCTTTTCCTTTAGTGTTAGTGATTATAGAAATCAAATACACTATAGAACCTTTTCTTATATAGCTTGCAGTTTTCATCACAGAGATGAATTTCGTAGATCTAGAGGGTTTATCTCCTTTAATAGTGATCATTTTACCTTTTGGTGAATTTACTTGGATTAACTTTTGATCACATAGAATACTGGCTTTATTGGCTATTAACCAATCCATTCCTAAAACGACATCAAATCCTACCAGATTCATGGGATACAGGTTTGCAATAAACTTCTGGTTTAAAATTTCTATTCTTGCTCCCTGCAAGATTTCAGAAATCCTAACAGTTTCTCCATTAGCTGTCTCTACTAGACATTCTTGTGGTAGTTTAGTTAATGAATGATTTAGAAGTTTGGAAAACGAAGTATTAATAAAACTTTGGTTTGCACCAGAGTCAAATAATACTTTAGCAATTACATCATTAACTAAAAACGTACCAGCTATCACGTCTGGAATCATCCTGGCTTCATCTGCAGTTAGAACAAATGCTCTAGCATTTGTAGTGTTCTGGTTGTTTGCAGCTGGAGCCAATTTCGGACAATTTGGCTTGATATGGCGTTTTTCTCCACAGTTGAAGCATAGTCCATTAGTAGGCTTCCTTCTGCAAGTTTCTTCCTTGTGCCCTGGTACTTTGCAGAAGTTGCAGTAAGTGGAGCATTTTCCTGAATGCTTTTTCTTGCAGACCTTGCAAAATGGAGCAGAGGTAGAACCTATATTCCTACGGTTGAAATTTCCAGAACGGAATTCTTGAGTAAACCTTTGGGTTAGGTTTCTCCTCTGGTCTTCTTCTCTAGTACGGATTAACTCATCTGTCAAGGTATTAGCTAGTTCTACAGTTTCTTCTATAGTTTGGGGTCTAGCTGCCTTGACTACATATCTAATCTCTCCAATTAATCCCCAGATGTAACGGGAGATTAATACAGGTTCAGGTGATGCAAGGGTTGGTACTATTCTAGCATATTCAAAGAATAACTTTGTGTACCCCTTACTATCCACTCCATTCATCCTAAGATTCAGGAATTTGTTTGCTATTTGTTCCTTTTCATTAGGAGGGCATAATTTCCTTTCTACCATATTTTTAAATTCTTCCCATTCCATATTGTATACCTTATCACTTCCTCTAGACTGAAGGATAGTGTTCCACCATTCTAAGGCTGAATTCTTAAATAAATTGGAAGCAAACATTATCTTGTCCTCTTCCGCACATTTACTTATTTTCAGAACAGCTTCTGTCTTTTCTATCCAGCGTAGAGCTGCAATAGGTTCTTCATTGCCCGAGAATTCTATTGGTTTACAGGACCAGAATTCTTTATAAGAACAACCATAAGGCATGGTTCTTCTTCTTTTGGGAATGGGCGCTTGAAGTATGGGTCCATTGTTCACGCTATGTTCTGGTTCTGTTGGTCGCTTACTGCTATGCTTACTTTTATTATTCGCTTCTTGAACTGTTTGAATAATAAATGGCATTGCATCTATGATTCCTTGTGCCACTATGTGTTGAACGGCACTATTATCCACTTGGTTTCCATTGTTATTGATACTTGGATTCTCATTAACCACGTTAATGTTACTCTGGTTATCGTTATTCAGATTTCCTTGATTTCCTTCGTCGGCCATCTGAATTTTAAACATTTACCCCGTATTAATATCACAAAATAATATTTAATATAGTCAATCACATGACACGCATTTTTACCAAAAGCGTCGATCATTGCGACTTTTACTCTATTCATCTATTTTCTATTACATACCAGTACTGAAATAAAAATTACAATACCAACTGAAATAGAATTACACTAATAGTAGTAGGCATCCATACACACATATTTTATTTTATTACTATTTTATTTTATTTTTATTATTACCATCTCTACCATCTCACATTCATGGATATGGATTCATCCAGAAATCCATATTGCGCTCATCGTATTTCCATACGAGACGCTCTCCCACCAGTCTCATTCTCTCACTGCTTTCTAAAATTTCCTCACCAAAAGTCCTAAGTTCTTGTACGTTTTCTGCACTCATTGGGGGTGCAGGTTCTAGGACTGGGTTCGGAATCTGGGGTGCGGGTTCCTGATATGGGGGTGTAGGGGCCTGAAATCGGTAAGGATCTTCTAAGATCTCCCTAATGTATTCATCATGGTAATAGGGATCTAAAGGGTCCATACCTGGGTAGACTCCTATATTATGCATGGGTGTGTCTTCACGTATTGGGTAACGTTGCACATAGTCCCTAACTTCATCCCACCAGGGGTCATAATTTGGGTCTAGGGGGTTTGGTGCAGGTACCCTAGGTATTTCTTCCGGATTGAAGTCATGCATCTCTACTTGGTTTTCAGGGTTTTCTATCTCCATGGGTTGGTCAGGGATTGGTGGCTATGGTTGAGGTGCTATTATTTGCTCCAGATTAGGGTCAGCTGCAGTGGTTGCTAAGATATGGATGTTGGCTATACCCCTATTTATCATATCATGGGCATAGGCATCGGTCTCTCTCTTAGCTACTGCTAGTGCTCTCTGTTCTTGCAACTTTTTCATACGTTTTCTATGCTCGTGTGCCCCTCGACTGAACCATCCCCTATTCTTTTGAGGAAACGGCTCCTCTGACTAAGCCTTAAATACAAATATTCCATCTTCCGTATCAGCAGAGTACCCTGAGAGGGCAGGCTGAGAAGAGGAGGTGCCTTCGCTTCTAGGCGAACCAGACAATTGACGATACGCGTCAAATGGTCCTTAGTCGCTCATACTGTAAACTAACAGATAGTCAAATAACACATAACAATAAATACAGTTATGCACGTATTTCCATAATTTATTTCCTAACACTTCGACTTTTGATGTCAGCAGAACATCTCTGTGGCTGAATCAGTGGCATAGCTCTGATACCACCTTCTGTCGCAACCCCCGATCCCTAATTCCCGGGAACGGGCAGTCGCGAGCCAGTTTTGGTGGTATCGCATGATTGGCAGCAGAAATTTTCATCAGGACCGTAGTTAGGAAATATTTGATCAGAGTAAAATACCACATTTTCATAGTATTAAACAAATTGGGATAAAACCCAAGTTCATAGTACACACGTTTCATAGGAATAATTCCTATTTTATTCAATAAAATCATCTATTTTATTATAGGTAACTTTATTGCCACTTTTCCAAGCCTTCAGTGCTGTCCAGCTGACATCTAATTGGCTTTCACATTTTGTTACCTGAAACGCGTTTTAAAAACATTTGTCAGTGGGAAATACTGGTGAGTGAATCCCAGTTTAATCAAGTTTAAATAAAAACCATTTCACAGTGACAGTATTGAGGGCGCATCCGCAATTACATTTGTTTCCAAGTCATATCAATTACCACCACACGGTACTGTCGTTCCGACTTATGGTCATGTTACTCCTATCCAGGTTGTAACAAATTTTGTATACAAAACCCCAAATTTACCGACTGTAATTGTATCCTTACAAATACTCAATAACTGCTATTCGCATGGAAAAACATTTAAGGTTTTGTATAAACAGTTCACAAAAAGGTTTGCAAAAAGTGGATCAACTCACATTGCTGTCTTAGATTTTCCGTAAGGGTTTCCTGAGAATAATCTATAATTTACACAAATGCACACACGTTAGTATAATAACCCATTTTAACATTAGCAATACCCTCCCCGAGACGGCATTCCAATGACTACGTCGGGCAGAACCACGACAGCTATTACGGAACCCTAGATCAATCGGGCAGCGTATCTAATACGTATCCAGGGGTTATAATACTTACAACGGAGCAGAACTTCACTAATTAGGGGGTATAATACCCGAGTATTATGCCTATAACTTCAGAATTCGTTTAAGAAAGAAAGATGTGAGCGACGGAAAGTGAAATCCCGAGGCCTTCTCATATAGGGCTTGATTCTGGTCTTCACGCGGCCCGCGTAAGGGTAGACTAAGGTCTACGCGGCCCGCGTTGACCTCCGGTCAATGCGTAGCTCGTTCGGATCAGCGACTAGGTGTGACACGATGATGACACGTGTCATCACCGGGCTGCGCCAGGTTTTTAAGCTCACGCGGCCCGCCTTAACTTAAAATTTCTTGTTTTTAATTTATTTTTAATGTTGTACTGTATTTCGGGCTCGGTTTTCACATACGGGTTGTATTTAAAGACATATAGAGTTAATTTAAAATATACTAGGGTGTCGGAAAATATTCGAGGGTGTCGGTTTATTGAGGATTGTTACAAATGGCTCTTTAGACTGAGCCTTAAAGACAAACATCCCTTCTTCCTGGTCAACTGAATACCCAGAGAGGGCAGGCTGGGAAGAGGTACCTTCACTCCTAGGTGAATCGGACAACTGATGATATGCGTCTGAGGGTCCTTGATCACTCATACTGTAAACTAACAAATAGTCAAATAACACACAACAATAAAATACAATTATGCACGTATTTTCATAATAAATTTCCTAACAATTTGAATAATATTTCAGTGTCAGCAGAACACTTCTGCGGCTGAATCGGTGGCTTAGCTCTGATACCACCTTCTGTCGCAACCCCCGCCCCATATCTGTCCCGGGAACGGGCGGCCGCGAGACCAGTTTTCGTGGTATCATTTTGTTTATCAATTTGGCAGCGGAAATTTCATCAGGACCATAGTTAGGAAATATTTATAAGAGTAAAACCACCATATTTTATATTAATAATCAAATGGGTAAAACCCAAGTTTCTTATTACAACATGTTTATAGGGATAAACCCTATTTTATTGAATTTAAAACATCGTCTTTTAGGTAACTATAACAATCCTCAATAAACCGACACCCTCATATTATTTCCGACACCCTATTATATTTTAAAATGTCCCAATATATCTTAAAATACACCCCATATGTGAAAACCGAGCCCGAAATATATTAAATAGTATTTAAAATAAATAAAAACTGAAAATATAAGTTGAGACGGGCCGCGTAGGACCCACCCCAACCTTACGTGGGCGGTATCAAGGTTGAAACCTGATTTAGTTTGATTTCTTAAGTTCAGGCGGGCCGCGTAAGACCCCGTTAAGTTTACGCGGGCCGCGAGAGATCAAGAACACGGCACCACCCCAGGCCGACACGTGTCATCATCGTGTCGAGTCTATGCGCTGACCGGGACAAGCTAGTCCGTTGACTAGCTTTGACGCGGGTCGCGTAGCCCTAAGGCTACTCTTACGCGGGCCGCGTGAGAGTCAGTTTCAGCAACTATATAAAGGAGCCATCGGGTTCAACCAGAAATCGTTGATTTTTCGTTTCTCAATCTCAAATTCTGAATATAGGCTTTATAAAGCTGGTATTATACCCCCTAATTAGCGAGGTTCTGCTCCGTTGTAAGTATTATAACCCCAGTTTCGTATTAGATACGCTGCCCGATTGATTCAGGGTTCCGTAACAACTGTCGTGGTTCTGCCCGACGTAGTTGTTGGAATACCGTCTCGGGGAGGGTATCATTAATATTTTCAAAGGGTTATTATACTAATCTATGTATATTTGTATAAATTATAGATTATATCCAGGAAACCCTTACGCGAAGTCTAAGATAGCAATGTGAGTTTATCTAATTTTTGTTAAACCTTTTGTAATATTTTACAAAACCTTAAATGTTTTAGAATGTGATTAAGCGGTGATTGAGTCTTTGTAGTTCTTCAATTACTGCAGGTATGTTGGGGTTTTGTATACAAAATTTACTACACTGTGACTAGTAAGTCGGGATGACAATACGTTACCATTGGACAACGAGTTAGCCAATGTGTAATATGACCCACCAGTCAGGATTGACAGTACTGAATGAGTAATTGTGTAGAAATAAACAATGTGATCGCTCTCAATACTGTTTTAATTGATAAATTGTTTCTTGATTAAACTGGGATTCACTCACCAGTATTTCCCACTGACAAATGTTTTTAAAACGCGTTTCAGGTAACACAATGTGACAGCCAATTAGTAAAAAGCCAGCTGGAGAGCACTGAAGGCTTGGGAAAAATGTGGCTATAAAAGTTACCTAAAAGACGATGTTTTAAATTCAATAAAATAGGGTTTATCCCTATAAATATATTGTAATAAGAAACTTGGGTTTTACCCATGTAATTATTAATATCAAATGTGGTGGTTTTACTCTGATAAAAAAATTTCCTAAATCTGAGTTCGCGTCCGCCTGTTCCCGGGACAGATAAGGGATCGGGGGTTGCGACAGTAAGTTTTATAGCCACATTTTTCCAAGCCGTCAGTGCTCTCCAGCTGGCTTTCTTCTAATTTGGCTTTTACATTTTGTTACATGAAACGCGTTTTAAAAACATTTGTCAGTGGGAAATACTGGTGAGTGAATCCCAGTTAAATCAAGAAGAGTTTTATCCATTAACAGTATTAAGAGCAATCACATTGTTTATTTCTACACAATTACTCATTCAGTATTGTCAATCCTGCAGTAATTGAAGAACTACAAAGACTCAATCACTGCTTAATCACATTGTAAAATATTTAAGATTTTGTAAAAACAGTTTACAAAAAGGAGATTACTCACATTGTTGTCTTGGGTTTCTTCTAAGGTTTCCTGATGATTATCCATAATTTACACAATGCACACGCGTTAGTATAATAACCCTTTTATATTTACATTAGTTATACCCTCCCCGAGACGGCATTCCAACGACTACGTCGTCAGAACCACGACAGCCATTACGGAACCCTAGATCGATTGGGCAGCGTATCTAATACGTAACCGGGGTTATGATACTTACAACGGGGCAGAACTTCGTTAATTAGGGGGGGTATAATACCCGAGTATAATGTATACTACGTAGATTTTCGAGAGAGAAAAGAATTTTGAACGATTTGATCGAACTGCCGATGCCTGCTATTTATAGGGCTGCATTTGGGTTTTGTCGCGGCCCGCGTAAGATGAGACCTCGGGCTACGTGGCCCGCGTAGTAGGGGTATAGGGTTTAGCCTTGATTGGTCACCACCACTAGATCCGCCACGATGTTGACACGTGGCAGCACCGGGTATCGCCTGGGTGTGGAGCTGTCGCGCCCCGCGTAAGATCTTTAAGGGATCTACGCGGCCTGCGAGCGACCTATAAACTTTGTTTTTAATTAATTTTTAATGTTATATCGTATTTTGGGCTCGGTTTTCACATACGGGGTATATTTTAGGACATATTGGAATATTTTAATATATTTTAGGGTGTCAGAAAAATTCAGGAGGGTTGTTATACGTTCATATTGGAGAAAACACGGCTGAGGAGTCGTCTAGGTGGCGAATGGATGATGGATTAAACTAATTAGGATGAACGGTTAAGTCAAGATTGCTACCAGAGAGCTAATCGTCAAAACCCCACACACTAATCGGAGTTAATCCTTCATCGTCGAGCACACCTGCCACAACCCTAGCGATAGAGAGAGAGGGAGATTTTCTTTTTTGTTGATGATTTTAATGAAATTTGCCATTCAATAAAAAGAGTGACTTATTGCTATTATTTTCATGAAATTTGCCATTCAATAAAAAGAGTGACTTATTTAAAGAGAGAGAGCGTAAATGAGACAATCTAGGGGATGTTTCGCAACTTCTGAATGAGTAAGTGCTGAAATGGTAAAAGGTCTGAACCATTAAGAGTCAGTATAATGCTTAACTGTTCGAAGTCAAATGTCTGATCAAATCAAATAAGAGGTCTTAACCATTCAGACTCAGTATAATGCTTAACCATTCAGAGGTAAATTTCTGAATTATTCAGACATCTGCTTGCGAAACAAAAAGCTGAACCATTAAGTATTGAACCAGTAAGAAGTCTGAACTATTAAGAGCCTCATTAAGAGGTAAACAAACAGCCCCTAAGTGTTATAAGACAATTAAGCAAAATAAATTATGCACAAGGGATAGCGCAAAATTTGAAGCATAATACATGATAGATTTTTAGTATAATGTAAAAATGAAATTATCATTTATACAAGATACATGAAGGATAATCACAATGGAGCGTAAGAGATCGTTGCATAAATGTTTCACATTTAAAGCAATAATACAATTTTTACAAGTTCTTGCAATATGTTATTTAAAATCGGTTTTGTATTGAATAATGTTAACCGGAAATATATGTTTTTCTAACATTGAACATAATATAGTTTTGCCATGTGTTATTACCTATATATTAACTATATATTAAAAAGAGAATTGAATAAATAGTAGCATCACTAAGGGATTAGTAAATGGTATCGGATACCTATATATTAAAACTAGGTTTTTACCCGGGATTGCTTCCCGGGCTCGGGAAACTTAGTTATATTAATTACTATTTGTTATTAATACGACCACATTACATCAACCATCTCATTCGATTCAACAACAATGTCTTTAAATCACCGGATTAGATCATGAACCCATATTAGAGGTCAAACAAAAGCACAACAGGACCACATGAATAATATCATTTCCACTTTTACTTCAATGCACTTACATGATAGGGTGATTTGGGATTTTGTAAAAATGTTTGTTTTTGTACTTCTTTACAAAATAAGATGTTGACCAAAATTCAAACAGATGTTGACCTTAAACAGATGTTTGGTTTAAGGCCAAACATCTGTTTATGGCCAAACATCTGTTTAAGGTCAAACATTTGTTTAAGTCCAAATATCTGATATAGAAGGCGAAACATTTGTTTAAGGTCAATCGTCTGTTTATGGCCAAACATCTGTTTAAGGTCAAACAACTGTTTAAGTCCAAACCTCTGATATAAAAGGCCAAACATCTGTTAAAGGCCAAACATCTGTTTAAGCCTGAACAGATGTTTAACTTAATAAGATCTACTGTCTTCTCACACTGTTTTCCTCTTCAAAACACTATTCAACCTAACATGGGTTTCCATTAACTATTGACAAAAAGGCAAACAGATGTTCAAACCACTGTTTGTTATTGTACTTCTTTACAAAATTACATAGAATTCAAGAAAATGAAACAATGACTTAAAGAACTATAATTTAACACATAATGTAATCGGGCAAAGCAATCTATTATCTCACAATTCCCTAGTTTTTACAACATGAAACACAACATCATCATGCCAAATACAGTCATATATATCCATCCATTATTCTGAATTCATAAACCCATAAATGCAGAAGAATGTCACATTTGCAATTAATAAACCAAGTTTCTACTAATTACAGTTACTATTAGCAAAAAGAAACATCATATCATCTATATATAAAACATAAAATGCTAATAACAGTGTTTTATCATGTTAGCCATACATAGCAACAAACCATCAAGTTAATAATTAAAAAAACATACAACATCACCATCAAAAAATTCATAGTTATAGTATCTGATATCTGAACATACTTAAATGTCTTTGTTAAACTGACGTAACTTGATTTAATACGATCTTCTGTTGCGAAGACACGTATGTGAAGTGCAACATATCACCAAACCTCAAGTTATTGTCAGTCATAAACTTTCGCCAACCGTCCAACGCATAACGTGGATTCAATTCATTTAACTACGACTTAACATCATAAACCTCCACAACTCCAACCATGTTTTGAACTTTCAAAGGATGAAGATCAAGAGAAAGACCTGCTCGTCTGGCAACTTCAGCAGGAAGACGCTACATGTATTGTGTGGAAAAAAATAATTGTCAGACAAATAAACATAAATCATTAGTTTGTTATAAAAAATGGTATACTAGCCTATAGTCTCCTTTGCGATCAAAATGAAAGAACTCGGGGTGGAGAAGATGTCCAGAATGTTTTTTTGCAGTCTTTGCAATCTTATTTCTACGGTTAATCTTTTTCTGAACGTTGGCGGCTCTCTTCCCCTTGATGAAAAAGTAAACATATACATGTGAATTAAAAGAATGTTGAATATATGCACCAAAAAAATAGTTTATATAACATATACTAATTAACTGGAAAGTATAGATACCTTAACTTTATGAGCAGATGAAGAACATCCAATATGATCACTTGTGTCGACAGGTAAGGCAGCATTTCCCTTAGTCCTATTCTTAACCATCTCCTTTCTCTCAGAAGTAACTTTACCTTTCTTCTTAACCTGTTGTCATAGAGTAACTTTCATAACAATAGTAATATAACAATGTTTAAGATGGTAAACTTACATCTTGGGTTTTGTTCAATCGTGAAGACATGCGTCTCTTCGACGTGCATTCGGCATTGGTTGGTAACTTCTTCTAAATAATACATTATTGGATAAATATAACATCAGTAAACAACATTACTAATAGTTGTAAAAACATTAAATTCTTATATGTGTTAAATTAAAAATAAATAATTTTAATAATTTAGTAAGTACCTGAGTAACGGTTCTACCTTCACCTACAGACACAACTTCTTTATCCTCATAGATGTCCTGGTCAACATTAATGAAATAATTAATATAATACTAAAAAATTAAAACTTTTACTGCTAATGCTAAATACTTACGTACCTTGAATGCATTCTCAACATAATCAGCCTTCGATATCTCAAGTACACTATCATCGTCAGATTCAGGTTTCTTTAAAAAGCAAATCTCAGTCTCATCTCTATAAACTACTACCTCAAAAACAACATCATCAATTCTGCTAAACACAAGCAAATCATCCTCCAGTATCCCAACATCGTTGCACATTTCCGGCCATCCTCTAGCAAATACAAAGTTGGTATCAACCTTAGACGCCTCAACATTCCAATAGGAACCCTTATAACAGATTTGAAATTTGCCACTTGGTGGGCTGTTTACGTAAAATTGTTTAATGAAGCAGTCTTCGATTACCTGCATAAAATTAAAAATAATGAATACTATACGTGAAGTATGTAACTTATGAGAACAAGTGTTGACACGTTAAAGATGCAAAAGAATTCAAGTTAAGATCAATACTCATACCGTAAAACCAAATCTTGCATAACGATTAAACGTGAAATAAGATTCACCACACATGCCATCAACAAAACATGAAAGTTCAAGCCCAAAATCACCTAACGGTTTGAAAACCAACAAAGTATCCCTCGGCAGATTGAGATCTTTAACAACATTATCCCAACCGTCAGTTATTATTGGCGTTGAATTTTCTGTTCTGACCCTCACAACCCATTTTTTACTAGACTCATGATAGATTCACAACCTATTTTTTTGCCAACAATCTCCCCACTTTTGATTAGCAAAGGCTATAGGTACATCCTGTATATAATTTTTAAGTAGTGTAAGAAAATATAAACCATAAGAACTATTAAATATATATCTCAATAAAAATAAATTATGTATGTAAAAACATGTCATACCAGTTTCAAAGATTCTGGGTTATCAAGAAACTTGACAAATGTAGTATACATCATAAAACCTGAATCAGTAAAGACGTTAAAAGATTGTAATTAAAAAGTTGGCTTCGAAGATGAACATTAACTTTTTGTATTAACAGAGTATCTAATGAAATTAATCATAGAAACAGAGTATGAGTTAAAAAATTTCTGCAAATAATAACTATTTTAACATGTTCTCAACAAATGATTCAAACACCTAACTAAACCCTTCTTGAATGTATAGCAATAAACGTTTAAAATCGTATTTGTAGCAAGATAGGATTTGAATTAAGATCGGTTAAACAATATAAAGTTCATTACAATATGAATGTACATACCAGTTGCTGAAGAAAAAACAATAAAACCTCAGGTGATTGAAGTGTAGAAGACGGAGAATAAGAAAGTTGAAACCCTAGAAAATGACTGGGAAGAAGAGATTTTTGAAAGAAGAGATGATAGATGTTTGATGTGTAATAATGATGAAGAAATAATGACGGTTGTGTTTTTGTCTTCCCATATTTTCAACTGATGAAAAATATTTACACATACACCCCTTATTGAATTTGTTATTTACATTTACATTGAGATACAAGAGTAAAGTGGATGATTAGTTGAATTGATTTGGTATTCAAATTAACAAAGAAAAATAATTTTTCTTATAGCAAAGCCATTAACATATCATATTTTTTCTATGTTTTAAATCATGTATTAATCATAATTAGCTTTTAACATAAGTAAGTTTCATGAGCTCGGGAAGCAATACCGGGTGAAAATCTAGTTTTATCTATTATAAGTAGCTTTTAACATAAGTCGTTTGACTTTGGTCAAACAGACTTTGGTCAAACAACATTTTAACATTGCTCAAACAGTGTTTTATCTATTATAATTAGCTTTTAACATAAGTAGTTTGACTTTGGTCAAACAGACTTTGGTCAAACAGCGTTTTAACATTGCTCAAAAGTGTTTTAACTTTGGTAAAACAGACTTTCGAACCACTAAGAATCATATTTTTGCAAAAAGTTGTTTGACATTGGTCAAACAGTGGTTTGACTTTGGTGAAACAGATTTTTGGCTGGTGTAGGTTTGAAATTGATCAGTTCGTAGCCTCTTATGCAGTCCAAATCCGGTATAATTTTCTTCCATATTGATAGTGAACACGGGGATCTTCAGAAGTGTCTGCGTTGTAAATTACTTATGAATAAATTTATCACACATTGTTCTGAGATGCAAAACACAATAGAGTTTATAAAGTTTAAACCAAATAAAATTTAAACAAAATACTAATTAATAAAATATATATACAACTATACTTAGAACGGTGGAAGTTAAAACTCAGAAAAAACAATGATTACAAGCTAGTAAAAACTTCTTTGTAAACAACATTAGAAGTCTTATTTGTTGGTTTTCCAGCAGCGTCGAATATTAGTATTTTAACGCCTTCTCTGGTCTTGACCCTTGATAATGCAACGTACAACTGATCATGAGTGAAGACAGGATCTTTCAAATAAAGACCAACCTTTGATAACGATTGTCCTTGACTCTTGTTAATTGTCATGGCAAAACAAACTGATAAAGGAAATTGTCTTCGTTGAAATTGAAAAGGTATTTTTTTTGTCAGACGGGATCATATTAATCCTTGGAATAAAAACTCTCGTGCCAATGTTACCACCAGATATTACTTCAGCTTCTTTAACTCGTTTACCAAGAAAAGTAATTTGAAGCCTTGTACCGTTACATAACCCTTTCTGTTGATCAATGTTTCGAAGAAGCATCACAGGAACACCAACTTTAAGAACTAATCTGTGATTAGGCAAGCCAGAAATCTTAAGAGCATTCAAATTTTCTGTTGAGTATAAGCTTTCTTGAAAAGAATCAAGAATTTGTTCAGTTTGACATATACTATCAGAACTCAGATACTCTTTCGCATCACCAGGAAATAACGAAAGCAATCGATCATTAATTTCATGAACTACCTCATTTTGGGTGCTAGAATTGCTCGCTCCGAAAAAAATCCAGGAATCCTAAATTGTTCAATAATTGAAGGATATACAAAGTCAATTAAACTTTGTATCGGGTCACAAATATCGGTGATTAGTAGATCATCTGGGATCTCTATAATGGCGTCACCATCATTATCATCTCCAACGTTTCCTTCACCAATATCAATAAGCCATTTTTCAAATTCTCTGATAGACTCCATATTTGAACTTTCAGCTCCAATAGTTAGACGCATGTTTTTAGTCAGCCGTAACAGTCTGCATTTTGACCATATGTATGATGAGCTTAAAGATGCACTAACAATTTCTTGTCTAGTACCATTAGGAATAACAGGTAGAATTTGTCTAAAGTCACCACCAAATACAATAACTTTACCTCCAAAAGGAATATCCAAACGAATACTCCTACCTTCCGAAAATACGTCGGTCATCGTCCTATCTAAAGCTTCAAAGGCATGTTTGTGTACCATCGGTGCTTCGTCCCATATGATTAATTGGGCTTCCTTTAATAATCTGGCAATATCACTATTTGGCTTAATATTGCACATTGAATCTTCGGTTAGATTAATAGGGATATGGAACCGAGAATGAGCTGTCCTTCCACGGGAAAGTAATAACGAAGCAATACCACTTGAAGCAACATTTAAAACTATTCCATTTCTACATCGAACAGCTGAAGCCAAAGTCTTCCATAAAAAGGTTTTTCCAGTTCCACCGTAACCATAGACAAAAAAAGGCCTCCTTTACGCCCTACAACTGCTTCCATTATTTCGTCAAAAACTGCTCGTTGTTCATATGTAAGAGATTGATGCAACCTGTTAAACTCAGCTTGTACTTCATCTACGTCATGTGACAGCTCTTCATTGATCAGACGATTAGAATCATCACGTAAGGAATCATCATCAGGGTACGACATAGTGACAAACCTGCGTAATGATGAACCATTGGAAATTAAATAGTTTTCAATTTTCAACAAAGTAAGGTTCTTAATCTGATATTCAGGAAGCACTAAACCTAACAAATCAAATAATTAACATTATTAATTAAAAAATCAAAATGTAGTATGTGAAATAAAAAAAGATAGATCAGAACCTGAAATATTTGTTTCTTTTTTACGTCTATAAACAATATCATCAGCTAAGTATTTCCACGTGTTCTCCCAAACAAATTCTGGCCGTGAAAGAGTATTTGACAAAAGCAGGGTAGCAAATAACGCTCGAAGATACCCAGCATGTCCTTCAAAACTTGCTTCTTTAATGTCCTCAACATATTCATTGTCATCATCTAAGAGTCCCATCGCATAGCAAGCATCTCTAAAAGTCGGGAATAATTGACCGTTAACTATACGTATCTCCTCAAATGATCTAGGCCCTTTAACTTTATTGAGTAGTATCCTCAAAAAATAAGGTTCGCCCAATGCAGGAGATACAGAATGAATCCGTCCAACACACTGGTATGACTTACGTACCTGCCAACATCTATCTTTAAATATCCAAACAAATTTGGAAGGAAACTCAACATAAGTCAGCTTTCTAGTATCTTCATTTGTCTCGTTCAACTTCATCCATTGCATAAATATTGAAGAAGCAACAGAAGGCTTGCTTAAAACATTATCAATATCGTCATCCGCCCCATAGACAACATTCTGTTGGCCCGGCAATTGAAAGGGAAGCCTCATAACAGCAGGATACCTATAATGAACCTCATTAGAGAATATTCTCCAGGTTGCCTCACACGCTGAAATATATCTACAATCATAATACTCCTTGATCTCGTCTTTTGGCTTTTTCTTGATGGTGAATTTGTATCACTAGAAACTACCGCAGTAGCCATATCAGGGCCTTTGTTAATGTACTTGAACAAATATTTCACTGAACCGGCTTGATTACACCATTCAACATTAATGTGTGCTTGATATATTTTCAAAAGCCTTTTGTTATAAGGAACAACATTTCTGTTGTCTAATCTAACACCAGATTTTATAACTGTATGACCTGAATCTCTTCTTCTGTATACAGGAAAACCACTTGAATCAATAGTTGTATGTGGTGTGAATTTCTTCGGAAAGTTTTTTGAACATTTTTTATCAACCATGCAAGGACAATTCAAATTAGCATTCCCACACGGACCATGAATCATATAATCAGTCACAAGAGAATAAAGTTTAGGATCTTCTTTTTTATCGGGAATCTTAGCAGAAATAAATGGATCTATGTGATCTATGGTTGGAAGTTTGTGATCGACCTTCATGAATAAGCATATATGTGCATGAGGAAGACCACGCTTTTGAAATTCTAGTGTATAAACAACTAAATAAAAAGGAAAAATAAATAGATTTAGTAGTTGATAACCTTGATTACAAAATATATATCAGAGGATAAGATGTGAAAACGAAATAACATACCAGCGTTAATCTCACCGAAATACTTAGAATCCTTCAAATCTTTGAGTAAGGAATCAAGCTTCATTTTAAACAATCGACACAATATGTCAGGCCTGTCTTCGGCTTTGATGGTTGAATCTTTTAGAAATCTTTTTACTTCAGGCCACTTAGGATTACACGTTATAGTTATGAAGAAATCAGGGTACCCATACCACTTACATAAGGCCATTGCATCGAGGTAATTTTGTTGCATGAATCTTGCACCACCAGTAAATGAAGAAGGAAGTATAACAGGCTTTCCAGTATCTGTTAAAACTTCCTTACCTTCAGATTTATACTTTTGAAGATTCTCAAATGTTTCAGAGCGAAGGTTCGTTTGTTGCCTACGGATGTACTTTAGTCTTTCGCTCTCAATCATTGTGTACGCATCAACCAAAAACTGTTGTAACAACCTTCGCCCATTTAAAATTAAGGAAAATCCATAAGTTCTATCTTGGATCCTATATGAAAAAAATTCTCTCATTGTGCACTTTGGTTTTATTTTCTTTTGTGTGGACATAAAATCTCTATGAGGAATATCAACTCTATAACCATCATCACCATATGGGAAAAGTAACAGATATTGCAGAGCAAGATACGATGGGTGTAATTCGCTAATACGCTGCAGCATTCCCGACTGAGTCTCGACAACAATATCACGATGGTCTATAGCTTTATCTATGTCTCCGACAACCAAAGCAGCAACTTCAGATGTGGTGGGTAAGTTATATGACCTGCCGTCTTTTTCTCTTCTATAAATAAGTCGCAGACTAAGGTTGGCCTCTAGAGATTGGTGAAAATGGTCTCTGACCATCCTATATGTCTTAACCAACATATTTTGTGAATCTAATAAAGCCCTCAAGTACTCTATCATTTCAACATCAAGTTCTTTATCAATAGGCGATGAAGGTTTGGTTCCTTTGTTATTAAAAGAAAAAAAACAACAAATCATTAACATAACATAACTATAATATTATCTCGTTTTATAAAAACTTATAGAATATGTTGAGAAAAAGTAAGATTTCAGTTTACCTACAACCACTGATGAGTTTAGATTGAATAAACCAAACTACTATTTAGTACTAAGTCAAACTAGCTGATGGAAACCTTGTAAGCACTGCTAGTGATTAAAACACTGATGGTACTTAACAACTGATAGTGAACTACATATGGTTAACAGCTGCTATTGTAATAAGCAGTGGATAGAGAATCAGTGATTAATAAATAATTGTTAAGGAAGAGCAGTTGTTAACAACTGCTGATACCAGCCCAAAACTTTTAGAGTATGTTGAGAAAAAGTAACATTTCAGTTTACCTACAACCACTGATGAATTTAGAATGAATAAAGCAAACTACTGTTAAGTCAAACAGCTGATGGAAACAAAGTAAGCACTACTAGTGATTAAAACACTGATGGTACTTAACAACTGATAGTGAACTACTAATGGTTAACAACTGCTGTTGTAGTAATCAGTGGATAGAGAATCAGTGATTAAGGATTAAGTGATGGTACTTAACAACTGATAGTGAACTACAAATGCTTCAATTTCTAGTTGTTCTTTAATAGAATAAAAATGGAACTTAGAAATCACTTGTACCTGAATAATGCCTGTCTGTTTGTTATTTCATTTTCGGTATCATGTATGTATATCTGACAAAACTTAGCTTCATTTCCATCTGGAGGTTTGAGACTCCCCATGCAATGATAGTTTTGGCCACTAATACGATATATAAATGGAGCATTGCCCTTGTTGATATTAGAATCAACCTTTCCACCCATAGATGTAAAAGAGAACATAGAGTTGTATCGTCTTATGTTCTTCAGGAAGAACTTGCTTTTTGCATTTGAGGAAGAAAACAAATTTTGATAAGACGGATGTGCATCCTTTAAAGGCGGTAACTGAACTTTACCATACCCACAACACATACTATAACATAGCTTATTTATAGTTAAACGACCTTTTCCACCTTCTGATGTCCATAACTTTGCACTACAAACCTGACATGTAAGCACTTGGTCACCATGGTCCAAATGATCTGTTCAAAAATGATTGATAGTTATATTACAGGTGGAACACAACAAATGTCCTAAAACAGTAAAATAGATTAAAACCTTTAGATATCCCTTTATAAGGATCTTCATCAGTGCACAAAAACACATCGTCTTCATTTGAATCCAAAGTCAGCATAGGTACAGGAGTATTATCACGTTTCTTGCGCTCGAGGTTATGTTTACCAGAAGACAGCCGTGTAAGGATAGAGGTACTACCCAATATCGGCTGATTGTTACTGCTAATGATGCTAGAAGTAATGGAATATCGACGGTTGCTATCTAGAGGTGTACCTATGTTTATGCCGTTATATGAACATTCAAAATTAAAACATACATGTTAGTACCGGTATGTTGTTTAGTAATGTATTTATCAAAAGAAATAAAAAAGAAACAAAATACAAACCTTGTGTAGTTGAAATTAAAGAAACAGTAGCATTTCTAACTGCTCGACATGCAATGCAGTACATATGTTGATCCGTAGTATTAGAACATTCCAGCAAATTTGCATTGTCAGAAAAGATGTTACGAACATTCGTTAATGATGACGATGAATTCTTTGATTTCTTATTATCAAGTATTAATTTTCGAAGCTTACGCCTTTCATTCGGTGAAGTAACTAAATAACAGAGAAAGTATAATATGTACGAAACACAAGAATCAGTCCACTTGGAAACATAAAACGGAAAAAAGTATACTTATAATCAAATTCAAGAGCTATTACCATTTGTGA
Organism: Helianthus tuberosus; assembly: GCA_030545235.1. Lineage (NCBI taxonomy): Eukaryota > Viridiplantae > Streptophyta > Magnoliopsida > Asterales > Asteraceae > Helianthus > Helianthus tuberosus. Next base: position 19,693,261 of record CM060398.1, read on the forward strand.
TATCTGAAAGAGGAGATCTATTTGATATATCTGAAAGAGGAGTTCTCATAAGAGGACCTACAAAAAAACCCAAGTAGAATTATGATATCAATCTGAAAGCTAATTTTGATTTGGGAAATGATGAGTTAAGAAGTTATAATTTAACTTACTGTGTAAATTTCGTTGAGATGAATTAGCAGCTGTAGAAGATGAACGTGAATTCTTTGACATTGCATACATGAGAGAATGAGAAGGATTCAAAAGAAGAAAGAGTAAAAGATCAGGAACATTAAAAAATAGAACCAAACAGTGGTTTTTAAATTTTGAATTACAATATGTCATACCTAGGGATTAACATATCCTCAATAAATTATAATATTCCATTTTATCATTTTGTAATTAAAAATCATTTCATGAAAAGCAAAATAGAATTGTTTAAAATTATTGAATTAATTATTTCAAGCAATCTATTACATTGATAAAAAAACTTAACAACAAATTTTTTAATCTTTGTGGAATGTAAATCGGGTGTTCATCGGTTAGGTTTATGGTTTATTTGTATATGATTTTTAAAATAAAATATTATTATCTTTATTTAATAAATAATTAAGTTAAACGGTTTTTTTATTCAGTTACCCAAATAAACCAAACAAAACAAATAAAATAAAACGTGGATCCATAAACCGAACAAAAAACCGAATAAAATGGGTTTGCGTTTACGCTTCTTACTTGGTTACGGTTTTTATAAACACCCTACTTTGAATGACTTAGACAAACTTTGAAGTATATAAATAAGCTATTGAATGAGATTACTTAAATAAATTAATGGGAGAAACGGGCATAAATTAAATATTTTTTATAAACTGTAATATATGACGGATACTTATTAAACCTTAGTGGGCAGGGATAACATTAAAAACCAATAAAGAACAACCACATCCACTGATAATCCTATATAAATTATGAGATAAGATAATAAGATTAAATTTGCTTAAAGATTACAAATGTTTGTAGATAAAAAAGTTGTTATTTGGGTTTATACAATATATATTATAAATTGTTGCTCCTATTCATACACATAAGTTTTAAACATAAATATTGAATATTGAACATCTCAATATTTATTTAACATATACATTATAATATGCAAAGAAAGGTCATACTCATTATAATATTAGAACATAACAGTATAATAAGCAGATAAGTTTTCAGGAATTCAAAACCACACAATCAGTCCAAAACATAACAACACCAAACACCCAAAACCAACAAAACGAAAACCATAAGTTCAACATGGCAACAGCATATGAAATCAACACGTAAATGTATTTGAAAATACAGAGAAAACTATTTCTCAATCTTGGGAATCAAAAGCGTCGAAACACCAGCATCTTCATCCTGAGACAGTTCATCACTCATGTGGCGCTTTATCGAAGAGCAACCTAATGCATCATCTACGTCGCACACTTCACGAATATTACGTTTTGTTTCATCAGAAGATGGATTCTTAATGCCTACGAGTGCTTTGGATGCAGGTGTAACATTGTCACCGCTGCATGACATCTCATCCTGATATAAAAAGACAATAAGTATTAACGTTTCAAAAAAATTAGTACAAATAACCAAATTCTTATATTACCTTCATAAGGTCAACAGGAGTAGACAAACTGCAGGAATCTGGAACATCCAACGATTCGGACTGCTCATGCTTTAAGTACATAATACACAGTAACATAAAACACACACAATGGTATAAATCTATTTCAAAACGATATGACTATGAAATGAAAAGAATGACATAATGAAGATTTAAACCTGGTTAAGATTGAATTTGGCGCAGAGCGCGGCAAGGATCTCATCGTCGTTAGTGGCCATTGAAATACCATAGTTTTCAACTTGATGCTCAATGTTATAGTCTTTAACATTTATGATGAACGCATACCTCTTTCCAATCAATGTGTCAAAAATCTCAGGATATGGGTTCGGTATCTCTCCAGAATTAACAACCTATGATTTTATAAAAATTAATATAAATTACAATAAGGACAATGATTCCATAATTAAGAACCTACAATTTTATAAAAAAATAATTTTAAATTATATTTACTACATGGCCAAATAACTGAATGCATGTATTTGTTACCTGATCTTGGATTGCAAGTAACTCTTTGGCAGTTTTCTTAAGAATCTTGTAAGCTTCGAAATCAAACAGTGTCAAAAACACAGTACCGAAAGAGTCTTGCACCCTAATAGGTATCTTGAAGCTATCAAAGTTAAAAACAAATGAAAACATTAGTATTACTAATAACAGAAGTGTGGTTCATATTAGTATTTAGTATAAGGAAATAAAACTGTAATCTCAAACCGCAGAATAGAATAGATGTCGACTCCTTCACATTTATCATTTGTACACACCAAAGATTTTGTATGATCAACATCAAATGAACCATCCACGTTTTCTTTCGATACAAATCTTTCCTCCACACTCGACTTACAGTGGTTACAACCATTGTAATACCAAAGTTTATCAGTGCATATAGCTGTGATTGTGCCAAGAACCAAAACCTTCTTTGTCTATCAATATCAAACAAAAATAATAATACTTAGAAAAGAATATAAAAAAAACTCAGCATGTAAAGTACTTATAAGAAAATACACACCGTTGATATGGTTCCAAGGAAACCAATAAGCATAAAATCAGGGTTATTAAGAAACTCATCTTCAACACTTGAGATAACGTTTGAACCAACATGCTCATTTAATGAAGATGAAGTAGAAATTTTCTCTGCATACCTAAACAGATTCATGTGATCAAATTAAAACATAAAAAGTAAATGTAGGTACAAAATAATACTGTTTAATGTTTATATGCATATTACTAACTATACCTCTTCCTAAAAGAGGATATCTCTTCAATGTCAGTGTCGATAAAAAGTCTGCTAAGCTCAAACCCGTTTGCAACTCCACGCTTGCCTGAATTTAAAAATAAAACCAAATGTAGATCAATATAAACAGTGTCAAATTTAAAACATATAAATAAATATAAATATAAATTACTAAATAAAAAAATTAAACTAATTAAGTTTAAATTGTACCTTTGTAAAGGTTGACCATACCAAAATGACAAAGGATAACAACATATTTCTCTCGTTTCTTATCATTCATGTAAGCAAACATGTCAATAGCAAAGCCATCCCACAAAGTAACCGGACACTTTTGGCCTCTAAAATATTAACATAAAACATAATAACATCAAGCAACCTTGTAATGCTTTAAACGTCAAAATGCAACAACTTAATAAAAAGAACTCACTCAAGGTCTTCAACTCTAAGATTAAGTCTCTTGCCCTTGCTCCCATCCTTCTTTGATGTATCCTCTAGATTGAAACATACTTCCACATAACCAATCCAATCTATAAACAAAAATATATTGTTAAAAGAAAACAGCATTAAGAAGTGATAACATGAAAAAAAAAAACAATAAGACAAAACAATACATATATATCATGTAGTGATTTACATACCAATAATTGTATTAACTTCAATTTTATTTTTAACAACATCCTTGAGGTTAACGAAATTAAAACGGTATTTCAGTCCAGACTAGTCAAGCCATTTCTCAACAGAAGTATAGAAATACAGTGATATTTTGTCATTTCTCTTGGTATACTTAGCAGAGGACTTATTAGCAGCAAGAGACGGTTTGGTGATAAGAAGACATTCATCCAACTGAAGGAAGTCTTTGAATTTTCCTAGCATCTTATGCAGACAGCTGGCTTGTATCATAGTTCCCTAAGAATATGAAACATCCGATTAAATAAAAAACATGTTATATAACATTTGGGTATTCATATGTCTAAAAAAATTATAAGACAAATATATACGGTACCATCTCATCCATGAAGATCATATCAAGACGATATATTTCATTTTTGTTTTCATTCATCATCTTCTTCGACATGCTAACAATCTTCACTCTAATCGAATAGTTGTTTAAGAATGTATTAAGATCATTAAGCATGCTAACCTTTGCAACCTCCATTTGAAGACTGTACATAAAAAAAGAATAAGCAAAATATATCTATTGCTAAACGTAATATGATAATACAATAAGCATGGATGTTCTTAAAAAAAATATCAAGGTTGGAATTCAAGCTTACCGATTCTCCATTCAAAATTTTAATTGAATGCAGTGACAAATGTAATTTGAAAGATAAGTAGTGTATATCCTTATATCATGCTTTATTAAAGTAATTAAATATTAGAAATGATATGCAAAGTAGGAAAAAAAGATAGAGAACGTCAATTTTAAATTACCATTTTGCATATTTTGAATTTCAAATTTACTGATATTATCAGTAATTACTGATTTGATTTGAAAGCAATTGTCATGATGACTATTCTAATTTTTATTTTAACTTTAATTAAGAGATAATAACCGTCAATTTGAAATTCACATTTTGCATAATTTAAATGTCCAAAGCTCAAGAAATTAGCATTAATTACTGATTTGATTTGCAACAAATAGTCATCAAGAATTTTTTTATTTTTTTATTTAACTTTAAATTTTATCATGAAAACAATGTTGGAAGAACTCTTATCTCATTGGAATGTAACGATTAGGTAAAATGGTAATTTCATTGTAATTATAGTTTTCATTTGATAATTTCAATCTATCACTAATTAACACCATCAATAATAAAAATGTGAGCAGTGACTGTTTTTTAGGGAAACCACTGATGGTTAATATCAGTGGATGTCAACAATAAAAAAGTGAGCAGTGGCTATTTTTTCCTATCAGTGGATACCCAACAGTTTTTGAAACACTGATGTTTGGTCAGTCAGTGGTCAACACGAAGATTGAAGAAACAGAGGTTGTATTTCAGCAGTGGATAACTTTTAACAATCAAATGTTTGAACCAACACAGTGGTTGTAACAGGCTTTTAAACAGATGTTGGGGCTGAAACAGATGTTTCGCCTTATATATCAGTTGTCTGGACTTAAACAGAAGTTTGACCTTAAACAGAGTTTGCCCATAAACAGATGTTTGGCCTTAAACAAACGTTTGAGCTTAAACAAATGTTTGTCCATAAACATCTGATTGCAAAAAAAGACCAATTTCAAGAATACTATACCCAAACAATCAAAATGAGGAGCTTAAAAATCATCCAAGTGTACTTGATTTTTATTTATTAGTATAAAGATGAAACAACTGTTCAATTTATAGTACAGATCAAACCACTGAAGTGATGTGATAAATACTGTTACATATAAACACTGTTGTGATAAACACTGTTACATATAAACACTGATGTCATAAAAATTGTTACATATAAAACACTGAGGTGATGACATCTAACAATCTAACAGACTATAAAACACTGATGTGAAAAACACTGTTACATATAAACATTGTTAACATAAACAAAGGTAGAATAACTAATATTGATGCTGAACCACTGTTGTTGTTGGACAGTGGTTCACCTTTGGTTGATCAGGCCTTTGGTTCATCAGTACTTGTCTTCAACAGGACTTTGGTCTTCATCAGTGGTTTGGTCTTCAACAGTGGATGATGTTCATCAGTCTTTGTGTACAACCGTCGTTATATCCAACAGTTGTTAGGCAGATCAGTGTTTTGCCTTATTAACTTGTTATAACCACTGTCATTGTAGGAAACTTAGCTGGGCAGTGCTTATTGTGGATCAACATGCAGCTTCAACAGCCAAATCAACATCATCTTTATTTCCTTCAGCAATATCCACTATGTTTTATTCGGTTCTTGGATCAAACATCTCGAACGATTTCCCTTTTCATCAAAACAATTAATCTGAAAAAAACACGTGGAACTAACAGCAAAAAGTACACCTGAAACAGAATCGTCGATTAAGAATCAAATAAACATGTGGAATTAACAATGCATAGATTAGTGAAGGAAACTTACGGTGCTGATTAAGAAAACTCCGTTTAATTGCTCAAATTGAGATGACGGGTGATCTGCAAGCGATTACAAATGAATCAATGCATCAATAAACGGTAAATCAAAAGGCTACGAATACCAAAAAATAAATCAGACCAATTGAGGTTACCTTGCTGTTGTGCAATCACTTTGATGTCCATGACAACAGCACCTTCATAAAAAACAAATTAAACTGATTGTAAGATTAAAACATTCAATGACTTACAGTACATGGGTCTAAATGATCTCAATCATGCACTAAAATTCCTATACTCATCTGAGATTGTCTTACGCTCCACCATCTTAATTCGTCTCTCCACAACTTCAATTGTAAAGAAAAGGGCAAAAATCAAATGCATGACTAACACAACCTCATTGAAAGTGGGACTGTAAATGAGTACCATACCGAATAACAAAAAGGGATGAAGCCTAAACTTTTGGGCTGGTATCACCTATCAACAGACCTGAAAACAAAATCAGTTTCTAAACAATGACTTCATGAAACTGAAAATCATTAAAGCAAACACAAATTAAGTAACAACCAACCTTAATTCAAAAGCCTGCAAATATAAAGTTGCCACATGAACAAATGAAGTACAGCTTGCTGCAAAAATAATAAAGTGTAAAAACAATCTCAAAAACTTCTCTGTAATTAAGTAGTTAAGCTACTCAATTTAGTTAACTACATAAACAATCCAACAATGAATTTACCGTCCTTCTCCTTCTCCTTCTCTTTCACATTTTCATCTCCTCAACAACAGTCCGGCAAAGGTTGCTTCTAATCAACAAACTCTATAAAATAATAATAATAAAAAAAATAAGCATAAAATCTATATATTCTGCTTGGATTGCTAGAATAATAGTATGAAAGTTGAAATAAAAACAGAGGATCAAGAAACATAGGAGCATCAAAAATTACTAACATGGGTGAATAAATCAACAAAACAGCTTGTGAAAGACATAAACTACAAACATATCAAAATCAGTCTACTCATAATCACATGATACAACAAAGCAAGCATCTGAATAAACAATAACAAAGGAAAGACAAAATTAAAAGCTACAAACAGAGTTATTCATATATTTCATATATATACAATAATAAAAACATTATTACAACATACCAGTGTCACCGATTAACAGGAGCTTGTACAAAAGGGTTCATCGAGTACGATAAGAAACCCTAGGAGATCTGCTTCTTCTTCTGAGGGTACAAAAGGGTTCATCGTGTTCAGTATGAGAAAATAGATAAAACGAAATAAAATTTCTGATTCAAAAAATAGATCTTACATGAATATTCTGTTCTTCAACTACTCGACGGTACATGATTTAGGGTTTCAAATGCAGATGTATCCAATAGAAGTAACCTATGCGGACGTTGTTGAAGAGATGGAAATGTGAAGAATGAGAAGGATGAACATCAGAGAGAAAGAGGATCTTGTATGGAAAGGTGAAGGAGAAGAATGAAATAGGGTTTGTGAAAATGTGAGAATGTGAGAATAAAGGGCAGTGGTTACTGTTGGGCGGGAAAAGGGGAAAAACGATGCCCTAATTAAGTGACACGTGACTCAAATCACTTTCATTTATTATATATAATAGAAGAGAATTGAATTGAATAAATAGTAACATCACTAAGGGATTAGTAAATGGTATCGGGTATCAGTACCGATATTAAATTTATCAAATTGGGTGTATTGTACCGTTTCGGCACCGGTATTCACCGGTTTTTACCCTCGAATACCGGTGTCGTACCAGTACCGACCGGTACCGAACCGTACCGTACCAGGTATATTCGGTACCGGTACCCACTTTTGGGGATTTCGGTACCGGTTGGTACCGAGCTCGTCAAATCCTGTAGCCACGTAGCAATGCAAGTAATTGCACCGTTTAGATTACTTTTCATACACAGTAAGTAGAGTGATTTTCGTTTGAATGAGGGTTTATATACATAACAACTTATTTTGCTTTCTTTTTGTCTTTTTCTGTAATGATATATAAAACAACTTATTTTGATTTCTTTTTTGTCTTTTTCTGTAATGCATGAATTGCAGCATCTAAAATTAACTTGGATATTTAGATTATTGATGAGCAAATCGTATCAAATCCTGTAATCAAACCGGTATCGTATCGGTACCAAAATTACGATACCAAATCATTTTCGGTACCAATTTGGTACCCACCTTTTGGCGTTTTTAGAATCGTTACTTTCGGCTCGACACCGGTCTAGCACCATAACTGTATTTATTGATTTTTACCTTCAAATACCATACCATATTGTACCGAGCATTTTCGGTGCCGGTACCTAATTTCGATGATTTTTCGGATCAGTACTTTCGGTGCCGTTACCGGACCGAGCTCATCCATATTTTAACTTGTTAGCACCGTAATAACTGAACTGAAAACAACCGAATTTCCAACGTGTAGGACTTGTGGGTCCTATTATTATATATTAAGTTATTTAAAATCGCTTTTTTTAGGACGGAGTGACTATCCTTACCACGTTATTTTTATTTATGTTTTGATATTCGGTATCTACTTGCCGTTGCTGACACGCGTTTTGCGGTCATTGGGTCCCTTCATGAAATTGCCGTTTCTTTATGATACTTAATGTCAACGTCTAATTGGGTTGCATGAAATTGTCAAACTTCATAAAAAAAATCAATATAAATGATGTTGAACGATTCCTTCATGGTGTTTTGGTCATAACGTGCACAACTATATCTTAAACTTTTCTTCGTAGACTCGGGAAACACTTGCTCCATAAATCATCATGAAAAATCTTTATTTCATTAATCGTCTTATCTCTATGATAACGACATCAACTATAAAACAAATTAAAAGTCAAAAACACCTTTTTCTATTTTAGTATTACAAATCAAACTTAGGTTGATTAGTTTGTACACTACTAAAGAAATTTCAAAGATTACACTAAACACATAAAAAAAATCTCTTTAGAATAGCAATCTAGGGTGGAGATACAATATGAAGTTTATTTGGCTAGGAAGGATAGGAAGTGATCTTGACCATCCATTAAGTTAATCAATGGCTAAGATTAAATCAGGCAAATTGAAATGAAGAAAAGAGGCGCGTGAGTTTGTTCAAGGGCAATCTAGTCAATCCAAGCCAATAGTTTATCTCTCCTCCAATTCCCCCCCATTTTTTAAACGTTAATAACTCTTTCATACGACATTATTTTTTTATAAAAATTGCACCAAAAAAACGAGCGTTTTTTTATCTTTAAAACGAGTATACTATTGCTATATTTTAAAAAAAAAAAATTTAAAACCCAGTTGCGTAAAACGCAATAGAAAAACCACCAGTTACGTAAAACGCAATGAAAAAAAAAACCTAAAAATGAAATTTTTCTAAAACGCAATGCACCAAAAACACAAAGAAATGACTTATTTGTAAAACGCAATGGCCAGAAAACACATAAAAATGTGTTTTACCTAAAACGCAATGCACAAAAAACACAAAGAAATGACTTATTTGTAAAACGCAATGGCCAGAATACACTTAAAATGTCTGTTTTCTAAAACGCAATGGACTGAAAACACATAAAAAAGTGTTTTACCTAAAACGCAATGCACCAAAAACACAAAGAAATGTCTTATATGTAAAATGCAATGGCCAGAAAACACTTAAAAATGACTCATTCTAAAACGCAATGGACTGAAAACACCTAAAAAATGTGTTTTACCTAAAACACAATGACTAAAAACACTTAAAAATGTGTTTTTTTTTCTAAAACGCAATAGCCAGAAACCACATAAAACTCTCTTATTTCTAAAACGCAATGGACACATAAAACTGTCTGTCACTGTGAATTGTCTGAATTGTCTACGAATTACTGTCTTCGAAATGAGCCAATTTATGGAAATTTAATTTTTCTGATGCGTTTTTAGTACAGCTCAACCCCAGCCAGGGGCTCTGCCCCTTGGACCCCGCCAGGGGCTGCCGCCCCCGGACCCCCGCAAAGACCGTAAAACGCAATGACTAAATCAAAAACCCAGATCACGAAAATGAAATTAAAGAATTTCTTACATGGATCGAAGCCGATTTCTTCATCAATTGACGAAATTTGAATGATAGAAACACTTATCAACGCTCAAATCGAACGAAACGAGTGATTATCTCCAAAATCACCGGAAAAAACGAGATTTTTTTTATGAAATTAAACTGGGTTTTCTTTAAAAAAAAAAGCTGAAGAACACGTTGATCGGGTTCTGAATCATTGATTTGTGATGAAAATCGCACTATAATGTAGTGATTATTGAGATAGAAAGTGAAGAAATAGTTGAAGATGGTGGGTTTTGAAAATGATGGGTTTTTGAATTTACTGGGTTTTGAAAAAGGAAGAAGAAGGAGTTGGATTGACTAAAATACCCTTTCTCTTTATTTTAAAATTTGCCACATGTCATAATCCTATGGCTTCCTATCCTTCCTAGTGAAAATTAACTTCCTATTTGATCTTTACCCTAGCAATCTAATCTAATCTATTCTCAGTTCTACATCATTTTCACTTGGGGACTCGAAACCTCGACCTCTTAAGAAGAGGTAACATATTTCACACATGAATATAGGGATGGCAATCAAACCCGAACCCGATGGGTAAACCCGAAACCCGACTCATTTGTGACGGGTTTGGGGTCGGTTAATCGGGTTTGGGACGGGTTTTTATTTTTTTCGCGGGTTTGGGATTTAGTGATATACCCGTTTACCCGACCCAATTACCCGATAAAGTGTACCCGTTTACCCGATTGTATATCCGATATAATTTCTTTTATATTATTAATATGTATATATATGATACATCCATTTTTTACACATATAGGTATTCTATTCTGTATACATTGTAGTTATTTGATATATATTTTTATAATAACAATACAAAATGTAACCAGTAGTTACCCGATACATACCCAATGGGTTTTGAGATGAGTATACCCAACGAGTAATCTTTTTAAATTAACGGGTTTACCTGAAACCCACGGGTATACCCGATACCCGATGGGTATTTACCCGCTAGAAACCCGACGGGGTTTGGGACGGGTTTTGGACAAGCTTATCTAATCGGGTTTGGGTTTGGGATTACCTAAACCCGTCCCAAACCCGACCCATTGCCATCCCTACATGGATACCAATAAGCCAAAGGCCCTCTGATTACTAAAATTATCTAACAAACACCTCGATAATCTTTACTGCCGAGGCCACCTCGAGAAGTGGTTAACCATCTGTATATTTATGTTGCATCATCTTAATACCAATTCAACATCACCAGATTAAGAAATAAGTATTAATAAAAATGGATTACGAATCATTATATCTATTTAAGATTGAGCTGATTGACACTTAATTTCGTGCTTTTCAAAGCATACATAATTATAAGTCCAACCGCAATAAACAGTCCATGGGTTCAATGAGCAACCGGCCATCCAATCTGGAAGCTGCTCAAAAGTGTTCAATTGGACCGTCAATGTACACAATTCCCTATCTAACCCTAGAAACATTGGTTATAATGTTAGAAACATCGTTGTAAAGAGTTGGGTGCAACATGTTATCACGCTTAGACGCAGTGGGTTTTGTAATAAGGCTAAATGGTGTGGGAGGCATGGGTTGGGTCATCAATCTTCACGTAGGACTATTAATGGATTGTTAGAGCTTGCCTCATCCACCATGGTTGGCATGGATTAAATTGTCACACCCTGACTTTTGCGGAAGTGTGATTTGGTGTGACTTGCTTAATATCATTGCATTCAATCATAACAAACAACTATATGATAAAACCAAGATGTTCATCCATGGATAGTTTTCAAAATAATACAACCGTCATTGTTTAACATCAAACTAAGACTTTAAGTTAGAACACACGACTACCAAAGCTTAAAATTCCATACTGGACTTCACAAAAGACATAACCAAACTAGGTTTCGAGCCATGCATCTTATCCAAGATAAAATACATAACCCCTCGGTCCTTCTAAAGGATTAATGGTCTCAAGATAACGCCTACCCTTTCACATGATCTAGCAGTTCATTTCATTTGTAAATCATTTGTAATCGTAATCATTTGTAACATGTACTTCACCCCCGAAGTCGTAAAACAATAACAGTTAAAAGAAAAGGGGGACATGAACTCACAGTCTTGCGTCTTCAGCAATCGTAACTCTAGCTTCTTTGGTGAACACGACTACCTACAACGTACTAATGTCTATTAGACGAACGGGCCGTGCCTTGACTTAGTATTAATGTTCTTGAGTTACGTTCCTTTTGTGCCTTCGATATTATTCCAAGTCACATAATTATTTGTTAAAATAATTAATATTTTAACTTAAATTATATTTATAAATTTTGGAATAATTGTTAACCAATAATATTGTAATAATACTTCCCAAGTATTTATATTTGTATTTCCTTCCCAAGGATGGGGGTACCTTATACATGTGTATTTTTGCCATGTTTTGAGGTCGTATTCCGGTGTGTATTTATACGTACGAGAATACGTGTTTTTATTGTATTCATTAAGTATCCTTATACTAAATTTCATATTAGTTATTCTGGAATATTATCTTCAATAAAGGTCCAATATATATTTCCAATATATATATATATAGGGGACCGCTAGAATGAGAACCACCTCGAGTTATGAGAACCGCGAGAACCACACCATCCGGGGCGAGGTGGACCAAAATTTTTTTTTTTTACAACTAGATGTGTGTATTATAAACACATTCGTAAAAAAAAATTAAAAAAAAATGTCGTGTGGGTAGTTTTTTACACCACAAGTTTGGTGTAAAAAAAAACAAAAAAAAATAAAAAACACCAAACTTGTGGTGTAAAAAACTACCCACACGGCATTTTTTAAATTTTTTTTTTTTTACGAATGTGTTTATAATACACACATCTAGTTGTAAAAAAAATTGGTCCAACTCGCCCCGGATGGTGTGGTTCTCGCGGTTCTCATAACTCGAGGTGGTTCTCATTCTAGCGGCCCCATATATATATATATATATATATATATATAGAGTGCGGTTAACATACAAGACGCCTTATCGTACTTCACGTACGCGACAGCGTCAACCATCAGATCAGGGAAAAATAACGCATGGAACCCTAGTTTTTGTGATAATCACGCATGGAGGTACAAAATCACGCATGGGAGCCTTATAATCACGCATGGGACACAAATCACGCATGTTATAGTTGATCAAAAAAAAATCACGCAAGTTATATATGTTGTCGCGTACGATAATGTAGGATAAGCCTTTTTGTACATTATACTTTCTCTCTCTCTCTATATATATATATATATATATATTTTAAGGAATATTACTTAGAAAAATTATTTATAATTTTTCTTTGGCAAAAATATTTGTGTTTCCTTCATAAGTTTCCAAAAATCATTTATTTTCATGTCCAACACAGAAAATATATATATATATATAAACTCATTTTTCCCAAAAATAACATACTTCACATTTATTTAAGAAAGTGTATATTTTTCCCAAAAATATTGTATTTCATGTTTTTTTAAGAAAATATATATATTAAAAATAATATATCTTCTAAAAATTTCAAGAAAATATATATTTATACTTGCCAAAAATAATATATTTTTCCTTGTCAAAAATATGATATACTCTTGGGGTAATTGTAAAAATCATATTTTGTTTTCTTGGTGTCCCAAAATATTATTTACCAAATATACTTTGTGAATAAATTTTTCCGGAATATTTGTAAGTCCTATATTTCATAGTTTGGTTTCATCAATATTTGGTATAAGCTTATTTGTATTCCTTGGAATTTTGGTAGTATGTTGGATGATAATTCTTGGTATTTTTGTGAGTTATATTATTTCAAGTCCTGGGATAATATAACTAATACACAAAGTATACAAATAACCACACATATGTGTCTTCTAAATATATATTTTCTAAATACATATTTAGTCACTTTTATTTATAAAAACCAACCTCCAATATTTGTATTTTTAACCAAAATTTATGGCAAAGTTTATGTAATAATTTATGGTTCAAAATACACTTGTAAGTATTTGTTTAAAAATATTTTTTTCTAAGTGTTTATATTTTTAGAAAATTTTGCCATAGTTTCACTTAAAAATGGAGGTTTCCATGCTTTCAAGCATATCATTTTCTTTTGCAAAAATCATCACAATCAACACTAAACAACTTACACTTACCAATTTTGCCATAAACAAGTAATAATCTACTACTTTATGAACTTGAATATTTGTAAAAATTTGTAGTAACTTACTAGTGTTCTTAGTAAGTCTTGTTACCCTTTAAAATGTAATTAGTTCTTTAAAAACTTCATTTTTAAAGAAGTTAGATGTTTACAACTTCAAACCATGTTTTCTAAAAATATTTCTTTATTCATTCTTCTTGTTACACAAGTGTTTATATACATTTGTTTAACCACTAAAAATGAGATTTGTTTATGTAAGAACCAAGATCAAATGAAACTTATATTTTTAACTTGGTTTCTTTAGAAATCCGTCATGAAATTCTTAGATCCATATGATTAACAACTTACTTAATCATGGTTTTTCAAGATAACATTATATTCCTTCAAGTTCATGCTTTATGTGTGGATGATCCACCATCCTACAACAAATTCTATTCTTACATCTTGCTAGATTATGTTTTTAATCATGATCTAGCAAGATATTATGATGATCAACATCATTTCTACAAACAATCAATGATCAACAAGCATAGCAATTCATATTAATCATGGTTACTTCATTAAACATTCTTATGTTCATGTTTCATGCTTATGATCTTTAGTGTTCTTTAAGTTTTTGATTATGATACATCTTTAACCACTAAAAATGGAAGTAATATAGATAGATCAAGGTTCTTACCACTAGCTCAAGGCTAGGGATGATTCAAGTGAAGAAATCGGGTGGATAAAAGCAAACAAGAGAGGTCTTTCAACTCCCGAAAGCTCCAAGCTTCCTAACTTAGCTTCTTACACCTTTGTATGCATGTAGAATGGGTGGAAGATGGTTGAATGATGGTGGTAGGGTGGTGGATGGTTGTGGCCGTGTGGTAAGAAGAAAGGAGGAAGAAGATGTATGTGTTAAGTGTGTGAAAGTATGAGTCTTATGTTCATAAGGTTTCTACTTATAACCATTTAACCAATTTAACCCTTGAATAATATGTCATTTTAGGGGGAACAAGATCCACTTTTTTAATTGAAATAAAATCACCTTGGTGGGGGGCCATGTTGGCCATGAATAGGGGGGTCTAGGTGTAGGCTTGAACTATTAGTTAGTTTGTTAGGTTAAAATCCAAGTATTAGTTAGGATTTAGTTATTAGATATTTGTATCGTGTGTTATGATGCTCGGGGACTATAACTAGCTTAGTAATGTTAAAACAATGCTTCTAGTGTAAATTTGGTGTTTCGGGTAGTGTCCGGTTATTCGGTTGGTTACTGGTTCGTTAAAGTGCTAAACTTTGCAGTTTAGTGTGCTTTATGTACCCTTTATGACTCTTTTGATTCTCGACACTTAGGAAAGCATTCAGGACCATTTAAAAGCTGAATTTTGTTGAATTCTGCAGATTTCTGCAATATATGTGAGTTTTAGGCACTTTCCGGCACTTAAACTATCACTAGAAAGGCAGTTTTGTGATCCTTACTTTCCCACACACTACACTAATGTAATACTTGGTTTCTGGCTCATTCTGCGTCTAAATGCACTGTCTGACTGTCTGTCTATGTGCTGAGTTCTGTCAGCATTTTCCTGATTTATCCGTTCACTGTGCTAGCTGTGCTTCGTACATTCTTTATGTCAATATGTTTGTATGCAGTGATGATATGACATTATGCAATAAGTGATGCACAGGTAAATATAATGCAGTAATCAGAAAGCGGTTAATTGTAAATTCAGCACAGTCATTAAGCACTAATCATGATTAATTAATTGTATGGATACCTGGATTTTTGACAGTTGTCACATAAATCATAACAACCATGAGCCTCCTTTTCTTTTTCAATATTTCCTTTTGCTTTTCACAAAAATAAATAAAAGTAAGAGAATAGTGATTTAGGTTAGGGCTGGCAAATCGTGTCTTAGCAGGTTTAACAGGTATCTGATAACACGAACAACAAAAATTTTAAACATGAATACGACTCGTTTAACTACTTTATATACAATGTCTATAAGACAGATGTATATTTTGTGCACCTAGAAGGAGAAATAATGGATCCTGACTTTCAAATTTTGATTATTTTTAAAAACGTAAAAAATCACATGGTGTACTTTTCTGTTATCGTGTCTTAGCAGGTTACCTACAGGTTACCTATTGCCAACCCTAATTTAGGTCATGACCACACCCTTAGGCTATAGGGTGTGGTCATGATCCTCATGACTACCATGACCCTCCACGTTAGTGTCATGTCACTCACCTCTAATCTACCATCCAAAACCACTACCCTAAGGGTGTGTGTTGGACCGTTCTACGACCTTGAAAAGTCAGTCAAGGCAGTTCATCTTCACGTATAAAGGCGGAATCAGTATACGCAAAGTAACAACAGCTATTCTCTTTTATTGCTTTCTGATTACAATTTGACAGAGTTTCGTTCCACAAGCAATGATCCAGGTCCGCTTCAACATACACCAGATCAGGCTATTTATAGTGTGGAGAGGTTCGCTTATATGGACGTCCGTATAAGCGGACCTATTAGCTTATGGTTCGCTTTTATGGACAATGTCCATATAAGCGGACCTACTACATTGACAAATAAGCGGACCTATCAACATGTGATCTAATTTTGACTATCTAAAACCTATGTTGACCTATCTTGACCTAAGACGTAATGCAGACGAAGTCAACAGACATTCTATGCACTAACAGACTCCCCCTTGGATGTTGATGTAGTCTTTAGCTCCTGAGTCTTCAGTCTTGGTCTTTTTATCTTCTTATTCAGATTGTAACATTTTAAGCATCCATCAATCTTTCTTTTTGATCAGCTTCACACTTTGACTCTTACACCAGGATCTCATCACTGGTTCTATCATCAACAGCTTTATTATCAGCAGGCTCCCCCTTTCGTCAAGCTTCCGTGCTTTTAGGGATCGACACCTAGCTTTCCAGCTTGTCTTCTCCTAATTTTCAGCTTGTCTTCAGACTCCCCCTTAGACTCAGCTCTCGGGATCGTAGTCTGGACTTTTCCTGCAATCACTCAGACAACTATAAGTAACAATATTTTTAATCTTTCAGATATTGTAATCTGACAATTCAAACCTTCTAAACCACTTCTCATGAATTTGGCAGTTTCATCGAATCGTATCGGAAACAAGCTCTATAACAATATAAGCATCCAAATCCCCCACAGTTAATCATCCAAGTCCAAATTAATGACCTTGGAGATATCACAAACTCTTTTTGAATTTTTGATTTTAAACCTTCAAGTTTCAAATGAATGAACTTGTTTTATTTTCAGAAACACGATCAGCTTACTTAGATTTTGAAACTCAGCACTCAGATATCAGTTGTCGAAAATAAAGCAGAAATCAAAATCTTTTTGTGTTTTCTGAAAATATAAAGCAGTAAAGAAATATGTACAAACATATTTACAGACACTATTTTTGTTTTGAGTATGCGACAGAGGATCATATCAGTTTATGACAAGTCACAAGTACCGTTGAGCTTAGTTACACAGTAAGTATTAAACAATTCACTTAGATTGTCGATATACTGATCCACTTAAATTTTCATACAAATTTCAACTAATTCAGGATACGAATTAGGTATGTTAAGAACTTAAACCCATTCATGTGTCCCACCTCTTGAATATACTCCCGTATCCAGATCCCAATATTCAGTCTTACAGGTAATTATAACACAAATGATATCTGTAAGGGGTTAATAAATTATGAAGAATCATGAGAGCTCAGGTCAGAACTACCGTTCAGCAGAGAGATCATGACTCAACTTGTGGGTGTGTCCCCTTTAGAGGATCTTTTTTACAACAGCATTGCTAAGCAATTTTATTGTCTTATCATATATGCTGAGGGTGATGCTGTGTTTCAAGCATTTGCGGAAAGTATTATTCAAGGACTAGGTCAGAACTTCCATTCAGCCGAAGTCCCGGAATAATACCCCAGATATCACTGAGTATAAAAACCTAGTATATCAGAATACAAGACCTTTCAAACGAGATTTCAGGGGTTACCTATATATCCAAGTAGTGTTCCCCACGAAATAAGCAAGTGTTTGAATTTAGGTTTATATCCCGAAAAAGTTTACTAAGTGTATAAAAACCTACCGACACATCCACGGTGAGATCGTTTAACACATTCTGACTTTTCAATTCTTTAGCGTACTGTAACTGTCTACTAATGTACTATCATTTCCTCTTTTTACGCAAAACTCAAATTTTTAAATTTTATCATGTTTTTGTCATTTTCAAATTTTCAAATGTTTTTGGATTTTCTAACAACAATATATCTCCCCCTAAAATGCAAAACCATTTAAAGAAAATTTGACAACCAACACTGATAGCTTTGTCTCTCCATCCATTTTCTGCTAAAAGTGCTCTGATTTGCAGAAAATATAACATACCCCCATGATTTACAACCCATTGATCTTAACAGTTTGAAAACCGTTTTTCAATCTGATGAAAGTAATCATGTTTGTTCAGCCGTGAGGGTTTCGGCGTATTTAATCAAAACTCCCCCTTACAACAAACTATTTTCCCATAATGATTTCAAAACACTTAAGTTTGTTTTAATCAGAATGGTTTTTCCGGAAAAATTAGTTTGTTTATCCATCACTTGTGGATTCGGGGTTATCACATCACCTTGTTCTCTTTTAACCATTTTGTACAGATTTTAACAATATAAGATCAAACACCACAATCACTTGTAGAAAATCAAGTACAACTTAATGTCCTTGATTAACCACTTGTAACACGAAATATCACAATTACCATCCTGTGAATTTCTCAAGAATGATGCCGATACCTGCTTCACACTTACCAACCTGGAAGCTCCGGCAAGTCAGGAATTCAACCAACAGATTTTGACACCCAAGCCTGACCAGCCTTAGGCGCATTTTGAGCTTTTCTCTTTTCTTCATAAAACTCTTTCACTCATTTTTCCTTACCATCAACCATCTTGTTAAAAAATATGTTTAACATTGCTATTAAACATTTTTCCAGCATCAACACCTTTTGATTTTAGGATTGCGGCTCGTAATGGTGGAAAGTTCTCATCATTCATTAACGGAACTGTCTCTTCCTTTTTTACCTCAACTTGTGGCTCCTCTGATTTTGTGGAATCAGATTCATTGCCCGAACTTGGCTTGTCTGACTTGGATGAGCCAGATTCATCGCCAATAACTTTCTTTTTCTTCTTGTTTGTCCTCAGATTTGCATCTGAAGAATTCGATTTGCTTGACTTTGCCGTCGAGTGAATTGATTCATCAGAACTTTTATTCGAACCAACTGGTGAACCTGAAGACAAAATTTTCTCCAGATATTCTCTCGCCTTCTTCCTTTTCTTTCGCAGTCTGTCTTTCTGCCCCTGTGAAAGTTTAACTTTCTTTTCTTGAATTTTCTGATCCTGAACTTTAGGTTTTAGAACCTTCTGTTCATGAGGCTTGACGTTTACTGGTTTCTTTGCCATTCTTTGAGATTCAACCCTTAATCTTCCCATCGATCTCCTCGAGCAATCTCTGGCAATATGTCCTCTGATATGACAATTATAGCATCTTCTTGTTTCATAATTCCAATTCTGACAGTTAACAGCAATATGTCCTCTCACACCACATGTGTAACACACTCTGTTATCGTGCCATCCACTTCTATCTGTCCAAACCTTAAGATCATAACATTGTTTGGCTTGGTTATAGTCATTTCTCCTCCTCAATGCTGGATTTGGCTTTTGAGCACTGTGGTCAAACCTGCACCACTTATTACCAACATTTTGTGAGTTTTCATTTTTAAATTTTTGTAATTTTTTATAATGATTGGATGATTTATCTGATGAGCTTTTATTTTCAATTTTAGAATTTTTCAAATTTTTATCTTTTTGTTTCTGTTCTGCATTCTTCTTAACAAGTTTTTGTTTAGAACATTCACCTGTTTCAGTAGATTGCAAAACAGTATTTTGAAATTTTTCTTGTAAATCTAAAAATATTTTTCTTTTCTTTTCTTTTTCATCATCAGATATTTCATCACAATTTTCAATTTTGACTTTGTCAAAATTTGTGACATTGTCACTTATTGGAACAGAATTGATCGGTTTTGGACAAACATATGATGTAGAAGTCACAAAACTTTTCAATTTGTTTTCTAAATCAGCAATTTTCTTTCTATTACCTTCGGCTTCATACTCAAGTTGAATGATTTTATCAAGATGAGAATTTATTTCACATTGTTTTTCAAGATTATTTTTACCAAAAACATCTCTCTCATCTTCTAAAATCTTTAACTGACTTTTGAAATCATTTTCAAATTTTAATTTTTCATTTTCAAACTCTTTTTCTTTTTCTTTTAAAATCTTGTTATCCAATGTCAAACTGTCCACATCACTTAACAGTTTGATATTTTCAGATTTTAGTTTTTCACAGTTCAAGCGCAACTCCAGAATCTGTTCATCATCAGCTTTCTTTTCAGCTTTCAAAGTCTGAATATCTTCAATCTGTTTCTTCTCTTTCTGAACAACCTCAAAGACTAGTGTGTCTTCTGCAATCTCTTTCTTAATCACTGGTTCAGATTTCTTAGATACAGACTTTTCAGATTCTTCTTTCTTTGAAATTACTTCCTCAAAACTCTGCTGTTTTTCAGTAACATTTTCTTGTACAACTTCTTCAGTCATCACAACTTCACATTTTGTTTGACTTGAAATCTGCTCCTCCTCAGAATCTGAATCACCATGATCGAATATTGGCATGTTCTTAGCTTCTTGATCATCATTCACTGCCAACTGATTACCAGTAGCAATTTCATCATCATGATCCCTATCATCTTCAGTGAATTTCCTAGGCTTCAGACACTGACAGCTGCTGTCCTGTACACTCCCTGCTCCACAGTCGCAAAAAAATCTACTTGATGTAGAGTAGACAACACGATGTCCTCGATGACATACATCTGCACAAACAGAACAACAACCTTTTGAAACGGTCAGATCACATGTATAACAGAAATACCAGTGCTGTTCCATAAAATTTCTCCCACTGATCGTAAATGTACAAACTTTAGAAGCGAGGGCTTTTTCACTGCTACTATCAAGATCAACCTTACTGCTTGACATCTTCAAACAACTGGAGCAAACAAAACAAACAAACTATCAATTTTAAATGAATTGAATACGTGAAAGTATGTGTTTGTGAAATCAATCTAAGACTCGTTGTCGAAGATTCGCGAATTCGTTCAATGTGAATTGAGTACAATCACTAGAAATGGGCTTGAAAATGGACTATAGATTCAAGCAATATGATCACATGAGCCAGCCAACAACTTTTGAAATTTGACTCCGAAACGATTGCGAAACGAACGTGAAACGTGCGGAATCCGTACACGAACGCGACCTAAACACACATGACGTAATATAAACGTGATTCTTTGATAAAATCTGATAACGTACAAGAACCGTGAATCACTTGGAGTACTTTCTCTCTCTAGACTCTCTCTCTAGATCTAGAGTTCTCCAAAACACAAATGAGCCAAAAGTCTCTAAACTAAGCATAATCTCCCTATTTATAGGCCTTGACTATTAATGAGATTTCTCATTAATTACAATTATGCCACCTTGCCTTTTTTACTAGCTATCACTAATATAACGACTCGTTTTCTTCTGTTTCTCGCTACTTCTCGGATTGACGAAGGCTATAGACATAAATGCACTAACAGTGTGGTCATGACCCAAACCACTAGCCCTTTATTTATTTTAATTTATATTTATCTAAAGAAAAAGGAAATGATTTTTTTTGAAAAATGGAAAGAAAGACCATAATTGCCATGGTTTAGTCCATGCAAACCATGGTGGATCAAGCAAGGGGGTGGTGTAACATTCCATTCATGTTCCTAGGTGACCCCCACACCCTTTAGCCTTAGGGTAGTGATTTTGGATGATGGATTAGAAATGGGTGACATGGCGCTGATATGAATGGTCATGGTGACCATGAGGGTCATGACCACACCCTATAGCCTAATAGTTAGTTTAAACTTTAAACATAGAAAAGTCAATACATATATAATAGGTTGAGTTATAATACAAAGAATTTAAAAATAAGAAGGGTAAGAAGCCTTCAGAGAGTGACAAATGTCCTAGGAGTAATTAAATGGAATGGGTAATTTTGTCTACAATAGGAAAGAGAATATGCACATTCAAGTCACATGTTATTTCCTCCCCAATTTTTAAACGTCCGTAAATTTTTTATACATCATTTGTTTTTAAAAAAAATATACCATAAAATCGAGCGTTTTTTTATCTTTAGTATGAGTACCATATTGTTATATTTTTTCAAAAAAAAAATTCAAAAACCCAGTTGCATATTACACAATGGACATGATGTAAAACACAATGTAAAGTAGATCAAAAACACAATCAATGACAACAGATAAAGACACAATAGACAACATACTAAAACACAATGACCATAACGTATAACACAATGGCGATAACATATAACACAATAAGTATCAGACTAAATAAAAACACAATTGATGACAACAGATAAAAGACACAATTAATGACAGCAGATAAAAGACACAATAGAAAACAAACTAAAAACACAATACACAACAAACTAACACACAATGAACAAGATAATAAAAAAAATTGAACAAATTATTAAAACACAATGGACAACATATTAAAACACAATGGACAACATATTAAACACAATGATCTGAACTAATAACACAATTTATAGAAAACCCAGATATAACACCATCTTTATTGTGTCATATATTGTGTTATAGGTTCTTATAAAAACGTAATGGATAGAACCCAAATTAGCATTGTGTTATAGGTTTTGATAATAACACAATGTATAGAAACTCTACTAAAACGTAATGACCAAAACCCAGTTAAAAGACATAATGACCTGAACCTTTAACAAAATGACAGCAGATAAAAAGACACAACGAAGAGCAGATGAAGACACAATGGAAAACAAACTAAAAACACAATACACAACAAACTAAAACACAATGAACAAGATAATAAAAAAATTGAACAAATTATTAAAACACAATGGACAACATATTAAAACACAATGGATAACATATTAAACACAATGATCTGAACTAATAACACAATTTGTAGAAAACCCAGATATTACACCATCTTTATTGTGTCATATATTGTGTTATAAGTTCTTATAAAAATGCAATGGATAGAACTCAAATTAACATTGTGTTATAGGTTTTGATAATAACACAATGTATAGAAACTCTACTAAAACGTAATGACCAAAACCCAGTTAAAAGACACAATGACTTGAACCTTTAACACAATGCAAAAAAAAAAAAAAAAAAACCCAAGTAAAAATGAAAATTTTTATTTTAATTTTATATGATAATATGGTACTCATATTAAAGATAAAAAAACACTCGTTATTATGGTGAATTTTAAAAAAAAAATGTCGTATGAAAAAGTTATTGACGTTTTAAATCGATGGGGAATTGACATGTGCCTTGCATGTGGAGAGAGAAAATCCATAAATATAGGATACCCTTTATGCCCTTCTATTATTTTCTTTTTCCTACAACTAATCTCAATCTTCCAAATATAAAATCAATGGACTAGAATTCTTATTACCCTTCTTATTTATTTTATCCTTTGTATTTGATCGTAACCTCGTATATAATAATTTAAAATAGTTTTTTTAAATATATTCAACACTATACAATATGTTTGGACTTTGCAAATAGAGTAAACTGCCATTTTGGTCCCTGTGGTTTGGCCAGTTTTGCCACTTTAGTCCAAATCTCAAACTTATTACATCCAGGGCCCTGTGGTTTGGTTTTTGTTGCCATTTTGGTCCAAAACTCAAAATATCTCATTTTTGACTGTTTTAAGGTCCCTTTTTGTCCTTTAGTGCAGGGGTAGTTTGGTCATTTTAATTTATTCTTTTAATAAATTAAAACAAAATTAATTATATATTATATATATACACATATACAGACATTCACAACCGTATCTCCTCCCTCATCTACAAAACCAACACCCACAACCACTCATCTCCTCCCTCATCTACACCCCCACCCCCACCACCGGATCTGCAGCCCGCCGCCACCACCACCACTCTGCCGCCACATGCACCGCCACCTCCTCCCCCTTCTCACCACCGCCACCATCACCAACCTCTCTCTCTCTCTCTCTTTCTCTCTCTCTCTCTCTCTCTCTACACCACCGCCGCCACAACATGTCTTTCAGTGATGGAGGATTCCGATCAGAGGTTCATACTTTTTGCATAAAGATTCAAGATTATTGTTGAAATCTAGGGTTCATACTTTTTGCATAAAGATTCAAGATTTCAGTGATGGAGGATTCCGATCAGAGGTTCCACTTTCACTTTCACTTTCAAGGAACAAAAAGTTTGCATTTTTATCACAGGGGTTTGGTTTTAGTTATCAAAGGTTCATACTTTTTGCATAAAGATTCTAGATTATTGTTGAAATCTAGGGTAAAGATTGGGGATTTTGTTGAAGTTAAAAGGGAAAACAGAGGTATGGCAGGAGGAGCAGCACCACCACCTAAACAGGATGATCAGCAGCCACATCCTGCTAAAGATCAGCTTCCTAATGTCTCTTACTGCATTACAAGTCCACCACCATGGCGTAATTAAGTTTACTCACTCTTTAGACCCACACATATTTGTTGCTTTTACTGCCTGCTTTTGCTGTAAATTGTTGTTATCCTAACTTTATGCCATCTTTTTGTGTTAATTCATTGGGGTTGTCATTGGTAAAAACCTTCATGTCTACAGTCTAGATGTGTAGTAACATTTTTCATCAGTAAAAACCCTCATGTCTGACTGTTCAATAAATATGTTGATAACAGGTCAAAATCAAATCTGTTTCAATAAATATGTTCCCTTTGTGGGAATCGATGAAAATGATGATGATATTGGCTAGGGTTCTTGAATGAGTGAAGTAGAGAGAGCAGGGTTGGTGGTGGTGATGATACGGTGGTGGGGGTGGTGGTTGTGGTGGTGGTAGTTCAGAGAGAGAGAGAGAGAGAGTGCAGAGAAAGGGGTGTTTGGGATTTATAATCAGAGTTTAGGGGGTGTTTGGGATTTATAATCAGTTTAGGGGGTGTTTGGATTAATAATCATTTACAATAAAACCAAAATGACAAAAATACCCCTGGATATAAGGACAAAACAGGGGGTCAAAAGTGGGTAATCTGGTCAAATTTGAAATTTGGACCAAAATGGCAACAAAAACCAAACCACAGGGCCCTGGATGTAATAAGTTTGAGATTTGGACTAAAGTGGCAAAACTGGCCAAACCACAGGGACCAAAATGGGCAGTTTACTCTTGCAAATATGAATACTTTAAATGAAAAAAGACTTTTCATCTACAAATACGGCTTCAACTAGTAGTTAGTTACTATATCTTCTTTACATTTCAATGTCGCTTTCAACAACCGTTTACTAGTAGCAAACAAGAAACTTCCAAGCTTCATCCCACCATTGCCGACGACCTTCAAAACAACCATGTGTTACTCGACAAAAAAGTCTTCCAACGCGCAAACATCGATCTACACTATAAATACCTTGTACCTTCACATTAAAATAATAATCATTACCAAACAATGAACAACAATATGAACTCCTTAAATATTCTTCTAGTTGTACTCACTCTTCTGTTCTCCTCCCCCTCTCACGCAACCATGGACCCCGACTCGATCTACGAGTCGTTTCTCCAATGCCGAAACCTCTCATCCGACGTCGTTTACAGCTCGACCGCGAACACATCCGCGTACACAACCGTCCTCCAAGCGTACATTAAAAACAACCGATTCAACACAACCGCAACCCCTAAACCCGCGGTTATCATAACCCCAACAACCGAAGCGCAAGTCCAAGCGACGGTACTTTGCGCAAAAAGACTCGGTGTCCAGATAAAAATCCGTAGCGGCGGACATGACTACGAGGGAATCTCGTATGTTTCGTCCGAGCCTAACTTTGTCGTACTAGACATGTTTAACTTTCGCTCGATCGATGTTAACATCGAGGAAGAAACCGCGGTCGTGGGGGCCGGGGCGCAGTTGGGCGAGTTTTATTATCGGATTTACGAAAAGAGTAAAGTACACGGGTTTCCAGCTGGCGTGTGTCAGACGGTTGGTGTCGGCGGGCATTTAAGCGGTGGCGGTTACGGCACCATGCTTCGAAAGTACGGTTTGGCGGTTGATCACGTCACTGACGCGCGCATTGTCGATGTCAACGGTCGGGTTCTGGACCGGAAATCGATGGGTGAAGATTTGTTTTGGGCGTTGTGTGGCGGCGGCGGCGGTAGTTTCGGTGTTATTTTATCGTACACTGTGAAGTTGGTTTCCGTGCCCGAGGTTAACACCGTGTTTCGGATAATGAAAACGCAAGCGGAAAACGCGTCCGCATTGGTTCACAAGTGGCAACAGATCATGCCCGAAATTGATGACGATTTGTTTCTTAGGGTTTTGTTGCAACCGGTTACGGTTAACCGGACTAGAACTGGTCGAGCGTCGTTTATCGCGCATTTTTTGGGTGATTCGGATAGATTAGTCGCGTTAATGGATAAAAACTTTCCGGAATTAGGTTTGAAAAAAGAAGATTGTATCGAAGTTAGTTGGATCGAATCGGTTCTTTACTGGGCTAATTTCGATCTAAACACAACTTCGCCCGAGATTCTTCTCGACCGTCATTCGGACAATGTGAATTTCGGAAAACGAAAGTCGGATTACGTTCAAACCGTGATCCCAGAATCTGGGATCACGTCGATTTTTAACAAGTTGGTTGAGTTGGGTCGGGTTGGGTTTGTGTTCAACCCATATGGTGGGAAAATGTACGAGATTGCGGCGGATGCAACGCCGTTTCCTCACCGTGCGGGTAATTTGTACAAGATTCAGTATTCGGTTAACTGGAATGACCCGGATCCTGAACTCGAGACGAATTATTTGAACCAAAGTCGGGTGATGTACGAGTTTATGACGCCGTTTGTGTCTAAGAATCCGAGAGGGGCGTTTTTGAACTACCGGGATCTTGATATTGGCGTGATGAGCGGAGATGGGAAGAATAGTTATAGTGAAGGTGAGGTTTATGGGGAGAAGTATTTTATGGGGAATTTTGAGAGACTGGTGAAGATAAAAACAGCGGTTGATCCTGATAACTTCTTTAGAAATGAACAGAGTATACCGACTCTCGCCGGGAAGACCTCGAGGAAGTCTAGGAAGATGAAGTGAAAAGGTGGTTTTAATCGGGTGTTGCTAAACGTACCACATTCTTTCTTTCGCACATTTGCTTGTATACTGTTAAAAAATTATAGTTTTGGTAGCACATAGGGTGCTCGGCACGCATGATTATTTGTACTCCACGTATTTTAGTTTTTTTTTTTTTGTTATAAAAGAATATATATAATAAATATTGAGCCTTTTAATGGATAAGTTTTAGAAACATATTGATCGATTCAATTCAGGGTCGCCTCTTAACTAGTCAGAACTAATGACTCAACACAAGTTTGCTAAACACCCCTAAGCCATTTTTATTATGGTATAGCCGGTTATAAAGTAACTGATGTATGCTACACCATTCTTTTGCACTTGTACGTCTTTAACTTGTGAATTTCTAAAGACATAAAACAAACTTGGCATTTGTAAATTGTCCCGTGCGTTGCCGTGATGTTTCTTAAAAATTTTACGTTAAAACATGGACCAACTGAAAACATACATAAAGATAAACACGAAAACGTATTATATTTGACCCGACATATTTCCGGAAAATTTTACGTCGAAACGTAAATCAACCTGAATTTTTAAGAATACCCACACGTACATATAAATACGTAAAACTCGACTACAAAGTCTTTAAGAATACCCACACATACATAAAAATAAGAGTAAATTGCAGGCCCTAAAACTGCAACCATCCAATTCCAGTTCAATTCTAAATTGCAAAAATCAAATTCTAACATCGGCAACTAAATTGCTATTGACTTGATTGACTTTTTATAAGGTTCTCATACATTACCACTTTTTGGTTTCAACTAGGTACTGAAAAATGCTATTTATGTAAGGAAACTTTTACGTTTCAGTTTTTTTATCGGCAAATGTTACTCCTATTATATTTTTCACCAATAATACTTAAATACTATCCTTGTCTAGATTTGAACCCGTGACCTCCTCTTTAAGTGGCAAGTACCTCTATCAAGTGGGCTACTAGATTGGCTTTTACGTTTCAGTTAGATGATTCATTAATTTAGAATTTCTGATGAATTAATCGGGTCAAATGGTTATTTTTTCCTAATATTGTTGGTGGTTTATGATATCAATATTGTGGGTCTTTGTGTTTGGGCCTATTGGATTGCTAGATTTGGGTTATTTTTGTTTGTTATTGCTACCCATTGAAGGGAACTCATTGCTGACCCTTTTTTTTTTTTTTTTTTTTGTAAATAGTGCAACGGATTTTATTAGTGTTGTGTTCCTTGATTCTTGTGATTATACATGTGTATGCTGATGACCTAAGTGGAAAGTGCTTATTGTACCGTTAGAATGGTGCTGATTTCTTATTTGATTATTGTTGTAAAAATCTCGGCTAGCCTCTGATTAGTCGCTGATTAATCGTTAGTCTCAGGTTCACTGAGTAATTTTTATCTAATCGGTCAATTACTTAGTAGGTGGTCAACGGTGGTCAAATCCAGTCCTAGTTAGCCAAAAATTGGTATAGTCTAGCGATTCCGGCCAAATTTAGGCCACCAAAACTTGTAAATTCCGGAAATTAATCCTATCTACTTGAAAATATGAGTCGAATAAGGTGTTAAAACATGTCAACTTAAAAAAATACATAAAAAATGTGTGTATATACATATAAAACAGAAATTTACATATAAAATCCCAATCCGATTTATCCATATTAATCTCGATTGATCGCTAGTCAGTACCTCACCGGCCGACTAACACCTAGCATTCTTACAACCTTGCTTCAACAACTGGCCTCAAAATTTTTCTTATTTTTTGTTTAGTTTTATGGTTTGATATCATTGTATTGGTTGCTTAATACAACATGTTTTGGTTAGCAAATCCGGTTCTTTCTTGATCTTCTATTGTTTTAGTTGGCTTGCTTAGAACACACGTTGTGGAGGGGCTTGAAAGGAGGGCGTGGAGCGTCACGTGGCAACCATGTCAGCATGGTGGCGTGGAGAAAAAATCACGGGGTAGGAAAGTGGCGTGGAAGAGAATAGAAAAAAAAAAATAAACATCAACCAATCAAAACAAACCTAAACTACACCCACCAATCAAGAGTCTCCACCTCACCCACACATTTGCCCCCACGCCAGTGGAAATCCTCAAGCCCCACCCACAACGCCGCCCTCCACGCCATACGCGGGGTGGTGTTCCCAGCGTGGAGGAGCTTCCACGCCCATAACATATGGTCTTAATACACGTTTTTTGTGTTCCCGGCGTGGAGGAGCTTCCACGCCCATAACGTATGGTCTTAATACACATTTTTAAATGCATTGGTTTAGTTGCTTTAGGGTGTGGTTATTTTAAACATATTTGGCCAATAATTTTTTATTCGTCCAGTTTTTAGCGATCCATTTTTGTCTCCACCAAAGAAAGTGTTTGGATCCGCCACAGCCTATCCCTTTATATTTACTAATGCACCTCTCTCATCCTACTAAATTAGTCATTTCATCTCTTTACTTTTACTCAATATGGGTGTATGTTTAGCATAAGAGGGGTACATTTAACCAACCGTTTCCAAAGTATCATTAGATTATAGTAAATGGTTGTACGAGTGTCCGAAAGAAATCATGTCAAACAACTAACTTAAAAAATATGTGAATAGCAGAATGGCAATTTGTCAAGTTTAAACACAGCTACCTTCGTCTTTCTCAACCCCAGCTACCTTCTTCAAATCATCGACTAATTCTTCAACACTCTTTTTCATTCTTTCTTCACCCCTTCTTTTTCAAACTCGCGGTCATCACATCACGAATTATCTTGTCCAGTCTTTTCAGATAAGTTTTATCTTTCTCAACATTTGAATAGTATTCGCCGGACAGAGGAATTGCTGCAAGAACATCATCAAAAACAACTTCTTTTCGATGAACGACAGGATCACCATTTTGGTTGATATAGCAATCTCTCTTCTTGTCGTATCTTCTACAATACTTTGCATCTTTGTACTCTTCATGCATTTTCTCAATTCGACAACCTGCAAAGAATCTTTCTCTTTCGGTTTTCTCTTTCAGAATTTCTTCTCTTGTTTTCTCCTTGATTTCAGCAACAAAAGCACGATGTTTGTTTAATGCTTCCTTTTTGGCTTTTGAATTGAACTGTTAATCAACAATATCGTCTTCTGGAAGAAACTCGCTCCAGTCAAACCCTTCGTTATCATGGATTACTGCACATGATCTTGACTTCTCTTTGGGATTATTTTCAATCAATTTTGGCTCTTCTTTGCTACGGTGGTAAATCGTCTTTCGGTAATAGTCATCATTGAAAGGTTTCTCAGTTTCGTTAACTTCAGAATTTTTGCATTCTCTTTTGAAATGACCTTTTTGCTTACATTTGAAGCAGGTCACTTTGGATTTATCGAATCCCAGCTTTGTTGACGGACCACCTATTGACTGCTTCCCAGTAATCTCCATATATCTCTGAGCTCTTCGAATGCAACTTGCTAAACACCAGCGTATGTCAATGAGTTCCATTTCAGCTGGATCAATCTGGTCGTAGTCTTCCTTTGTCAGCTCTGAGTTTCCAATTTTTCCAGATACTAGACCTTCGTATGATTCTAACACAGATGCCAGAAAACTCACTTGTTGTTTAGCTGCATTGATGCTCATAGCCGGAGAATTCTTCAGTTTCAAAGCAATGTTGCAAAGAATTTCCTCTGATTCTTCAGGATATGCTTTTGCAGAAGATGAATGATATCCCGGGTTGTAGCTTGATGAACTTTTATGTGATTCTGTTGATGTTTCAACACTGAATGCAGTCTTTGGTGATTCGCTAACAGTCACCGAAGGTGTGCTGTAACACCCCGTGTTTCGAAAGTCAAAGTCAAGTTTGACTGTTTTGACTTCTTTGACTTGTAGAAAATCTATTTATTTCATTGCGTTAGTTGTATTATGTGGAGTACTTATTAATAATCGAGGTTTAATTGCTATTTATCGCTTTATCGCTAATCGCAATCGCACTCGCAACTCGAACTTACGCGCTTTGGTTATTTTATGTGTGTGTGTGCCCTTTATGTGTTACTTGTGCATGTTTATTTACGTTTACGAGGTGATCAATCGAAACGCAATCGCAACGCTATCACAATCGAATCGCAAATGCTAAATGCAAGATATGTAGGATGGTTGTATGTTAGATATAGTAGTTGGGATTAAAAGTAATTCGAAGAGGAAACTTTATCGCATCGCTCGCTCGAATCGCAACGCACAACACGCGAATCAACTCGTCGCGCCAAACCATAGGGTCGAGTGGCCAACCGATCAGATGGCTATCCGATCGAGTTGCCACCCGATCGGGCCGCCACCCGATCGGACCACCCTTTCCACTTCGGGAAACCCTATAAATACCCCCCCCTTATTTCCATTTTGGGAAAGTATCAGCTCTCTCCTTCTCTCCATTTGATCCAGTCACCTTTTCTTCGATTTCTCGCGATTCCTGTAAGTTTTCCACCTAAATCTTGTACTTTCTTGATCTACACGCACTTCTACACCTTTCTATCTTTTGAATCTTAACTTTTAACCGTGAAATCATCAAGATTCAAGGTGTTCTAGGATGAGGTCATCATGGTGTTCTTGAGAACTTTATGTTTTGGCTTCAAACCACCAAGAACAACCTAGATCTAACCGATTTCCACAGAAATAAACAAAGATCTTTCATAGATCTGCACATTTGCATGCTGAAAAATGATTGAAAGATGGTTTCTAACTTTCTTTCAACCCTTTTACACTCAATGCACTCAAAACCGATAGGATCGGAGCTTGTCCTAACCTTCTACTTTTTCTTGTTGATGTGTTGGTTCGAGATTTGGATCCTATCCATGAGATTACCGATTTCGGATTGAACATGGAACACCGTCTCGAACAGTTAACTGGTCGGATTTGGGTGATTCCTGTTCGATCAGGTTACTAAGTCGTGACGAGGTTTCTGTTGTTTAATACGTTAACAAATCATCTCGATAAAACGACAAACTATCAAAATGACCAAGGAAGAAGACGATCAGGTCGACAAGGTTGGAGTGTCGCCCGATTGGACTACTGTCCGATCGAATTGTCACCCGATCGGGTTGTCACCCGATCGGCTTGCACTTTGGTCCCACACTTAACTATTATTTCAAACTTCAAGGGTTTTGGAACACCGAACGGATCGCTGTTCGACCGAGTGGCTACCCGATCGACCGACCATCCTCCCATGTGATGTTTTGGAACTTCAACACTTAGACAACTTTCAACATGTTCAATGCACCAGGGTTGCCATCCGATCGGACTACTATCCAATCGAGTGACAAACTGCTGAGAACATGGTTCTCACTGAAGTGTCCAACCATTCGGTTCGTCGTCCGATAGAACGGTCGTTCGATCGATCGACCTGAAAGGTAGATATACTTCAATGTTTTCAAAATGCTACAACGAAAACTTCAAAAGTCAAACCATCAAACACAAACACATCCTTCCCAAACGAAGTAACAATCCACTCGAAAGGTCACCCGATCGACCGGCTACCCGATCGGACTGCCATTCGATCGGATAGCTGTTCGACCCACTGACACTATGTTTCGTTTTACGCACCGCTTATCTTTTATGCTATCGTACTATTCAGGCTAAACTCGCTCTAAGCACTCCCTTCAATCCATCAATCGCTGTGAGTATACTCGAACCCTTTTTGCTTTACGCACTTTTGGGTGTTACATACGTTACTTATTCTAAAACATATCGAACACACTACGCTATACTTCAACGCTAACCGTTACCGCATGTTATACGTGACTAAACGAATGCTTGTTTGTTATGTTTACACATGGAATGTTGTCTACCTGCCTTAGCAACGGTAGTACTATTAGTTTGGACTCAGCACCTGTTCACTCACGGGTTGTTAAGGATAATTAGTTACATGGCTCACAGTGGTGAGTGTGTATCGTGAACTGCCTTGGGCAGTCAACCCGCAGTCATTGGTATCGATAGGTTCATGTCGATAACTAACATGCCTCATTTCACTCTGTGTACGTGCTGGTTATACGTAAACGATTTCGAACTTTATTATATCTATTAAACTTGTATGCTCACCTTTACACTATGTGTATTGACTTTTACTTTAACGTATGTGACAGGGGCTTAGGATGTTTACATGCTTTGCTTGCTATGAAATCAAGGCTAGGAAAGACCTAGATCAACAATAAAGTGTCTGTACTAGAAATCTGAGTTGTCGGAACATAACAATTTGACTAGATCTTGTCTGTAATAATTGTGTTATCTTTTATGACATGGTATGGGACATGTTGCTTTAAATATTTGGTAATTATAGTTGTTATGAAAACTTCTGGACAATCTGTTTTGCTCAGTGCCACGCCCCGATGTTTCCGCCATCGGTTGGGGTGTGACAGATTGGTATCAGAGCCATAACTATAGGGAATTAGGCAAGACTCGACCCAGTCCGGGTTGATGTCTTAGAAACGACCTAGTCTATAGTTAGGCACCAACAGACCGACTTGTGCATGCCCTGTAGGGGTTAGCATGAGCTTACGCTTCGCTATTCTCACGCACGCTACACTATCGCTGCATTCTAAGTGTCGAAGATGAACAAGTGGTTAGGTTGAGATTAGGTGTGAAAACCGCAAACTCTCGACCAAATTACTTGTTCAGCCCGCATTTTTTTCAACTATAAAACACGAGAAATTGCGTTGAATCAGGAGTGAAATCCGTACTTTAACGCAAGCTTTCGTCTCTATTTTTTTTATCGAAAGCAGGAACAAAATTGTTAAGACAGGGGTGAAACCCAAACCTTGACGACTTATTCCGCCCTATTTTTGCTTTACAAAACTCCCACCAAGGACTCGACGGACTCCAACGACTTGAAGTCGCACTATAACTGGAGGGATGTGTGCCGATCGCCCAGATTCAAGGCGATAGTACAGTCCCAAAGGTCGAGGTGTGTGCCGATGGTCCTTGAGAATAGTCGAACCACCTTGGATAGTCGACGTCAAATAGCCGTAGACAATCTATTCCTCGATTTTGAGTGTTTCGATTCTGAGCTCGCTACTGCAACTCTGATATTTGTCGATTTTACGTGTATTTTATGTGTTATTATGATTTATCTGTTTATGTGTTATGATTTTTGGTGTTTATTCGCTTTTCGCTATCGCTTGATCGACACACAAAACCCGCAATCGCTACCTACAGAAAATCGCATGCTACGTAACTCACCTATACTATACACTATGATACCCTTTGTGGGCAATCCCTCGTAACAAAAAGTTCGCGAGCGTAGAACTTTGAATGATAGGTTTCTGTATTCTGACTGTCTCTCTGTGCTTCTAGGAGAATTACGTGATTATATGCCTCTACGTGCTTATGTGTTTCTGTGCTTATGTGATTCCTTGCTTACATGCCTATGTGTTTATGTGATACATGATTGTGTTCCTTAGCTTTATAACGAATCGCTAGACTATTCTAGGGGTAATCAAAATTGTGTTGAGTCCTGTGGTGATGTCTGTTGCAGACAATGTCGTCATCTGGATCTCGCGCTACCCAAGCTGCTCGCCGAAAGCAAGCAGATAAACGCCTCGCCGCCATGCTTACTAAACAGATGGCAAAAGTAGTTCCGCAGATCGTGAGTGAACTGTACGAGAATATGAGCAAATCATCTGAGGAGTCCCGAACTGAAGCTCCTAAGACTGCTTTCAATTTCAAACAGTTCAAGGCTTGTGGGCCAAAGGAATTTACTGGCGAAGGTGACCCTACGGTTTTATTTCAATGGTTTGATTCCATCGAGGTCACCCTACGACAGAGTGGTTGCCCCGATGACCTCCGCACTCTCAACGCGTCTGGCGTCTTCCAATCCCGCGCTTTAGAATGGTGGACGGCTGAGAGGAACAAACGCGGAAACGATGCAGCTTACGGTCTATCGTCGGATGAGCTTGAGGAAGTCATGCTGGAAGAATTCTGCCCTCCTCATGAGCGTCAAAAGTTGGAGGACGAGTTCTGGCATATTAAACATAAGGATGGAGAAAATGCTGCCTTGACTGCTCGCTTCAAGCAGCTCAGCATCATATGTCCTGATCAAGTCAAGACTCCTGAGATAGCAATCAAGAAGTATATCCGGGCTCTGCCGGATTATGTCGCAGATTTCGTGCAAGCTACCAAAACAATAACGATCGAAGAAACCTATCTGCTTGCCGCTGAAATCAATGACAAACGGGTCAGGGCTGGTTTCTGGGATAAAGCTTCGAAGAGCCTGCATCAAGCTACCACCGCCGCACCAACTGCTGAAACCGCCACCGCATCAAGCAACAAGAGGAAGAACAAGAGAAAGAGAAAGAGCAACAGCAACTCCAGCAACAAGAACTGTGCGATCACTGCTGCACCAATTCAAGCTGTACGAGCTCAACAACAACAGCATCAAGAAGCGGCGCCTGTGGCAAATGCCCCGCTTGCTAAGCGTGCATATACTGGGCCACACCTGCTTTGCCCTACTTGCACCTACCACCACCCGACTGGTGTCGCTTGCCGATTTTGTGCTCATTGCAATGTGTACGGCCATTTCACCACCAACTGCCGTGCTCGACAAGCTCCTACTCCAGCTCCTGCTTAACAAGCTCTTTTCACCGCCCCTGAGGGTCAACAAGCTCCTCCGGCACCCGCGGTCAATGCCAGAGTCTGCTTCGCATGCGGCGATCCTAACCATTTCGCCAACATGTGCCCGAACAGGGTTAAGAAACAAGAGCCACAACAGCAGCAGCTACTGCAGCAGCCTCAACAACAGCAACAAGCAGCATGTGCTCGAACTTTCAACATCAACGTGCGCCAAGCCCAGGCTGACAACAACGTGGTCAATGGTACGTTCCTCGTGAATGGTATTTATGCTTCATGTTTGTTTGATACTGGTGTCGATAACTGTTCATTGTGATTGTACTCTTGAACTCAACAATCACATCTTTCCCATCGACCTCATCCCGATGCAACTCGGAAGTTTTGACGTCATAGTAGGCATGGACTTTCTTCATGAAAACCATGCTGAAGTTGTTTGCTTTGACAAGATGATTCGATTCTCGCTCGCTAATGGTGACCAATTGTGTGTTTACGGAGAAGTCGCGTCGAAGAAGCTCCAACTCATGTCGTGTGTCCAGGCTAGCAAGTATCTCCGCAAGGAATACCAAGCTTTCTTGGCTCACATTGTAGTAGCAGAGAAAAAGGAAATTAAGGGAGTGAAAGATGTTCCTGTTATCCGTGATTTTCCAAACGTTTTTCCTAATGAAATCCCCGGACTACCTCCGAGTCGCGATATCGAATTTCGAACCGACCTCATTCCTGGAGCCAACCCTGTCGCTAGAGCTCCCTATCGGCTCGCACCATCCGAGATGCGTGAACTGTCGAGTCAGCTTCAGGAATTGCTCGATAAAGGCTTCATTCGCCCTAGCACCTCTCCGTGGGGCGCACCAGTCCTTTTCGTCAAAAAGAAGGATGGATCGTTCCGGATGTGCATAGACTATAGGGAGTTGAATAAGCTGATGATCAAGAATCGCTATGCCCTGCCTCGTATTAATGATTTATTCGACCAGCTGCTGTCGCAACCCCCGATCCCTAATCCCCGGGAACGGGCGGCCGCGAGCTAGTTTCGGTGGTATCGCGTGTTTGTCTAAATTGGCAGTGAAATTTTCATCAGGACCGTAGTTAGGAAATATTTAATCAGAGTAAAATACCACATTTTCATAACATTAAACACATGGGATAAAACCCAAGTTTTGCATTACACACATTTTCATAGGAATAAATCCTATTTTATTAAATAAAACATCTATTTTATTTTAGGTAACTTTATTGCCACTTTTCCAAGCCTTCAGTGCTGTCCAGCTGGCTTTAATTTGGCTTTCACAGTTTGTTATGTTAGTGCATTACGTCTATTGACTTCGTCTTGTATCATGTAATAGTATGTTTAATGTAATTTAGCTTGAAAGTGGTGATTTCCCTTGAAAATGTCACTTGACAGTTTCAAGCTAAATCAAGATTTCCCTTGAAAGTGTCATGTGTCATTTCAAGCTAAATCAAGATTTCCCTTGAAAGTGGCATGTCATTTCAAGCTAAATCTCCTCCACTATAAATAGCCTTCAAGCTAAATCATTTGTAACGTTTCTGAAATTCCATACCGAGGTGCTGCCGGTGTGAGGACTGATTGTAAACAATAGTATATCAA
The DNA here is from genome assembly GCA_030545235.1 of Helianthus tuberosus. Lineage (NCBI taxonomy): Eukaryota > Viridiplantae > Streptophyta > Magnoliopsida > Asterales > Asteraceae > Helianthus > Helianthus tuberosus. The sequence goes on from CM060398.1 coordinate 19,730,793, forward strand.
TATAATCAGTGTTAAAGTGATACGCAAGCTGTTTCGCAATCGGTTTCTTAGTTTCCGCCTCTGAAACTGATAAAATCTCTTCTGAACGACTCGTTCGGGTCGCAAACCGATCCTACAAGTGGTATCAGAGCTCAGGAGGAAGAGATCTTGTCAAAACAGCTCGTGTTCATCACTTTTTCTGACTTCTATACCTTCTTTTCAAAATTAATCAAGTTTTCATGGTTAAAATGGACTGATTTTCTCATATAGTGTGCGATACATTGAATTAACAAATCCTTGAAAGATTCAGACCTAAAATCAGCCTAGAACTTGATCAATTTTGCAAAAATCAGATCAAATTGATGATGTCAGCACATTTCAAGCGAAATTAGCTGTTTGATTTCGCTTGCAAACAAGATTTCGCTTGAGAAATTGACCAGATTACACTTGAATTTGTTTGATTTCGCTTCAGGGTGTTATTCAGCTTAAGACCATTCAAGCGAAATTAAAGATTTCGCTTCTGAGAGTTTTTCTGTTTGAGTTTACCTTGTGAGTCTCACTTAAGATCAACACACTGCTTAAAAAAAAATCATCGATTTATGTGATTCATTTAACAAGGATCAGTATATTGAGACAAGAGATCATGTGAAATTTGATTGATGTGCATGTGAACTTTAAATATAGTTGTCGGTTTGCACAAGATTTCATGTGATTCAAGATGTTTATCGATTATTTGAATTGATCAATTAAAATCATCTGCTAGTGTTAAAAGTTGAGGTCCAATGAGAAATCTTTGAACATGTGTTATTGTTGGTTGCTTTATCTTGTTTGAAATTCAAAATTGTATGTAAATCATAAATCACGAGATATTCGAAGTTCTGCCTTTGCATGTGATAATAATATGATGTGATACATAGTTGTTTTCACGTGATTAAAAGAATTGAGGCCCAATCATAATCATTTTGTCCATTGAAAATTGTCGACTGTCTTTCAATAACTCGAAATAAAGTAGTGTTGTCAGCCTTTTTCATGTGATTATCTCAGATCATGTAACTTTGTTTTTGAAGGTCCAATCAGATTTATTGGCATTCAAAGGTGTCGAGTTAGTGGATTTTGACATCAAAATTGATTTTGTTTTGAATTGGAAATTTATCGAAACTGTTTGAAAAATGGCAGAAATGTTTGATGAAAAAGAAAACCATGATCTTGAAAGTTTAAATAGTTGGTATATGAGAACTGTGGATAGCAATTATAGAAATGTGAGTACGGACATTTGGATTAAAAGTTTTGAACATTTCATGTGTCAAAAGGATGAAACGTTGGATGAGTTGGAAATACGGTTTAAAATTTTAATGAACAATTTGAGAAACAAGAATATTAGAATATCAAATGATGAACAGATATCGAAATTGGCAAATGCATTACCTGCTAAATGGGATGAATTCTTGGTTGAGCTAAAAAGGAAAGATTTTTTTCAAGAACTTTATCCAAAACAGTTCTTTAATGAGGTTAATGCAGAGTTTCGTAAGGAATATAAGAAAAAGAAGGAATTTTTGACCGAAATGGAAAAGAATTTACAAAAATTGGAATTGGATGTAATTACTGAAATTGATAATAGAATTCGTGTGTGTCTTGCAACAAAGAGTATTCTGAAATATGATATTAAAAGGAAATGTTATATTGATGAAAGTATGAATCCTTTTGATTTCGTTAAACTCTTTTGTGCAGGAACATATAAGATGGAAACAAAGGATATTTCAAAGAACGAAGAATCTTTGAAGCTTGGATCTTCAAGTTCAGAATCAGTGTGCTCTAAATGTGATAACTTTAAGGCTGATAATGACAAACTCTTGAAAGATGCAGAAAGTTTGACATTGGAAGTCAAAAAGTTGAAGGATGAGAAGCAAGCTGATATTAACCAGATTCTTATGTTGCAGGGAAATTGTGAAAAACTTAAATCTGAAAATGTCAAACTATTGAGTGATGTGGACAGTTTGACATTGGAAAACAAAGTTTTGAAAGAAAAAGAAAAAGAGTTTAAAAATGAAAAATTAAAAATTGAAAAAGATTTTCAAAGTCAAATGAAGGTTTTAGAAGATGAAAAATCTGTTATTTTTAACAATAATCTTGAAAAACATATTGAAATAAATTCTCATCTTCAGAAAATCATTCGGCTTGAAAATGATGCTGAAATTGCTCGAAATAAAATTACCGAGCTTGAGAATAAATTGAAAGGTTTTGTGAATTCTACATCACATGTTTGTCCAAAACCGATCAATTCTGTTCCAATAAGTGACAATGTCACAAATTTTGACAAAGTCAAAATTGAAGATTGTGATGAAATATCTGATGATGAAAAAGAAAAGAAAAATATTTTTAGATTTACAAGAAAAATTTAAAAATACTGTTTTGCAATCTACTGAAACAGGTGAATGTTCTAAACAAAAACCTGTTAAGAAGAGTGTAGAACAGAAACAAAAAGTTAAAAATTTGAAAAATTTTAAAAATGAAAATAAAAGCTCATCAGATAAGTCATCCAATCATTATCAAAAATCACAAAAATTTAAAAATGAAAACTCACAAAATGTTGGTAATAAGTGGTGCAGGTTTGACCACAGTGCTCAAAGGACAAATCATGTTTACGAAAGGAGAAATGATTACCACAAAGCCAAACAATGTTATGATCTAAAAGTTTGGAATGACAGAAGTGGATGGTACGATAACAGAGTGTGCTACACCTGTGGTGTTAGAGGACACATTGCTGTTAACTGCCAGAATTGGTATTGTGAGACAAGAAGATGCATTGAATGTAATATCAGAGGACATATTGCCAGAGATTGCCCAAGGAGATCGATGGGAAGATCGAGGGTTGAATCTCTGAGAACGGTAAAGAAACCAGTCACTGTCAAGCCCAAAGAACAGAAAGTGGAAGATAAGAAAGTAAAGCTTTCACAGGGGCAGAGAGACAGATTGAGGAAGAAGAGGAAGAAGGCGAGAGAGTATTTGGAGAAGATTTTGTCTTCGGGTTCACCGGTTGGTTCGAATAAAAGTTCTGATGAATCGATTCACTCGACGGCAAAGTCAAGCAAATTGAATTCTTCAGATGCAAATATGAGGACAAACAAGAAGAAAAAGAAAGTTGTCGGCGATGAATCTGGCTCATCCAAGTCAGACAAGCCAAGATCGGGCAATGAATCTGATTCCACAAAATCAGATGAGCCACAAGTTGAGGTAAAGAAGGAAGAGACAGTTCCGTTAATGAATGATGAGAATTTTCCACCATTACAAGCCGCAAACCTAAAATCAAAAGGTGTTGAAACTAGAAAAATGTTTAATAGCAATGTTGAACATATTTTTAGTAAGATGGCTGATGGTAAGGAAAAAGGAGTGAAAGAATTTTATGAAGAAAAGAGAAAAGCTCAAAATGCACCTAAGGCTGGTCAGGCTTGGGTGTCAAAATCTGTTGGTTGAATTCCTGACTTGTCGGAGCTTCCAGGTTGGTAAGTGTGAAGCAGGTATCGGCATCATTCTTGAGAAATTCACAGGATGGTAACTGTGATATTTCGTCTTACAAGTGGTTAATCAAGGACATTAAGTTGTACTTGATTTTCTACAAGTGATAGTGGTGTTTGACCTAATAATGTTAAATTTTCAAAATGGTTAAAAGAGAACAAGGTGATGTAATGACCCCGAATCCACAAGTGATGGATAAATAAACTAATTTTTCCGGAAAAACCATTCTGATTAAAACAAACTTAAGTGTTTTGAAATCATTATGGGAAAATAGTTTGTTGTACGGGGGAGTGTTGATTGAATACGCCGAAACCCTCACGGCTGAACAAACATGATTACTTTCACCAGATTGAAAAACGGTTTTCAAACTGTAAAAAATCAATGTGTTGTAAATCATGGGGGTATGTTAGATTTTCTGCAAATCAGTACACTTTTAGCAGAAAATGGATGGCGAGAGAAAGCTATCAGTGTTGGTTGTCAAATTTTCTTTATATGGTTTTGCATTTTAGGGGGAGAAATATTGTTGTTAGAAAATACAAAAACATTTGAAAATTTGAAAAATTCAAAAACATGATAAAATTCAAAAATTTGAGTTTTGTGTAAAAAGAGGAAATGATAGTACATCAGTAGACAGTTACAGTATGCTAAAGAAATGGAAAGTTTAAATGTGTTAAACGATCTCACCGTGGATGTGTCGGTAGGTTTTTATACATTTAGTAAACTTTTTCGGGATATAAACTTAAAACTTACTTGCTTATTTCGTGGGGAACACTACTTGAATATATAGGTAACCCCTGAAATCTCGTTTGAAAGGTTTCGTATTCTGATATACAGGTTTTTATACTCAATGATGTCTGGGGTATTATTCCAGGACTTCTGCTGAACAGTAGTTCTGACCTAGTCCTCGAATAATACTTTCCGCAAATGCTTGAAACATAGCATCACCCTTAGCATATATGATAAGACAATAAAATTGCTTAGCAATGCTGTTGTAAAAAAAGATCCTCTAAAGGGGACACACCCAAGTTGAGTCATGATCTCTCTGCTGAACGGTAGTTCTGACCTGAGCTCTCATGATTCTTCATAAATTATTAACCCCTTACAGATATCATTTGTGTTATAATTGCCTGTAAGACTGAATATTGGGATCTAGATACAGGAGTATATTCAAGAGGTGGGACACATGAATAGGTTTAAGTTCTTAAAATACCTAATTCGTATCTTGAATCAGTTGAAATTTGTGTGAAAATTTAAGTGGATCAGTATATCGACAATCTAAGTGAATTGTTTAATACTTACTGTGTTAATTAAGCTCAACGGTACTTGTGACTTGTCAGTAACTGATATGATCCTCTAACGCATACTCAAAACAAAAATTATTGTCTGTAAATATGTTTGTACATATTTCGTTATTGCTTTATATTTTCAGAAAATACTAAAAGATTTTTGATTCTGTTTTATTTTCGACAACCGATGTCTGAGTGCTGAGTTTCAAAATCTAAGTATGTTGATTGTGTTTCTGAGAATAAAACAAGTTCATTAATTTGAAACTTGAAATTTCTAAAATCAAAAACAGTTTGTGATATCTCCAAGGTCATTAATTTGGTCTTGGATGATTAACTGTGGGGGATTTGGATGCTTATACTGTTATAGAGCTAGTTTCTGATTCGATTCGATGAAACTGCCAAATTCATGAAAAGTGGTTTAGAAGGTTTGAATTGTCAGATTACAATATCTGGAAGTTTTAAATGTTTTTACTTATAGTTGCATGAGTGATTGCAGGAAAAGTCCAGACTACGATCCCGAAAGCAGAGTCTAAGGGGGAGTCTGAAGACAAGTTTGAAACAAAGAAAAGCTTGGAGATAGAAAGCTAGGTGTCGATCCCAAAGCACGGAAGCTTGATGAAAGGGGGAGCCTGAAGCTGATAGAAGAAGAGAGTGATGGATGTGTACAATGTTACAATCTGAGTGAGGATGCAGAATGATCAAGACTGAAGAAGGTGTCATAACAGAGAATAGTCACTGAAGACTTCGTCAATATCCGAGGGGGAGTCTGTTAGTGCATTACGTCTATTGACTTCGTCTTGTATCATGTAATAGTATGTTTAATGTAATTTAGCTTGAAAGTGGTGATTTCCCTTGAAAGTGTCATGTGTCATTTCAAGCTAAATCAAGATTTCCCTTGAAAGTGGCATGTCATTTCAAGCTAAATCTCCTCCACTATAAATAGCCTTCAAGCTAAATCATTTGTAACGTTTCTGAAATTCCATACCGAGGTGCTGCCGGTGTGAGGACTGATTGTAAACAATAGTATATCAATATAATCAGTGTTAAAGTGATACGCAAGCTGTTTCGCAATCGGTTTCTTAGTTTCCGCCTCTGAAACTGATAAAATCTCTTCTGAACGACTCGTTCGGGTCGCAAACCGATCCTACATGTTACCTGAAACACGTTTTAAAAACATTTGTCAGTGGGAAATACTGGTGAGTGAATCCCGGTTTAATCAAGTTTAAATAAAGCCCATTGTACAGTATTGAGGGCGATCTCGCAATTACATTTGTTCCCAAGTTATATCAATTAACATCCATGGTACTGTCAGACCCGACTTGTGGAAATGTTACTCCTTGACCAGGTGGTAACAAATTTTGTATACAAAACCCCAACATACTCATGATAATTGTATTCTTACAAATACTCAATAACTGCTTGATATATAATTAATCGTGTGAGGTTTTGCAAAAACAATTCACAAAAAGGTTTACAAAAAGCGGATAAACACACATTGTTGTCTTAGATTTTCCGTAAGGGTTTCCTGGTGACAATCTATAATTTACACAAATGCACACGCGTTAGTATAATAACCCATTTTAACATTAGTAATACCCTCCCTGAGACGGCATTCCAACGACTACGTCGGGCAGAACCACGACAGCCGTTACGGAACCCTAGATCAATCGGGCAGCGTATCTAATACGTATCCAGGGGTTATAATACTTACAACGGAGCAGAACTTCGATATTTAGGGGGGGTATAATACCCGTAGATTATTCCTACAATTTAGATTTGCGAGAAAGAAAACGTTTTTGAACGAATTCGAATGAAGATCCGATGGCCAGCTTATATAGTGCTTCACTTCGGTTTTCTCGCGGCCCGCGTAAAACAAGGCAAGGGCCTTACGCGGCCCGCGTCAACTATAGTCAACGCGTAGCTTGTCCGGATCAGCTTATAGGTCTGCCGGGTGTTGGGCCAGGTGGCGGCCCATGGTCGTGCCAGGTTTTTAAGTTATCGCGGCCCGCGTAAAGGTTGGGGTGGGGTTTACGCGGCCCGCCTCAACCCAAAAATCATGTTTTTAATTAAATTTAATAATAATTAAGGTATTCGGGGCCCATTTTCACGTATGGGTGTATTTTTGGACATATTGGGATATTTTAAAATATATCAGGGTGTCGGAAATAATTCGAGGGTGCGGTTTATTTAGGATTGTTACAGCTACAAGGTGCTACGTGCTTTTCCAAGATCGATCTACATTCAGGCTACCACCAACTACGCATTCAAGAGGAGGATATACCCAAAACCGCTTTTCGCACCCGATACGGCCATTATGAATTCGTTGTTATACCTTTTGGTCTAACTAACGCACCCGCGGTCTTTATGGATCTAATGAATCGCATGTGTAAACCTTTTCTCGGCCTTTTCGTCATCGTGTTCATCAATGATATCTTGATCTATTCCAAGTCGAAAACCGAACACGCGCAACATCTACGTTTGGTTCTCGAGCTACTCCAAGGGAATCGACTGTATGCCAAATTCTCCAAGTGTGAATTCTGGCTGGGGGAGGTTCAATTCCTCTGTCACATTATCAATAGTCAAGGTATTCATGTCGACCCCGCGAAGATCAAAGCTGTCAAGAGTTGGGTTACACCTAAGAACCCGACTTCACTTTGACCAGAACTAATCTCTTGTGCTTGAGATTCTTGACTTTCCTGTCTTCAATCTGTAGAGGCCTTTCTACAAATTTGAGTTGTTCATTTACCTCTATATCTTTAAGAGGTACTACTAGTGATTCATCAGCTAAATACTTTTTGAGATTAGATACATGAAATACATCATGTATTCCTGCCATTTCCTCTGGCAGTTGTAGCTGATAGGCTACAGGTCCTATTCTTCTAATAATCTCAAAAGGTCCAACATACCTGGGACTTAGCTTTCCTCTTTTGATGAATCTTACCACTCCTTTCCAAGGAGAGACCTTTAACAATACTTTATCTCCTACTTGAAATTCCAATGGTTTGCGTCAGTTATCAGCATAGCTCTTCTGTCGATCACGTGCTGCTTTTAGTCGTTCCTTGACTTGAATAATCTTGTTAGTTGTTTCTTGTACTATCTCAGGTCCAGATAGTTGCTTCTCCCCAATTTCTGCCCAACAGAATGGGGCGGTACTTTCGTCCATAAAGTGCTACGAATGGTGCAGCGTTGATACTTGTGTGATAACTATTATTATAAGAAAATTCTATTAAAGGTAAATGATCGTCCCAATTACCTCCGAAATCAATTACACAAGCTCTAAGCATGTCTTCCATCGTCTGAATTGTTCTTTCGCTTTGTCCGTCCGTTTGAGGATGATAAGCTGTGCTCAGATTTAACTTGGTTCCCATTGCTTTTTGGAAACTTGACCAAAAATGAGAGGTAAAACGGCTATCCCTATCAGAAAAAATTGATAAAGGTATCCCATGTAATGAAACGATTTCATTTACATATAATTTAGCTACCTGTTCCATACTGAAAGTTTCTTTCATTGGTAGGAAATGAGCTAACTTGGTTAATCTATCTACAATCACCCAGATTGTATCATTACCTTTTCTTGTTTTTGGTAATTTAGTAATAAAATCCATTGTTATCAATTCTCATTTCCACACTGGCATTTCTAACTGTTGTAACAAGCCTGAGGGTTTCTGATGTTCAGCTTTAACTTGTGAGCAAGTTAAACATTTAGAAACATAGGTTGCTATGTCCTTTTTCATTCCTATCCACCAGAAATTTTTTCTTAAATCCTGGTACATTTTATCACTTCCTGGGTGCATCGTATATTTAGACTTATGGGCTTCTTCTAGTATACGATGACGTAGGTTTCCTAATTTAGGTATCCACATTCTCTTTTCATGGAATCTCCAAATTCCATCTGTTCCTTGTTCTAATTCCTTAATCATTCCTTTTAATTTTTCAGTATCATCCTTGATTACTGATTCTTGTGCTTTTCTAATTTGATCATTTAAATCTACTTGTAGATTTAATTTAAGGGAACGTACCCTTTTTAGCTTTTCGTGATACTTTCGGCTTAAAGCATCTGCCACTACATTTGCTTTTCCTTCATGATACTGGATATCACAATCATAATCACTAAGCATTTCCATCCAACGTCTTTGTCTCATATTCAACTCTTTTTGCCCGAAAACATACCTTAAACTTTTATGATTAGTAAATATGGTAAACTTACTACCATAAAGATAATGTCTCCAAATTTTCAAAGCAAAAATTATTGCTCCTAATTCTAGATCATGGGTTGAGTAATTTTCTTCATGATTCTTAAGTTGTCTAGAGGCATAAGCTATAACCTTTTGACGTTGCATTAATACACATCCATAACCTAGTTTGGAAGCGTCACAATAGACTACAAAGTCTTCAGTTCCTTCTGGTAACGCTAGTATGGGTGTATTAGTTAATCTTTGCTTAAGAATTCTAAAGGCTTCTTCTTGCTTTGGTCCCCATTCGAAATTAATTGATTTACAGGTTAACTTAGTTAAAGGGATGGCTATTCTAGAGAAATCTCAAATAAATCTTCTATAATAACCGGCCAATCCTAAGAAACTTCTAACCTCGGTTGGTGACTTAGGTGTTTTCCATTTAGTAATTGCCTCGATTTTTGTGGGATCCACATGAATTCCTTCATGGTTAACTAAGTGTCCAAGAAACTGTACCTTTCTAACCAAAATTCGCACTTTGAAAACTTAGCATAAAGCTTTTCCTTTCTTAGCAAACTTAGAAGTGTGTGCAAATGCTTTGCATGATCTTCCTTACTTTTTGAATAAATGAGAATATCATCAATAAAAACAATTATTGAATTTATCCAAATATGGCTTACATATTCGGTTCATCATGTCCATAAATGCGGCTGGGGCATTGGTTAAATCAAATGGCATGACAGTAAATTCATAATGACCATACCTTGTTCTGAACGCGGTTTTAGGGATGTCCTCTTCCTGTACCTTTAATTGATGATATCCTGTCCTTAAATCGATTTTAGAGAAAAATCGAGCTCCTTGCAGTTGATCGAACAGATCATCGATTCTCGGTAATGGGTACCGATTCTTAATCGTGACCTTGTTTAATTCACGGTAGTCAATGCACATACGCATTGATCCGTCCTTCTTTTTAACGAATAAAATTGGCGCTCCCCATGGGGATGAACTTGACTGTATAAATCCTTTTTCCAACAATTCATCTAATTGTTTCTTCAGTTCTTGCATTTCTGCGGGTGCCAACCGGTAAGGTGCTTTGGCAATTGGTGTTGTTCCTGGTAGCAGGTGAATTATGAATTCAACTTCTCTATCTGGCGGTAGTCCTGGTAATTCCTCTGGAAATACATCTGAAAACTGAGACACTACTGGAATGTCTTTTAGTTCCTTTCCTTTAGTGTTAGTGATTATGGAAATCAAATACACTATAGACCCTTTTCTTATATAACTTGCAGTTTTCATCACAGAGATGAATTTCGTGGATCTAAATGGTTTATCACCTTTAATTGTGATATTTTCACCTTTTGGTGAATTTACTTGGATTGACTTTTGATCACATAAAATACTGGCTTTATTGGCTGTTAACCAATCCATTCCTAAAACGTCATCAAATCCTGCCAGATTCATTGGGTAAAGGTTTGCAATAAACTTTTGGTTTAAAATTTCAATTCTTGCTCCCTGCAAGATTTCAGAAATCCTAACCATTTCTCCATTAGCTGTTTCTACTAGACATTCTTGTGCTAGTTTAGTTAATGACTGATTTAGAAGTTTGCAAAATGAAGTATTAATAAAACTTTGGTTTGTACCAGAGTCAAATAATACTTTAGCAAAAACATCATTAACAAAAAACGTACCGTCTATAACGTCCGGAATCATCTTAGCTTCATCGGCAGTCAGAACGAAGGCTCTAGCATTTTTAGTGTTCCTGTTGTTCACAGCTGGAGCCAATTTCGGACAATTTGGCTTGATGTGACCTTTTTCTCCACAGTTGAAGCACAGTCCATTACTGGATTTTCTCCTGCAATCTTCTTCCTTGTGTCCTAGCATCTTGCAGAAATTGCAAAGAGTAGAGCATTTTCCTAAATGCTTTTTCTTGCAGACTTTGCAAAATGGTGCAGAGGTAGAACCCATATTCCTACGGTTGTATTTCCCAGAACGAAATTCTTGGGTAAGCCTCTGTGCTAGGTTTTTCCTCTGGTCTTCTTCTCTAGTACGTATTAATTCATCAGTCAAGGTGTTTGTTAATTCTACAGCTTCTTCTATAGTTTGAGGTCTAGCTGCCTTGACTACATGTCTAATCTCTCCAATTAATCCCTAGATGTAACGGGAGATTAGTACCGATTCTGGTGATGCAAGGGTTGGTACTATTCTAGCATATTCAAAGAATAACTTTGTGTACCCTTTACTATCTATTCCATTCATCCTAAGATTTAGGAATTTGTTTGCTATTAGTTCCTTTTCATTAGGAGGGCAAAATTTCCTTTCTACCATGTTCCTAAATTCTTCCCATTCCATATTGTATACCCTATCACTTCCTCTAGATTGGAGGATAGTGTTCTACCACTCTAAGGCTGAATTATTAAATAGATTAGAAGCAAACATTATCTTGTCCTCTTCCGCATATTTGCTTATTTTCAGAACAGCCTCAGTCTTTTCTATCCAGCGTAGAGCTGCGATAGGTTCTTCATTGCCCGAGAATTCTATCGGTTTACAGGACCAGAATTCTTTGTAAGAACAACCATAAGGCATGGTTCTTCTTCTTTTGGGAATGGGCACTTGAAGTACAGGGCCATTGTTCACGCTGTGTTCTGGTTCAATTGGTCACTTACTGCTATGTTTACTTTTATTATTCGCTTCCTGAACCGTTTGAATAATAAATGGCATTGCATCTATGATTCCTTGTGCAACTATATGTTGGATAGCACTATTATCCACTTGGTTTCCATTGTTATTGATGCTGGGATTCTCATTAACCAAGTTAATGTTACTCTGGTTATCGTTATTCAGATTTTCATGATTCCCTTCGTCGGCCATCTGAATTTTAAACATTTACCACATATTAATATCACAAAATAATATTTTAATATAGCCAATCATATGACACGCATTTTGGTCAAAAGCGTCGATCATTGCGACTTTACTCTATTCATATACTATGCATCTATTACACACCAGTACTGAAATAAAAATTACAATACCAACTGAAATAAAATTACACTAATAGTAGTAGGCATCCGTACACACATATTTTATTTTATTACTTATTTTATTATTATTACTATTACCGTCTCTACCATCACATTCATGGATATGGATTCATCCAGAAATCCATATTGCGCTCGTCATACTTCCAGACGAGCCTCTCTCCTACCTGTCTCATCCTTTCACTACTCTCTAAAATTTCCTCACCAAAAGTCCTAAGTTCTTGTACATTTTCTGCACTCATTGGGGGTGCAGGTTCTAGGACTGGGTTCGGAATTTGGGGTGCGGGTTCCTGGTATGGAGGTGTAGGAGCCTGGAATCGATAAGGATCTTCTAAAATTTCCCTAATGTATTCGTCGTGATAATAGGGATCTAAAGGATACAAACCTGGGTAGGCTCCCACGTTTGGCATGGGCATGTCTCCATGTATCGGGTAACGTTGCACAAAGTCCCTATTGCCGTCCCACCAAGGGTCGTAATTTGGGTCTAAGGGGTTTGGTGCTGGTACCCTAGGTATTTCTTCCGGATTGAAGTCATGCATTTCTACTTGGTTTTCAGGGTTTTCTATTTCCATTGGTTGGTCAGGAATTGGTAGTTGTGGTTGGGGTGCTATTATTTGCTCCAGATTAGGGTCAGCTGCAGTGGTTGCTAGGATGTGGATGTTGGCTATACCCCTATTGATCATGTCCTGGGCATAGGCATCTGTCTCTCTCTTGGCTGCTGCTAATGCTCTCTGGTCTTGTAACTTTTTCATACGTTTTCTACGCTCATGTGCCCCTCTACTGAATCATCCCCTCTTTTTCTGAGGAAATGGCTCTTCTGACTGAGCCTTAAACACAAAGATTCCTTCTTCCGTATCAGCAGAGCACCCTGAGAGGGCAGACTGAGAAGAGGAGGTGCCTTCGCTTCTAGGCGAACCAGACAATTGACGGTACGCGTCAGATAGTCCTTGGTCGCTCATACTGTAAGCTAACAAATAGTCAAATAACACATAACAATAAATAAAGTTATGCACGTATTTCTGTAATTTATTTCCTAACAAATTGAATTTTGATGTCAGCAGAACGCTTCTGTGGCTGAATCACTGGCCTAGCTCTGATACCACCTTCTGTCCCAACCCCTGATCCCTAATCCCCGGAAACGGGCGGCCGCGAGCTAGTTTCGGTGGTATCGCGTGTTTGTCTAAATTGGTAGCGGAATTTTCATCAGGACCGTAGTTAGGAAATATTTAATCAGAGTAAAATACCACATTTTCATAACATTAAACACATGGGATAAAACCCAAGTTTTGCATTACACACATTTTCATAGGAATAAATCCTATTTTATTAAATAAAACATCTATTTTATTTTAGGTAACTTTATTGCCACTTTTCCAAGCCTTCAGTGCTGTCCAGCTGGCTTTAATTTGGTTTTCACAGTTTGTTACCTGAAACGCGTTTTAAAAACATTTGTCAGTGGGAAATACTGGTGAGTGAATCCCAGTTTAATCAAGTTTAAATAAAACCCATTGTACAGTATTGAGGGCGATCTCGCAATTACATTTGTTCCCAAGTTATATCAATTAACATCCATGGTACTGTCAGACCCGACTTGTGGAAATGTTACTCCTTGACCAGGTGGTAACAAATTTTGTATACAAAACCCCAACAAACTCATGATAATTGTATTCTTACAAATACTCAATAACTGCTTGATATACAATTAATCGTATGAGGTTTTGCAACAACAATTCACAAAAAGGTTTACAAAAAGCGGATAAACTCACATTGCTGTCTTAGATTTTTTTCGTAAGGGTTTCCTGGTGACAATCTATAATTTACACAAATGCACACGCGTTAGTATAATAACCCATTTTAACATTAGTAATACCCTCCCCGAGACGACATTCCAACGACTACGTCGGGCAGAACCACGACAGCCGTTACCGAACCCTAGATCAATCAGGCAGCGTATCTAATACGTATCCAGGGGTTATAATACTTACAACGGAGCAGAACTTCGCTATTTTGGGGGTATAATACCCGTAGATTATGCCTACAATTTAGATTTGAGAGAAAGAAAATGTTTTTGAACGAATTCGAATGAAGATCCGATGGCCTGCTTATATAGTGCTTCACTTCGGTTTTCTCACGGCCCGCGTAAAATAAGGCAAGGGCCTTACGCGGCCCGCGTCAACTATAGTTAACGCGTAGCTTGTCCGGATCAGCTTATAGGTCTGCCAGGTGTTGGGCCAGGTGGCGGCCCATGGTCGTGCCAGGTTTTTAAGTTATCGCGGCCCGCGTAAAGGTTGGGGTGGGGTTTACGCGGCCCGCCTCAACCCAAAAATCATATTTTTAATTAAATTTAATAATATTTAAGGTATTCGGGGCCCGTTTTCACGTATGGGGTGTATTTTTGGACATATTGGGATATTTTAAAATATATCAGGGTGTCGGAAATAATTCGAGGGTGTCGGTTTATTTAGGATTGTTACAGCTACATGGTGCTACGTGCTTTTCCAAGATCGATCTACGTTCAGGCTACCACCAACTACGCATTCAAGAGGAGGATATACCCAAAACCGCTTTTCGCACTCGATACGACCATTATGAATTCGTTGTTATGCCTTTTGGTCTAATTAACGCACCCGCGGTCTTTACGGATCTAATGAATCACGTGTGTAAACCTTTTCTCGACCGTTTTGTCATCGTGTTCATCAATGATATCCTGATCTATTCCAAGTCGAAAACCGAACACGGTCAACATCTACGTTTGGTTCTCGAGCTACTCCAAGGGAATCGACTGTATGCCAAATTCTCCAAGTGTGAATTCTGGCTGGGGGAGGTTCAATTCCTCGGTCACATTGTCAATAGTCAAGGTATTCATGTCGACCCCGCGAAGATCGAAGCTGTCAAGAGTTGGGTTACACCTAAGAACTCGACTGAAGTCCGTTCTTTTATCGGAATGGCGGGCTATTATCACTGATTTATCAAAGGATTCTCTAAGATCGCCGTGCCGCTCACTTCTCTCACGCACAAGGACAAGCCTTTCGTCTGGGGAACCGGACAAGAGACTGCCTTTCAAACCCTCAAGCATATGCTTTGCAATGCTCCCGTCCTCACTCTACCCTACAGAAACAATGACTTTATTGTCTATTGTGATGCCTCAACCCTCGGTCTCGGCTGTGTTCTCATCCAACGAGACAAGGTTATCGCTTACGCGTCTCGTCAGCTTAAGATCCACGAGAAGAACTACACAACCCACGATCTCGAGCTAGGTGCAGTTGTTTTTACGCTGAATATATGGTGACACTACCTGTATGGTCATAAGTGTACGATCTTCACAGATCATAGGAGCCTACAGCACATCCTCAGCCAGAAAGAACTTAATATGCGCCAACGCCGATGGGTTGAACTTCTCACGGATTACGACTGTGAGATCCGTTATCATCCTGGCAAAGCAAATGCCGTTGCCGACGTTCTCAGCAGACGGAGCTATTTGCATAGCACCCGTAACTTTCAAACCCAGTATGATCTCGAATCCCTTATCCGTGAAGCCCAACATGTATGTTTTACCGAACGCACTTTGAAGAATGAAAGAATCTACCACGATGGAGCCCAGCTAGTGAATAAGTCAAATGGGATATTCCATTATCTAGACCGAATTTGGATCCCTAAACGGACCGATTTGACTCAAATTTTGATGGACGAAGCCCACAAATCCCGATATTCTATTCATCCCTGTGCCGATAAAATGTACCAGGACCTTCGCTACAAGTACTGATGGCCGGGCATGAAAAGGGATATCGCTCTCTACGTTGGAAAGTGCCTGACTTGCTCGAGAGTCAAGGCTGAACATCAAAGACCCTCTGACTTGCTTGAGCAACCCCCAATCCCTATGTGGAAATGGGAAAGCATAGCTATGGACTTTATAACGAAACTTCCGCGCACGCCATCAAGTCACGACAGCATCTGGGTTGTTGTTGACCGTTTGACCAAATCTACTCACTTTTTGCCAATACGGGAAGACTACAAGGTAGAAAGATTAGCCTGAATCTACACCGACGAGATCATTTGTTGACATGGGACGCCTCACGACATCATCTCTGACCGTGATGCTAGGTTTACCTCGCGCCTGTGGGAGACGTTTCAAATGGCTCTCGGTACTACGCTCAATCTAAGAACCGTATTCCACCCTCAAACTGACGGTCAGACTGAGAGAACGATTGGTACTCTTGAAGACATGCTCCGTTCGTGTGTCATAGACTTCGGTGGTAATTGGGACGCATACTTACCTTTAGTCGAATTCTCGTACAATAACAGTTATCACGCCAGCATTCAAATGGCACCATTTGAGGCATTATATGGAAGAAGATGTCGATCGCCTATTGTATGGCACGAGATCGGGCACTCGTAATTAACCAGTCCTGAGCTATTGCAAGAAAGGACTGACAAAATCCTCCAGATTAGAGACAATCTTCTAAAAGCTCAGAGTCGTCAGAAAAGTTACGCCGATAGACGACGCAAGCCCCTTGAATTTGACGTTGGTGACTACGTACTCTTAAAAGTTTCACCTTGGAAGGGTGTGATCCGATTCGGCAAGAAAGGAAAGCTCGCGCCTCGATATGTTGGACCCTTTAAGATTCTGGAAAGGATTGGAAACGTGGCCTACAGACTCGAACTACCGGAGGAACTTAACAACGTTCACCCGACTTTCCATGTCTCGAACCTCAGAAAGTGTCTGGCTGAGCATGATTTACATGTTCCTTTAGGAGATCTACAAGTGAACGAAACATTACACTTCGTGGAAAAGCCTGTCGAGATCATGGATCGACAAACCAAGCAGCCCCGACGCTCACGCATTCTTATTGTGAAGGTTCGCTGGGAAGGCAAACGAGGCGCAGAGTTCACTTGGGAACTCGAAGGTGATATGAAGGCGAAGTACCCGCAGTTGTTTGTTACGGCTTCGGCCTAATTTCAGGACGAAATTCCCTTAAGAAGGGGAGGCTGTAACACCCCGTGTTTCGAAAGTCAAAGTCAAAGTCAAGTTTGACTGTTTTGACTTCTTTGACTTCTAGAAAATCTATTTATTTCATTGCGTTAGTTGTATTATGTGGAGTATTTATTAATAATCGAGGTTTAATCGCTATTTATCGCTTTATCGCTAATCGCAATCGCACTCGCAACTCGAACTTACGCGCTTTGGTTATTTTATGTTTGTGTGTGCCCTTTATGTGTTACTTGTGCATGTTTATTTACGTTTACGAGGTGATCAATCAAAACGCAATTGCAACGCTATCATAATCGAATCGCAAACGCTAAATGCAAGATTTGTAGGATGGTTGTATGTTAGATATAGTAGTTGGGATTAAAAGTAATTCGAAGAGGAAACTCTATCGCATCGCTCGCTAGAATCGCAACGCACAACACGTGAATCAACTCGTCACGCCAAACCATAGGGTCGAGTGGCCAACCGATCGGATGGCTATCCGATCGAGTTGCCACCCGATCGGGCCGCCACCCGATCAGACCACCCTTTCCACTTCGGGAAACCCTATAAATACCCCCTTATTTCC
This sequence comes from Helianthus tuberosus, assembly GCA_030545235.1. Lineage (NCBI taxonomy): Eukaryota > Viridiplantae > Streptophyta > Magnoliopsida > Asterales > Asteraceae > Helianthus > Helianthus tuberosus. Next base: position 19,748,336 of record CM060398.1, read on the forward strand.
ATTTTGGGAAAGTATCAGCTCTCTCCTTCTCTCCACTCGATCCAGTCACCTTTTCTTCGATTTCTCGCGATTCCGGTAAGTTTTCCACCTAAATCTTCTACTTTCTTGATCTACACGCACTCCTACACCTTTTTATCTTTTGAATCTTAACTTTTAACCGTAAAATCATCAAGATTCAAGGTGTTCTAGGATGAGGTCATCATGGTGTTCTTGAGAACTTCATGTTTTGGCTTCAAACCACCAAGAACAACCTAGATCTAACCGATTTCCACAGAAATAAACAAAGATCTTTCATAGATCTGCACATTTGCATGCTGAAAAATGATTGAAAGATGGTTTCTAACTTTCTTTCAACTCTTTTACACTCTATGCACTCAAAATCGATAGGATCGGAGCTTGTCCTAACCTTCTACTTTTTCTTGTTGATGTGTTGGTTCGAGATCTGGATCCTATCCACGAGATTACCGATTTCGGATTGAACATGGAACACCGTCTCGAACAGTTAACTGGTCGGATTTGGGTAATTCCTGTCCGATAAGGTTACTAAGGCGTGACGAGGTTTCTTTTGTTTAATACGTTAACAAATCATCTTGATAAAATGACAAACTATCAAAATGACCAAGGAAGAAGACGATCAGGTCGACCAGGTTGGAATGTCGCCCGATCGGACTACTGTCCGATCGGATTGTCACCCGATTGGGTTGTCACCCGATCGGCTTGCACTTTGGTCCCACACTTAACTATTATTTCAAACTTCTAGAGTTTTGGAACACCGAACGGATCGCTGTTCGACTGGGTGGCTACCCGATCGACCGACAATCCTCCCATGTGATGTTTTGGAACTTCAATCAATGCACCAGGGTTGCCATCCGATCGGACTACTATCCGATCGAGTGACAAACTGCTGAGAACATGGTTCTCACTGAGGTGTCCAACCATTCGGTTCTTCGTCCGATTGAACGGTCGTTCGATCGATCGACCTGAAAGGTAGAGATACTTCAATGTTTTCAAAATGCTACAACGAAAACTTTAAAAGTGAAACCACCATACACAAACACATCCTTCCCAAATGAAGTAACAATCCACTCAAAAGGTCACCCGATCGGACTGCCATCCGATCGGATTGCTGTTCGACCCACTGACACTCTGTTTCATTTTACGCGTCGCTTATCTTTTATGCTATCGTACAATTCAGGCTAAACTCGCTCTAAGCGCTCCCTTCAATCCATCAATCGTTGTGAGTATACTCGAACCCTTTTTGCTTTACGCACTTTTGGGTGTTACATACTTTACTTATTCTAAAACACATCGAACACACTACGCTATACTTTAACGCTAACCGTTACCGCATATTATACGTGACTAAATGAATGCTTGTTTGTTATGTTTACACATGGAATGCTGTCTACCTGCCTTAGCAACGGTAGTACTATTAGTTTGGACTCAGCATCTGTTCACTTAGGGGTTGTTAAGGAAAATTAGTTACATGGCTCACAGTGGTGAGTGTGTATCGCGAACTGCCTTGGGCAGTCAACCCGCAGTCATTGGTATCGATAGGTTCATGTCGATAACTAACATGCCTCATTTCACTCTGTGTACGTGCTGGTTATGCGAAAACGATTTCGAACTTTATTATATCTATTAAACTTGTATGCTGACCTTTACACTATGTGTATTGACTTTTACTTTAACGTATGTGACAGGGGCTTAGGATGTTTACATGCTTTGCTTGCTATGAAATCGAGGCTAGGAAAGACCTAGATCAACAATAAAGTGTCTGTACTAGAAATCTGAGTTGTCGGAACATAACAATTTGACTAGATCTTGTCTGTAATAATTGTGTTATCTTTTATGACATGGTATGGGACATGTTGCTTTAAATATTTGGTAATTATAGTTGTTATGGAAACTTCTGGACAATCTGTTTCGCTCAGTGCCACGCCCCAATGTTTCCGCCATCGGTTGGGGTGTGACATGTGCTACCTTTGTAATAAAGACCGACATTCTGTTGATGTGTAGAACTACTCATCTTGCTTTGTTTTTGTAGCTCAAGCTCATGACTTTCTATCTTTTCTAACTAAGCATCAAGAGTAATTGAATCATATAAAACATCATTTTTCAAGATAAACACAAACATCTGCCACTGATCAGCTCGTGGTAACGCTTCAATGATTTTATCAATAATTTCCTCACGTGTTTTTATGATTTCAAACCTTTCAAGCTCAATTTTTAAATGATAAAATCTCTCAATCATTTGCCTCACCGACTCTCCTTTTAGACTATCAAACAAATCGAACTCTTTCTTTAACAAAGCAATTTTGTTTTTCTTTATTTGTTTACCCCCTTCAGCTTTGACCTTCAAAGCTTCCCAAACCGATTTTGATGACCCATCATGAACAAGTAATGAGAATATGTCATCTTTAATCGATTGCTGGATTAAGGCAATCATCCGTTGTTCATATGAAAAATTCTTTTTATCTTCAACGGATAAGCTTTTGAGTGAAATTTCTTCGCCTTTGTCATTGACAGGTCTATCATATCCAAACTCTAAACAAAACCAGCTCTCGTGTGCGTAAGCTTTAGCCCAGTTAATAAACCGTTCTTTCCACCAGGTGTAATCTTCAATGTTTTCAAGCCTTGGTGGTTTCGAATAAGTCCCATAGAAATTATCATGTTTTATGTTATCATTAATGGTTTTTGTTATAGATTTCAGTGTGACAGTTGAAGTTTCTGACGATTCTGATGTAAACGCCTTGTAGAACGTATTGTAAAACTCTTCAGCCATGATGTTATCACTTTGAATCACCTGAATCATGAACACACAAGATCAGTTCAAACACTATCAAACAACTGAATCGGACGGATATCCGATCAAGTTGGTCAATAAAAGTCAACAGAGACAATGATAGGATGACAGTGGATCGGATGAAGATCCGAACGGGTGAGAGTGTATCTTGAATCGGGTGGTGACTCGATCGGGCGGGTTATCCAATACTTTGACAATCACCTGGAACTCAAACAAATAAGATGATTAGGATCGGGTGACAATTCGTTCGGATTGTCACTCGATTCTTTGTACCTTTAAAATTTTGAACTAACAAAGTCCCTTGAATCGGATTACCGCTCGATCGGGTGGTGATCCGATCGAGTAGGTCAACAAAGTCAAAATTTTACTAACAAACAATGAAAACATGTGGGACTTTGGATCGGATGGTCACTCGATCGGGTGGTCATCCGATCGGTGATCATCAAGAACAGTTGTGACGAACATATTCATTTTTCAATCAGAAAATCTTAGATCTCTCTCAATCTGTTTGGAGTTTTGATCTGAAACTTTGTAGAGTTGTACGATTATGATTTTCGCATATAATACTAAAAAATCAGCCAATTTGAACCATTATAACCCTGTTAATTTTGCAATTTTTAGACTAAAAAAGAAAAAGATGAAAAGATGAAGAAATTGATCAAATCTGTATGCAATTATGATCTGAAACTGATGAAGTCTTGTGCGAATCTGTGTGAATGATCTGTGCAATCGAGCTCCTGCTCTGATACAACTTGTAGGACCGGTTTTCAACTCCGTGACAATTGCGAACCGACTCGTGTAACGTGCGGAATCCGTACACGAACGTGACCGAACACACATGACATAATTATAACTGTGATTCTATTCAATAATCTGAAATCGTACAGAACCTGAATCACGTACACAACACTTTCTCTCTCTAGCTTCTCTCTCTAACACTAGTGCTTTCCAAGGTGCAAAATGGCAAAAGTACAAAACTCTAACGCTAAACAACTATATATAGGCAACAACTAAGGTCACCCGATCGAGTGGGCATCTGATCGGGTGGACATCCGATCGGGCGGCCTTTAACAGTGTTAAGTTTTTCGTTAAACTTTCTGATATGCTACGATCTTTGATTGACGGAGGCGATAGACATACTGCACTAACAAAATCATTAAGAGTTAGTATAATGCTTAACCATTCAGAGTTAAATATTTGATCAATTCCGATAAGAGGTCTTAACCATTCAGACTTATTATAATGCTTAACCATTCAGAGGCAAATGTCTGACATTCAGACATCTGCTCGCAAAACAAAACCATTAAGTGCTGAACCAGTAAGAGTTTCTTTTAAAGCTAAACAAACAGCCCCTAAATGTTAAAAGAAAATTAAGCAAAATAAATTATGCACAAGGGAAGGGATAGTGCGAAATTTGAAGCATACTACATGATAGATTTTTAGTATAATGTAAAAATGAAATTATCATTTATACAAGACACATGAAGGATAATCACATGTAGCATAACAGAGGGTAAGAGATCGTTGCATAATTACATAAATGTTTTACATTTAAAGCAATAATACAATTTTTACCATTTCTTGAAATATGTTATTTAAAATCGGTTTTATATTGAACAATGTTAACCGGAAATATATATGTTTTTCCAACATTGAACATAATATAGTTTTGCCATGTGTTATACATTTAAAACAACATGCATAATTCCTTTTACGTTTATTATTTCTTTATGATATTGTATGTCAACGTCTAATTGGGTTGCATGAAATTGTCAAACTTCATAAAAAATAAAAATCAAGATAAATGATGCATGTTGAACGATTCCTTCATGGTGTTTTGGTCATAAAGTGCACAACCATGTTGAACGATTCCTTCATGGTGTTTTGGTCATAACGTGCACAACCATATCTTAAACTTTTCTTCGTAGACTCGGGAAACACTTGCTCCATAAACCATCATGAAAAATCTTTATTTCATTAATTGTCTTAGAGTTAATTACTGTTTTCGTCCCTGAGGTTTGTCAAAAATAACGGTTTCAGTCCATTAGTTTAAAAATTGCGATTTCAGTCCATTAGTTTCATTTTCGTAACCATTTCAGTCCACTAACTTAACTCCATCCATTTATTTTGTTAACTTTGAGTTAACTAACTAATTCAGGGACGGTTTGCGTCAGTTTTAGAAACACAGGGACTTAAGTGTAAACTCTAAAACATTAAAACAAAAAAAATAGTAAATTCCAAAAAATCAAAAAAATTCAAAAAAACCAAACAAATTCCAAAAAATTCTAAAAAATAATTAAAATTCTAAAAAATCATAAAAATTCTAAAAAATCCAAAAAAACCGTTTCGGCGCGAACTGTTTCGACCCGAACCGTTTTGAGCTGAACCGTCCGTACCGTTTCGACCCGAACCGTTTCGAGCTGAACCGTTTCGACGCGAACCGTTTCGACCCGTACCGTTTCGAGCCGAACCGTTTCGACCCGTACCGTTTCGAAGCCGAACCGTTTCGACCCGTACCGTTTCGAAGCCGTATCGTTTCAAGCCGTACCGTTTCGAACCGAACCGTGCCGTTTCGAACCGAACCCTTTCGAGCTGAACCGTTTCGAACCGAACCGTGCCGTATCGAACTGAACCGTTTCGAGCTGAACCGTTTCGAACCGAACCGTTTCGAGCTGTACCGTTTTGACGCGAACCGTGCCGTATCGAACCGTACCGGTTCGGCTTCGAAACAGTTCGCGTCGAAACGGTTCGGGTCGAAACGGTTCGGGTCCAAAGGGTTCGGTTCGAAACGGTTCGAAACGGTACAGCTCGAAACGATTCAGCTCGAAAGGGTTCGGTTCGATACGGCACGGTTCGAAACGGTTCAGCTCGAAAGGGTTCGGTTCGAAACGGCACGGTTCGGTTCGAAACGGTACGGCTTGAAACGGTTCGGCTTCGAAACGGTACGAGTCGAAACGGTTCGGCTCGAAACGGTTCGGTTCGAAACGGTTCGCGTCGAAACGGTTCAGCTCGAAACGGTACGGACGGTTCATCTCGAAACGGTTCGCGTCGAAACGGTTCAGCTCGAAACGGTTCGGGTCGAAACGGTACGGAAGGTTCAGCTCGAAACGGTTCGGGTCGAAACAGTTCGCGCCGAAACGGATTTTTTAGAATTTTTATGATTTTTTAGAATTTTTTGGAATTTGTTTGGTTTTTTGGATTTTTTTTGATTTTTTTGGAATTTACTATTTTTTTTGTTTTAATGTTTTAGAGTTTACACTTAAGTCCCTGTGTTTCTAAAACTGACGCAAACCGTCCATGAATTAATTAGTTAACTCAAAGTTAACAAAATAAATGGATGGAGTTAAGTTAGTGGACTGAAATGGTTACGAAAATGAAACTAATGGACTGAAATCGCAATTTTTAAACTAATGGACTGAAACCGTTATTTTTGACAAACCTTAGGGACGAAAACAGTAATTAACTCATTGTCTTATCTCTATGATAATTACATCAACTATAAAACAAATTATAAGTCAAACTTAGGTTGATTTGCTTGGACCTTTCCAAATTGTACACTACTAAAGAAATTTCAAACATTACACTATACAGTGACGGATCTAGAAGAAAAATTAATAGATATCTCATTTTTTTTTACCTAGGGTCGTCTCTAAGAATCGAAAGGCCCTTACAGTCTCGGTGTGCTAGTAAAACTGGGCCCTTGGATTTTTATTTTACCTAGGGTCATTCATGTGTAGCTAGCATATATATAATAACTAGGTTACAGACCCACGGGTTAAAATAAGATTTAGAAATTATATTATGATACCAGTGGGATTCTTCCGCGCTTCGCGTCGGGAATTCATTTGGTATCGGTTTGCTTGGTTATGATACCAAAACTTGTTATAGCCGCTACTAAAAGAGAATACCCAAATGCCTAAAAAATAAAGACATGTTTTATATCAATTAAAACCACATAAATGAATGCTATAGATTATGATATTAAATTATATTTTATTTTAATAAAACTCTGTTTTTCAATGACAATTATGAAGCAAAAAAAATAACTACATATGTATTTAACTTTTTTTAAAAGTTAACAAATGTAAATTATTAGAAAAAAAAATAAATGAAATGAGTTAAAAATGTATATTATTTAAAGTATAAGATGTAGAAATGAGTTAAAAAAAATAAGACAATTATTATACAATACAATCCATTTATATATCATAAGTACACAATCTTATATCCATAAATTTTAGAAGTGCAGATATTTAATCAATCAAAAATAATACTACAAGTAATATGTAACTTCAGAAAAATCAATTTTTTTTGAAGGGTGACTTTCTATGTACTGACGAGTAATAGGCCACTGAGAGCTTGTCGATGACAAGCTCCAATTAGCCCCGCTTACCGAACGCGATGTTCTATCGGGCCTCGACCGGCGCGCTAGCTGACCTTCGCCTGGAAACCATACTGCCCCCACACGAGAGACTCGCTGGGGTAACAGCTGGATGAAAACCGGGTTGCCCTCAGGACCGCACCATGCCTCGGTAGGTAACGATCCATCATTGGGACGTCCCGCACCATAATCATTAATAATTCAATACTGACATTTATTTGTGACTTTTGCGGTTAACTTTGACCTGGAGACCTTTTATTAAATTGCACTCACAACAAGCCATGTGGCAGGGCTGTGATTCACCTTCCTGTCAACAGCATATGAAGACTTTATCTTTTTTAGAGTAAAATGCATGAATAGTCCCTGTGGTTTGGTGAAATTTCACATTTAGTCCCTAACTTTTCAGAATCACACTTTTAGTCCCTGTGGTTTAACAAGTTATTACTCGGATAGTCCCAAAAGTGGATGAAGGTTACTGGGATAGTCCATGTGGTTTAACAAGTTGTTACTCGGATAGTCCTTGTCATTTCACACCCACTTAATGTAACACCATAGTTGCTATTTAACGGTTTTACATGTAAATACCAACAATTAGATGTGTAGTTAAGACTACACATACTATAAAAATATGGATTTATTAAAACTTTTACTAATCATAAGTTATTTGACATAACGTGATCAGATTCGTCGTTTAAAATTTATGACGAGACAATGTGCGGAAGCATGTATCTTTATCGTGTTCGGTTCTTCGTTGAGCTTGATCGTCTTCCGGCATCCAAAAAGTACCTACATTTCATAAACATGAAATGCTTTAGTCATACGGGGTTCAAAACGTATCTAAACGAGTCCGGGAAACAAAACTGATTTAACATACATTTTTGTACAGGGTCCACCGTAAATTACGGTGGATACCGTAATTTACGGTAGCCCCTGTTTTAAAATACTCCACCGTAAGGCATGAGATAACTGCCGTAGCGTTTTCAGTCCCCACCGTAACTTACGGTGCCCACCGTAACTTACGGTGGCCCCTGTATAAGATTCTTCCATTTTACCGTTTTTGACACGAAAACTTTCGTATCTTTCAATCCGCTTGTCCGTTTGACCTACCGTTTCTTCCTACGTGTTTGTAATTTGATTCTCCATCATATGGATTTAAAATCCGACATCCGGCTTAATAAATTTTGAGACTTTTATGCCTTCGGCTTATTACCTTTTTACAAAATTTTGACCCGTTTATGCATTTATCAAAAAAAACATATTTGTTTGATCATTATTTCACATGAACCACCTCAATTCAATATTTTCTACAATGTTAGGTTCTAATTGCGGGTTTCTTATATATTTTTAACCCGTTTTCGCTCGTATGCTTATTTCGACCCGTTAAGGGTATTTAAGTATATTTTAAACATGATTCGCTTTCATTTGTATCTAGCCTTATATTTCCACCTTTCTTACCAAGTAATCTTCCACCACAACTATATTTGTGGTGGATTTAATGTGGAGATCTATATATTCTGAGTTTTACCCCTCGAATTATCATTTACGGCAAAGACTCATATAAAGTATTTCGACCCAAGAATTTACATCTTTCACTACCTATACTCATTCTAAGCATTTATTTAATCATAAGACTCGTTTCCGAACCACCTTTAAGGGTCGTTCCTTCGGATTAGCTTACAAGGGCAGTTTGGTAAATTTTCATCCTTCTTTCACTACAAGGACCTTTAAATACTTGTTTGACTCAAAATCTAACCTTTTAACTGTAGTTCTTGTTTGTAAACCCATGTGCTTCTAAAACATTATAATCATAACTCAATTTATTCGGCTTACCCAAAAGATAACTGAATATCTATATTTTAACCTTGTCTAACTCTTATAGAACTCCAAATTCTACATGATGAGTTGTGTTATAATACATACCTGGCTCGGATCAATATATTGACCCGTTTCAATACCTTGCCTTAGTGGCTGCTAAATGATAGCGCTGTAAACATCCATGTGCTATTTATTCCCTAAAATCATACAACTCGACAACCCATTAGTCGATATTGTCAAGGGTGATAATTTCACCTTTTGACCCGTTTGGTCTAAATGACCAATTATATTAGCGAGATGACATTTATTACCACCTCGTATATATGACTCGCTCCGATTTACACCGTGCGGTCACTTTACTTATAATTCCATTTCTTAAAACTTTTCGGCCTACTATGGCTTACGTCATAATTGTCTTTTTTCGTAACACGACAAGAGGATATTCTAAAATATATGACTAGTGTAAGATATACTTACCTTGCATCCGAATTACGCTTTTCCTTCATACTTGCTTCGTTTGGCCCGCTTCCTTTCCAAGCCTCCACCTAGCTTGTCAAGCGTCAAACTATCATCATAATTCGTAAGACGGTTAGATTAGTCATCATTAATTATGACTATTCCATCTTACAGGTTTTACATCAAAATTCACCATTTAATTTCATTTTTGTCAGTTTGACTTTTAAAGGTCAAACTGCCTATTAACATAAGTGATTATATTATAAACCTCGACAATTCATTTAAGCACTTTGTCAAGTATTCGATAGGCATTATTCTTACGCCACCGTTTTAACTACTTTTCAAGTCTAAGTTCATGCTATTATTAACACCAATTTAACTTAGCTCTTGATTATCAAAGTTAATTATTCATTTGTTAAGCAAGAACTAAAGGTTTCTATCTACATGTAAAACCCCGTTTCATCATAGCATTAGACATTTATCCGAACATCTAATATAATCAGCTTCTACAAATTAATTAGTAGACATCATGATTCCAAACACCTATTTATATGAACAAAACACTAGTTTCATCATAATGTACAAAAACCCATTTCAAGTCACATATGAGCATTCACTCGAACTTATAAATTGTTCAAGTATTTTGCTCCAACTATCAAATATGATGATTATAAGCACATGCATATCATCATCTTCACTATTTAGTCAAAACCCACTTGGCTCATACTTAGTTAATTGACTAATCACTAGTTTATGATACAATTTTACAAGTTTGCATCTAGGGTTTGTTTCTAGACATAGATTCAACCCAATATCACTCATATACACAACATTCATTCTAGAATTTCGTTCATGCATGTTCATCCAAATTTCAGGATATCACCAAATGATGAAATTCAACATACCTTATGATCTCCTAGTTTGGGTGATCACGAATTTAGTTAAAGCCCCAATTTCCAACTCGATTTCCCTTGGATTTTGATGTATTTTAGTGAGTTTAGGGTTTTGAGAAGAACCCTTCTCCTGGCTCTGTGAAATCATCGACCAAACACACACATATGTGTGTGTTTTGGTGTTTATTTGTTTTAATTAAAAACATCTTTCCCTTTTGCCTCTTTTAGTCCCTCTAGTTCCATAGTTTATAAAAGGGTTATCTCTTTCATGTTTCTTTTATTGTTTTTACAACACTTAACTAACTAGGTTGATATTCCTAGTTACTTAGTGGGTTCGGGGAAGTCATAACCCGTTTTATTTTTAAATCCAGTTAACTCGGGCCTCTTATTATCTTTATTTCCTCAAAAGCTTTTATTCACTTTTTATTTAATATTAGGTTTATCTATTAAATTCCTAATATTCACCGGGTTTACTTTTACCACTAACGGTATTTTACCCATTCATTATTATTAACATGGTTTAATTACCAATCCCGATTTCGGGGTGTTACAAGTCTACCCCCTTAAAGAGGTTTCGTCCTCGAAACCTTTCTTACATAGTTTATTGAGTTTAAACTCAATGCACTTGCTCTCGATAATCAGTTGAGCATTGCTCATATTTTAATCAATTGTTAGTATTTACCAGAAAGGTATGGTAACATCTTTTTGGTTATTAATCATGTACGTATCTTATACGGCATAATGCAACTTGAAATAACGTAATCTCGTTATTTTCACTAGTTTAATTAACTTAGCAATATTCATCGCTCGACTCTAATGTGATTATACTTCACGTTACACTTCTTAACCGTGATCACGTCACGCCCTGCCAAATTTTATATCAGCTTTTTATTTTCAAGAATATCACTTTTCGGATATATCATCTTGCACTTATCAGTGTCAAGACTTATATCTTTCATGCTTACCATTTATACGTATATCCGAATTCATATTTGTAAAAGCGTTATTTCTTACCAAAACCGAAGTTTTAGTTTAGCATCTTCTCTTTAGCTTTTGTCAATTACCCACACCGGGATATTGACAGTCCAAAATTTATTCCTTCTCGTTCTCGTTTTACACGGGGAATCGTAACAAGTCTCCTCACCTTACACTATGGACCCGTAGGTTCCTTCACTTAACCTCGTAGGCTATTTCTTTAAGCTTTCACCTCTTTAGGGCGAGGCCCCTTTACGATCCATTTGCTTCAATTCATGATTCGTGGATCATTTTGGCCCCGTAGACCTTTACACTAATTAGTATCCCGTAGGTTATGATGATCCCATAGATCATCTTTCATTCGAGTCTTTATTCAAATGTGTATACGTTTATATACGCATATGGCGTTAAGGCACCCCTTTTTATGTTTAGAATTATTCACTTTTACTTTTTGGGTTTCGTTTGACCTTGACCGTAGTCTAAGGCTACATTGTTTTCTTTCGAATTATCCTTCCGACTTTGTGACTTCTAACGTCAAATACACGTCGGTCTGCCCTACACTCACCGTTACCCGGTTCTTACCTATACTTCTTTACGTCCCATTACCCGGGTTCTTTTATTTTAATATTTTTAACGCCTATAACTCCTTTACATAGGTTTATTAATGTTTCGCACTTTTATTTATTCGGTTCGCGCTTACTTACTTTAGCAAGTGTCATCCTTTATTAAATTCGTCTGACTTGTTCGTGTGAAAATTCATCACTTATGAATGTCAAACTTCAATCTTTGTTCGACCCGTTCAACTTTAAAATAGTTGAACATGATTTATCAAAACGTCTATTTACTTCATCTTGTCGTCTTTTAGTCATGACTCAAAATCCAAGTCTTTTAACTTTCCATCCGAGTTCCCGTTTCTCGGTCTACGCATGTGTTTAAATCCTTACCCACCAACCGGGTGTTTTACCGAAGTAGTTGTTATTGCAACCCTTACGGTATGCATTATGACTTCGTTTCGCTTGTATATTCCTACTTTGTTCTCAAGTTTGGCGTTTTACAAAATCGGCCCGTTAAGAGTCATATTTGCATTCTCCGGGTTCGAGTGTAAGCACACCCCTCCCAATGCATACCTTAATCGTTTTATATTAATCTTTGTCCCCTCACTCGGGCTCATCATCCTAATGTAATACGCTTCCGTCACCCGGCTGTGCGTTTACATTATTATCAAATATTTTGCTCATTTGATTTATTTGGGTACTTTTTAAGTTAGTCCCATTCACCCCGCGCTTACTACATCGGATGTAAATGTGTCCGCTATAAGAAACTCATGGTATCATATGCCACTACTTACTTGGCCAGAGTAAGCGATTAACACATGGCATACACGACCTTTTTATAGTTTTCACATCACGCCTTATGTAAGTAACGCTTCTATTTAGTTTTCTTGGAAATAATATCCTGGATATGTATTTCTATTCAGGTTTTCCAAGTTTCTAATTTACCTATGCAACAATCATTCTCTACTTGTTTATTGCATATTGCTATTTGTGCGATTATATTTAAAAGCGTGCACCTGGTAATGCTTGCCCCGTCGGGCGTTCCCTTTCATTAACCTTGTTCGCGGTCGTTACGCGATTTAGCCCTTGGTGAGCATGCTCTTCTTGTCATACTTTGGACCGTTCCTCTATCATATCCTTAATTTGTTCAACTCCTGTCATCTTTAAATGCAAGTGTCCTTCAATCAAGATATTCAGAAAAGTTAGTATTGTCAACTTTACTAAATGCACGTATCATAATACAAGGCTTTTCTACTATATGTGTCAACGCACGAAATTTTGTTAGCTATATCTATCATTTAATTGGGGTAACGTGTATTACACGATAACCCTATGTGTTGTTTACAACACTTTAATACGCTAAACGATTAACATACATGCACTTACCAGATTTGCGATCAAGCATCGAACCGAACACCAATCTTTATTAAGAGCATAAGGTTTAAGTCCAAGCATAGTTTTCCCACCATACTTGAATCTCTTAAACCAGGGCTCTGATACCAACTTGTAACACCCTAGTTGCTATTTAACGGTTTTACATGTAAATACCAACAATTAGATGTGTAGTTAAGACTACACATACTATAAAAATATGGATTTATTAAAACTTTTACTAATCATAAGTTATTCGACATAACGTGATCAGATTCGTCGTTTAAAATTTATGACGAGGCAATGTGCGGAAGCATGTATCTTTATCGTGTTCGGTTCTTCGTTGAGCTTGATCGTCTTCCGGCATCCAAAAAGTACCTACATTTCATAAACATGAAATGCTTTAGTTATACGGGGTTTAAAACGTATCTAAAAGAGTCCGGGAAACAAAACTGATTTAAAATACATTTTTGTATAGGGTCCACCGTAAATTACGGTGGATACCGTAATTTACGGTAGCCCCTGTTTTAAAATACTCCACCGTAAGGCAGGAGATAACTGTCGTAGCGTTTTCAGTCCCCACCGTAACTTACGGTGCCCACCGTAAGTTACGGTGGCCCCTGTATCAGATTCTTCCATTTTACCATTTTTGACACGAAAACTTTCGTATCTTTCAATCCGTTTGTCCGTTTGACCTACCGTTTCTTCCTACGTGTTTGTAATTTGATTCTCCATCATATGGATTTAAAATACGACATCCGACTTAATAAATTTTGAGACTTTTATGCCTTCGGCTTATTACCTTTTTATAAAATTTTGACCCGTTTATGCATTTATCAAACAAACATATTTGTTTGATCATTATTTCACATGAACCACCCCAATTCAATATTTTCTACCATTTTAGGTTCTAATTGCGGGTTTCTTATATATTTTTAACCCGTTTTCGCTCGTATGCTTATTTCGACCCGTTAAGGGTATTTAAGTATATTTTAAACATGATTCGCTTTCATTTGTATCTAGCCTTATATTTCCACCTTTCTTACCAAGTAATCTTCCACCACAACTATATTTGTGGTGGATTTAATGTGGAGATCTATATATTCCGAGTTTTACCCCTCGAATTATCATTTTCGGCAAAGACTCATTGACGTGATGTCGTGGTCACAATCAAATTTAATCCAAATACAACTAAGTAGATAGCGGTAAGTGGGTATCGAACACAGGGAGTTTGTGGAAAATGTGTTATTTCAAAGTTTATCTAAATTTACTAAATTTATCTAAATGCAAGAAAAGTAAAATCAAGAGTTGGATTGTGTGATTTTAAAACTAAATTTAACTAATGAAATTGCAAGAGAAAATTTTTGATTGTAGACAAATTAGAGACAAAGGATCACCCTAGATTTCCAGTTTCAATTGACATTCATGTTATACTTTCTACTAGAAAGAGCTACATAGACATAGCTCGTGTGTGACTACTTGCAATGATGAAAGGGAACTAAGTACTCAGATTCCTAGAACGTGAGGTTGTTACCCGATGATCAATCAACCCTTCCCCAAGCCTAACTATACCCATGATATCTCGATTGCCAACGGCACCAAGAACGTATGGTTTCTAATTAGTTTAACGCAAGAATTAACAAGTTACTAACAAGCAATCACACACCATAACAAACAAACCATTAAGATAAAGATTGTTATTCTAGAAATAATGAAATCAAACATGGAATGTCTAAAGTAAACCTTCAATCCAGGATGATCACAAATGTTTAGCCACTCATGGCTTGAATCAACATCATCAAACTTGTTTTGATCTTCAAAAACAATTCAAACATCCAAAAACTAATGATCCAAGATTGTTTCAAGCTCCCCCCAAACACCCAAAATTCGTCTCTAAAGTCTATGTAACCGAATGGGAATCATTGGTACTCAAAAGACATCATAAAATGCCAATAAATGGGGCAGTTACAACTTTTACGCAGGTCAGAGCCGTAACCTACGGCCCTCCGCCGTAGGTTACGGTCAATAAAACTCTTACGGTGGGCCAGAACTGAGCTACGGTGGACCAGAAAACACAGTGAGGGCCGTAACCTACGGCCAGGAGCCGTAGGTTACGGCGGCACCAGATTTCGTTTTCTTGTTTTCTTCATAACTTTCTCGTTTCAACTCCGTTTTCTTCGCCGTTTTCGCCCACGTTCTCGTAATTTCATCCTCTATCATGTGATATTCTTAGTTCTTCAATTCCAATATTTTATTTTTTATTGATGCTCCAAATTCCTTCCCTTTTAAGCTCCATTTACACCTGCACGTCCAAACAACTAGTAGTTACCAAGTTCAAACAATTAAACGTGTAAAGCATGGGATTTTAATATTTTTAAGGTACTTAAGGGTTGTCCTACGGACCACCCGTCACATCCCCACACTTACCCGTTGCTTGTCCCAAGCAACCTATTCAAAAACCATTTCAAAACCACAAGCGATCAACATGCAAATCAAGCTAAAATGTATCGTCCTTTTACTAACTTTTTATCACACCACAAGACACACCCCTCTCAAAAACTCTCGGTCACAAGAAATATTAGCACATTATGCTAAAACACTCAATGCACGTGTGTGATTGTGCGACAATAAGCTTGTATAAAAATCAAGTCTCTTCCTATTGAGTATTTAGCATGCTTATGAATCAAAAGGACTTACGGGTTGTAACGGGGCTAGGTGCAAAGGTAGGAAAATGGGAAAATATATATGCGAGAGCTAATTGATTTGACCCGGTTTTTATTTCTACTACAAAACAAAGCAAACATCAATTATATACACAACTTCTTCAACATTCTCAACTACTATTGCAACTAAATACCTTTTTTTCATATTTTTCTCTTTCTCTTTTTTTTCATTTTTTTTCATAACACATCAAACTCAACATTATATAGAAGAACATCAATACTACATATTAAATCTCCTAAACCGGGTCATCTCAAAATGTAAAATTTTGTAGGAAGTAGGTTTGGGTCACAACCGAATGGTATAAGGCTCAAACATGGCTTTCTAAAGACCAAACCCCCACCCCTCACAATACCAAGCTCATATATGTAACGTATGAGGTCCAACCCACCAATCCCACACTCTCACACGTCTAGACGAGGCTACCTAAAAGTCCCCTATCATTTTCAAAAGCATGCTAATTCTAGGATTTAACAAGTATTCATACACAAGTTCTATTAACACAATACACACACCGCCACTCAAAACAAAGAAATATCTATAATAATCATATGTGGCTCAAACTCTCACCAAGAAAGGACTAGAAATGGGTGTCGGTATGTCAAGTGGAACAATATCAAGTGTTCAAATTTCGACAATTTTTCGCTTGATTTCACAATTTTTTTTTAAATTCTCAAAAATTTCCCCCCATCCCCACACTTGGGATACATTGTCCCAATGTATGATTTTGAGGGGAAGATCGCTTTTACCCAAAAAAAAACATTAGCTTTCGCTAATACTCTCAAACCCCAAATTTCTTTTTTTTTAATTTTTTTTAACAACTAATACCAATATTTTAATACTAAAGAACATAACAAGACTAAGGAAAGAGTACATTGACCTGGTGAAGTTTGACACAACAGATGTTGTAGATAATCCGACTTCCTATCATCACCTTCACATAACTCTCCGCACATCTTCCCCACACTTATCTAAAAACACCTTGGGTTGCCTCCCAAGCAGCGCTAAAGTTTAGGTCTTCAGCCCGACCGTACCTGATATGTCTCACGGTGGTCTCAATGCACATTTACCTTTTTCGTTGCTGATGTAAGCACGGTGTTTGATTCTTCTATTGTGTGTGTGCTTTGTCACGTCCCATCTTTCTTTGCAAAATTATTTAAATCCACATTTTCCTACCGAATTCCCAACAAATGCTCGGTAGTTTACTCTCCACTTCACTACTTCATTTTCTGTGCCCAACAAATCCAAACTCTCCCATAAACATAACTTATGAATGAAATATCCCACATCATGAAGTGCCACCTTCCTAGTTTCTAAACATGCATCCTTAACACTCTTGGTTTCCATAACCACCACAGCCGGAGAGTTGTAATCAACTTTGATTGGTTCATCAAGTAAAAGGCCCTCAACTTTGCTCTCCATAGGTGGTTCCTCCACAATAATTTCAATTGTATATTCCTCATTTGGCCCTAATAATTCAGTTTCAAGTTCGGGAGGACTCACAACCTTTTCTTCTACATCACCCATAGGTGTCATTTGTTCAATCTGCACATATATCCAGTGTTGTTTTGCTTGACGTTTTTCCAATATCGACGTCCCTGGCCTCATCTCTTTCACCTCTTTTGGTAACAAATCATATTTCCATTCCAAAAGTTCTACTCGTTCTTCCATTGACGAATGAGGTTTTGTTAATTCTTTTTCAACATGAACCATGTGTCTCTTTCTCATCATCTCGTCAAGACTTTCAGATTTATGTGACTGATAGTGCAAAGTAGGTTGTTGAGTTACACATTCATAACCATACTGATCAAATGTATACTGAGCATGATAATTATCTTGATTGTACATCTGAGGGCCTTCATATGAAAGTTGGGAATATTCATCATAATAATCACCGTAATCGTACTCCTCTTGGTAACTCATTTCCGGATCAAATGCCAAAGGTGATAGCTTGTGAGAGCTTCTAGTACGCATGCACATATCAATACCTGCACACTAACACACCCAGCATAAACCAGAAAAATAACAAACTAAAAAGGATAAAAAATAACACACGTTGCGCACTACTCCCCGGCAACGGCGCCAAAATTTGACGTGATGTCGTGGTCACAATCAAATTTAATCCAAATACAACTAAGTAGATAGCGGTAAGTGGGTATCGAACACAGGGAGTTTGTGGAAAATGTGTTATTTCAAAGTTTATCTAAATTTACTAAATTTATCTAAATGCAAGAAAAGTAAAATCAAGAGTTGGATTGTGTGATTTTAAAACTAAATTTAACTAATTAAATTGCAAGAGAAAATTTTTGATTGTAGACAAATTAGAGACAAAGGATCACCCTAGATTTCCAGTTTCAATTGACATTCATGTTATACTTTCTACTAGAAAGAGCTACATAGACATAGCTCGTGTGTGACTACTTGCAGTGATGAAAGGGAACTAAGTACTCAGATTCCTAGAACGTGAGGTTGTTACCCGATGATCAATCAACCCTTCCCCAAGCCTAACTATACCCATGATATCTCGATTGCCAACGGCACCAAGAACGTATGGTTTCTAATTAGTTTAACGCAAGAATTAACAAGTTACTAACAAGCAATCACACACCATAACAAACAAACCATTAAGATAAAGATTGTTATTCTAGAAATAATGAAATCAAACATGAAATGTCTAAAGTAAACCTTCAATCCAGGATGATCACAAATGTTTAGCCACTCATGGCTTGAATCAACATCATCAAACTTGTTTTGATCTTCAAAAACAATTCAAACATCCAAAAACTAATGATCCAAGATTGTTTCAAGCTCCCCCCAAACACCCAAAATTCGTCTCTAAAGTCTATGTAACCGAATGGGAATCATTGGTACTCAAAAGACATCATAAAATGCCAATAAATGGGGCAGTTACAACTTTTACGCAGGTCAGAGCCGTAACCTACGGCCCTCCGCCGTAGGTTACGGTCAATAAAACTCTTACGGTGGGCCAGAACTGAGCTACGGTGGACCAGAAAACACAGTGAGGGCCGTAACCTACGGCCAGGAGCCGTAGGTTACGGCGGCACCAGATTTCGTTTTCTTGTTTTCTTCATAACTTTCTCGTTTCAACTCCGTTTTCTTCGCCGTTTTCGCCCACGTTCTCGTAATTTCATCCTCTATCATGTGATATTCTTAGTTCTTCAATTCCAATATTTTATTTTTTATTGATGCTCCAAATTCCTTCCCTTTTAAGCTCCATTTACACCTGCACGTCCAAACAACTAGTAGTTACCAAGTTCAAACAATTAAACGTGTAAAGCATGGGATTTTAATATTTTTAAGGTACTTAAGGGTTGTCCTACGGACCACCCGTCACTCATATAAAGTCTTTCGACCCAAGAATTTACATCTTTCACTACCTATACTCATTCTAAGCATTTATTTAATCATAAGACTCGTTTCCGAACCACCTTTAAGGGTCGTTCCTTCGGATTAGCTTACAAGGGCAGTTTGGTAAATTTTCATCCTTCTTTCACTACAAGGACCTTTAAAAACTTGTTTGACTCAAAATCTGACCGTTTAACTATAGTTCTTGTTTGTAAACCCATGTGCTTCTAAAACATTATAATCATAACTCAATTTATTCGGCTTACCTAAAAGATAACCGAATATCTATATTTTAACCTTGTCTAACTCTTATAGAACTCCAAATTCTACATGATGAGTTGTGTTATAATACATACCTGGCTCAGATCAATATATTGGCCCGTTTCAATACCTTGCCTTAGTGGCTGCTAAATGATAGCGCTGCAAACATCCATGTGCTATTTATTCCCTAAAATCATACAACTTGACAACCCATTAGTCGATATTGTCAAGGGTGATAATTTCACCTTTTGACCCGTTTGGTCTAAATGACCAATTATATTAGCGAGATGACATTTATTACCACCTCGTATATATGACTCGCTCCGATTTACACCGTGTGGTCACTTTACTTATAATTCCATTTCTTAAAACTTTTCGGCCTACTATGGCTTACGTCATAATTGTCTTTTTTCGTAACACGACAAAAGGATATTCTAAAATATATGACTAGTGTAAGATATACTTACCTTGCATCCGAATTAATCTTTTCCTTCATACTTGCTTCGTTTGGCCCGCTTCCTTTCCAAGCCTCCACCTAGCTTGTCAAGCGTCAAACTATCATCATAATTCGTAAGACGGTTAGATTAGTCATCATTAATTATGACTATTCCATCTTACGGGTTTTACATCAAAATTCACCATTTAATTTCATTTTGGTCAGTTTGACTTTTAAAGGTCAAACTGCCTATTAACATAAGTGATTATATTATAAACCTCGACAATTCATTTAAGCACTTTGTCAAGTATCCGATAGGCATTATTCTTACGCCACCGTTTTAACTACTTTTCAAGTCTAAGTTCATGCTATTACTAACACCAATTTAACTTAGCTCTTGATTATCAAAGTTAATTATTCATTTGTTAAGCAAGAACTAAAGGTTTCTATCTACATGTAAAAACCCGTTTCATCATAGCATTAGACATTTATCCGAACATCTAATATAATCAGCTTCTACAAATTAATTAGTAGACATCATGATTCCAAACACCTATTTATATGAACAAACACTAGTTTCATCATAATGTACAAAAACCCATTTCAAGTCACATATGATCATTCACTCGAACTTATAAATTGTTCAAGTATTTTGCTCCAACTATCAAATATGATGATTCTAAGCACATGCATATCATCATCTTCACTATTTAGTCAAAACCCACTTGGCTCATACTTGGTTAATTGACTAATCACTAGTTTATGGTACAATTTTACAAGTTTGCATCTAGGGTTTGTTTCTAGACATAGATTCAACCCAATATCACTCATATACACAACATTCATTCTAGAATTTCGTTCATGCATGTTCATCCAAATTTCAGGATATCACCAAATGATGAAATTCAACATACCTTATGATCTCCGAGTTTGGGTGATCACGAATTTAGTTAAAGCCCCAATTTCCAACTCGATTTCCCTTGGATTTTGATGGATTTTAGTGAGTTTAGGGTTTTGAGAAGAACCCTTCTCCTGGCTCTGTGAAATCATCGACCAAACACACACATATGTGTGTGTTTTGGTGTTTATTTGTTTTAATTAAAAACATATTTCCCTTTTGCCTCTTTTAGTCCCTCTAGTTCCATAGTTTATAAAAGGGTTATCTCTTTCATGTTTCTTTTATTGTTTTTACAACACTTAACTAACTAGGTTGATATTCCTAGTTACTTAGTGGGTTCGGGGAAGTCATAACCCGTTTTATTTTTAAATCCCGTTAACTCAGGCCTCTTATTATCTTTATTTCCTCAAAAGCTTTTATTCACTTTTTATTTAATATTAGGTTTATCTATTAAATTCCTAATATTCACCGGGTTTACTTTTACCACTAACGGTATTTTACCCATTCATTATTATTAACATGGTTTAATTACCAATCCCGATTTCGGGGTGTTACACTTAACCAGAAAAACTAATCTCCATCCGCTTTGGGGACTATCCGAGTAACAACTTGTCAAACCACAGGGACTAAGAGTGTAATTTTGAAAAGCTATGGACTAAAGGTGAAATTTCACCAAACCATAGGGACTATCCGTGTATTTTACTCTCTTTTTTAGCTTCATCTTCTCCAAACAAAAGGTACCGCTGCAAGTGTTGAACAGAATTTTCGTTTCCGGTCGACGGGAAAATTTCTTTTTTTCTCAACTTCATCTACACTGAGGGGCATCCTGGTATTTGCTTAGGGGTATTCCCCATAAACAAAACGAAGATGAAATAACAAATTGCACTTCACCGAGGAAGTTGAGGGGTATCCCGTGCACCCCCTGGCTCCCACATAGATCCGCCCCTACTAGACACACAAAAAAAAAAAAAAAAAAAAAACCCTATCTTTTTTAAAATAGCAATCTAATCTAATCTATGCTTAGTTCTACATCATTTTCACTCAGGGGACTCGAAACCTCGACCTCTCTTAAGACGAGGTAACATGTTACACACATGGATACCAATAAGTCAAAGGCCCTTTGATTACTAAAATTATCTAACAAACACCTCGATAATCTTCACCAGTGAGGCCACCTCGAGAAGTGGTTAACCATCTGTATATTTATGTTGCATCACCTTAATACAATTCAACATCACCAGATTAAGAAATAAGTATTAATAAAAATGGATTACGAATCATTATATCTATTTAAGATTGAGCTGATTGACGCTTAATTTCGTACTTTTCAAAGCATACATAATTACACTATAAAAATGCATTTTTTGTTTGATAGTAATATACGAACATGTGATTCAAATGATATATATATATATTCATATGTGTTTTAACAAATGTTCAAAAAATCAAACGTAGGGAAAAAAACATTTTATGGAGGTCGCTTTACTAGGGTTTGTATTTGAATGCCTGGGTTCATTGACATGTCTAGGGCTGTTGTCGTTTTCCTATTGAGTCCAAGACAAGACGAAATCATTGACCTAGATCAAGAGCGGGATGAATTGGCTTATTCTCAGGCAACCGAAAACGCCACATAGAGCCTTGAAAGATAACTATGTGACAACGGTCTCTCTATAATTTAAGAGTGTGTTGTTATTGTTCTTTTAGTCACTCTTAGATTTAAGCAATCTTCCACTAACACTTACATGGACTTCTCTAAACCAATTATAGTATTCTTATAAACACTTATTTGGAATCAATAAGCTGCATCATCATGGGCGGACCCAAGCTTAGCCCAAAGTAGGCGGGCGCACCCCCGGAAAAAAAAAAATTAGTGCTAAGTTTCGTCGAAAATCCCGTCCGCATCCCTTGGAATTTTTCGTCCGCACCCCTTGGAATTTTCTGTCCGCACCCCTTAGGTAAAAAATGCTATCAATTTATATTTAAATTTTTTTAGTAAACTCTTATTTAAAAAAAAAAATACTACCTAAATTATATAACTTTTAATACCTAACTAACTAAACCCAAATACCAATACATTTACCCACTTATAATACCTAAGTGACTAGCCCACTAAGTCTTATTCCATTAACCAAACCCAACATTTTTTCAAACGATAATAAAATAATTAAGCCCAAAACCCCTTAGAATTCTCTCCCGCTCTCTCTCAGTCTCTTGCGTCCCTGGGTCCAGCGAACATCAACCACCAGCGAACAAAAATCCAGGCCGACGACCACCGTAATCAGCCACCATACCTCCGCTGTTCGACACCAAATCCAACAGGAATCCGACCGCGGGTAAGTTTCTTTGTTATTTTGATGATTTGGGTTGATATTATAGGAGAAAAGCAGGGTAATAAAGTTGTTAAATAGGTTTGAAATTTTGTGTGTTTTGACGTTGTTTATGGTTGTTTAGATGATTTTTATGGTGATTATGTTGTTTAGATGATTTGTAGGCGATTTACTTTATGATTTCTAGGGCTTAAATAGTTGCTTTAGAAAGTAGCTTTAGATGATTTTTTGGATAAATTTCAAAAAATGAAAACCCGTAGGGCGATGTTTTAATTATGTTTGTAACAAGGTTTGACGTGTTTTCGATGATTATATAAATTTAGTTTGACGTTCTTTTGTTTTACATGACCCGACCCGATACGAACCGATTTTTTTACTTATATACCTTGGGGCCTAAAATTTTTAAAAATATTACGCACCCCATGAAAAAATTCCTGGGTCCGCCACTATCCATCATCTAGCAGCCATAATTTAGTTCATCCAGTCCAAATCCGAATCTTAAAAATCCTAGCATCCCAAGTCCAACCACAATAAACAGTCCGTGGGTTCGATGAGCAACCGGCCATCCAATCTGGAAGCTGCTCAAAAGTGTTCAATTGGACCGTCAATGTACACAATTCCCTATCTACCCTAGAAACATTGGTTATAATGTTAGACAAAGAGTTAGGTGCTACATGTTATCATGTTTAGACGCATTGGGTTTTGTAATAATAATAACACTAGTTTAAACTTTAAACATAGAAAAGTCAATACATTATATATAATAATTTAAAATAGATATTTTAAATATAGAGTAAACTGTCAAAATAGCCCCTGACGTTTGGTCACTTTTGATACTTTAGTCCGAAACTCAAACCTTTTGAATTATGATCCCTATAGTTTGAATTTTGTTGCCATTTTCATATAAAATCAAAATCTAGTTAGATTTTTCAATTAACATCTAATTTTTTTTTTGTCATTTTTCTCCCTTTTAATAAAGGGCAAAATGGTTTTTTAACGTTTTATTATAACAAATTAAAAAAATCTGACCATTTTGTCCTTCATTAAAATGGAGGAAAAAGACAAAAACTGAATGTTAATTGAAAAAACCGACAAGATTTGGCTTTTGGATGAAAATGGCAAAAAAAAAAAAAAGTGAAATCACAGGGACCCAGATTCAAAAGGTTTAAGTTTTGAAATAAAGTGACAAAAGTAACCAAAACTCAGAAACCGTTTTGGTAGTTTACTCTTAAACATATTTAATACTAGACAATATTTTTGGACTTTTCAAATATGAATACCTTAAATTAAAAAAGACTTTTCATCTACAAATACGGCTTCAACTAGTAGTTAGTTACTATTTTTTTTTAAAAGAAAACTTCATTAAAAACTAGCCAACCCGGAAAAAGAACGGGCGACCACAACAACACAAAACCGCCTATACAAATTTACACCAATCTTCCCACGAGATATCTATACATTTCGATCTATTCTTAAACCAAATAAAACCGAGCGATCTAATCGAACAAAAAACCTCCTCGACCTTAGGAACTTTAGCACTAAACACTAACTCGTTCCTAGCTAACCAAATCGCCCAACAAGCAATAATAGCAATGCCCTGAAACGCCAACTGCAGCTTACCTTTCAACCCACAATACCGAAAAGATTCTACCACATCTTTGAAGGAGAAAGCCACTGGGAAAGGAACGTTACACCAAGAACTGATCTTCGACCAAATTCTCGTAGCAAAACTACATGCCGTGAATAAATGGACCGCCGTCTCGTCCCCACACTGACACATCGGACACGCAATCTCCGGTACCTGAATATTACGTTTAAGAAGTTCCACTCTCGTAGGGAGTCTTTCCAACAACGCCCTCCAGGCGAACACATTACACTTGATGGGAACCCAAGAACACCACACCCAAACGACCCTGCTAACATCAGAATCCGCTTGGCTCAATAAGTCGAAAGCCGACTTAACCGAGAAAACGCCTGAAACATCATTCTCCCACCACCATTTGTCGCTGCCAACAGACAAGCAAATGTCGTGGAGCAGCACACACAAAGCAGACCATTCTGCCAATTCAGCGTTGCTATTAGGAGGAGATTTCCACCTCCAAGCAGCTAACAGATTGGAAAACGGACTGATGATACGATCGCGGACACAACACCTCTTATCGGTCTCCAACTGGAACAGGTTCAGGAAGCAAAATCTCAGCGGCTCCTTACGCAACCAGGGATCCAGCCAAAAGGCTATATTCGACCCATCTCCCACTATCCCTTTGACGAAATGCCGAAACCGATCAGAACCACGTAATGGTCTATCCACAGAATTGACTATGCTTTTCCTAACACCTCCCAGCGAGGATCTCAGCGGAAGAAACTCCCAGGATCTACGGTTCAAATGAATAGCCGAAATAACTTTAATCCATAAAGAATTGGCATCGGACTTGAACCTCCATGCCCATTTCAGAAGAAGAGACCTGTTGATGTCACCGAGCTTACGAATACCAAGACCGCCCCTGTCAAGAGGAGACGCCACACAGTCCCACGACACCCAACTCATCTTCCTGTCCGAACCAGAACCACCCCACAAGAACTTTCTCATTAAAGCCTCCAGTTTATTGACCACCCCAGCTGGAACTTTAAACAAGGAGAAAAAGTAAATAGGAAGGCTTTGCAAGACAGATTTTATAAGGGTGAGCCTTCCTCCAATCGATAAAACCGAGGCCTTCCAAAGAGTTAACCTGGACTCAAAAATCTCAACAACCGATCTCCAATTGGATAGACGGTTCATGTTTGCTCCCACCGGTAAGCCAAGGTACTTGAAAGGCAAAAACTCCTCTTTACAACCAAACAACGAAGCCATAGAATTCAACTCCGCATCAGGAACACCAACACCGAAGATACTCGACTTTTGGAGATTAATACGAAGCCCCGAGCAAATGTAGAAACCTCTGAGAATCCTCACCACATTTGAAACGCTATCCTTAGACCACTCCCCGATAACAAGGGCATCGTCCGCAAAAAGGAGTTGCGAGAGGACCAGCCCGTCGTTCGGGAGACGAACCCCATTGAAGATCCCAATCTCAGAAGCCTTTTTGAAACAACACGTGAGCGCCTCCATCACAATAATGAAAATAAAGGGGGACAAGGGATCACCTTGTCTCATCCCCTTTTGACAAGGAAAATCAAAAGTCGGGGATCCGTTGACCAAAACCGCCGCTCTCGCTGAAGACAATATCCCATAAAACCACTTGCACCACAACCGAGGAAAACCCATCTAAGACATAACAGAGATGACGAAGCCCCAGTTGACATTATCACATGCTTTCTCAAAGTCCAATTTGAAAAGAAACGCCTTCCTTTTGATCTTCTTGAGCCAGGAGATAGTTTCGTTGATAATAAGAGGACCGTCTAAAATAAACTTCCCACTAATGAAAGCCGATTGATTCTCCGAGATGACCGAACCAAGAACCCTTTTAACCCGATTAGCAAGGACTTTGGAGAGAACTTTATTAATAGCACCAATCAAACTAATAGGACGGTACTCATTCAAGTCCGTCGGGTCACGAACCTTCGGAATGAGAGTAAAAAAAGCTGAAGCGCATCCACGGCTAACCGACCCCGACGAGAAGAATTCTCTCAGCACCTGCAGAAAATCTGCCTCGAAAACATCCCAAAAATATTTTAAAAATTTTAAATTCAACCCGTCCGGGCCAGGGGCACGGTCGCTACCGCAGTCCCAAACCGCCTGTTTTAACTCCTCCATGGTGAACTCCGAGACCAAACCTTCGGCATCCTCCTGGCTAAGGGTTTTGAGGTTCTCCAACACAAACGAAGGATGGTCGGCTAGCTCCTCCTTAAACTTTCCCCGAAAAAATTCGAAAACATATTTTTTAATTAAGGAAGGTTTAGAGCACCACGACCCGTTAATATGCAACCCGTGAATAGAATTCCTGGCTTTCCGACAATTGATCATGGTATGAAAAAATTTAGAATTCTCATCTCCGTCTTTGGCCCATTTAACCCGAGAACGCTGTCTCAATTCCTTAGTTTTATTCTCCTCTATCTCTTTAACAAGCTTCATGTTTTCTGAAAGGACCCACTCCTCCTCCTCGAGTAATTCCCTGAATTCCATCAGTTTTTCCAAGTCTTCCAGCTCGGATCTAGCTGAGGATTCTAACTCCCCTTCATTCTTAAGCATATCGTCCCTCCAAACCTTAATACGGGATCTAATATACTCAAATTTTTTCAGCAAATAGAGATCAGCAGGCCCCTCACCAACAAAAGCAGCCGCCGCATCTCTAACCGTCACCTCAAAACCCGGACGGCCGATCCATGAGTTAAACACTCTAAAGGGTTTCGGCCCAAAAATAGACTCTTTGGAAACAAGAATGACAGGACTGTGGTCGGACAAGTGTATAGGAAGGGCTCTAAAACAGGCATTCGGCCATAACCCGAAAAAATCCGAGCAAATGAGGACACGGTCAATCTTACTACCTTTCCTCCCATTATCAGCCCATCTAGTGAATTTCCTGTCTTTCATATCGTATTCCAACAACCGAGCATCGTAGATAAAAGAATTGAAATTACCCGCACAGGACGGAATAAAACACGTGTTCAATCTTTCCTCCGGGGTCCTCACCGCATTGAAATCTCCAAGCAGAACCCAAAGACCCGATGATCCCTCAATAATGGCCAGAAGCCGATCCCAAAGAACTTTTTTAGCTTGCACATCTTGAGGAGCATAGACATTCGCAATGTTAATATGACGGCCACTACCTTTGATTTTACCTTTGATGATAATAAAATTCCTATCCTTTATCGAATCAATCATATCAAAAAGATTTTTATCCCAGACACTGACCAAACCGCCCGATAGGCCACTAGAATCCACCCAGGCCGCACCGACTTCTCCGTTACCCCAAAGCCTTGAAACTGCCAAATCGCTCAGCGCACAGCACTTCGTTTCTTGAAACGCCGCAAAGCTGATCCCAAATTTCGCCTTCATCCCTTTTATCCATCTAGCTTTATCATCCCCCCCCCCAAACCTCTCACATTTAGAGATAAAAAATTCATCCTTGAACCTCATTAATACCCTTACCCAGAATCGCATTCCTCACCAGAACTTCATTGTTACCCAGCTCCATTCCTACCAAGGTTCCAACTTTGACCGTCTTACTAACCTTTTGTTCAACAGCGTCCCCCTCATTGATTCTTCCACCTCCGTCACCGTAAACACCTGAAACCTCAGTACCGGAAAAACGCTGCTCCTGATCCTGCGACGGGATCTCGACGAAAGCCCGGGGAAAACTTTCCACCGGAACCCCATCTGAATCAAGCGGAATATTTAGGTTAACACCCGGGTCGGTCGAAGGGGGCACCTTACCTTTATCTGTCTTTTTATCCGATAAACCCAATAACTGATCCAGGGAAAAGGGATCACTATCTTCTTCCAAATGGGCCCTAGTCCTTTTAGTGGGCCGACCTTTATCACTGGAGTCCAACAAAAAATTTGGGCTATCCATAGAAGATTTGGAACAGAATTTGGCCCCACCCTTCCGCCGCCTTTTGGACCTTTTCCCTGCCTTGAAGAAGAGAATGTCTTTTGTACCCTCCCCAAGATTCTTGGAAACATCACCATTACAGGACTCCAAAAAAGGCTGCCAATTAAAACATACCTCCTTGGAAGCCACCCCACCGCCACCAACCTCGGAAGACTCACCAACCTGTTCGTCTCCCCTTGGCGAACCACCTCCCATGCCCACCTCCTCCTCTTCCTCGGACATGCCTCCACCGTTCCCGGACTCCGCCATCTTTACCACCGGAGATGAAGCCAACGGGGATGACACAATCGGATTGAACCCCTCTACACCTCCCAAGCAATCAGGAACCCAAACATCAACTTCCTCTTCGACCCAGATTCTATAACATCTGTTCTTCCACTTAACAGAAACGGCTTCGTGAATCCTTTCGACGACACCGAAGAGAACCCCAACCCTGATGATCGACAGATCCTTATCCTCCCCAAGACCACGTTGAACATGCAGGACTTTCCCGAATAACTCTCCAACCGAATTGACGACATCCGAAACCAATAAGTGCAACGGAAACCCAATAAGCCTAAGCCAAGCCACTTTCTCAAAAGGCATAGACTGACCATCCCAAGCACTGAGCTTAGAAAACCAGGGCCCCCAGATGTGCCTAGCCACAAGGAACTCTCTTGACGAAGCCTCCTCGCCATACGAAATAAGAACCGATAATCCCCCCAGGTACTGAATATTCAAAAAGGAAACTTTAGCGATACGAAGAAGCCGGTCGAGATCGACTAGTGTCTCCAGATCCACCGTCCTACCCACAACCGCTAACCCCCGCAGATCGCAAAGAGCAGCCGTCCTATCAGGAGCCACCACCGACTTCAAGTTCTCCTCACCAAACGGAACCTGGGGACACCCAGGTTCCCTGCCAACTACACCCTCCTTCCCTTTACCCAGCACGTCGCTATAAGACCTAAAATCTCTGAAATTAGACGTCCTCAAATTTACTCCTGAACCGCCAAAGAAGGATTTGGGATTGCCACTTTCAGGCGGTTTGCTACCTCCTTCATTCTCTAACGCGAACCTGGCAATGTTGACTTTTAACTTACAACCTCCCAGCTTCACACCCCTGATCGCCCTAACCAGCTCCGACTTATCTTTTACATCCTTAAAACTAGCAAAACCAAACCTACACCCATCTTTGTCCCTCTTTTTAGCCACATACGTACCAGTTAACTCCCCAAGAACTGCCAACCCACACTTGAGCTCCCAAGGGGTGCAGCCTTCTGGCAAGTTCGAGATAAAGAATTTAGTAACGTTCCCCGATCCACCGGGACGAGGGTTACCGTCCATTAGGAACCCCACAACAGACGGAGCCCAGGAGGCGGCTAAGAGAATACCACAGACAATCGAAAAGAAAATTCCAAAGATAAACGATCCCACAGTAGTGCTAACAATGCTCGTATCACCCAGCTGGAAACGGAGCAGCCACGTAATAACAAGAGAGTTACACACCACCGGGAAATGCTCGCCGAAAAAAAGAACAATGGGAAAAAAAGGGGGGCTGGGGGGGGGGAGAGGAAAAGGTTTAGTGTGATTGAGGTTAATGTAGTATGGGGTGTCCCATGTGTAAGGAGTTGTAGTGAATAATAGTGACAATTAGTAGTTAGTTACTATATCTTCTTCACATTTCAATATCGCTTTCAACAACCGTTTACTAGTAGCAAACAACAAACTTCCAAGCTTCATCCCACCATTACTGACGACCTTAAAAACCTTCAAAACAACCATGTGTTACTCGACAAAAAAGTCTCCTAACGCGCAAACATCGATCTTACTCTGAATCGGCTTCTTAGATGGATTAACTTGGTTACGGGCTTAAGGGTCAATCTTAGGAAATGCAGAATTTTTGGTGTAGGAGTTGAGGAAAGGGAAGTTTCTCGGGTGGCGTCTATTCTAAAGTGCGAGGTGGGCCGTTTTCCGTTTCCTTACCTCGGGGTTCCCATTGGTGCAAACATGAAACGGGCCAAATTCTGGAAGCCGGTTTTTGATAAACTTAACGCCAAGCTATCGAAGTGGAAAGCCAGACACTTATCCTTCGCTGGTCGTTTGACCTTAGCTAAATCTGTGTTAGGCAGTCTTCCAGCTTACTATTTGTCTCTATTTGCTGCCCCAAAGTGTGTCTTGAAGAAGATTAGAAGTGATTTCGTGTGGGGTATATCGGATAGAGTTAAAAAGGTTAGATAGGTTCGGTGGAATTTCCTGCAAATGGCGAAGAAAAAAGGAGGAATGGGTGTCGGGAGTATTGCCGATTTTAATTTCGCTATGCTCATTAAATGGTGGTGGAGGTATAAGTCTAACCCGAACCAATTCTGGGCCAAGGTTGTTACCTCCGTTCACAATCACAACAATAATAACTCGAGTCAGTTTATCCCTGTAAAAAAAACTATACCCGGGATCTGGAAAGAGATCGCTAAAATGGAATCCGAGCTCTCAAAACTAGATATAAGTCTGCAACAGAATGAAATAGTACAACTGCAACTGCTTCATCATATGCAAAATAAAGTTATTTATCATAGTAAATTCACATACCCATATGGAACAACATACATACATCAGTAAAGAAGGAGTTCAAAGGTCTTGTATGAATTGTTTAAGCTTAACATTTGTGGTATAGAAAACCATCAAATTCTTTACCCTTTTAAAAACAAAACCACCCAGACTTTCACTTAAAACCCAACAGAGCCAACACACAAATACGAAAATATGAGAGACCGAGACCAAAAAAAGAATAAATATAGATAAAATCCTAAAACACCAGACAACCCTCTTCAACAAAAATCATCAATTTAGGGTTCAACAAAAAACCCTCACCAAATCGTATAGTAGAAATTAGGGGTTGTGAATAATAGATATGGTCGTGGTTTTCAGATCTGCGTACACAAAACCATCACCAAATCGTATAGCAAGAAGGAGGTTAAAGTGATATTTCATACCTGATTAGTTGTATTGTCTGGATCGTATATGATTCAATCAGAAGGAAAAACGCTTAGCTTTTTTTTTTTGGAAAAAGAAGCGATTTGTAGTTAGAAATCGGAAAGAACGATCTAGGATATATCAAATTAACAATCAGAATATGAATCTGCAAAAGGAAATTACATACCAGGATGATTATAGTGGCTGGATCTTTAAAGAAACGATTGTAGTGGCTTGATCTGGGGATTTGATGAAGAGAGAGAATCTAGGGTTTGAGGAAGCGATTGAGAAGAGAAGAGGAGTTCAGAGAAAGGAGATCGATTTAGGGCTAAATAGGATGGAGAATAGAGGAGAATGGTACTGTTGGGCGGGAAAATGGAATTGAGGATGCCCTAATCAAGTGACACGTGGCCCAAATAACTTTCATTTATTATATATAATAGATATTTCCGTTAATGTCAACGTGTTGATGTATAGAGTAGTTGTATTTTATTCTAAGGGAGATTTTTAAAAAAATTGATATAATTACACTTTTAACCTAAAACTATTTTGGTTTTTTACTTTTAACCCCAAAGCTTTTTATATTTGTCAATTTAACCTAAGAACTTTTTTACTTTCAACTTTGCTACCCTATACTTTTCATATTTCGCAAAAAATCGTTTTACGTTTTGTTCTAAATTTTGCGAGTTAACACGACGCAACGTTCATGTGTTGTTCAACGTTTTTACGTTTTGTTTTACGCTTCGTTCTAAATTTTGCGAGTTAACGTTACGCAACGTGCTTTTGTGGTTCAACGTTTTTATGGTCGTCTATCTTTTCCCGTTTGATAGGTTCATCGTGACTATATATATATATATATATATATATATAGAGAGAGAGAAACGGGTTCAGGAGATAACGGTGGGAACGGATCCTGGCCCAACACGTGGCATGGGGCGTTAATTGTTATGCGGGGGTACGATTATCATTTTATACGTTCCCTCCTTATTCGCGTTATAAATCTCTTTCAAATTAAAACTCTAAAGATTTATTGTTAGTTGTTACCTCCTTTGCAAGCTTTCTCACATCTATGGCGTTTAACGTGGATTCTGTTCGACAAAGTAAAATTCGTTGGCATTTTCTATTTTTGTTCCAGCAAATTATGCAACAGATATGGCGTTTTGTTCTTTTATCATTGTTTCATTGTTTTTTTTTGTATTAGAATTTTTATAATGTGTTGTATGATTTTCAATAGCGTTATTCAATTATGCAATTTAATCACGTTTTAATTAGAGTTTTCAATATTAATTTTAATTGTTGTTTACGTTCAAGTATATTTCTTATATTTTTACGATCATTGGCGTTTTACATCTATTTGATTAGTTTTGAATTTTATTTAGTAGTATTTGTAAACACCAGTTCTTATTATTTTGTTAATTTGTGTAAACATAAGTTTTGTTAATTATGACGTTTTCATTATGATGTTATATTTTTGTTAATTATTTATGTTGTTAAGTGTTTTTAATTATTCTTCTCATGGATTTTTTATCATGTCGTTTTTAAATTATGTGTTTATTATGTCTTGTTTATTATTCAATTAATGGCGTTTTAATATATAATATTATTATGAGACATCATTGTGTTTTTCTGATTTTTCTGTTCCTCACTGTGTTTTCTCAGACGAAATTTCTTCCTCGAGTCAAAGGCTTTGCCCCAAAACTGGATTACCATTTATCATTCCTGACGTTAGTGAAGACATAAAGCCCACAATGGACATGGTATTTTCAAGCCTCGATGATTGTTATTCATTGTATGTTAAGTAGTGGTGTTCAAAAAAATCCGAATCCGAAACCGAATCCAAAATATCCGAAAACCGGTATCCAAAATATCCGAATTTTCGGATATCCGAAAATCGGATAATCCGAAAATTCGGATTCGGATTCAGATAGTGATTTTGAGAATTTTCGGATAATCGGATTATCCGAAAATATCCGAAAATTTAATTTTTATTTTTTTCGGATATCCGAATATCCGAAAATATCCGAAGTATCCGAAAAATATCCTAAGTATTAGAAAAAATATCCGAAGTATCCGAAAAATATCCGAAATATCCAAAAAAATATCCGAAATATCCGAAAAATATCCGAAATTTATATTCGGATATCCGAAACTATCCGAAAAATCTGGTTCCAAATATTAAAAAATAATGAAAAATAAAAATTAAATAAAAAATTGGATATTCGGATATCCGAACCCGAATCCGAAATTTCGGATATTCGAAAATCGGATATCCGAAATTTCGGATTCGGGTTCGGATGTCAATATTTCACTATCCGAAATTTCGGATATCCGGTTTTCGGATATCCGAAAACCGGATTATCCGATCTTGTTGTTAAGTATGCCAAGGAGTGTGGGTTTTTAGTCAGGAAAGGGACTACAAAGACAAACTCTAACGGTGTCTTATATATTAAGTATTACTTGTGTACGAGATCTGGGTTATACAAGGAAAAGAAGGTTGATACGTTGGACCCCAATCAAAAGGAGCTAGTAGTGCGATCCAACTTTTCAAAGAGGACTGATTGTGGTGCACTGTTATGTGTACTTTTTGAGGCTGGATCATGGAAGGTGTATAAGTTTGTCGAGGAGCACAATCATGATCTTGTTGAACGTCCTGATAAGCATTTTCTTCCAACTGAACGACACCTCACTCAGCTCCAAAAGCATGTTATACACAACATGTCTAAGCTGAATTTGGGTCCCGTCAAGGTGTTTAATGTTATGAAGACTTGTTTTGGCGGTTTTGAAGACGTGGGTGCAAGTAAAGTTGAATTTAAGAACTATAAGAGGCAAATTAACTTGTTTATAGGGGAATATTACGCTGATATGGTTGTGAGACATTTGAATGAAAAAAAAAACATTCCCAGCCTAATTTCTCGTATGATTACTTCACAGACGAAGAGAATCGTTTGAAGGGATTTTTTTGGTGTGACGATCAAGCCAAACGTAATTACCACGTGTTTGGTGATGTGATTTCGTTTGACGCCACGTATCGTTCCAACAAGTAATATTTTATAATTCAACTTCTTCTGTTTTTGGCGTTTTATTAGTTTACATGCAATGGCGTTTTATTAGTTTACATGCAATGGTGTTTTATTAGTTTACATGCAATGGCGTTTTATTAGTTTACATGCAATGGCGTTTTATTAGTTTAAATGCAATGGCGTTTTATTATTGTTTCAGTTCTCATGGCGTTTTCATATGCAAATACTCTATGGTATTTGTACCGTTCACTGGTATAGACAATCATCACTGCAATGTTACATTTGGTGCAGCATTATTGGCGTCGGAAACTGCTGATACGTATATTTGGTTGTTGAGCGTTTTTCTAAAAGTTGTTGGTTCTCAACCAAAAGTTGTTGGTACTGACCAAGATCCAGCAATGAAGAAGGCTATTTCTGTTGTATTTGTTGACACGAGGCCTCGGTTACGCATGTGGCATGTGATGTGTAACAACTCGCACATTCGCGATTGTTACTCTCGTTACGCCTAGCACCAGAGATTCAGATCATAATGTAACGCTATCGATTAAAACGCTATTTCACTTATACTCGCATACTTTCGCACGCTATATCGCACATCAAAACGCCTACACTAACACTAACGCTAACGATGACATTGCGTGAATAACTAAAGCTGATCCCATCGATCGTCATGATGCAACGCAATCACGCTAATGACGACATCGCGTGAGTGCTTAGGCGTTTCCCATCGATCATCGTAAAGCGTCGCAACGCTAACGCAGACCTAAACGCAATTACTTATGCTATGACCTGTTATATATATATATATATATATATATATATATAATAATAATAATAATAATAATAATAAACGCGCACGCGCAGCTCAATCTATCGCACTTAACACGACATTACTTGTATCGCTAAAACGCTTAATGAGTCCATAGTGTTTAACGCAACGCAATGCTCAACGTACGAAACGGAAGCCGGAAACAAACTTGCACGCGCCGTCCGATCGAACGACCATTCGATCGTATGGTCATCCGACCGGATGACCATCCGATCGGATGGCCATCCGATCGGAAGGCCGTCCGATCCGTTTCCTTGCACCGCCTTCCTCGTCCCTTGCCTATAAATACCCCCATGTCACATCACTATTCATTGATGTGACATCCCCCTCCGATCAGTGCACTCCCAAGCTCTCTTCTATCGATTTCCTCGCGATTCTTGTAAGTTTTCATTCTAAATCTTGTACTTTCTTCGTCACTACGCACTATCTCATCATCTTCACCAGCATATCTTACATTCTAACCATGAAATCGCCTGATTTGGGGCTGTTCTAGGGTGACGTCACCTCGGGTTCTTACGAACTTTGGAGGATGACTTCATCTTAGCACGAACGGTTCGGATCTAACAGTTTTCTACAAACTTTTACACTGATTTCAACCAAATCTAAACACTTTGTAATTGATTCAAACTTTTCTTCAACATTCTCCATTTTTACTCGAGAATCAAGGGGATCCAGACTCGTTCGGTTGTTCTACTCATGCTCTAGCAGAAAACCGGGCAGAGGATGGATTTCTACCAAAGAGACGACCAATTCACGGGTTGAACATGGAACTCCGTCAAGAACAGCTGAGTCCATCAAACGGGGTGATTCCCGTCCGATCGGAGGAGTTGGACTTGATGTGATTATCATTGTTTAACACGTCGTCATGCCTTCTCGGTTAAAACACAAGACTTTTAACTATTTTTTACCAAAGTTTCAACACAAAACAGTTGCTCGGACGAACAGACATCCGATCGGATTGCCATCCGATCGAAGGGCTATTTGACCAGGTGATTGGTAATTTCAACACTTAACAATTTTCAAGATTTCAAAGAAACGAAAGGCCATCCGACCGAACGTTTATCCGTCCGGATGACCATCCAGCCGGATGATTGAATATATAGTGGCACTTTTCAATTTTCAAAATGCTACAACGAGAACTTCAAAGTTCAAACATTTCACAAACACACCTTTCCAACCGAATGACCATCCAACCGGACGGTCATCCGTCCGGATGACCATCCGTCCGGATGAGTCATCCGATCGGGCCGCCATTTGACTCACATCTCACTCGACGTACTGTTTTACACGTTGTTCGACGCTTACGCTATCGTCTATGAACAGGATAACTCAGACGTGCTCTCAATCAATCCAATCAAGTTGTGTTTATTTGTTAAACACCTACTGTGAGTATACTTGACCCCATTTTTACGCTTTAAACACACTTTGGGGGTGTAACATACGTTCATATCTAAAACGCACTTATCAAAACTATTATCACATGCGAATTACTGTCGTACATATTTACACGTGATGCTTGATACATATGTGCTAGGACTTTTACTCGCGACGTCCCACCTTAGCTAGCATCGAGTGACTTAGCTGGTAGTATCTGTTTTGTGGTATATATGTTGTGTATCTCGTTTATGTGTCTAGAAATTGGCAGCACTTTTATCTACTTTATTTACTACGTCAAACCTGTATACTCGCCAATACTTTTTGTATTGACGTCGCTTTAACGTATGTTGCAAGTTAAATCGCAGGCTTTCTCGAAATCAAGCTAGGAAGTCTAGAAACTCATAATAAATCTAGGTTGTCGGATTTGTATTGTTTGAGAGAACATGAAAATCTGTATGAATGTTTACTGATATATTGTTTATTAGTATGGGATAATGAACGCTTTAAATATTGTCACTAAATAGTTGTTATGGATTCTCTTGAGCAATCTGATTCGCCTAGTGCCTCGCCCCGATGATTCCGCCATCGGTTGGGGTGTGACATGATGCATAAACTTTCTCTGAAGGTTGTTATGCTTTTTTTACCTTTGGCGTTTTAGGATACACTGCGTTTTATAATACATGGCATTCTTAACCTTGTTAGTGTTTTTTTAATAAACTTTTGTCTTTTGTGTTTTTTTATGCATGGCGTTTTCGTGTTATACATTGGTTGGTGTTAGGCTAAGTAATTCCACCAATTTTAAAGAACATATTTGTGGTGTTGTGTGGACGGATATTCTCACACCAGATGAGTTTGAATCAGAATGGGAAGCGGTTATCGCAGAGTTCAATTTAGCAGATAATGACTGGCTATCTGATATTTTTGCACTTAGGGAATCTTGGATCCCTGCATACTATAGAATGGAGGAGATGTCTGGTCTTATGCGAACAACATCAAGGTCGGAGAGTGAGAATCATTTTTTTGGTTAAGTGTGCAATTCGAAAGCTACTCATGTTGAGTTCATGACGCATTACGAGACTGCAATAGAAGCACAGCGTCACACACACCGGAAAAATGATCATGAATCTCGATAAAAAAGACCCCAGTTGAAGAGTAGTTACCAATTGTTGGAAGAGCAAGCTGTTGACATATACACAAAAAGTATTTTTTTGTGACGTTCAAGCTGAGCTTATTGGAGTTGCGGATTGCATAAATCAACGTTACGAAGATCAGCCTGATGGGTTTGTTAAGTTTTACGTAAATGATTTTCAACAGCCTTGTACGTCCTTATTTGAGGTAAACAATGGCGTTTTGGTTTTTATGGCGTTTTCTGTTAATGGTGTTTTATCATATGCAATGTGTTTTTTTATTTTTAGACAAACATTCTATGCATGGCGTTATAGAGATATTGTTTTTGGCGTTTGTCAGGTAATGTTCCGTAAGTCAGATTGCACATGCAGTTGCTCATGCAGGCGTTTTGAACAGTTTGGTTTGCTATGTAGACATATATTCTATGTTTTGAGAATTATGGACATTAGGGAATTTCCAAAACAATACATTCTGAATAGATGGCGCAAAGAGGCTTCCCCAAACTACTCTCCTGAATACTCAATTAGTCATGAATATATGACCGAGCTTAATCCTGATGTGCAAAGTATGACGCGAGATATTATTTTTTCAACTGAATATACTTTGAACCGTTTATCTGGTAATAAAGAAGAGCTATCCTTATACAAGGATCATGTTCAATCTTATATGAACAAGGTTCAAGATATGCAGATTGTTGCTCCTCCCACTAGTACTAGGGATAGATTTGCCGAGATAACCGGTCAATATAAAAACAACAAGAATCCGATAAGAGTCCATGTTAGGTATAAATCCAAAGGTTCTGGTTCTCGGAAGCGCCTGAAATCTAAATAGGAGATAGCAATCGACAAAAAGAAATCAAAGTCGAAACCCGGTGCCAAAGAAAGACAGTGTCAAAACTGCAAAGGCTATGGACACTACGCATCGACATGCAAACATGCTGTAATTAAAAGAAGATCGACAAGGTTTTCGAGAGCCAGTTGTAACAACCCGACTTTTAGAAGTCAAAGTCAAAGGAAGAAAAGATTGCTAATTGGAATCTTTCATTCCTTGCTTAATTATTACTTGTACCACCCGAATCATTAGACAATACTTTGATTTATGATAACTTAGTTGTATTATGTGGAAGTAACAATGCGATAAAGATAACTCAACACTAATCTACTTAAACGCTATCGCATCGCAACTCGAATTACAGATTATGGATATTGTTTTACGTGTGTGTGCCTTTATGTGTTACTTGTGTATGTTTATTGTTTGAGGTGATTATTCGCAAACGCAATCGCAACGCAATCACATCGCAGACTCGAATAGCAAATTTTACTTTTATGGTAGTTAGTAGTTATGTTATTGGTGTAACTAATGTGTAATACTATCGCATCGCTTACTCGCATCGCATCGCAACGCTCAACGCACGAAATGAAACGTCGAAAACTAACTCACCAAACCCATCCGATCGAATGACCATCCGATCGGATGGCCATCCGATCGGATGGCCATCCGATCGAACCGCCTTTCGCTTCACCTCATTGCACCGCCTTTCCTCTTTTGTCATCTATAAATAGCCCCTGTCACATCATGAACAGTGATGTGACTACTCTCTCGTCCGACCAGCACACTTTGGGCTATTTTCTCTCGATTTCTCACAATTCTTGTAAGTTTTCAACCCAAATCTTGTACTTCTATCATCTACACACATTTTCTCATCATTTTGACCATTAAATCTCATCATTTCACCATGAAATCTGCTGATTTGGGGTGTTCAAGGGTGATGTCATCATGAAGTTCTTATGAACCTTGAAGTGTGACATCATCTTACCAAGAACCACTCAGATCTACAAGATTTCAACATGTTTAAATACTAATTTCACCTAAATCTAAACATTTCCAAATCAATTTAAACTTCTTTCAACTCTTTTACACTCTTTTACTCAAAACCGATAGAATTAGAGCTCGTTCAGACCTTCTACTCGTTCTATAGTGAAGGGTTGGACCGAGAACGGATTCCTATCAAAGAGACAACCGCTTAACGGGTTGGACAAGAACAACCGTCAAGAACTGTTGACTGATCAGACGGGGTGATTCCCATCTGATCGAATGGCTGGGACCTGGTGGAGGTTCCGTTGTTTGACACGTTGTCATACTGTCTCGGCTCAAACACCAAAACTTTCTAAACTTAGCAAAATTCACAGGTTTCAAAACGAGCAAGTTACCAAACGGGTTACCGTCCGATCGGATAACCATCCGATTGAACGACAATCCGATCGGACGACTTGTGGATCTCAACACTTAACAATTTTAAAACCAAATTCAGGCATGTCCCTCCACTCGGATCACCATCCGAGCGGACGGCCATCCGTCCTGATGACCGTCCGACCGGACGACCTGAATGGTAGGATTACTTCTGGTTTTATAAAACGCTACACCGAAAACTTTAAAGTCACAACATACACAAACACATCCATCCCAAACGAGTGGCCATCCGACCGAATGGTCATCCCTCCGGATGACCATTCGTCCAGACGGTCATCCAATCGGATGACTATCCGTCACTTGTCTCACTCGCCCCGTTTTACGCGCTATTCTTCGCTTATACTATCGCTCTGTAACCAGGCTTACTCTAGCGCTCCCTTCAATCCAATTACAGATTGTGTTTAGTAGCTACCATCTCTGTGAGTATAATCGAACCCTTTTTGCTTTAAGCACTTTTGGGCATTACATACGTTACTTATATCAAATAACATCGATCACACAACGCAAACACTTTTATACGCTAACCGCTCTCGCATGTTATACGTGTTATTCGATGAATGCTTGTATGTTATGTTTACACAG
Organism: Helianthus tuberosus; assembly: GCA_030545235.1. Taxonomy (NCBI): domain Eukaryota; kingdom Viridiplantae; phylum Streptophyta; class Magnoliopsida; order Asterales; family Asteraceae; genus Helianthus; species Helianthus tuberosus. Next base: position 19,789,280 of record CM060398.1, read on the forward strand.
TGATTGTTGCCTGACACCTTAGCAAGGATAGTACTATAGTTTGGACTCAGCACCTGTCGTGGACGGGGGTTGCTAAGGGTATTTCTTCACGTGTCACGGTGGTGATATGTGTTGCGCACTCTACAACTCGCAGTCACGTCTGTGTATATTTCATTGTCGATAACTTACTTGCTTCGCATTACTACGTGTTACATGCTGGTTATGCGTAAATCGCTTTCGCTACTATTATGCTACCAAACTTGTATGCTCACATTTACACTATGTGTATTGACTTTTATTTTAATGTATGTGACAGGTGTTTAAGATGCTAGGATTGCTTACTATCATGGAATCAAGTCTAGGGGAGTCTAGAAACAAACAATTAATATTTTGAGTTGTCGGAACAATGATTTGTCTTGAGATATCTATGTCTGTAATAACTGTTTTATTTTGATAAGTTATGGTATGGGACATAATGCTAATTATCTGGTAAATTAGTTGTTATGGATTTCTCCTGGACAATCTGTTTTGCGCAGTGCCGCACCCCGATGATTCCGCCATCGGTTGGGGTGTGACAGATTGGTATCAGAACCATAACTATAGGGAATTAGGCAAGACTCGACCTAGTCCGGGTCGATGTCTTAGAATTGACCTAGTCTATAGTCTAAGTACCAACGGACCGACTTGTGCAAACCCGGTGGTGGGTATGTACGAGCTTGCTTGATAATCTCGCTCGAATTCGCTGAACTCTACACACTTACACGAACATCGCATACTACCACTTCGCGCAAGATCAGCCTTACCTAAGGCTGGAAAATCACACACAAACGAATGATCTGGTTGAGATTAGGTGTGAAAGCCGCAAACTCTCGATCAAATCGCTCGTTCGACGCTCCTTTTCACTATAAATACAAGAATTTGCGTTGAATCAGGAGTGAAATCCATACTTCGACGCAAAATCTCTCTCTATCTCATGATTTTATCACACAAGCATGGATAAAGTTACTAAGTTAGGGGTGAAACCCGCATCTTAACAACTTAATCCGCTCTATACTTTGGGATTTACAAAACTCTCACCAAAGTCTCGATGGATTCCAATGACTTGAGTTGCGAAAAAGACCGAAAGGATGCGTGCCATTCACCGCATGTCGGTGATAGAGCACAATCAATTAGGTCAAAAAGGACTTCGAGTACATCCTTGAGAATAGTCGAATCACTTTGGGAAGTCACAGTCTAGCACACCCAAGACATTCTGATTTTCGCTAATTTTACGCTTTATCACTTTTATGTGTTTCTATTCTGAGATCGCAACCGCTGGCTCTGTAATTTTTCGACTTTACGTGTTTTATGTGTTTATCGCTTTGATAAACGCGCATAACACACACAGCTATTCACATCTCAAAATCATTAACAAATCGTAGTCACACTACAAGCTAATCGCAACGCTATTCGCTGTTTATGCTACTCGCTGTCGCTACTCACATTCACAACTCTCGAGATGATTTTTGCGACTTTGAATGATAGGTGAATATGTGGATTATATGTAGGTGAATACGTGCAAAAT